>CM029500.1:15070922-15670922 GCA_017140595.1 Eucalyptus curtisii
TCTAGACGCATGGATTCCAAACCCGGACTGGACTAGCCAGTTCAACTGGTTATGGAACTGGCTGGTGATCTGGTCGAGTTAAGTCACCTTATCCTGATTGCCTGCGAATCACATTGAATTTCGTACTGACCAGACCGGTTTGAAAATCAAGTGGGCACTGACTCTACTGATCTGGCGTTATAACAGTGTTAGTTTGTTTACCATCTGGGCTTGAGGTTATATTGGGCTGTAATTGAGTTGTTCATCACTTGCTTGGCCCATTTGATTGTAGCAAAATAAACAGCAATGCTGCAGGCAGGCGACTCAACCATTGGAGCTCCTTGATCAAATTCATGCGAGTCTACCAGATGCGCAGACTTTTTCATGTGTCTAATCATCACAAACATTATATATGTATCATTTTTGCTTGCGTTATTTGTGCGTGATTTCATCTCTCTAATGGAGGCTTTTAGTCTCACGTGTTAGCTCAGCTGTTTTGGTGTTCACATATCAATGAATATCTTCATTCGTACGTGGCTAGGTGACTACCAAAGGCGATGGCCGATGTGCAAGATGCTCAGTCGGCTTTGAGTTTCTGGCCTCAATTCGTGATGGTGTTTCTGGTTGTTTCATCAGTGGAACTTAAAGACTTTTCTGTTTCCATCCTTTTATTTCAAGTCTTGCCTTCATTGATTTCCAAAAAACAGAAAAACAAAAAGAAAGGCCCTGAAAACGGTAAGTTATATTCATGTGACATGCAAATAGAATAGAATGTCAGTCGCATCTCAGTTAGGCTTGTAACTGCATTTTAGTCAAAAGTGGCCTTACTGAAACCAATACAATGCATCGACAAAGAGAACAGTCCATGGCATTTTGTTTGTGACACCGGTTTATTGTGCATAACGCAAAAACAGAACTGATAGAGCAGCTCACATCAGTCTTATATTGTCTTCTTAGCCATAGTTTTAAAGCCTATTCTGGACTGTGGTTGGACATCTAATCTTTTGGTCGATGACGAGTTTAATCTCAACAACTTAAAGATGGACTGTTCTGGGGAGGTAGATATGCATCTTAGATGACTTTTGATGCGCATGAATACGTTGGGTTACAACTGATCAAGGGCTGAAGCAAAATGACGTACAGTGCAGCTGATGTTCATTTCTTGTTGGAAGGTAAGAGAAGCACACGATTGTAGTATTCTCCCAGAGCCCATACGGGGAAGATGTTTCGATAGGCCGAGTAACTTATCATACAACTCTTGTTGAAAACTCCAATTATTTCCTGCATCCCAGAAGAATATTAGTGAGTCTGTCGAACTTATGGAAGTCTGGCTTTCAGTGCAATAAATTTCTGATTCTTCTTCCGTGTAGGTAATTGGTAACTTGCTTACGTAATCATGTGTTAGTAACTTAACGTGTTTGGACAATGGGTTTGCACTGGTATTGATGTTCACATTCACTTATATTTAAAAAGTTATAAACTATTTTAATAATTTACCGGTGTTTATTTTGGTGGCTTATCAATGCCCTAGAATTTACAAACTTTTATATGGAACTACCAATCCTAAATTGACCGATTTATAAGCATTCGCCACATTGAAGTACAAACTACTTTTTGTTACTATCAACTTTTGTATTGCTTAGCTATGAAAAGTACCAATATTACTCTGTACTTTTAAGATTACCAACTACCTTGAGACCTAGTAAAACAAAAACTTGGTAAGTGAGTAAAATTAATTGGTATCTAAATGTGGCAAATATTGGTATATCGGTCAATTTTAAGATTGACAATTTTCAATATAAAAAGAGGTAACTTTGGTAAGATAAAAAAAATAAACATTGATAGATTTTTAAAACTGTTGGTAATGTTTGAAGTATAAAGAAATGTCGGTACTAAACAAAACAAGCATAAAGAATGGGTTAAGTGAATCAAATTAGTTGATATCTTAATGTGAGAAATGTTAGTACATAAGTTAAATTAATGTTTTCAAATAAAATATAGTAACTTAAAAAACATTGGTAGTTGACAAAAATAAATGTCTGTAATATTACTAAATAGTTGGTAATCTTGGGATTATAGATTACTGTTGGTACTTACCAAAATCTGTTGGTAAGTTACTAATGGGTAGCCGGATAAATAATTACCATTCACCTTTTTGTTACCAACGTGATTTCACGGTTAACAGCAATCTTAGCATTGTACCAAGATGGAGCTAGGTTATGAGTCCGCTGAATTTATATGATCTCAGCAGTCAACATGTTATGAATGACTACTATGTTATTTGAGAATCACCTGTTGTGGAAAATCTCCATTTTCCATCTGCGAATTGACCAAAACCTTCACGGCACATTGCAATGGCGATGGATCTCTTTCGGCCTGCAACGAATGGCATTACTGGTTTTCTGCCAAAAACATCTATCACATCTCTCTGAATTCGACTGAAAACGATGTATGCCATGTACAAACCTGTCCGGCTTTAATCAGTGCTAAGATTGCCCACGAAGTATTTACCAGGTGTGATTTGTCTCCCTCTAAGCTCGTATAAACCTGATGAACCGATGTTAGGAAAATAAACGGGTGGATGGATGGATATGGAGAGAGAGGAGGGGGCAGCGAGAATCATGAAACTCAATGGAAGCTGAACGAATGACCTTGTCTTGGCTAGAGAGGTAGCTCTCTCCCCATCCACCTGAATCGAGCTGTTTGGAGAGTAGGAAACTGCATGCCCTTCTGATGCTGCTGCTGTTGGCGTAAGTCCGACCTCCGGCCACGAGTCCCTGCACTCCAAACCATGTTCCGTAGGTGTAGCACACTCCCCACGAGCCATACCTGTCGGACGGTTGGACAATGTGATCTTCATTGTTTAGGTTCTTATATTCTAGGGAAGTTTCTCATTGTGCGTGAGACAACAAAACAAAATCGACAGTGATTACGATGATATACTTCGTGTGCATATTATACGTATGATCTGTCGTATATAGGTCGTGGATTGGCTCTATGATGGTCTAGGGGTCAACTGGAATCGCTCATAGGAGTGTAATAGCTTCTTGTTCAGTAATCTTTGTGTGTCCGAACATATTGCTGAAATAAGAAAGGTCAAAATCGTTCCTGTGGTTTACAGCTGAGGATTTTTAGAATTTGTTAAAGTTTAACAGATCAATCAGATCATTAACTTTTAAAAAGTTCAAGTCACTTCGATATATTTTAATATGTTATTAAAGTAATCGGCCGTGATCTCTCTCTCGTGTGTGCACAAATTTGCATACGATGAGAGAGGACTTACCAAGAGCCATCGGGTAATTGAATGCTCTCAAGGAAATTGATCGCTTTAGCTACGCACGAATCTATTTCTTTCCTCCGATGATGTGGGTACATCTTCACAAAGGATGTAAGGGCTTGAATCACCGCGGAGGTGCATTCCACATACCTGCATATCCACAAAGTCAGCCTGCAGAACTTAATTAAACTCGTGGTCCTAAGAATGATAGAACTAGCCTATCTTAATTTAGTTGATGAACTTACGGATAATCGATCATGATATCTCCAAATATCTCTGCAGGATTGATGATCTAAGATAGAAGGAAATAAATAAAGCTCAAGGCGATACTTTTGATAATCAAAACAGCACGCAAGAAGATGGGGATTTCACCTCCAACCAGGGATAAGATCTTGTGAGCTCATACGATGCAAATCCTCCATTTTTGTTCTGCAACAAGCTTTTCAGTGAACAAAATCCTCTTGTTTCTCCATATAAAAGATTGGCTATATGAACTAAAATGAACACTATCAAATGTATTAGTCGGTTGATTGCTTATGTCATTAGGAAAAAGAGTACCTGCAAGGATAGTATCAAATTTACAGCATCAAACAATTGGTCTGCTTTTATTGGATCTCCCACGATTTCAGATGGCATTCGGGATAATAAGAGTGCGGCCTGCATCATAATTGAGTACTAAGTTGGCAAATTCAACCAGAAGAAAAGGAAAAGACAGTATACAAAGTGAATTACCAAGAAACTTATATTCAATTAGCTTGCAAGCTCCTTTATGTGTCCTAAAGTTAGTGTTTTAATTTTTCAGATCTCAGAGTCATATCATGTCCGATAAGTTTTGTACATCCGTATCTGTAGATGTTTGATATCTCATAAAATCATTCTTATTCAGAATATGTATGAGACAAGGCAGATTTTACCTTTAGGCCTTCCGAAGTACAATCCGAAACAGGCCAACCGTTGTCCGGGGTTGAAAAAGGCCACCCTCCCCTCGAAACATGCCGGTACCACTGGTTCAGCTCTCCTGAACTGTTTTCTCTGACCTTCAACGCCGAAAAAGGTTAGATGAAAGTCTTTTAAGTCCGGAAATTGTTAGCAATAAAGAGTCGAATTTTCGAAGAGCATAGGTTGTTGGAGTACTTGTGTGTTCTTGATGAAGTCGTGCGCTTTCTTGAGCACTGATCCAAACTCGTCAACAAGATTGGTGGCGAGAATGGCTTGAACAGAGAAAGCGACGTCCCACAGCTGAGAGCCGTTGTATCCCTGTCATGTACGAGCCAAGTGAGCATATAGATCATGTGCCAGTTTCAGGTTCGTATTGATTTTGTGGCATCAGCAGAAGCATAACCAGCGAGTGATCAATTAATCATTCGCAAATTAGTGATCGAAGGAGTTCATGGGAAATCAAGACCTGCATTTTCATTCCATCTTCGGCGACCCAAAGGTAGTCTTTGATTCTTGGGAGGTGACGTTTAAATGCTTCTGAGTTTGAGTCCTCCACCCAACAGCAAACCATGTTCAGCACCTGAAAAAAACGTGGACTACATATAAAACCATACATAAGCATGCCGGGTACTATTACAAAGTCCCACGTCGCTTGTTTATGAAATTACACTCTTTACATAATTATGCGGATTAGACATTCTTATGAAAACAACTCGTGTTAGGATGTTGGTTATTCATGAAAATCGTGGTAACTTCTTCTCGGGCATATGAAAATGGTTGAAATTACAACGAGGTTCTACATTTTTATATATGCACCTAAAGATGTTTTACCTTATTGACAGGTCCTAGGCAAATGTACCTAGTGTTCTCATCCTCATAGTGGATATGTTGCATCACATGGTCGAGAGCCTTCTTTCTTAGTTTGGAGAGGGGCCATTGCATGAGAAGAGGCTCTCCTATCTTGTGAAGACCACTCCAAAGCACATTTTGCACCCAAGGATGTGGATAGTATAGATCTTCCTACACAATTGTATTCCATCAAATGGGTAAACATGTGAAAAAATGATAACTTTCGTGATAGCTATAATAAAACTTGAACTTCTCATAATACTCTTTATTATTCTGGTCTCATCACATATTAGAATTTGACTTTGTTCTTTCGTGAATACAAAATAACTTAGACATGATTAAGATATTTAAAATTTCATTTTTCTCTCCCCGACCGGTCTTATTTAAAGTATTTTCACTTTCTTTTCCCATGGATACTCCATATTCTTAGAAGTCTTCTCTTTTATTTTTAATTTTTGCAATTTTGATTGGTTAAATAATTAGGGGCTACTTGTTGCAATTATCAATAATAAAGAAATGCTTTATACGGGTACTAAGAAATCTTACCAAAATCTTATTATTGAGTGATGTGACTCATGTTTTGTTAGTTACTGATCATATAATACCGGGTCCCATCTGTTTCAACATCCTTTAAATAATTCCTACATCATTTAGTAGGAGAGTTTCCGTAAGATGTCTCAATATAATTGTCTAGCTTTGCTCTAAATAATAAACGAAGTTATACGAAACTAATTCCACCTCCTCTCTATCAAATTAGATTGTTCATGTTGTGACTATGGCATTTGTAAGAATCTCATTTATCTTACCTTATGCAGAGAATTTTTATTAAATTGCAATAAACCCATTTCTTTAAGACATGACATCCCATTCATTTTCCCTTTCAATCATCCACATTGTTTTTTTTTTTTTGTCAATTTTATTTAAATTTTAGTGATGCGGAGTACACCTATCTTTATTTTTCGTGGGTCCTCAAAGGAAGAAGCATTTCGAAAACAATTAACAATATTGTTTTATGAAAAGCTTGGATTTAAAATTATCCTATTGATAACATTTATAGTCATTTTCAAACACATTTTTTCATTCAATACTAAATTGCATTATTGAGCGTCGACTTCAATACAAAACTTGATAATATTGGTAATCACGAATTGTGGTCCTTAATATTAATTTATTTGTTTATTGTACAAAAGATCTCAAGAAGCATGACCACCTTGGCACAAAGATTCCTTGCCTTGTCCCAATCGATTTGATGGTAATATGTTGTGTATAATTCTCTCCTAAGTGACAAAACTGTCGAGTTGATGCGGCCCACAAACCTTTTTCCATATAAGTATGACATGGGTAGGTACACCATTCGACAATGACACCAAAATCTTCCTGCATCATCGAGTCATCATATGAATCGATCCTATCGAGAATTAAATCCATTCTACATAATAATGATGAGAGGATCCTTTTCATGGCAAGCGCACGTCTCTTTAAATTGTAAATTAGCAAAATAGAAATATCGAAAGTAAAAGATAATAAATAAATTAAAGACGTACAAATAAAAGCATACAAATCACTTTCAAAAAGTATAGTCTAGTTCAAACAATATCTTAAAGGCGATCACATAGCAAATCACTATCATTGGACATGCATAACTGAATTAAGAATTCCTGTGGTCCTATTTCTAGGAAAATCAGATCTATTTTCATGTGTCAAATTTAATAATTTTTCGATGAAACCCCATCTTTACAATAAGAGTTTACGAGATGACTCTTCCTTTCACTTAAACCACGTTGATCCAGCCGATCACCTCTTATTATGTAAGTGATCGACTTGATTATACTTATGATAATATTCTAAAATTTAAAAATAGCAAAATTAATATTGATCTTTTCAGAGAACCAAAAATAAAAATAAAAATAAAAATAAAAAACTATTTTCCTCATCAATATCTAAATGTTTGAAAGGTTTTGAGATTTCGGGTCACATAAAAGTCAAAGACCGAGTTTCCAAAATATATAAACGGTCTAAAATTAAAAAGCGGAACAAGTGTTTAAGTAAAGGACATGGATGGTCATGATAAACTAGAAGATACCCGGGTGTATTGGAAGAAAATGAGGAAGTAGCCATATTTCCGGAGGAAGTGGATTGTTGCCACTCCACTCATACACACCAAGCACCTGCACAATTTATGCAAGAAATAGCCCGAAAATTGATGAGAAACACTGGAAAGATTACCCAGAATCAAGTGAACAAAATCAATAGAGCAAAAAATGGAAATTGAATTGCTCACAGAAAGCCACATCTTGCCCCAGGCAGGGATGTAAGTGGCTCCACCATGATCGAGGATCCACTTCCTAGCTTTGTCCATGGTGCCGTCTCCGCCGCTCTCGCCTTCGCCGAGCAACCTCAGAGTGATGTAGGAGAGCGTCGTGCAAAACATCGTACTGCGCTCCTCGATGTGCAACCCCCAACCGCCATCTCCATTCTAAATGCATTGGACGGGTGTGATTCGAGTGAATTTTGGTAAGTTTATTATAATAGATTCGTTAATTAGCCATTGAGGTTGTGTAAATCCACACAAACGGTTCGGATCGTTTAAGCCTCGAGGTACAATATAAATGTATATGGTCTAGATTTCTATGCCTGTAATTATTGAACCAAAACAATCGGAACAATATTGTCGGATCATGTTGTCTGAGCTGATGCACAAAAAGTACCTGGTGGTTGTATAGATGGCGGCGTATCTCTCGTTGATGCTCGGACGAGAGAATCGTCGTCAAGGCTCCAGTTACATGTAATGAAATTACCTACAAACATAGCAAATGTATTACTCCAAAAGATGGATTTATCATAACATCGGCCTTATCTACTATTTTGGGTACATTTGTTCCATGAAGAATCAACACGATTTAAAAAATAATTTTTCTAAAAGCAATCATTTATATCTCTTAAAATGAAAAAAAAAAACAATAATATTTTCATTGCCAAGGAAAAATGTCTAGGCATGAATTGTTGTTGATAATAGAAGTACTTTCTGTACACTAAATTTTCTAAGTGAAATTAATGATCACGTTTAAGAAATATTTTTTTAAGTCAGTCATTTTTTTTAATAATATGTTAAGGAGTTGCCCTCACAAGTCATGATTCAATGGGTCCACTATAGACTAAATTCATCTCAGTCCTCGATTGTGTGTATCTCATGTGGGTCCATATTATTTCAACAACTAAGATCATTCAATTCATGATAGATTGAATCTAGGCAAGTATTTGCTACGATATAAAATATAAGAGAAAGCGATGTATTGAAGGTTTAACCCAGAAAGGGAAATGGAAAAAAAAAAAAAAGAAAGACGAAAACCTAGAAGCTTTTATGAGCTGAATTCGAAAGTATAGATAGAAAAATAAATAAAAAAAGGGAAAATGCCTACCAAGCCAGGTAGAAGGAATAAGGGACCTCCGTAGTCTCCAGGCCAAAAGCCATCCTCCGCCTGCAAGCTTGCGTAATATCTCAAACCTCTTCTCAATGCTTTCTCAATCGCCATCGCTTCGTCCACTTCCTCTTCGTTTTCGACTTGTCCTGGTTGCAACTCCTTCGTCTCCACCGTGGGGTTCTCCCTTGCGAACTGTTTTATAGGTCTCAGTCTCACAACCAGCCAGTTTCGAGAAAAATTGTACGTATTTAACTCTATACCATCAAACTCACACCGATGGTGTATGCTCTATCTTTCTATCGTTCGATTTATCCCAATGACAAAACATTGGCTGGAGTAATTCAAACAAAGTTCTTGAGTTTCCGTTCTTTTTTTCCCTGACTCTTATGCCCTAATGGCTTTGAGAAGACCATGGACTTTCTGCTCCAGGCTTTACACTCTCTAGTTGTTGCAGTTTTGCTAACGTTTTGTTGATGACATTAGATTTAAAGGTGTAAAGTGTAAAGTTTCTTAAAAACCACATCAAGCAAAGTGTAAAATGTTTGAGATTTAGGGTTAAAAAATTAAGATAAGGCGAAATTGATTTTGACTTAGCTAAATCGACCCTTGAATATAGTCCTCTTGTAGCCTTGCTAACATATAACGTTAGGCCACAGTTGCATTAGAATGTACTTCATCTTTGAGAGGACATTTTGTTAAAAGCAATTTTACTTTTCACTCTTAAGATTAAGAAGGACAATTTTTTTTTTTTTTTTTTTTTGGGTAATACGAGATATTTGATCTTTCCGAATTGATTGATCCAGACGATACAACTAAATCATTCAATCCATATGTCGGGTAAAAAGACTGCCCACAATGTGGCAAGCATGTTCCTTAAGTTTACTATCATTGGGGAAAGTCGTGATTTCGAACAGGAAATTTAACGCGTTGGAACCGAGTGCGTCAAAATCTAGCTAATTTATTGATTTTGATTTTCCTGTAGTACTCTCATTTCTGAAGTGGCTCTTCAAGAGAAGGATCTTAAAAATCCTTGAAAAGTAAGCTGAACTTTTTAGCCAAAATTAGGCTAAATAAAATATGGAAAAAAAGGGAGGAATAGACTATAAGATATGAATAAAAGGATACGAAATCATTAAGTTAAATAAAACAATAAGCGAATACTTTGATCTCAGGTTTTGCATAATTTCCAATAGGACACAACGCGGACAACATACGAACAGCAGTACTTCTACGGTTTGGCATCTCAGCTTACCAGGTGTTCTCTCGACGGTACCAAGGATTGTTTGTGTAGCCAAAAGAACGGGGAAAAGAACAGTCCCCGAATTTGTTATAGTTAAGAATGCAAAAGGATCGGCGAGATCGAACCTGAAGTCTCATGAGAAGATCGGAGCTATGCTTGGCTTGAAACCGGTTCATCTGGAAACGGTTCTGCGCTTCCTCGACTCGGGCGAGCTCTTCCTCGGATGCTTCCGGGTTCGGGTCGAACTCCCAATATTGTCTTCCGATGTGACGGTTCACACTCGTGACCCACGCCTCGCTGCCTCGAGACAGTTTTAACTTCCACATTCTCACTATCTTATCTTCTTCTTCTCTACAAAAAAACCTGATCTTACTGCATTTTTTGCGCCATCGAGTTTGAGGAACGAAAAACTAAAGCATTACTATGTAAGTGACACATGTCGCGAGCATGTCGCGATTAGTTAGTATTAAAATGGAGTGAAAGAACGAGAAGCAAAACCGCAATATGAATTCTAGTCCTTAACCACATAAATAGAAGCGACAGATTTACCTTCTTCGTTTTGGCGACTCTGGTTGAGTCTTTGCAAGGGAAATGGATCCACACACAGTCGAATTATATAGAGCAACAAATATTGTAACGGTGGGGGCTTGGTCTGGGAAGATAATATTTTGTGGTGATGTATATCCTAAGAGAGTTTTTTTTTTTCCCTAATTTATGCTTAAATCATTTGACGAGTATCTTGTTGTCCTTGCTAATAAAGGGACCATGTATGTTTTGGACCACGTGTGTTGCTCTTGAGAGGTGAAAATTAAAACAATGAGCAATCCGTTGGTGAGGAGGAATTCACAACATAATGATCCTAAAAATTATGACATTTTGGGTTAAAGTTTTTTAAAAAGTTATGACGCTCAAATAATTGGTAGAAAAATGGAGGTACTAAAGCCATCGCCGTATGAAAATTATGGCTGTTGGGACCTCCTTTTCGCAGAGATATTTCATTAGTATAGAGTTTACCTATCTAAGCCAATTTCTTCCCCGTCATGAAACAATGAAAGAAGACTACACGCACATAGACATATAATGTCTCATTCAATGCAAGTTGGCAATTGCACTTCGGTCCCCTAAAAACTAAGTCATCGTATAACGTAAACCAATAGGACAATAGCATCTCTCACTATCTGGTCCATTCTTCAACCAGTCGTTCCTCGAATGCAATATCATGGTCCCCACCGGTGTAGCAGCATCATTGTGTTTGGTTAGGCTGGAACATGTCAAAATGGAATCAGCATGAAAGGATTGCCTTTGGATTCCTAGGTTAGATTTTATTCATAGGGAGATCGAATGCGTCAAATTCATGCTTTAGAACTCTTTCAATTTCCCACCAGTTTGCCAATGTGCACTTTTGCTAAGAGTAGAAGATTGCCCCTGTTAAAGCAAAAGATTCGTATCTTTTCTGCTTGGTTCCAATGCATATATAGACATCCATTCATACGTACACATCCATAAGTGTAACATCAAGGAGGCCGAACGAAGGGGGGTGACTGGCTCAATCGTGATGGGAGAATGGTAACAATTTGAACAATATCAAATTAACGCAGCAGAATAAAACAATCTCCCCTCTTATGTAAACCTAATAGGAATCGATATAGTAGAGTAAAATAAATACCAAGACGTGAACACAAGACGATTTTTTACGTGGAAAACCTCCTCGATGTGAGGAGATCAAAAACCACGGGACCAGAGTCCACCCGAAAATCTTCACTACTAACAAAATTGGGTGAACAATGTTCTTCTCTAGCAAATACTAGAGGTATATAGTAACAAAGACCTCAAGAACATAATTCTTGGCGATACACATGAATTTCACAAGAGATTAAGGATAAATTTGACAAAAAATGTAGGTTTTGATCAATCCACGAAAAACCTGATGTAGGGAGCTTCAAACTAAAATCAAACCATTCAGATTCGAGAATATTGCGCCACAAACATGCTGACAAAATTTTAGCTCAATCGACCACGAATCGACCTTCGATCCTAGCTTGATGTAAAATAGACTTTGCCCCAATCCCCAGATTTTTTGCTTTCTCTTTTTCTTTTGTTACTACGTCTTTTTGTGACTACCACTTTTAAAGATAGTGAGAAACTCTATTTCTTCATATGACTTATCATATGAGTTTGCAACTCATTGGGCTTCATCCACATAGGAGTGAACCCAGCTAACAAATCTCCCCCTCACGATAATGTGGAGGGATTCACCATCCCTGCTATCAATTGGCAATGTTCAAGCTTCTTTCTTGGTAGAGTCTTCGTCATCATATCAGAGCCATAATGATCTGTATGAATTTTCTCAAGTTCCAATAATTTTTCATCTAGAACATCCCTTATCCAATGATATCTAACATCAATATGTTTCGATCTAGAATGAAAATATAAATTTTTACCAAGATGAATTGTTCTTTGATTATCACAAAATAGCACATACCTCTTTTGCTTGAACCCAAGTTCTTCTAAGAACTTCTTCATCTATAACATCTCTTTACTAGCTTCAGTCGCTACAATAAATTCAGCTTCGGTTGTAGAAAGTGCAACACACTTTTGCAATCTTGACTTCCATGACACAGCTCCACTCACAAAAGAAATCAAATAACCAGGAGTAGATTTACAAGTATCAATATCTCCTGCCAAGTCGGAATCTGTGTATTCAATTAACTCAACTTTCTTGGTCCCGAAACTGAGTTTCAAATTTGAAGTTTCCTGAAGATACCTCATAATCCACTTCACTGCATTACAGTGCTCTCTACTTGGATTTGACAAATAGCGACTAACAACACTAACTGTGTGCGCCAAGTCTGGGCGTGTACATACCATCGTATACATTAAACTTCCTACAACTGAGGCATATGGAACACTTTCCATATCTTTCTTCTCTTTATCAGTCGTAGGACTTTGCTTCATATTTAACTTAAAGTGGGTAGTTAGAGGAGTACTAACCACTTTAGCCTTGTTCATGTAAAATTTCTGAAGGATCTTCTCGATATATTTCTCTTGCGACAAAAACAACTTCTTAGCATCTCTGTCTCGGGTAATTCTAATGCCAAGAATTTGCTTCGCCAAGCCCAAGTCTTTCATGGCAAAAGACTTGCTCAACTGTTTATTTAATAACTCAATAAATTCTTGAAGCATTCCTGCCAACAATCAGCATATCATCAACATAAAACAAGAGAATAATAAAGTCATCATCAGAAAATTTTTGAACAAACACACAGTTATCCGAGGAAGTCTTCTTATAGCCTTGTTCCATTATAACTTGAAAGTGCTAGTACGAACACCTAGAGAGGGGTGAATAGGCGTTTAAAAGAAAATTTAACAAATAATTAAGGAATAAAATAAGTTGTGAGCAAAGTTTGAATAAGGATCAGAGTTTGATAAACGAGTCACCAAACTTTTGGTAGATGTTCAGAATATGTTATGCGATGGAACAAACTTCTGAAATAACCTGTAAGTATGCAACAGACTTTAAATATGAAGAGTTAAGGAAAGAAAATGTTGCACACGAAATTTATAATGGTTCGGCTTAGATCAAACTTACGTTCACTCTCCCACGCTAACAACCTTCTGATTAGAATCCACTATGTGATCAACAAGAGATTACAACTTCGAGTGTAAACACTCAGTGGTAGATCACACTATCTCACTAAGTCACTCTTTTGGTATTTCTCTCATAATCACAAACGTTTAAGCTCACAAGAGACAAGTGTATGATCGAAGTTGGCTCAGACTTTGGAATTACAAATTCTACGCTCCATCTCTTACTTGCTCATCGGTCCTTGATCTCCTTAAATACTCCTCCACTTCCAAACTAGCCGTTGAACAGTATCTAGAGAATCATCTCCCAAGCTACCCATTGAACAGATCTGTATCTAGAAGATTTGGTAGCCATTGAGTGACAAAAATAGAATTCTAAGTTGATTCCAATCGCCCATATAAACAGAATCTTGGTTTCCATAAGTAGAGCTTCTTCCTATAGAAAGTTCTTATCTTCATGATCCAATTGTCAATCAATTAGATTGAGTCAATTAAATCTATTTTGATGTAGTATCCAAACCAGATCACTATCCGTTATATGTTTGGGGCTCGTGTTACGTTTTGTCAAGTTGTTTCGTTCTGAACATGCTTCGTTCTGAATCTGCTATGTTTTGAACTTGTGTCTCATTCTGGACCTTGTTACGTTCTGGACTTGTTTCTTGTTCTGTATGTAAAGTCTGAATGTCCTCCGTCTGAAGTAAAGTCTGAGTGTCTTCCTTCTTCACTTGCGTTCAGTTTGGAATTTGTCAGAGAGGGCAGACTTCTGATGTAGAATAGAAGTGGATTTCCAACCAGAAGGGATTTCCATAACAATCTTCTCCTTTTTGATGATGACAAAACAATCTCTAAATATGCAGATGTGTAATCACACTTTCTAAAATATTGATAAATCAATTACCAAATTCTAGATTTTCAAAAAATGTGATTTGAATCAAAAGAAAACAAATAGATTGAGCATAACATTATATAGAAAAAATAATCGCAGCTCAATATTATGCAATAAATTATATCAACCAATCAACACATATGCATATTTATATTCTCTCTCCCTTTTTGTCATAATCAAAAAGCGATAATAAATATATCTTGCATGAAACACAATTAAAAAAAAAATAGCTTTTTCAAAGTAAGTCGAATATTAAAGATATGTAATATAGCTCACTTCGATCATATATATTAGCAAATATCCAATAAAAATCACGTATGCATTATAAAATTTACTTACCCTTTTTGTCATGATAATATCAATAAGGAATTTGTTAATGACAAAAGGTAATAAAAGATGCACTAACTGGATTTTGTAGAACTTGGTAAGTTCTAACACATTTACCTTTTCATTCCTTTCATAATAATCAAGATCACGATCAATTCAAAAAGATTTTTCTATAATTGATCAACGCTCCCCCTCAATCTGTTGCATTTTTGAGGTGATCACGATTCTTTTCCTTTCTTTTGTATTCACGTTCTCCCCATGTCATCATGACAATATTTGCGAAAAATTTGCACAAGAGAATGTTTGAGCCTCCAAAAAATAGTACATAATCTCCATGATTTTCAAATCTAGCTTTCCAAAATCCATATGGAAGATTCTTTTGCTACTTGCAAATTCTTGTATAACAGATAACAATCTTTGCAAAAATATCACGTAATACCTTTATCTGATTTGCGGATCAAACTTGCTAGATATAAGACATCTTTTAAGAATATAGCAGGAGTATCCATGAATATGCAATAATGTCTTCCATGATTAAAGGAATTTCCTTAAGCATAAATTTCAAAAATATTTTATAGATGCATTTCACAAAAAGAAAGATGATATTTCTATCACGTGCCAAATCAAGTAAAAAACAATTTCAATGCCTTATGTTTATGATAAGAGATATTTGTAATATAAATGACAAACAATCATCCATAATCTTCATAAAATCGAGTAAAAATTTGTAAGGCAAGATGAAAAAAAAAAAATCTCTTACCCAAGGTATATGTTTGCAATATACCATTGATTAAAAAAAATCATTACCAATCTTTGCATGAGATACTTTTCTAATTGCACCAAAATTTGTGTAGATTCGCGATCATTCTTCGCTTATAGAATTTCCTGCGGTCAACTCATTTCCTTTTTGGCATCCATCAATTTGGATCCTTCCATTTGTTAGAGCAAAATATAAAATCTCCAAAGATAAGCAAATATTCTTTCGAAACTCATCACAACATATTATTAAGGAAAGAACATTATGCACAATAATATCTTGAAAAAGAAATTCTCACTTAGTCAAAGCACAATAAAATTAGGGAGAATGAAATCCTTGAGTATCTAAAGAAAGAATATCTAGCATAATAAATTAATATCTCATAAAACAAATTTCTACTTTGCAAAATATGACAAAATTTGAGAGCATAAAATTAATCCAAATAAACTCAATTGTCTCTAAGCAAGATATCAAAAAAAAAAAAAAATCACACGATTCTTTCTTCAATAAAACCAATCATAAAATACGGTCATAATAAATTATGAATCAATCAATGCACAAAGAGAATATAAGTATAATGAGAATTTTTAAATTGTGTACTCAAATCAAATTGAGAATAAAAAATATACATTCCTTACCAAATTCTCTTTCTTCTTTTCCTTTATTTCCTGCAAAAATCAACTCATCTTTTTCTTTAGTACCTATATTTTCTTGGGTCCATGAGAGTTAGTAGAATATATTTTTTTTACCAAATCTTTCTTAACAGATCTCTAGACTTTAGGACACTCTTTCTCAAAGTGTTTTGAATCTCCACAATTTGAACACTTGAGGGCATTTCGACCAATATGTTTTGTAAAAATCCTTTGAAAATGCTTCTTGTATGCAAGTCTAGGAGGTCTTTGTCTAAGTCTCTTATTGACTTTAGGAAAATCTATTAGAGAATCACTTTCCTTATTAAAGCCAAGTCCCGACTTGTTAAAGTAAGGTACTTGTATGGAAATGATATGCTCTAATGTTTTTGAACCTTTGTCGGAATATTTGAAAAATATTTCTTTAAATAATCATTTTCTTTGACAAGCAAATCTCGACTTTCTTTTGTTTGAAGAAAATATTTTTGCAAAATTTCAAACTTTTCTTTTCGAGAAAGATCATGTTGCCAAAGCTGTGAATTCTCCTTTTTTAGTTCGGAGATTCTTTTAAGAGGAAGATTTGAGATTTAAGCAAAGCTCATTTATAAACTTTGAAACTTTGATAGGAATTTTTGAATGGCTTACCTCGATTTCCTCATCGGATTCTGAGTCTATGTCTAAATTAGACTCTGATTTTGAGTGTGTCTGAGTCAGACTTTGATTCTGAGTCTGATTCTGATTTCGAATTTGAGTTTGAGTCTAAATGTGCCATCAAACATATATTTCCTTGCTCATCATCTTCTTTCATTGTTCTTTTCTGTCCATTCTACTCGTATTGTCTTCTTCCACTGAATTTCCTTCATTTTCTACTTAGCTTTTTATATACTTGATTATGAAAGCAAGTTCTTCGTTGTCCATGTCATTTTCTGAATCAGTATCATTAGAATCATCGTTAGATATTAAAGCAATGGACTTCTTACCTTTGGGATCTTCATCAACGATTTGTTCCCCTTCGTAAGATTAAAGAGTGCCAATGAATTCATCAACGGAGAGTGGCAAATCCTCCGAGTCTCTCGAATTGAGGTCTTAACATGGTTCCAATCTTTTGAGAGACCATGCAAAAGTTTGTTGACCTTCATTGGGGAAGAAATTAGATGACCTTGATATGCCAAACCGTTTACAATTTCTGTAAAATGAATGAACATATCTCCAATCAATTCTCTTGACTTCATCTTGAAGGATTCATATTGAACAAGTAGGAAGTTTATTTTTGTCTCATTTACACGATCAGTTCCTTCATAAGTAACATGAAGGCTATCCTAGACTTCCATAGCTGTTTCACATGAAGAAATTCCGTTATATTCAACAGGAGACAATGCGCAATATAAAGAATAAATAACTTTTGCATCAAGAGCTTCTCTTTTGGATATCTCCGTCCGAGGCATAAGAGCGAGGGGTTTGGTTTCTTTGTCTTTGCCATTCTTATTTGATGTAGACGCAGTAGTGGGATTGATTCATTTTTCCACAACATCCCATTGCAAGGGATCTCTAGATCTTAGGAATGTCTTCATTTTATTTTTCCAAACGTTGTATTCCTTTCCATCAAAATGGGGTGGCTTGGTGTTGCTTTACCCTTCCATAAGTCCTGGTGCCAAGATACTAACCATAGAAGATCTTTAACTCAAAAGTAAATTTTTTTTAATAAAACGAGCACTTGGGTCTGATACCAATTGAAAGTGCTAGTACGAGCACCTAGAGGGGGTGAATAAATGTTTAAAAGAAATTTTAACAAATAAATGCGGAATAAAATAAGTTGCGAGCAAAGTCTGAATAAGAATCATAGTTTGATAAACGAGCCACCAGACTTTTGGTAGATGTTCAGAATCTGTTATGTGATGGAATAGACTTCTGAAATAACCTGTAAGTATGCAACAGACTTTAAATATAAAGAGTTAAGGAAAGAGAATGTTGCACACGAAATTTATAGTGGTTCGGCTTAGATCAAGCTTACGTCCACTCTCCCACGCTAACAGCCTTCTGGCTGGATTCTACTATGCTATTAACAAGAGAGTACAACTTTGAATGTAAACACTCAGTGGTCGATTAAACTGTCTCACTAAGTCACTCTTTTGGTATTTCTCTCACGATCACAAATGTTTAAGCTTACAAGAGACAAGTGTATGATCGAAGTTGGCTCAAACTTTGGAATTATAAATTCCACGCTCTGTCTCTTACTTGCTCATTGGTCCTTGATCTCCTTAAATACTCCTCCACTTCCAAACTAGCCATTGGACAGTATCTAGAGAATCGTCTTCTAATCTACCCATTGGACAGATCTGTATCTAGAAGATTTGGTAGCCGTTGAGTGACAAAAATAGAATCCCAAGTTGATTTTGATCGCCCATACAAACAGAATCTTGATTTCCATAAGTAGAGCTTCTTCGTATAAAAAGTTCTTATCTTCATGATCCAATTGTCAATCAATTAGATTGAGTCAATCAAATTTATCTTGATGTAGAATCCAAACTAGATCGCTAGCCGTTATATGTTTGGGGCTTGTGTTACGTTCTGTCAAGTTGTTTCGTTCTGAATGTGTTTCGTTCTGATTCTGTTACGTTCTAAACTTGTGTCTCGTTCTGAACCTTATCACGTTCTGGACTTGTTTCTCATTTTGTAAGTAAAGTCTGAATGTCTTCCGTCTGAAGTAGAGTCTGAGTATCTTCCTTCTTCACTTGCGTTCGGTCTGGAATTTGTCAAAGAGGGCAAACTTCTGATGTAAAACAGACTTTGACACAAAAGTCTAGGAGTCTTCAGACTTTGACACAAAAGTTTGGGAGACTTTAGACTTTGACACAAAAGTCTGGGACTCTTCAGACTTTGACATAAAAGTCTGGAAATCTTTAGAATAAACTTTACAATTTGAACGTAACATATTCTACTTCTGAACAGATTTAGCCTTAAGGTCTGGATACAGTCTGAATAAGGTCAGCTTCAGCATAGAGTCTGTTTTCTGGTTCTTCCAAATATAAAACTTGATAATATCCTTTATACATTCTATCATCTGCATAGTCTATTACTCAAACATCAAACACGTTAGTAGCCTTTGATTTATTTTGTCATATTCAAAATATTATAAGGGATTTCCCTAACATAACTGACGCAAACTTTTTGTACCACTGCCTTGGTGCTTGTTTTAGGCCATAGAGACTTTTCTTCAATTTGTACACATAATTCTCTTTCCCTTTCACTTTAAAACCCTCAGGTTATTCCATGTATATCTCTTCTTCCAAGTGACTATGTAGAAAGGCTATTTTGACATCCATTTGCTTAATTTCCAAATCTAAAGGCTGTTCTTCAAAGCTTTTTTACCTTTAGGTAACTTCACCAACTCAAAAGTATGATTATCATAAAATGATTGCATCTCATCTCGCATAGCATCAAACCAATTGCTTTTGTACTCATCTTTTATTGCTTCCGCATAGCACTCTGGTTCACTTACATCAGTCAATAATACATACTCATCTTCAAAATATTTGGTGGAAGGTCGTCGATTTCTAACGGATTTCCGGATTGGAACATCCAGTGGAACATCTAATTGAGCCTCTGGTTCAGGAATAATATTATCTGTTTCAATATGTTCAAGAACATATGTGTTATTTGGAACATTGACTTCCTGCTGCTTTTCATCAACATGTGTAGGAATATTTGTAAGAGGAACTTGATCCAAATCAACCAAATTATCACTAATCTGTGGTGCTGTAATCATCTCTGCTTTTTTAGTATCCTCTATTGTTTGATCTTCCATAAACACAATGTCTCCGCTTCTTAAAATTTTCTTTTCAACCGGATCATAAAATTTGTAGCCAAGCATATTCTGTCCATAACCAATAAATATGCATCATCGTGTTTTCACATCAAGTTTAGATCTCTCATCTTTGGGAATATGCACAAAGGTTTTCCCCCAAAGACACGCAAATAATCGTAAGAAACATATTTGTCTGCCCAAACTTTATTAGGAACATCAAACTCTAAAGGAACGCATGGAGTAAGATTTAAAACATGCACAACTGTACTTAAAGCCTCACTCCAAAAGGATCCAGGTAGCTTTGACTGTGAAAGTAAGCATCTTACCCTTTCAACCAGTATTCTGTTCATTCTCTTAGCTAAGCCATTTAACTGAGGCATCTTGGGAGGTGTCATTTGATGTCGAATACCTTGTTGTCTACAATATTCATCAAAAGGTTCAATATACTTTCCCCGTTATTAGTTATGATGCATTTCAATTTCTTTTTAGTCCGTCTTTCAACTGAAACCTAAAATTGCTTAAAAGCATTTAATACTTGATCTTTAGTTTTCAAGGTATGAATCCAATTTTTCCTTGAAAAATCATCTATGAAGGTAACAAAATAAAGAGAGCCACCAAGTGATTTTGTTTTCATAGGACCGCAAACATCAGAATGCACTAAATCTAGTATACTTGACTTTCTTAAAGGAGGGGAGCTTTTAAATGGAACTCTGTTATGTTTTCTTGCTAAATAGTGAGTACACTTCTTTAGCGCCGAACTTTTCAATCTCGAAAGGAGCTTCTTCTTGGCCAATATTGACAAACCCTTCTCATTGATGTGATCGAGCCTCTTATGCCATAACTCAGCTGCATCTTCGCTATCTACTGCATTAATTTTTCTGTGGACAACTTTGCTTGCATAATGTACAATGGAGAATATTTTTCACCTCTAGCCACAACAAGAGAACCTTTGGTGAGCTTCCATTGACCATTACTGAAAGTGCTGCAATACCCTTCATCATCCAACTTGCTTGTAGAAATCAAATTCAAGCAGATATCAAGTATATATTTAACATTATTCAATACTAACCTTGTGTCATTGCTGGTTTCTAGGCACACATGACCGATGTCTACAACTTGAGCTAGCCCATTGTTTCCCATCTTCACAGATCCGAAGTCACCTGACATGTATGATGTAAAGAAATCCCTACGAGACGTAGTATGAATAGATGCACCACTATCAGTTATCCAATTGGTCTCATGAGATACAAAATTCACCACATCACCATAAAAAATAATGAGAAAGTCTTCTTTAAGTGCAGCAACATGATTGTCATCACTGTCATTATCACTTTTCTTCTCTTTACCTTTCTCCTTTTGTTTATCCCTTTTTAACTGGCGACAAAACCTTTGAATATGTCCTTTCTGATGACAATAATGGCACTCAACATTAACAAATTTATTATACTTACCTCTGCTTTTATCTCGACTTTTATCTCTATATCTCAGATCTCGAGACTCACTTCTTCCCCTTTTCTCAACAACCAAGGCATCAGAATGTGAAGAGGACGATCCTTGTGTCTTCCTTCTCATCTCTTCATTTAAAACACTACTCTTGACCAAATCTATGGTAATCGTACCATATGGGTTAGAATTAGACAAAGATGTTCAGAACGTCTCCCATGAGTCTAGCAAAGTACCAAGCAACGATAGTGCTTGTATCTCATTATCAAACTCGATTCCCATCGTAGCGAACTGATTTATAATTCCTTGAAAATAATTTATATGATCAATCAAATGAGTACGATCTTGATATCTCAGAGCCATCATCTGTTTTATCGAAACTAACTTATTATTCTAGTCTTTCGAGCATATAACTGTTCAAGCTTATCCCATAAACTGCGTGCATGTATTTCCTCAATAATATGGTTCAAAACATTATCATCCACCCACTGCCTAATATAACCACACACTTGATGATGAAATATAGACCATTCAGCATCAGTTTTATTCTCTGGTTTCTCCTCGGCAAATACGGGCAAATAAAAATCTTTCACATATAAAAGGTCTTTCATCTTCCCTTTCCAAATATAATAATTTGAACAATTCAGTGTAACCTTTCTACTCATATTTGTTTCCATTGTTTAACATACAACAGAAAAATCAAGTAATAACCGAAGCTTTGATACCACTCTAATGGAAGAATGGTAACAATTCGAACAATATCAAATTAATGCAGCGGAATAAAATAATCTATCCTCTTATGTAAACCTAATAGGAATTGATATAGTAGAGTAAAATAAATACCAAGCACGCGAACATAAGACGATTTTTTACTTGGAAAACCTCCTCGATGTGAGGAGATAAAAAACCACGGGATCGGAGTCCACCCAAAAATCTTCACTATCAACAAAATTGGGTGAACAATGTTCTTCTCTAGCAAATACTAGAGGTACATAGCAGTGAAGATCTCAAGAACATAATTCTTGGCAATACATATGAATTTCACAAGAGATCAAGGATAAATCTGACCAAAAACGCAGGTTTTGATCAATCCACCAAAAACCTGATGTAGGGAGCTTCAAATAAAAATCAAACCGTTTAGATTCGAGAAGATTACACCATGAACATGCTAACAAAATTTCAGCTCAATTGGACCACGAATCGACCTCCGATGCTAGCTTGATGTAAATCAGACTTTGCCCAAACTCCCAGATTTTCTGCTTTCTCTTTTTCTCTTGTTACTACGCCTTTTTGTGGCTATCACTTTTAAATATAGTGAGAAACCCTATTTCTCTATATGACTTATCATATGGGCTCAAGCCCTTTTTGGGCTTGCAACTCAATGGGCTTCCTCCATATAGGAGTGAACCCAGCTAACAAATCAGAGTCGAAATATTCTGTTCACTAATTGTAGAAATAACGTCGGATTCATAAACCCAAGCCTATGGTCGGTATGAGTCAAGACCTAAGGTCCGTGATTTTGCAATTTGCACCGGTAACATTGGGCTCATTGGAAAGTTCTCATCTCGAGCTTCGTACAACATAAAGATCATGTGAATTGGATGTTGGATGCGAAGGATACAAATCTAGAAAGTTTTTGGCTCACAGGCTTGGAGAGGACTCTCCATGAGAAGAAAGCTAGGAAAATTACCCAAAAAAAAAAAAAAATCTTGAACTTATTGCATATATGTCAATTCAGTTTTAAACTTTTCAATTGTGCCAATTCAATTCTAAACATTTTACCGATTTGCTAGTATAGTCATTTCGATCAATTTTGACAGGAAAATGTTAATGTGGCAGTCTAGTCAAGCTGGCTATCCTATGTAGTGTAGCTAGCATTGACATTGAATTTTTTTAAAATTTCTTTATCTTTTTTGTGATTTTTGGGGAAAGTACACTGGGAGTACCAAAACTTGGTACGGGTGAACACTTTAGTGTCAAAGGTTTTAAAAGGCACACTTA
Organism: Eucalyptus curtisii; assembly: GCA_017140595.1. NCBI lineage: Eukaryota > Viridiplantae > Streptophyta > Magnoliopsida > Myrtales > Myrtaceae > Eucalyptus > Eucalyptus curtisii. Next base: position 15,094,062 of record CM029500.1, read on the forward strand.
AGTGCCACTTTTTCTTTGAAAATTGGAACACTTAAATGCCAAGTCTGGTGAAAGTAGTCAGAATTCCGATGTGGCATATTTTTAATAATATAAATAGTCTACATGGCTTGTCGGAAAGCCAACTCAACAATCCTCGTCTAAACAATGTCGTCTCCATGTTCACTTAAGTACTGATTAGGTATGCATCCCTAATTAATAGACACCATAGGACATTCTCAAGGGATTGCCTCTTAGTTTCTTAACCCTTTACTCTTGAATCTGGACTTTAGAGTCTCAGTTTTTTTTATCCATAGGTTCGACAAAGTGACAAGTGGAGAGTATACTTAGAATCATACCATTGGACTAAGATAACAATAAAGTTCTTAATTAGAAGAAGCCATTCTAAGTGAGGAAGAAAAATGACTTAGAAAGTCATGAGAGATATCACAATATGAGTTTATTCAAGGAAGGCTGGTTTGCCTCTTCAATACACAATAAATTGCCTTATATAGGCATGATCTGCATCAAGCATCACAAGGCATCTAGAGGACAAGTCTCTCTAATGATGCTACAAATGAAAGTCATAGAGTATGAAAGATGCTTAAAGCACTACAAACAAAGCACACTCCATGCTAAGCCTGCTAAGGCACTTAGTAAAGCACAAAGCATACAAAGCACACTCCACACCTAGTACAAGCCTGCTAAAGCATGTGGTAATGCACAGAGCATATAAAGCACACTCTACACCTAGTACACTAGCAAAGCACATTATCTGAGTTGTCTCCATCTTTTTCTTTGCAAAAGGTGTGAATAAGGTTGTCAATCTCCCATTGTGACAAAAACTGATCAGCAATAGGGTCATGAGAGATTCATGATGAATATGGACCATCTATTCTTTTTTTATTCAAAGGGAGAGGACTGGTCTGCTTGGGGCTGTGGCCAATAGGACCAATCTTCGAAAGTGGTGGAAGCCAGTTGCTATAAATCGGTGGATATAGATTCATATGAGTATGGGTCTTGGGCTAGTGGCCCTCCCTATGGCTCTAAGAAGGAAGAAGCTTCATCATGGTTAGAGATGAGGTCCTCTCCATGGTATTCTCTTAAGCCCTGATGAATTTGGTGGCTTACTTCAGGGAAGTCCACATTAGTGTGTTGTAAAAAATTGGAGCAAAATGGATCACTTAAGTGTCAATTCGGCTAAATGCTAACGTGACGATTTTCCGGCGAGGTAAGTGCAAAACGATGTCGTTTTGCATGCTGACGTGGCTAGAAAATGCAAAAACGACGTCGTGGCTAGAAAATGCAAAAACGACGTCGTTTTGTCTTTGACATGGTAAATAATTAATAAAAAATTAATTAAATTAAATTTAAAACATTGGGAGAGAGGAGGCACACAGTTGAGGGCTGAGCTCTCGCCGCCGCTGGGAAGGGCCGGCGACCGTGGGGGTAGCATCGGCCGGGGTCGCTGGCCCCTGGCCAGGGGCTGGCCACCCGGGCCGACAGGCGGCGAGGGCCCGCAAGCCCTCGCCGGATTTGGGGAGGGCCGTGACCCTCACCCCCAGATCTAGGCGAGGGTTCGTGGGCCCTCGCCGCCTCCTCATTGCCGTCGGGAAGGGGCTGGTGACCTCGGCCAATGCTTCCCCATCGTCGCCAGCCCTCTTCCTGGTGACGACAGGATGAGGACTCAGCCCTAGTCGCATCCCTCCTCCCTTCCCTTTTATTTATGAGGTGCCCTGGTGATGTTGAAAGGAATCAAGCGTGGTGGCCTATCTAAATTTTAATATGAGATAGTGACAAATTTCGCCCTAGAGATGTTGGATGCACCTGTTCAAGAGTTTAATGACTACTCAAGGAAGACTTAGGTGTTTGTGCTAGTGTGCAAGTTTGATGTTGTTGTTAGAAGCACGTAGTCGAGAGTTTGATCGAGGTGGAGACTAGTAAGTTGATTAAGCATGTGCGGATAAATAGTAGTATAGAGTGCCGCTTGGAGCTGGTAAATTAATTTTACATGAAGGATGGTACAGTGAAACACCACACTAGTGATAGTAAACCATAACAATTTATAGAATTAATGAGTAGAACATTAATAAAGACGGCCCCATAAGATGACCTTTAGTGCTAGCTAGACCAATAAAATCCTAACAAATGTGTTTAGTACTAATATGCTACCAATGAATAGATCATCATTGACTACTATTGGATATCGAACTCCCAAAGAGTGATTGTAGATTCGATGAGAGAGCAAAGTGCATAAGGTGAGCAGGGCTATCAGTTGTGATAATCATAACTAAGTTCAATTGTTGACAGTAGAGAAGCTACCTTAGACGAATCTCTAGTACTTCTAACTTGGAATGTTTATGGAAATGTTAACACAAGTATGGATGGTGTTCAGGTCAAAATGGAGTTGCAACTAGAAACTCCTAAGGTAACCTATACTAGTGTGGTAATCGACACAGATGTTACTTGTGGCAAAGTGGAGCTGGTAGAGTCAATGGTTGATGTAACTACTGTATTTAACAAGGTGCATGTTTGACCTTCTGTTAAATATGGCTGCAAAGACAGTTTGTTTCATCTATAATATAGGAGGTTGTGTTAGAAAATCCTTGTGAAGTAGTTAACTATGTAGGTGGAGTTGGTGTCTTGATAAGGTCCATGGTTATGGCAAAGTTCAAGAGCGACTTGAACTTAAAAGATCTTTGTGGTCGTTGAGCCCACGAGGGGTTGTGGGAGAGCAGCACTAAAGTTTAGATTCCAATAAAGTGATTATGACTTCTTTCAAATGTCAAGCCAATGTGAAGATCGTTAAAATTATGTCTCAAGTTTGAGCCTAATGGACAAACGCAATCCAAGTTAAAATGACTTAATTTGGCAAATGTCCAAGTTCTATTTATTGACTTTGTTTGTTCATGCAATAATTACTGTGCACATCTCTCAAGAATGAAAAATGCAGCTCGAGGGAAGCATGTAGCTACAAAAGGAGGAATTCCCAAAGCATTTTTTGCAAAAGATCTTTTACGCATGAAATCGACAGAGATTCTATCTTTGGACTAATATGACTTAACTAGAGTAGAATTGTATAGAAGGAAAGAGACAATGAGAATGTGCTCATCATATAATGATAGTGGGACATCTTATTTGGCCATCTTATTTGGCCTCTTTTCATTAAATGATGTAGCTGCAATTGAAGGAGATTGAAGGCAACTCCTTATAATGTCAAAATTAGTGGGTTTTCTTCAATAAATGCCGCAGTCTTCAAGCGGAAGAGAGAAGAAGTGCAATGATGGGACTAGCATAAATGGAGATCTTGGATGTGAGAAACATGGAGCTTTCCTTAAGCAAAACGTAATAGCTCTCAACAAAGGGAAACTTTTTTTTTTTTTCTTTTTCTGCTAATTATACACCGCAATGATTTAGCCAATTAAATTATTGTGATGAGAATTTATATAATTCCTTCAGTAAGATTTTGCTAGGAATTATGAGGGAGGATTAAACAGTGAGTGAGTTAGTAGGTGTAATTAGGGCTAGGAAATATCGAGGGTATTTGAGTGCTTAAATGATTGTAATTTCTATTGTATCACTTATTTCTATGATGGATTTTCATGCTACTCTCCCTGATGATGTAGGTTATGATATTTGGATCAAATCACGTAAACTCAGCATTCGATTTCCTTCCATTCCTTCTAACTATTTTACCGATACGCTTGCCTATATTCACGATAGTAAACATTGAAATGTTACATAAGGGTTCAAAAACTGAGTTTGACATGACTCTTGACTTTTTTTTTTTTTTTTTTTAAAAGTTCTGTTCAAACTCCAGGTCCATTGGTCAACTTTTGAGTTTGTAAAAAAAGTTAAGATGTCGGCACATGTAAATGAGCTAGTGAATCTACTTTACAAGTAAGCTGTAACTCTAAAACTAAAGATTTCGAGTGATACTAAGTATAATTAGATGTGTCAATGAATTTGGACACAAGGTAATGAAACTTTTGCTATACTTCTCAATAGTATCCCAAACAAGCCAAGTCTATTTCATACACATATTAAAGCTTGTGTTGACACATAAATTTTGGGAGATAAGTACACTATGAATGCTATAACTTTCGTATGGTGTTTACTTGAGGGCTGTAACTTTTCTTTTTGCTCACATAAGTGCCATCGGCAAATTGCTGCACTGGAAAATTCAACATGGATGTCAATCTTCCTATGTGGCATCATCGATGCTAATGTGGACAATTAATAAAAAATGAAAAAATGCAAAAATGAAAAAAAAAATCCACGTTGAAATGGAAAATCAATAATAAAAAAATCCACCTAGGATGATTTGTTGGATTGGCACTGAAATGATCGATTTTACTCCGATATGGCACTTGAGTGAGTAGAACAAAAAGTTGTAATACTTAAGTGAGCTCTATACAAAAGTCATGGATTATAAGTGAAAAGGTTGGGGAGGGCATAATGTAACTATCCCTATGAACTTTACTGTAAGCGTCCAACATAGACAAATGCCTCATATTAATTAATTATTTATAAGACATATTAATAGAAGGTGGTACCATATATATATATAAAACTAGGCACTTCTCATGAATGAGGCCCGTTGCATATAAAATACAAAATATTTTAAATTTAATTTCCAACAAAGATCGAAATTAAAGTATCATCAAAACAATTATTATGTATTAATACATAAGTAGTATTAATTATAAATTACCACCTTCACCTCTACTTTTTCCTAACCACTGTGCAGCCCTTACTCTAGAAGAAATCCATCATACTCTCTCATTATTTTACTCGCATCAACTCTCTCATAAATAAGTAAGTTAGGTTTAACATTTAAGTGAGCAATTAAGTGAAAAGGATAAAAGCATAAAGGCTCACGCTTTTTTCATTCATTTTTTGACTTCTGACACCCCTTTTACCTTAAAATATCTTTTACAAGTCCCAGATTTAAAATTATTTCTTACCTTTTTTCCTTCTCTTTCTTTGGAAATTATGATGCATTTAGAATTAACAACAAATATGTATTTGCCAAATGTTTGGTTGGATTGTCTTATAATGCAATTCCAATTATCAAAATTTTCTTGTCAACAACTAATTATTCTACTTAATCAGCCATGCTTTTTTAGTTTTGTTAATGTAATCATAAACTTTTTTGGGCCATATTTCAATTTAGTTTTTCCCATTAATTACCATTGAAAATTGCTGATGTGGTGTCTAATCTTTGTCAGCCATTCTAAGTGGCATGCTAAAGTTGGCAACTTGTTGATTTCCACCTCGCAATTTGCAATGATAATTGGCATGGAAGACTACATTTAAATATTGCATAAATGTGTAACACTATATTGATAAAGTTGGAAAGTTAAAACTGAATTGACATTCATATTACATGTATAAGACTAAATTGATAATTTTCCCAAATATTTAAATAATTACTCATTCAACAAACACATGTATAAGCATTTTTTGGATAAGTACACTAAGGAGTGCCATAATTTCATGTGATGCTCATTTGAGGGTTACAAATTTGAAAAATCGATCACTTAATTACAATCGGTAATTTGTCTCATTGGAAAATTCGACATGGACATAAGTTGTCCTATGTGGTATCGTTGGCGCTGAAGCGAACAATTAATAAAAATTAAAAAATTAAAAAAAAATCATTGTTGGAATTAGAAATTAATTAAAAAAATCCCGGTAGGATGTTTTGTTGGAAATGACACTCAAATGATCGATTTTATTTTAATGTGATACTTAAGTGAGTTATAAAAAGTTATGACACTCAAGTGAACGTTATATAAATGTCATGTTACTTGCTATTCTTACCCCTAAATTTTGGCTAATCATGTAGAAATTAATTGCATAAAAAACCCTAGCAAAAATAAATTAGATTACATATAGTTTTAGGAACATATTACATATAATCAAATCGATTGCATTTGCAATGGATTGGCAATGATGAAGGGACCGGAATCAATCGCGTGGATTGGGCCTCACACTAAGGGGTAGGGGACCGAAATTCTCAAGCCCAGAAATAGAGAAATTGAGCCATAATTGAGATAGGTTTGGCCCTTAAAGTTTATGGGCTTTGAGTTTAATTAGAATTAGTCCTAAATAGATCAAAGTCTATTAATATTTGAGCCCACGAAGGGGAAAATTTCGGCCAGCCCATGAACAAGGCGACGTATGGAATTTACATAGGTAAGGGAACCAACTTGATCTTCGATTAACTTGATTCAACTCATTACAGATTACAGTTGACTTAAATAATGGCCTTGGATTAATTCAGTCCATTATTAGTAAGGGCGAAAGTTGAGCTCATAAATTGATTAAACCTAAGGTTAAACTTTATATAAACTCCGTTATGTCTCAAAATTTGAGGTTGGCAATTCATAATTTAGAATACACAAGTGATACTTATGAGAAATAGAGAGCTAGAGAGGGAGGGAGTAGAGGACTTGGCCAAGGTTTGGCCGAGCCACCATCATAGCCGTGCTTATACCTTCGTGTGAGGCCACTATCGCCATGTTGCCCATGACGAGGGAACGGTGCTCCCACTAGCCGCCTGAATGACCACGCCACTCTTGCCTCGCTGCCTCGCCAGCCCGACACTGCCTGGGCTGCTTGACATCCCTACTGTACCGTCGAGCCAGCCTTGCTACTCCTCTCGCGTCACCCCGTCCCAATTGAGCCCTGTTTTGGCCGCGAAGTCTCCTATCCTGTCCGAGAGTGCCCTGTTCTTCAACCGCAAGCCCAATCGCCAAATACAATAAACACTATTTTCTCATTACAACACCAAGTACATGACACCACTACACTAACATCGACACTCACTATAACACCCTATGAAGAGGGGTGCTGCCTACTTATAATCCTTATTACACAACACCACACACACTTGACAACTCTCTTATTTCACTTCTTTCCTCTCTGTACCTACACACTTTGGGAAGAGGGGTGCTGCCTACTTATAACCAATTTTCACCAACATTTCTTTGTAAGAATGGTGAAGACATTTACCTAACCACCATAAGCTAGAGTCTTGTAGTAATTGCTAGAAAATTCTGTGAGAAAGAGGATTTTTACCATTCAATACTGGTTGCCCGTCTTTCGCAGTGTTGGAAACTTTGCAATTTCTAGATTTTCATTGCACTAAAACTAGGCATCCCTAGCTCTGCAACACAACAAAAATGCGGTCAATCGAATGTTGAATGAGGAAGTTAATGTTGGTCAAATTTTGGTCAAACTCTCATACCTAAAAAGATCTTGGTGCCCAAAATTGTACTTAGATATCTTGGAATCGAACAAAGCATTAGAAATCTCTAAGTTATGGAAGAACGATTTTTGAAAGTGTTAAGTTATAGAAACAACATCCGATTCATAAACCCAAGCATATGGCAGATATGATTCAAGACCTCAAATCTGTGGTTTTGCAATTTACTCCATAAACAATGGGCTCATTAGAAAGCTCTCATCTCCACCTTCCTATAATGTAAAGATCACATGAATCGGACATTGGATGCAAAGGATACAGGGCTAGAAATTCTTTTGGTCATAGTTAGGGAGCACTCTCCTCAATATGAGTACCAAGCTAGAAAAATTACAAATAAAGTTATAAATTCATTACACTTATGTCAATTTAGTAATAAACATTTTGACGATTTGCCAATATAGTTCTTTTGACATATTTAACTATAAAATATTGACGTGACGGTCCAATTACTATCGGTAGTCCTATGGTTGTCTTGTGAGGTGTGAGTGTCACTGACATAAACAATTTTTTTTCTAAAATTATGACTTTTTTTTTCTGATTTTTTTCTTCTTTTTTCCTTGGGAAAATTACGAAAAAAAGTCATAAACCTATTGCACTTATTCTAATTCAATAATAAACCTTTCAATTGTGAAATTTCAATTCTAAATCTTTTGATGATTTGTCAATACAATTATTCTGACTAAGTTTGACTAGAAAATGCTAACATGACAGTCTAGCCAGTGTCAGCCAGCGATCCCATGTGACGTGGCTAGAGACACTGGAGTGGACAATTTTTAAAAAGTTTTCTATTTTTGCCTTTTCTTTTCTTTACTTTTTGCTAGTGGTTGGCGAGGGCTAGGCGAGGGTCGCCTTCACTAGATCGGGTGATCTATGAGCCTCACCAGATCTGGGGAGGGCCGTCCTTGCCAACCATAAGCTATGCTAGCCCTCACCATATCTGGGCAAGGGCCACGACCCTTGCTAGCAACCAACGAGGATCGCAAACCCCTTATCGGTAGCAATAAAGAAAAATAAAAAAGAAAAGATATTAGCCATTTTCAACCAAAATTGACGGAATTGATTATATTGCCAAATCGTCAAAAGGTTTAAAACTCAATTGGCTAAATTAAAATATTATGACTGAATTTATACATTGCAATAGGTTTGGGACTTTTATATTAATTTTCTTGGAGCGAGCTTGTCAGCACGATGAGTGATTCTCATGCTGATATGATTTGTGAAAGAACTATAAATAGGGGCTCTTGCCCCATCATTTGAGCTCACAATGAGTTATTTTCTTGCTCTCACTTGTTTTGTAGTCTTCTCACAGTTCTCGCTCTCTTGAAATTGTCACATTTTGTAGTCCTTTTTCCATTTATCACTCTCTTGAAATTCTCAATTTACCTTGAAGAAAATGATGAGAAAGGAATTGAATCCCATTTATTTGTAGATTATATTATACAAATGGTTCAAGAAGCCAAACAAAAAATATAGTGAAATGATACCAAAAGTGTCAAAATTTGTGTAAGGCACTCATTTTAATACCAAAAATTTTCAGTGGCTTACTTAATTGCCAAATCTAAAAAAAAAAAAAAGATCACAGTGCCTCTAGTTAGAAATTTCAGTAAAATAAGTACGTGGTATTTTAATTAAAATTTTAATATGAGTTCGCATTTTTAATTAAAAAATCAATCCACATGGCATTTCCATGAAGATATTCAATGTTGTCCTTGAATTTAAATGGAAACAAGGAATTTAAATGAAAACAAGGATAACATTAAACATTTTCATATAGTTTATAAACTAAGTTAGACATGTAACAAAATTCCAAAGATCACATTGAACATATTGAAAGTTCGGGGACAATATTGCATACTAGGCTAAATTCTAAGGAACACATTGAACAAATTAAAAGTTCAAAAATTATACGGTCAATATTCAGGAATCATTTATGTAATTATCTCTTTGTTTTTAAGTCAACGGATAAACATCAAATTTAACTCTTGTTGACCGGACTCACAGATAGAGAAAGATACCCCTTGTACGGCCAAGAAGTTAATTCTTTGGTGCGGCAATGTTATATGATTGTCTCCGACAAAGAAATCCTTATGTGAATTAATGTGGCCTTCAAGAAAAGAAATTCTAATCCAAATAGGAAAGTGTTCTATTGGATTTCTTTTCTTTTTCAATACAATTAGTTCAACAAATCGATCTACAACCCTTAATCGGGTCAGATCTTGAATACAATGCTCAAATTTGAGACATAATTAAATAAAATTCTTTTTAAATGTTTGATTCATGAACACGAAGTCCTTAATAGAATTCAAATTGAATAAGAAGTCCCTTTCAAAAGTTCATAATAGGATCCTTACCCAAATAATGAAAGAAAAATCTTTAATAAGATGTTTTATTCATACTATTCTTGTAATATATGGGCCATAAAATCCAGCCCATTATTTTTATTAGCCAAAGCCCAACCCTCTCTTTTCCTTTCCCCTCAATGAGTGCAATTGAGCGTGAGCACAAATGGAAAGAAGAAGGCAGCGACGGCAAAAGCAAGGAAAAAATAAAATATAAGAAGCACTTGTGAAGAAGGGAAACAGGATAGGAAGAAGTAAGAGAGAAATTATGGCATGTACATGATCTGAACATCCTGACTAGCCAAATCAACTACGAATCACAACGCCTGGTTAGTATTCAAGCCTAACATTCTTCTAATTGGAGTAATTTTCTGATTAAAGGCACTAATTCAAACTTATGTCGATTCTGAACTATGAGTTTCAATTGAGGAGTTATTCAGCCGTCACTTGTGGAAACGATAGTTTAAGACGTTGTGGAGCTGTGGTTTGACAAAAATTGGATTCGAAGTACTGGTTAATTGGAACAAAATTCTGAGTTACGCGTAATGGATAATACACGTAAGGAAAAATATGAACATTTGCTTTAAACGAGGTTACTCAGTTGCACATAGATGTCGTTTTATCGATGATTGAGTGGTGTTATCTCTTCTAAGAATTTGTAAACTCATATCTTCAAATTGATAGAGATTTAATGTATTATGAGTTGTGAATAAGCATGTTTATTGCATAAAATTTTGATTTGGCATTTACTGCATTTGGTATTTATGAATGGTATGAGAAATGTTCGGTGGAAATAGACATTCTATTTAATAAATGAAGTTGAGAAATATTATATATCAATTTGTGAAATGCTGCATTTGACATGATTCGGTTTGTAAAACCAATTTATGAGATGAGTCCTAAAATGATTTGAGAAATGTCTAAAGAAATTTCTAGTGAATGAGTTGAGTTGCGAAAGATTATTTGGTAGATTTGTGAAATGTATTTGATATATGAAATTGTTTATGGAATGAATTTCTGGTATTGGAGGATGATGTTTGAGTGCTCAATATTACTGTGAGCCCGGTTAGGGTTTGTAGGTATGCACATACTAATTTAGGATATTTTTGTATGCCTAATAATAGGTGGAGACTAACCAATGGAGGAATCGTGATCACTTTGTCACGGGCATTATGCTTAATGAGCATAAGATTGGTCAATAGAATGGACCATTAACATGTGATTTGAGTTTGGTCAATGGAGTGAACCATTGACATGTGAATTGAGATTAGTTCATGGAGTAGACCATTGACATGTGATTAATGAGATTAGTCAATGGAATAGACCATTAATAGTTGATTTGTTATTGTGAACATATTTTATTATTGATTTTATGTAGAAAAGTTTGTTGGCAAGGTATCATCCACTTTTGATATATTGCGTGTATTACTCTAACCTTAGGATTGATAAATGGTGATATTCTGTTTGTAAAAGTGCATAGTGAATGTTTGATCTAGTTAGAAGAGATGCACTACTCATTGAGTTATGGTTGCTCATCCCTCTATTTTTTTTTTTCAATCTTTTTGAGGTTCTTTAGCTAGCGATTTGTAATACAAGAGAGATATTAAAGAGGAGACTTTTTGGAGTTGGATTTTTGTGATGAGGTTGCATCCTTCGGGTGGAAGGACGGCCATGTCATCCCCTATTCTTGATGATTTTGAGGTTTGAAAATTATACTAACTAAAATTAGTCATTTCATGTATTCGACAAATGCACAAATTGATTATCTTATTTTCACTTATTGAAATTTCAAAAATTATTCTTTTCTATCTTATAAACAACCTCAAGAAACAAGTTCAAATATTAAAATATGTTACTTTTCCATATATATGTGTGCAAAATTTATTTATCATATGTGAATAAATTATTTTTATTGATTAATAGCTCATTATATTGTGATAAGGTGATTTTGCAAAATCTGTTCATTCTCATTTTTTTCATATATGCAAATGAGCAGTTTACTAGTCTTGCTCTATCAAAACCCTCTTTTCAATTTCTCCTAAACTTTTCTGTTTCATTAAGTTCGAAAAAAAAATGGCCAAATAAAAAATTAACTAGGTAATTCATTAACAATTATTAAAGTCTTAGGAACCTTTATATGTATATATGTACACTATAACTATAATATTAGTAAATGTTGTTAGTATCAAGGTAAAGGACCAATGAATATGTGGTGGGACTGTTAACCAGAAAGAACCTTAAGTTTGTAAAAATTTAAGGGAAAGTTCAAATAGTTCCAAAATCTATTGTACTTTTATCAATTTAGTCCTAAACTTTTTAATTATACCAATTAAATCTATAAGGTCAATTTTGGTAGGAAACACCGACATTGACACTGGCCATTCTAATGGCTGGATGGCCGGTGATAACATCCACAAATTTTTTTTTTTAAATTTTAAATATTTTCCAAATATTTATTTATTTTTTCTTCTTGGCCATAGTAAATAAAAAGTAAAAAAAAGAAAAAGAAGAAAGGAAAAAGAAAAGAATTGGCAAGGGCTCGACGACCCTTGTTGGCCATAGTAAAAACAAGTAAAGAAAGAAAAGAGAAGAAAAGAAAAAAAAAGGAAAAAAAATATAAAAATTTGAAAAAATATTAAAAAATTATCCACGTTAGCGTTGGCCATGCTAAATAAGATGGTCAACATCCATCTCAGTGATTTATAATCAAAATTGACTAGATAGACTCAATTGATACAATTAAAATGTTTATGAATGAATTGACAAAAAGTACAATATATATGACTTTTTTGGGTAATTTTTCCAAAAATTTAGGGTAACAAATTACAAAATTTATGTATATTAGTATAGTTTACAATTTAATAAATTTTTATTTAGAATGATGAAAAGGGAAAAAGAATTAAAAAAGAGAGGAAAAAAAAAGAATTAGCAAACAAAAATGAAGAAATAGTATACTAAGAAATTCTTACTATCTCCATTTGTGCAATTTTTAGGTTCATTTACACCGCATGATAGGATGTGATTTTTTTTTTTTTCAAAGATAGGATGTGATTTTTTTTTTTTTTTGTCAAAGATATGATGTGAATGTATTCAGTTTTATCATTACGATTCACAAAACAATATATTTCCTAGAAATCTAGTTCTATCATAACTAGAAATCTAAATGACCAAACAAAATCCAAACTCACAGAGAGATTTCCTATTAGGGATGTCCACTCTTTATCAATGGATGTTTGAAAATTCGGAAATAAAGAAAAAAAGAAGAAGAGGGAATTAGAAAAAGTTTTCTAACTAAGTAAGGAAATCGCTTTTCTCGTTGGATTTAGAAAGGAAAATGCCCATAGAGTTTCCTAATTTGTTGCGGTATATGATTATATTCAATCATGAGTTTTGGTATTCAAGCCATTGGTGTATGGTGGTGTGCCTTGCATGCGTGAATTCAAGGTACAATTTAGCCGTGAATTATATTCGAGTGTGAATTCGAGAGTATTAGGAAGCCAATAAATTTTGTGGCAAGATTTGTTAGTTCATTAAGAGATTGAGAAATTATTACAAGTGGAAGAATTAAATACTATGTTATTTGGTGTAATTGGAGGTTAGAAAACATGGACAAATGCTTGTTTGACTTGGGTGTGATTATAATATTTATTTGATCACTTGGTTTATAGTGGAGTCTTATGTTATTCTTCCCATGGAGTAGGTCATATCGATTGAACCGCATAAATTCAGTATTTGATTTATTTCTTGTGTTGTTTATTTTATTGTTCAATAACTTGTTTTTCGTAATAGATAACATAGATCAATAACTTAGAAATCAATATAGAGATTCTTCTCAACGGCAACACACTCTAGGCCCAGGAAAAGTAAAGCAACCCCACCTATTTATGTGGAACTCACCTTAAAAATACATTTGATCAAACCATTAATTAAGTACCTCCAAAAATGACATGATCGTTAAAGAAGGTGCCCCCACAGCAACCCGAAAAAACAGAAGGAGATTTGGCTAAAAAAGGATGAAAGATTCATTCAGTAAAGACTTTCTTATTAATTTTTACTTCGTTCCTTATTAATAGAAACAGTCCATTTTCATATTCCAATCCTTTATTTTTTTCAAAGAGTACTTAGATAACTATTTTTCGCTCTTTGAAGACTTCCCTTGGAAATGCCCAATGGAAAAAATTAGGTCATCTCCTACAAGAAGTAACCAAATACATATAAGAACCTTGCAAGGAAGACTGGTATGGTTATTCCCAATCAATATCGGTGTGATTGTGGCCACAAAAGACGTTTTCAAAGAATGGGCAATCGGAAATCCTTAATACACTTATACCAGAAGCCACGAAACCTTAGAAGTTGAGTCAGGCGGTCTTTGATCTGATAAGAGCCCTTCAACATACTAATCGCGTTTCTTGAGAGCTTCGAATTCTTATCCAAGAGTGAAATGCCTTGTTGCTTTCTTTTCCTAATATTAGGCTGGCTAATTGGTATAGGGAGGCTAGTTTGGTGGCAGATTGATTAGCCAAAGGCTATAGGAGACCTTCACAGAAATAGGCTTTCTACTCCTCCCCAAGTTCTTTTGGACCTTCTTTGTACCAAAGCCAACTTGTTGGGCTCATTTGGCATTTAGCCTAGTTCCTAAATTCAATAAAGTTTCAGACCAAAAAAAAAAAAAAAAAGAGAAAAATAATGGCAATCAGAGGAAATTTTGGAAATTATAAAATAGGATTTTTATTGTACTAAAGAATCTTTCGTTTTTGTTTTATGACACTTTCAATAAAGTTAGGACAAACAATGGTGGCCTCTTACGATTGACAAATTTATACTGATTTGTAACGAAATTTCATGATATCATGATTATAAAAAATAACATGTCACATTGTTTTGCACTTGCTTATGAAGCAAATGCTGTATACACAAAGGGAAAATTATCAAAACAGTTATAAACCTATTGTAATTTTTTCAATTCAGTTCTAAAACTTTTTTTTTGGTCAATTCAATCTTAAATCTTTTATATTATGTCAATTCAGTTCATCATGCCAAATTTGGCTGGGTGGTGCTAACGTGGATGTTGGATGTTGTAAACTAGAGGAGTACTCTTTTGAATATTTTTATCTTAAATACAATTAGATGAAGTAAGCACCTTTATAATGTCATAAAGTTAAAAATTCGCATTTTACGACATTCTACACTTGGCTATCATGAAATGATATGTATACGCTTTTGATATATCATAAAATAAAAATATTCATGTTTGGTATCTGGCACTAATTTATTAATTAAAACACAATTGACCATCTTAACTGGGATGATGAGTTATCAACACTCAAATGTCATTAATTTAGTAACATGAAAATGATTTACATCGAATCTTGTAGAATGATATAATATAAGCTATCGACTCACCGATTAATTATACTTATTTTTCTCTCTTTTTCTATCTCTTAAGAAACCCCCACCAAGTTTTTATTTTAGGGAAAGTTCATGCCTGAACGTTTGGCGTAAATAAAAATTGATTTCCCATTAAACCGGATAATCAGGTTACCCGCTTTCAAGGAGAAATTAACTAGTTGAGATGGCTCCGTCACTCCAGTAAAAATAATGGACCTGTCTCATATTCATTTCCCTATATTTAATCCTAGACTACCGAACGGGCTAGTTAACTCTGTTTTTGATGTTGACGACTAAAGATTCAATTATAGTTACAAAAGGTTGACTTTAGGCTTGGTAAATAAGGTTGCTGGTTGGAGCAAAATCTTAGCATGCAAATTAACAACCATCTCCTTTAAGAAAGTAGCAACAACTTCAGATTCAAGGTCAAAATCAAATGGCGATCCTCAAGATCCTACATGAACTACCATTGAATGTTCTTGAAGATTACATGTTCTTCTCGCGTATAAAATGGAGATTGTACAGAAACTAACCACGAAAAAAGTTCAGCTCTTTCAACGAGAACCAGCCAAAAAGAAAAGTTTGTGCTTGTTATATAAAAGGAAAAAAAAAAAAAAAAAAGAGCAAAAAGTAAATATTGTCCGTGGTGTCTCTTTTGCTACTATGTTTTTTTTCCTTATTTTGGGCAACTTGTAAGCTAGTCAATCCACCCAATTCTTTAATAGATCGAATTTCCTCCTCTCCTTGGGAAATTGTAAGTCAATATACAATGCTAATCATCTCTCAATTTTGATTTTTCAGTTCTTGTTCCTCAGTAAACTTAAATCTTGCAGCTCATGCATTTTAACTTTTCTTTTTTACCTGAAACTTTCAAAACTTTCACAACACCTAAATATTGATAAGTAGATTCTCATATTATTTGTCTATAAATTTTTCAAGTTTAAATAATATTTTAAATTTAAGTGAGAAATAGGATAGAAAGAAAAAAGAACAAAAGAACAAAAATAAGAAAACTCATACAATTAAGCAAAACCATGTCATTTTGACTAAATTTGTCCATGTCAGATCACCAGCTGTGACATGTATGGTGGTCGGCGATGATAGATTCCCCATATTAATAATTCCAGGCAAGTTTTAGTTGAAAGACTGAAACTACATTTTCACTTAAATGTTTGGGACTACATCAAATCAATTGAAATGTTTAAGATTTAATTGGAATTCGTACAAATTGAAATTATAAATTTTCCCTTTTTTTAGCTTTTGGTTTATATCGAAGTTACCCAGTTGCAAATATATTTTCACTTATATCGCTACAATCTAGCTAATATCTAGGGAAATGTCGTTTCGATGGTTCTTTTTTTGAAGATGGGGACAAGAGGAATAGAAGGCTCGACTCCTTTGTAGTCATGAGCTTTGGCTTATCAAAACTTCGTCTATACCTTATTATTTTTTTTTTTTTGGTTTAGGGCAATTCAATTTCATTAATTTAGTTATATATTCAACAAAATTTTCCAGAATGTTCAAAAATATAATTGAAATTCATGTTGTATAGTTTTCCAAAGGTTTAAATGGTAGAATTACACACGCTAGAAATGAAATTAGCTTTGCTAATCCGTGTACTTGAGATTTGTACGATTATTTGACGTACACAAGTAATAGAAGATTACATATAATATCCGGTGAAATTGGGACATGACTTTTCACAATTGAAAGTGAGAAAGAGGACTAACATGCATTATCTAAATTGACGAGAATAGAGTTTATGTATGATGATTTATTACGTCATGATTGTCCTCGTGTCCGAAGCTTTATACCAACAAAAAATGCCTTCGGTGCTCTCCAATAGCCCATATTGGGAAGATGTTTCTAAACGATGAGTAGTTTAATGTGCAATTTCTCATAAATACTCCAGTGATTTTCTGTAGGCAACAAAAGTAAATAAAAACCAATTAAATTAGGCACGTTGCATTAGAATGAAACGTTATAATTAGTAACGACTGTGGAAGGCGCTGTTATAATTACTTGTTGAGGAAACTCACCATTATTCAACTGTGAGTTGATTATTACTTTGACACCACGATGTATATGGGTTGGATTTACCTTGCTGAATCTCATGAGTGCTTGCCTCAACGACTCTCGCCAGCCACCAAAAAAAAAAAGAAAAGATAAAGACAAAATTTAGAAAAAGATATAAAAAAAATTGTAAAATTTATTTATATTAGTGTCAATTATGCCGCAAAGGACGGCTTGCATCTATGTCAGCAATTTCTAGTCAATATAATTAGATAGACTACATTGACAAACCGGGTTTATGACTCAATAGGTACAATCGAAAAATTTAGAACTAAAATGTTATAAGTGTAACAAGTTTAAGACTTTTTGTACTTTTCCCTATGAAATTCTATATAGTTCTTCTGACCAATTTTCATCGAAACTTGCTGACCTGGCGATCCAGTCATCATTGGTTGTCTTATGAGACACAACACTGCATTAGCAATTTTTAACAAAAATTGGAATTTTTCATAAATGTTTAGGATCAAGTGGGCAAATTTAGAACTGAATTAGTATCCATGCAATATAATTAGGACCGATTGAACAATTTCCCCACATAAATCAATGCTAAACACTTGAGATTCATGTTGTAGTGTGGTCCAAAGGTTTAGATGGTAGAATTACACACTAGAAATGAAATTAGCTTCGCTACGCGGTACACTTGATATTTGTACAGTTACTTGACGTACGCAAGTAATACAAGATTACATATATTTTCTGGGGAAATTGGGAATTGACTTTCACAAGTGAAAGTGAGAAAGAGACTCGACAAGGCACATTACATTCTTGGAACATGTATTATTTAAATTATCAAACTTGTAGCTTCTAAATGATGATTTATTACTGTCGTCATGTCCAAAGCTTTATGCGAACAGAACCCGCCTTCGGTATTCTCCAAGAGCCCATATTGGGAAGATGTTTCTAAACGATGAGTAGTTCAATGTGCAATTTCTCATAAATACTCCAGTGATTTCCTGTAAGCAATAAAAGTAAATAATGATGATGATGATGATGATGATGATGATGATTAGATTAAGCAATTGCATTAGAATGAAACTTATAACTAGTAACGATGGTGGAAAGCACTATTGTAATTACCTGTTGAGGAAAATCACCATCATCCATCTGTGAATTGATTAGCACTTTGACACCGCGATGTATAGGGGTTGGATCTATCTCGGCCTAGAATAAGAATGAATAAATAAGTAAATAATTATAAGCATGATTGGGTCGATAGAAAGTACATGCTTATCTCATAATTATCAAAATGGATAAATCCATTGCTATTTTTATGCAACATTTTCTTTGCTAATCTTCATCAAGTGTGCCGGTTAGCTTAAAATGTAAAAAATTATTGTAACTTATCACTTATCAAACATTGCTTGCGTGCGTACGTGCATGTCGTTCGGGCAGGCAGCCCACACAAATCCGGTGCACCCCAATAATTGTTCAACGAATTGGATTCATAGCCGGTGTATCATGTCATATATCTGCTAACCCTAACCTGTCCTGCATCAATGAGGGACAACAAAGCCCATGCTGTCTGAACCAAGTTTGGTCGGTTTCCTTCCAAATTTGTGTAAACCTACATTTACATCGTTATATAAAATTAATTATCGACAATCATAACAAAGGTATTATATTTTTTTGATCTCTATAGTATGCAAAAAATATATAATGACTTGCGCACCTTATTCTGGCTAGACAAATAGCTCTCCCCCCATCCGCCACAAGGCAATTGTTTTGACTGCAAGAATTCACAAGCTTTTCTCACGGTTGGACAGTTGCGGTAGCTCTTCCCACAAGCCGCAAGCCCTTCTACTGCAAACCATGTTCCATAGATGTAGCAAATTCCCCAGCATCCATACCTAGATTGACAGCACAATCTCACATCAAGTCAATTTTACATTATGTTCAACCGAAAGAAGGTAACACGTCCAGGTTTCTCATTCAGTATCTCACCATGAACCATCCGGCAACTGAGTGTCTTCAATGTAATCTATCGCTCTTGCAATGCAACTGTCGATTTCCTTTCGACGATGCTTGGGGTGCAGTTTCTTGAAGAGCGCAAGGCCTTGGATTGCTGACGAAGTGCACTCCACGTATCTATGTTAGCAAATGAGTTGTGTTGTACTCATAACTGACATGTTCGGATTTTAAGTGTTGATGGTTGTTAGGGCGTACTCTCTTTCAATAAGGGTGTCCTCAAAGAATTCTGTAGGATTGAATTTCTGGAAATGAGATAAGAAGGGTTTTAAGAGTTACGAGATATATTTTTGCATTCGTTAAAGCTAAAGAACATTAAAAAGTAAACTTGGTGAGTGCTTAATGCTCAAAGTTACCTCCAACCATGCATATGCTCTTTGTGGCTCCCAAGCAGGAAAACCGCCATTGCTACTCTGCAATAGTTTTTATAATGTATTACAGAAATTGGGTAGCATAATTCTAAAGTTATCTTAGCGATTATCAAAGGAATAAAGAAATCAAATAGTTCTTGATTACTTGTAGGGAAAGAATAACATTCACAGCATTGTAGAATCGCTCTGTTTCCATCTTCTCACCCACCAGGTCGGGAGACATTTGCGAAAACAGAAGCGCTGTCTATAAAAGACACAATATTATTGTGTGTTACAGATGTAATTACCCTTCAAAAAGAGGCTTCCAAGACCCCATCAAATGAATACGACTGATTTAATTACCTTCAGTCCTTCTGCTGTACAATCAGAAACTTGCCAACCGTGGTCTTGCATAGCAAATGTCCATGCTCCTTTAGATATGTGTCTATACATTGCTTTGAAGTCATCAGATGGGTTATCTTGGACCTTCAAAAGAACATGTTTCGATCAGATGTGTGAACTACAATTAGTGACCAACTTCGTTTGATCGTTCAAAGTAGACATTACCTGTGAAGCTTTCACGAAATCATGTCCTTTCCTTAGTGTAGTTGCATACGCTTCTGTTAGGTTACTTGACATAATTGCTTGGATGGCAAAAGCCGCATCCCACATCTGACAGCCGAAGGTCTGGGCAAACAGAAATTAACATTTTTGCTTAGAGAATTTCATAACACCAATGCTAATTTTGGTTAAATTGCTTGCCACCGTATGCCAAATGGGATTACAAAGTAATAATTCTCTTTGATGCTTCAGCCATTGAGAGCTGCACCATTTCAAAGATATATGGGTCAGGATATGAAGTCGTCACCTGCATTTTAAGTCCATCTTCAGCTATCCAATAGTAGTCTGGAATTCTAGCAAGATGACGCTTGTAGGCTTCTGAATTCGGGTCTTCCACCCAACAAGCAATCATACATAAAACCTAAAAATATTACACTTTCACACGTTAAGATTGTCTGGTCTTTGACACATTTTGTTAGCATCTGAATGAGAGCTACATGTCATGTTCTTTTTCGAACCTTTTCCACACATCCAATGGTCAAATATCTGCTGTTCTCGTCCTCATAATGTACGTGCTTGATCGCTACTTTCAGAACCTTCTCTCTTATCATGGAAAATGGCCAGCGCTTCAAAACTGGCTCCGTGACGTGGTGAAGGAATCCCCATAGCATATCTTGTACTAGAGGATGAGGGTAGTATAAATCCTCCTGAAGATCAGTACTTTGGTTAAGCTTCACATATTCATTAAATTAACTAGAGCATTTCATGTCATTTTCATACATATCAGGAAGTATTCCCTAGTTCACCAAACATATTTCAATTTTATATTATACTTCGAACATTAGAAGAGTTGTTGCATTTTGGAAAGAAGTCACTTCTGTATGGCTTCAAAATGTCCATGGCTTTTTTCAGTACTAGAGTTGGTTTTAAGTTATTCACTAATTCAGACAATTTCTGAGTTTAAGTTTTAGATTTATCAAATTAACAAAAATCATAATTAGATCAAGCAACATATAACTAATCAGTCAATATTTTAACTATATAAAAAAAAAAATTAGGATACACAAGCCACACCTTTGCGACAGTACTCCTTGCTTTGTTCCAATTAATTTCATTATAGGGCTCAGTGTAGAGCTCTTGTCTCAGCGATAAAATTAGTCCAGTGACCGGACCGACGAACCTCCTCCCGTACAAGTATGACATGGGCATGTAAACCAGACGACAATAGCAGAGCATGTTACCTAAAATGGATCGTTAGTTAACATGTCGGTTCACTAAAATCATATCAAACCTTTGATCAAAACTATGGAAAAGTAATCTCCTTTCGATAAAAGGATATCAACTCAAGCATACCAGGATGGATGGGAAATTTTCTTGGAAGAAGCCAGAATTCTGGGGGCAGTGGATTGCATCCTGCCCATTCATAAACACCTAGTACCTGCAAATATTTTGCAAGTTTTAGCATCTTAACATAATTCTCGAGCTGAGAAAGAAACTTGCATAATGCAATGTTGTTTAACTAGAACATTTTTTTTCCCGTTTCCTTTTTTTTTTTGGTTCAGTAGGGTCGATAGAACTCGATATCGTGTCAGTTTCCCTACTTAATCATGATATGTCTTAGGCAAAACTTCTTTATAGGACCTTTTTCCTTTCTCTAACAGTGGCGTGTTGGGATCTCTTCAAACGTTAGATTAACGAATTGAACTTAGTTTTGTGCAAATAAGAAATTAACAGACATATATTAGTATACCGTGAGCCAGAATTTTCCCCATGATGGAGTCCCCACTAGACCACCATGATCCAGAATCCATTTCCTTCCTCTAGCCATGGCTCCATCCTCGCCATCATCAGGCCCTTCTCCAAGCAATCTCAGTGCAATGTAGCTCAGTGCAGAGCCAAACATGGTGCTATGTCCTTCTATATGAAATCCCCAACCTCCATCTTCGTTCTTTTGATTTGTCGGCAAACAAATATTGATACATCGTCATCATCGTTTGGAAAGTATTTGCATCAAATTAAAAATGAAGTAGTCTTGCATGAATGAGTAAAGCACACCTGGTGGTTGTATATGTAACGCTTGATTTCCTTCTTGTGCTCTGGAGAAATATTGCATTCATCGCTCCCGTAATGGACAGTGCAAAGACCTACAACGTGTGTTTTCAATATATATTTCATATTATCAACTAGAATAATGCAAGAAATAGAGAGACTATCTTAATGAAATCATGAGAATCCGGAAGGGTCATCTTAATTATCTATAATTCGAGTCGTTGGTTTTGAATCTAACTTTAGGGTCTCAAGTGCAAACAATTCTGTAACTCGACAATTCGATTGGGTTTCAACTCATGCTGTCTTTAGCACTATGAGATTACGAGGGAATTTGATACGTTTGAGGTTTATCTAACGGATCTTCCCCATCGTACAAAGATTTTAAGATGGTTGTTGGACCTAAAGAACCGGAGGCTTACCATGGGAGGAAAGAAGAACAAGGGCCCAGCATTCTCTGCGGGCCAATGACCATCATGGGCCTGGATGGATGAATAGAAGCTGATGGCCCTCCGCAGCGTGGTGGTCACCGCTTCCTCCGTCACATCTTCGCCCTCCCCCACCTTCACCGGCGGTGGAATCGGCCCGCTTGGGTTCTCCTTTGTGAGCTGCAGATTCAAGCGTTGAAAGTTTCTTCATCAAAGCTCATGCATTTGTAGGTCGGGGGAGTGGCAAATTTGTCATAGCATATGGATGTCTGAAACTCTAGACCATGTTAAATAACGCGGGATATAAATTGTTGTCAAGTACCCAAAACTCAACATGCAAGCTAGTGATTATAGATGTAAAGAACGGGAACTAAAATTGAGGTGAAAAGCGAGGTTGATTTCTTTTAATTTCTCCTTAGTAAAAAGCTCATGCATCTATCGTATCACTATAGGATGTCATTATCAAGTGGTTTAATTAATGCTATATATATATATATAATGCCTTATGTGAAAGGTCAAAGTGAAAGCCATGTTAGCGTCAGTGTCACATATTAATGGTAGCAAAAATCGGGTACTGTAACGTCAAAATCGAAATGAAACTCACGATCAACCATTTAAGTTTGCAAAACCATAAACTCAAAGGAAGGAGTCGAAAAATTGTTCAGCTTAAAAAGGGTTAAATAATTAGATGTAAATCGCTCGCTTCCTACCTTCTGGTTTTACTACAAAAGAAACGGGTCCATCTACAAGGCCATTTACGACCCGTGAGACATCTTTTATTTTTTTCTTTATCTTTTTTGGACATTTCGTATTATAAATTCGAGGAATATCTTGTGGGGCCTCTTTCAATTTTAATTTGTTGTGGCGTGAAAAGAAAGTGATGAGAATTTTTTTCCATGCACGTTAGTCAACGGATCTTGTTTTTTTTTTTTTTTCTTTTCTTTTTAACATTTGTTTCATGCACGTAAGGATTTTTTTTTTTTAACGTTCTTTTTAAGAAATTTTAATTCATAAAATTTGAAGGAGAAAAACGAGTAAATCATTGTAAACTATATAAGTGTTATGAAAATAGAAGGTTAAATATCCAACTGAGTTATTAGGTGATAACAATAAATAAGGATTCTTTAGATTTCAATGGCACATATTAAAAATGGACTCACTATAGATTTTTTTTTTAAATATAGTTAAATCCAAAGAATTTAATCAAATGAGCAAGGAAAGAGCAAATGGGTTGTTGGGAGCAATCCTCTCCTAGTATTCTTCTCTGTCATCATGGCAAACCACACCTTTTACGGATGATGCAAGAAGTGAAAATTTCAATGGGAAAGCTTTCATTATTGTATAGTCAAACCAACAGTTTTTCGATTATTTTTTCAGGCTCGATTTGTCTTCTCTTGAGTAAAAGTAAGGAAAAGTGTTAAAAATATAAATATTAAATCATGCTTAGATCAAACAGTTTAAAATTCTAGAATAATTGATTTGCAAGAAGTTTATTAGAGAGACAGAGAGAGTATGCATGCCTGCATCCTCATCAAGAGATCAGCGCTCTGCTTGATTCGGAACCGGTTCCTCGTGAACTCATCTCGGACCCTCTCCACCTCCGCCCTCTCCTCCGGTGTCCCGGCGTCGGGGTCAAACTCCCAATGCTGCCGCCCGACGTGGTTGTTCACGCTGGTCAGCCACGGCCCGCCCTCCGCTATCTTCAGCTTCCACATTCTCTTTTTTTCTCTCTCGTCTATTTATCTGCCAAACAAACGCCCACACAAAGCTCGCACATAAAGAGTACACAATTCAATTACAACGTCCGAGGAAAACAGAAACGGCCCATCTTTTACTTTTCTTTGTTTTCTTTCTATCTAGTGATTGGTAAATCACTGAAGGAGCATGAAATTGTCTATGCAAATTAGCCGTGATTAACCAGCTATGGAATATCAGAGAGAGAGAGAGAGAGAGAGAGATTATGGAGCTTATAACAGAAGGGAACGGGAGAGATTATGGAGCTTATAATAGAAAGGAACAGGGTTCTATGTTTCAGTTGTTGTGTACCTTGAAAGTGCCAAGAACTGCAGAGTTGAGAGTGCGCGCTTTTGTGAGCTCCCAAGAGAAGGAACTTAAATGAGGGAAGGGGTGGGTGGTGTAGAGAGGAATGTGATGAGTTAGTGCACAAGCATGGGGGTTTTTATAGGGGTTGGAATGAGAGCGTATTCCATTATTCTATCTGTTTTTTCTTTTCCTTTTAATTTTTCGGGCCTAAATTCTATTTTTGTTGGGGAGGACTGAACTCAATTACTGCTTTGGAAACTTTCATGTTGGGGAAAATCCCATGTATACATTATTCAATTAGGGCGCAGACCGCGTGTGCTGACCTTGAAAATCTTTTACCCTCTTGTTTGGCTAACTCTCTTTGATAGGGTCTTGCCTCTTTGCCCTACCTACCTTCATGTCGCTCCACCACAAATTCTGTTTCCACGTTTTGGGTCACCCGAGTCACGTGTGGATGTTAAATCAGAAAAAAAGGACCCGCCCGCTTGCGTAATCCATGCTGTAAATGTAGAGCATTTCCAGTTGCTGAATCGCCCCAATCCCTCCTTGAGCGTTAGTCTTTGTTTTTCTTTCTGTGGGTATAGCCAAGAAGAGAAACAACCTAGTGCAAAAAGCAAAGGGAAACAAGGATCTCCAACAGCTCTAAGAAACAGCAGTTCCTTCGATCAAGGCACAAGGACAATGCGTCCAGCACTGCAATCAGTATGTGATCCAAACATGCAGACGTTGTTGCTGTCTTCTCCCTCTCTTTGCCAAAATATCCATGCATCGGTTAGCTTCTCTACGGATGTGCTCTGTCATGTTAATGGTAAAGCTCCTAAAGAGTCTTACACTCCAAAAACAGAGCAGAAAGTCCAAGTTCTTCATGAAGTGCCCAAAATTCCGCAGACAATCCGGAAGGATACAGCAACTGAACTCAGCTCTCTCTACAACCCTTTACTTCAAACACGTTTCTGTACCAAGTCAACTTTGAATCTAAACATTGGTGCATTGCAGCGATTACTATCATGATACTATCTGTCGGTAGAAGAAACAACAGCCTGAATGTTCATCCTTGTAGCATGGCGACGTGATAACGATCATGACACTACCTGTCGGTTGAAGAAAAAACAGTAGTCTGAATGATTTTTTTTTTTTTTTTGGTAACCAAGGAACCGCCAGAGACTCCCTTATGGGTCACACTGCCCTCCGATGCCTTGTGGCACCGTCGGATCCTGAGAAGATACCAAAGAAGGAGTTCACTTCCGAGTCATCAATCCATACAGTTACCCTCAGCTTTCACTAAAATTTAACCACTTCGTTAACTACAAAGCCGCCGTCGTCGTCATCACCACTTCGACTCTTTATCTTCCACAAACCGCCCGCCACCGTCCAATCTACCAGATACAATATCACTATTCACAGGAGCATGGCAATTAGCATATGGAAAATGCAATTTGAGGCGTATTCTCCACGAAAAGGACTTTCGATCAATTCTTTTCACACGAAAATCGTTCACCAGAAAGAGATGCAATGATGAATTCTTGGGCCTCCATGAACCCGCGTTCAATAGTAGGTGCACATCCTTGGTGGCAAAGCACCTTGGACCATGCTAGCTTTTCCCTTCATTATTTGACCTTCAGTTCTTTATCCATTTAGTGAATGGGACAAAACCCAGTCTGGTAAATTGCTACTCAATGGAAAAATTGCTCCGACCATGTCAATATAAATGTTTGACCAAAAGTCGGAATGGACGTCGTGTGCTTTTTCTTTTTTTTTTGGCAAAAATATTTAGGGCTCTCCAAAAAAAAAAATTCTTGTCACACCCGATCCTCGATCGCGTGCCCATCCCTCACCTGGTCATTTAATAGCGACGTCCCAGGACGCATCGCCGACCCTGTTCATTTAATATGCTTTTAATATGCGCATGCGGAAACAGTTATAAAGAAAATCCCCAGACATTAAAACAATGAGATAGAAAAGTAGGCCATATTTTTCATATTAAAACTCATAACCAAACTTTTATACATAACACAAACCAGAGTACTTCACAACTATTCACAACTTTCTAATTTAACTCTATTCACATCAAAATAGGATTCACAAAAGAAGATGGGATCTCAGTCCTCATCCGGGTCGTACTCAAGGTCCCTCTAAGGATTATCTTCTTCTTCCAAAAATCTTTTTCCTCAGGTTTCACCTCAAAGTTCTCCTTCTAGATTCCTCCTCCTTAGCCCCTCATCAGGGTCTTGAAATGTTGTCCCATAACCGGGATGAGACTACGTCTCAGCGAGTTCTACCCCACTAAGACTCAATTAGGGAACCAATACACCACATGGTTGCCTAAACACAACACGGGTCAGAAAACTTACTTTGACCTCAGATCCAACCTGCAATTCAAGGTTATATATAGATGCTTCATATATAACATTGAATAGTCAATCAAATCACGACAATCGGATCAAATCATTGATCAATCGAGTTAGTCGATTACATGTCAGTCGGACCATTCCTTGGTCATTAATTCCACACCATATAACCTCCAATAGTACACTCAGTCATAGAGCCACATCAATGCTCTCGGGCGTTAACTTCGCCAAGGTGACGTATCCACTAGACAATTGCGTGCGTTCTTTAAGGCGCTGTTTTTGCTAGTGATATCCCAAATCACTAAACCGCACATGCCTACAACGATTTGTTCAATAGACAATTGCGTGCGTTCTTTAAGGCGCCGTTTTCGCTAGTGATATTCTTAATCACCAAACCACACCTGCCTACCACGATTTATTTAATAGACAATTGCATGCGTTCTTTAAGGCACCGTTTTCGCCAATGATGTCCTTAATTACCGAACCACACATGCCTACAATGATTTGTTCAATAGACAATTGCATGCGTTCTTTAAGGCACCGTTTTCGCCAGTGATGTCCTTAATCACCAAACCACACATGCCTACAACGATATGAGTACTAGACTGATATGTGCGTTCTTTAAGGCGTCGTTTTTGCTAGTGATATCCCAAATCACCGAACCACGTAGGTCCACAATGATGTATGTACTAGACCGATACGTGCGTTCTTTAAGGTGCTGTTTTCGCCAGTGACGTCCTTAGTCATCGAACCATGTAGGCCTATACACCGTACCTGATCGGTTATAGCCTAGAGTATTTCCAATTCACTCTCAT
Source organism: Eucalyptus curtisii (assembly GCA_017140595.1). Taxonomy (NCBI): domain Eukaryota; kingdom Viridiplantae; phylum Streptophyta; class Magnoliopsida; order Myrtales; family Myrtaceae; genus Eucalyptus; species Eucalyptus curtisii. The sequence goes on from CM029500.1 coordinate 15,121,667, forward strand.
GATTCTATCCACTTTACAACTCATCAAAGCACTATAAATGCCAAATAAACATACTCGGCCATCTACCAATCAATCATTCAATTCCACTCAAATTTCAATCAATTTAGGGTAAATCCCTAAAATATCACAATTTATTTAATTCCATGCAACGTAGAGCTCAAATAAATAAACGGATTGAGCCACGGCAATCAGCACAAGATTTCGGTCGTCGGCCATCTCAGCCTTAATTTCCGAAAAATAATTAATTAATTTATTAATTTCGAAAATTAATTAATAAATATTTAAAAATTCAATTTAGCTCAAAATAAAGCCCAATTAAATAAACGGACTTCACCACAATCATCAGCATAAAATTCCGGTCACCGGCCATCCGGGTTGAATTTCCGGAAAATAATAATTAATTAAATTAATTTCAAAAAATAATATTTAAATACTAAAAATTCAACTTAGGCCTGAATTGTGAAATTGAAGCCTGATAAGGGTCGGGAAAAATCCCGGGCTACCCTCAATAAATAGTAGACCACATCTACTTGCTAAATGCGCACTCAATTTGTCTGATTCGTATCACAATTGACTAATAAATACTAATTTATACTAATCTAACCACCTAAACCTAATTAATTAAAACTAAACAACCTTAAGTGTAATTAGTCCGCTAAGCAAGGATTTGTGAGATTACTCACCGGAATCGCGGCAACTCGGATCAATCCGATGGGGATGACGTGAGGAACGATTCTTCCCAAAGCAACTCTCGGGTTCGGGGCCCGGAAACGGCCCAAAAGCAGGCCAAGAGGGGCTGGAAACCCACTCGGCAACTTGCTGAGTTGCTGCAAAACAAAGGGGAAAAAGAGATGGTTGGGGGAGGCAAGGGGTCAGGAGAGCGGGTGGTGGTCCGACGAGGCTACGCGGTGGTCCATGGCGGCCGGAGGTGGCCGGACAGGGGCGGAACGGGGGCTGGCAGAGGTGGAATAGGGGCTAGACGGTGCACGGCAGGGACGGCAGGGCGCGAAGGTGGCAGTGGCGGAGTGCGCGGCGTGCGCAGGCGGGAGTCGCGCGGATGGAGGTCCAACTCCGGTGTGGTGGCGACGGGCGGCTGGCTGCTGCTTCTACTTTGGTCCGCTTTTGTCTTCGTTCAAACGGTGAGGGGGGGGGAGAGAGTGTGTCCATGGAGAGAGAAGAAGAGAGAACAGAGAACAGATAAGAGTGAAAAGTTTGAAAAGTCAAAGTGAAGGAAGAAAAAAGCAAAGTGGGTGACAGCCCACAATTCGGTGGAAAGGGGGGAGTGTCGCACGAAGGGGGGAGAGAGAGGGAAAAGAGAGAGAGAGAAATAGGAAAAGAAAGAAAGAAAGAAAGAAAAAGAGAGAGAGAGAGAAAAAGAGAAAGAAAAGAGTGTTTGGCTAAAAATGGAAAAGAAATGGGAAGATCACAAAAATAAAAGGATTTCCTCAAATAGAAAAATCCTAATCCCAATTTCTTTTAAATAAGCTCATAGATTCTCAAAAGGATTTTCCAACTTAGAGTTCTTGATCCCCACTTGCAATTTGCATCCAAATTTCCTCTTAAATTTCTCTCAAATAACTCTCCCAAAAATCAATTGATATTTCCATTATCAAATTAATTAATTTCCTTATCCAAGAATCCCCCATGCTTCTCAATTTCACCAACAAAATTAATCCCCGGCTTCAATTGAACGAAAATGGCCACACGACAACTTTTTCCCAAAAAGTGTCGGGTGTCAGAAAAATCTTCTGAGACTGAGTCGATACTCCTAAAATTTATTGTGACATGACAGAAATTCCAATTTCTGAAATCGGACTCGAATTGGCGGTTAATTTCCATTCGGCACGTTTTTAGTATGACCTGGACTACTGGGTAACTTTTAGATATTTTTAAGTGCAATTGACCCGTGGTCGATTTTCTTCGAGCCACTATGAATCCACTCGACACATTGATGACTCTCGGTTGTAGTGAAAATCCCGTGGATCCAAATACGAACGCATGGTACTAAAACAATAAGAAAATCAGGCTAGTGCCGGTCGACATGAATTTTCTAATTTAGTGGTGTCACCCATGATTAGCTAGACATCTATGTCGATCTAGTCTATCTCTGATTTCAAATCGATTTTTAACTGTGCCGTAATGGCTTCTAAAGATGGACACGGTTGAGAAGCCAATCCCTGGTCGAATTCTCAAGTTTATTGCCTTAAAATTCCTAATAATTTCCTCAGATAGTCTAGTTATCTCAAGAATAATCAGTTCTGAGAATAGCCCTATAAACACGTCAATGAAACGCCCGATTCATTCAGAAGAAAAACAGAGTTGAAAATTTGGAATGTCACAACTCTTGCATTCTTATACAAATTTCGTCCTCGAAATTTAAACCTTACAAACTTAAGCAAAAAAGGTGGGGGTACAATTCTCTTATCGACTCTTCAGTCTCCCAGGTCGCTCTTTCTGTACTGTGGTGTTGCCAGACCACTTTGACCAACGGAATAGTCTTTGTACGCATCACTTGCTCATTTTTGTCTACAATCTGGACCGGGCTTTCCACGTACGACACTCTATCGTTCACGCCTGATTCTTAATGATTCAGCATGTGCGTCGGGTCAGGCTCGTATGTCCTTAACCTTGACACGTGAAAGACGTCATGTACTCGTGCCTACTTTGGCGATAATACAAGACGACACGTTAGGATCTTGATTCTTTCTCTTAGAATTCCTAAGGAACCTACGTACCTCGGTCTCAGCTTTCCCTCTTTGATGAAGTGCAAGGTGTCCCTCATTAGTGACACCTTCAAAAGTTGCAATCACCAATTCGGAACTCTAAGGGTCTTCAATGCCAAATGACACAACCTTTCTAACGGCTATGAGCGGTCCATAATCTGATTCTGATCACGTCAACTACGATCACTGACTACTGGACTGATTCTGGGCCTGTGATCTTTCTTTCTTTGATCTCATCTCAACAAACTAAAGTTCTGCACACTCTGCTCTGTTCCGCTTCAAAAAGAACTATCTGACTGTTCTGCTGAAATTGGGAACCTCAATTCTAGGTCTGATATAAGTTCGTCACTGATTCTCCCTGCGGACGAACTGTCTGACACACATACACTTCTGCATGCCTATTCCAATCAAGATTCTTCCATACGGCAATAAAGTAAGCCGACTTCATCATTCTGTCGACCACTACCCCAACTAGACTCATTATTCCTCTGACTACTTGGTAGGCCTTAGGCAACATTCCATCGTGGTATTTATCTTTATAGGTCTGCTAATCGAGCTGACGCCGATTCTGACCTACTTTGTACCATCTGGTCAAATATTGTACTGCTACAATGGATTTCTAATAAGGTCTCATTCCTGAGTGCTACGACGTCAAGTGCACTCAACCATTCTTCGGACTTGGGTGTTCCATTTTCAGAAATATGAAAGTCAGTCTCTTTCTTACCGATATCCTCTTATAGGATCGCCTGAACATCTCGGTCTGTCAACTAAGCATCTGATTCAACTTGAACATCCGGTTCAATTTTGAGGGCGGCTATAAAATTCAAAATGCAGCCTACCTTAAATTTGAAGACTGAATTTGGAACTTTCACAAGTAAGGTCCATTCCTTAACCATCATGTGAACAACCGAAGATTCCTGACTCAACACATCGGCAAACTTATTCGTCAATCCGGGGCGATACCGGATATCACCATCCTAGTCTTTCAAAAGTCTTAATTTACAGTGCTATCTTCAATATAACATTTTTCCCAAAATAATGCACTGATATGCATAAATTCCTTACTCAACAATCCTCACCTCTGCACCATCAGTTCTATCACTCCGTCTTACTTATGACAATCGCCACGTAACCCTAGATAATCTCCATCTAACAAATGGGTTTCTTCTTGCAACGAGATTAGGGAAATCAAGGGTCCTCCTCGACTCCTGATAACTTCAAAATCTTCCTCCGTCGACAGATTAAACTATATCACATCGCGACAACACTTCACTATAACATAAGCTTCTCGAGCCAAACCTTTTTATATACGATATCAAAGTTATACATAGGCAGAATATTCAAGTATAACTATACCCAGTGATTCTCCTTTCTGACTTCATTACAACAACTGAAACTCTATAAACTTAACCAAAATTCTGCTATGCCACTATGATAATATTGTTCAAGGAACACTGCCCTTCCTTCTTAGTGCATAGCTCGATTCGTCTCTAAGCTGGCGGCCCATTCAATGGAACCATACCGGTGGTCATGTCAGGCACAGCTTTAGTTTGTCCCTGTGTAATTGCATACACGGTGCCTTGAACTGGAGGTCTCAACTGTCGTCCTTGTGGCACGTCCTGAGGGACATATCCTCTTATCTGTCCTCCCGGTGGGGGCGGTGGCAACTGAGGTTGCCCTCTTGGCTTCCTCGGACAATCTCTAGCCATGTGGCCCTGTTGATCGCATTCAAAACACGCAACTGTCCTAGATAGACATGGCGACACGCACCAACACTACTCGGGTAGATATCCACATGGTGTTTCCAAACATCGGCCTCTTTCCTTGGTGGATGTTGTCTCTATGAGAATTGAACCTTGATCCGGATGAGGCGGCTCTATTATTATGATCTTTCTCAATTTTCTGAGCTCTCCGATACAGATCATTGTAAGTCTTCAGATCCAGAAGGACTAAAGCGCTCCTCATGTCCGGTCTGAATCCATCTCTGAACCTTCTCACTCGGTTCACTGGGTTCTCGATTAACTCATGGGCATATCGCGAAAGTTCAGCGAACTTCGCCTCATATTCATCAACAGATAGGGAACCCTGACAAAGACATTGAAATTCAGCCATCTTCACCTCCCTGGCGGTCTCAGAGAAGTACTTATCATTGAAGGCTTCACGGAAAGTGTTCCATTCCTGAACAGTGCCTTCTGGAAAGATTGTTTCCCGTGTAGTCATCCACCAGGAGTTCGCAACACCCTCTAGTTTGTAAGTTGCTAAGTCTACTTTCTCCGTCTCATTGCACCTCAACAGAGTAAACATTTTCTCGAGCTTCTGAACCCATGAAGAAGCAGCTTCGGGGTCTCCTGTCCCAATGAAATGAGGTGGGTGCAATTTCAAGAATTGCTCCACCAGCTTGTGGATTGATCTTTCAACGATCTCAATCCCCGGTGGACCTTCGACATTCACGATGGCGACAGGTGCAACAGTAGGGGGAACTACAGGGGCGGCTCCAGCGTTTCCTGCAACAGCGGCAGTAGCGGCGGCCTGAGCGGCGGCTTCAATTGTAGCGGCTTGTTGATCCATTCTAGTAGCCATCGCTTCTAGTACACGCATGATCCCATCAAATCTGCGATCACCAGGGGCTTCTACCCCAGCACCGACAAGAGTTGGTGCTTCTCTACTGGCACAGGCCTGAGCCTGTGCCCTTCCTCTACCTCGGGTACCGACCCTAGTCGGCGCTCCTCCCCGAGTCACGACCCTACTGGCCCTCTTAGCTAGAGTCCTTGGCTCCTAATCGCTCATAGTGTCACATTAATCTACTAACACCGGCTTCCAATTCAACACCGAATTAGAAATGGAGCGACTCAAACAACAAGCAATTTTAGCACTCAGCTAACACAAACATTCACCAGTTGTGAATTTAAAGGCCTTCCCTACCAACTATCCCATGGGCAATGCTCCTTATCACTCCAATCTTGAACTTCGCTCTGATACCACTTAAACTGGATGTCACGCCCTGATCCTCGATCGTGTGCCCATCCCTCACCTGGTCATTTAATAGTGACGTCCCAGGACGCATCGTCGACCCTGTTCATTTAATATGCGCATGCGGAAGCAGTTATAAATAAAATCCCCAGACAATAAAACAATGGGATAGAAAAGTAGGCCATATTTTTCATATTGAAACTCATAACCAAACTTTTATACATAACACAAACCAGAGTACTTCACAACTATTCACAACTTTCTAATTTAACTCTATTCACATCAAAACATGATTCATAAAAGAAGATGGGATCTCAGTCTTAATCCGGGTCATACTCAAGGTCCCTCTAAGGATTATCTTCTTCTTCCAAAAATCTTTTTCCCTAGGTTTCACCTCAAAGTTCTCCTTCTCAGATTCCTCCTCCTCAGCTCCTTATCAGGGTCCTGAAATGTTGTCCCACAACCGGGATGAGACTACGTCTCAGCGAGTTCTACCCCACTAAGACTCAATTAGGGAACCAATACACCACATGGTTGCCTAAGCACAACACGAGTCAGAAGACTTACCTTGGCCTCAGATCCAACCTGCAATTCAAGGTTATATATAGATGCTTCATATATCACATCGAACAGTCAATCAAATCACGACAATCGGATCAAATCATTGATCAATCGAGCTAGTCGATTACATGTTAGTCGGACCATTCCTAGGTCATTAATTCCACACCATATAACCTCCAATAGTACACTCAGTCATAGAGCCACATCAATGCTCTCGGGCGTTAACTTCGCCAAGGTGACGTATCCACTAGACAATTGCGTGCGTTCTAGAAGGCGCCCTTTTGCCAGTGATATCCCAAATCACTGAACCACACATGCCTACAACGATTTGTTCAATAGACAATTGCGTGCATTCCATAAGGCGCCGTTTTCGCCAGTGACATCCTTAATCACCGAACCACACATGCCTGCAACGATTTGTTCAATAGACAATTACATGCGTTCTTTAACGCGCCGTTTTCGCCATTGATGTCCTTAATCAATGAACCACACATGCCTACAACGATTTGTTCAATAGACAATTGCATGCGTTCTTTAAGGCGCCGTTTTCGCCAGTGATGTCCTTAATCACCGAACCACACATGCCTACAACGCTATGAGTACTAGACCGATACGTGCGTTCTTTAAGGCGCCGTTTTCGCCAGTGATATCCCAAATCACCGAACTACGTAGGTCCACAATGATGTATGTACTAGACCGATACATGCGTTCTTTAAGGCACCGTTTTCGCCAGTGACATCCTTAGTCATCCAACCACGTAGGCCTATACACCGTACCTGATCGGTTATAGCCCAGAGTATTTCCAATTCACTCTCATGATTCTATCCACTTTACAACTCTTCAAAGCACTATAAATGCTAAATAAACATACTCGGCCATCTACCAATCAATCATTCATTTCCACTCAATTTCAATCAATTTAGGGTAAATCCCTAAAATATCACAATTAATTTAATTCCATGCAATGTAGAGCTCAAATAAATAAATGGATTGCGCCACAACAATCAGCACAAGATTTAGGTCGTCGACCATCTCAGCCTTAATTTTCGAAAAATAATTAATTAATTTATTAATTTCTGAAAAAAAATTAATTAATAAATATTTAAAAATTCAATTTAGCTCAAAATAAAGCCCAAATTAAATAAATAGACTTCAACATGATCATCAGCATAAAATTCCGGTCATCGGCCATCCCGGTTGAATTTCCGGAAAATAATAATTAATTAAATTAATTTCGAAAAATAATATTTAAATACTAAAAATTCCACTTAGGCCTGAATTGCGAAATTGAAGCCCGATAAGGGTTGGGAAAAATCCCGGGCTACCCTCAATAAATAGTAGACCACATCTACTTGCTAAATGCACACTCAATTTGTCTAATTCACATCACAATTGACTAATAAATACTAATTTATACTCATCTAACCACCTAAACCTAATTAATTAGAACTAAAAGACCTTAAGTGTAATTAGTCCGCTAAGCAAGGATTAGTGAGATTACTCACCAGAATCGCGCGCAACTCGGATCAATCCGATGGGGACGGGCGAGGAACGATTCTTCCCAAAGCAACTCTCGAGTTTGGGGCCCGGAAACGGCCCAAAAGTGGGCCAAGAGGGGCTGGAAACCAACTCGGCAACTTGCGGAGTTGCTGCAAAACAGAGGGGAAAAAGAGATGGTTGGGGGCGGCAAGGGGTCGGGAGAGCGGGCGGTGGTCCGGCGAGGCTACGCGGTGGTTTATGGCAGCCGGAGATGGCCGGACAGGGGCGGAACGGGGGCTAGCAGAGGCGGAATAGGGGTTGGACGGCGCATGACAGGGACGGCAGGGCGCGAAGGGGGCGGTGGCAAAGTGCGCGGCGTGCGCGGGCGGGCGTCGCGCGGATGGAGGTCCGGGCTCTAGTGCGGTGGCGACGGGCGGCTAGCTGCTGCTTCTGCTTCGGTCCGCTTCTGTCTTCGCTCGAATGGTGAGGGGGGGAGAGAGTGTGTCCAGGGAGAGAGAAGAAGAGAGAAGAGAGAAGAGATAAGAGTGAAAAGTTTGAAAAGTCAAAGTGAAGGAAGAAAAAAGCAAAGTGGGTGATAGCCCATAATTCGGTGGAAAGGGGGAGTGTCGCACGAAGGGGGGAGAGAGAGGGAAAGAGAGAGAGAGAGAAAAAAAGGAAAAGAAAGAAAGAAAGAAAGAGAGAGAGAAAAAGGGAAAGAAAAGAATGTTTGGCTAAAAATGGAAAAGAAATGGGAAGATCACAAAAATAAAAGGATTTCCTCAAATAGAAAACTCCTAATCCCAATTTCTTTTAAATAAGCTCATAGATTCTCAAAAGGATTTTCCAACTTAGAATTCTTGATCCCCACTTGCAATTTGCATCCAAATTTCCTCTTAAATTTCTCTCAAATAACTCTCCCAAAAATCAATTGATATTTCCATTATCAAATTGATTAATTTCCTTATCCAAGAATCCCCATGCTTCTCAATTTCACCAACAAAATTAATCCCCGGCTTCAATTGAACGAAAATGGCCACACGCCAACTTTTTCCCAAAAAGTGTCGGGTGTCGAAAAATCTTCGAGACCGAGTCGATACTCCTAAAATTTATTGTGACATGACAGAAATTCAAATTTTTGAAATCGGACTCGAATTGGCAGTTAATTTCCAGTCGGCGTGACCTAGACTACTGGGTAACTTTAAGATATTTTTGAGTGCAATTGACTCGTGGTCGATTTTCTTCGAGCCACTATGAATCCACTCAACACATTGGAGACTCTCGGTTGTCGTGAAAATCCCGAGGATCCAAATACGAACATAGGGTACCAAAACAATAAGAAAATCAAGCTAGTGTCGGTCGACATGAATTTTCTAATTTAGTGGTGTCACCCACGATTAGCCACACATCTCTGTCGATCCAGTCTATCTCTGATTTCAAATCGATTTTTAACTGTGCCGTAATGGCCTCTAAAGATGGACACGGTCGGGAAGCCGATCCTTGGTCGAATTCTCAAGTCTATTGCCTTAAAATTCCTAATAATTTCCCTAGATAGTCTAATTATCTCAAGAATGAGCAGTTCTGAGGATAGCCCTATAAACACGTCAATGAAACGCCTCGATTCATTCAGAAGAAAAATAGAGTTGAAAATTTGGGATGTCACAATTCTGGTGAATGAATATATATGATTAAGGTCTTGTTGAGGAGGGTCCTCGAGATACTTATAAAGCAAAAACTTATCGGGAATGATTCCATTTTGAAGTGACCGATTATGAGCAAAACGAAGGCAAATAATATATTATAAACTGTAAAATTTTCTTAATTGATTTCTTAATGAGTGTCTAAGGATACTCAAAAACAAAATCCATGTTATTATTGGCGTTGCGTATCTCCGGAGTCAGTTATAGTGATAGTCAAACACTTCAAAAGAGAGAGAGAGAGAGAGAGAGAGAGAGAGAGAGAGAGATTCCAACACATCATGTTTTTCTGGGCCACCTTCAATGAAGCCCATGGTAAGACATCAAACATCTTTGATAAGGCAGTGCATGGTAATGTTTCTGTTTCTTGGAATTTCTTTTTTTTTTTGTTCCCCGAAATAAAAAAAGAATAGAAACCCGTTTGGTAACGCCAAGTTGTTTTTCTATTCCCCGGAATAGAAAGTTAGCCCAGGAATAGATTTGGAGCAGAAACGAGAAACAAAAAAAATTGTTTATTATTCCCGGGAACAATTTCTAGAAATAAGTAATTTTTTTTTCTTTTATTCTTCTCACTTGCTGCGGCCACCTTCAACCGCTTTGGATCCACCGCGAGCAGCGGCCGCCGCCGCCGTCGTCGCTGGCCGCCACGCACGCCGCACACCCATCGGCCGTCGACAACCGCCGGCCGTTGGAGCGGCGGTGGCGGCCAGTGATTGGCGGTCGACAATCCGTGAGTAAGAATAAAAAACGAATAAATACAAAAAAAAAAAAACAGTTGCGTTACCAAACACATTTCTATTCTTTTTCTATTCCAAGAGTAGAAATTTTGTGTAGTTACCAAACGTGTTCTTTTACGCAGAAATTGTTCCACGGAATAGAAATAGAAAAGAACTATTTCTGAAAAAAAAAAAAAAAACTCTTCCCCAGCCAAGAAGCGTTGCCATTCGCACCCTAAGTCTTCTACCGTCTTAATGAAATTTCTTACAGACACTAAATGCTCGTATTTTTCATCAGGTTATCTCATTTGCTTAAATATCCAAAGTTATCTAGACAAGTAATTTAATAAATAAAATTTAGTAAAAGATCTCACTACCTACCATTTTCAAGATATAAAAATATATATATTAATATATTTTCGCATATATCTTAGTAAAATACCTAAATATATGAATTTCCATTTTCTTTGACTTGCTGAATACTTATATTATTTATTGAAATACTTGTAAGGCCTATGATTTGCTCTGGTCTTCACATGGGGTAACCTCCTCTCCTCCTAAACTATTTGATTACCCAAATAAAAAAGGATTTTAGTAATAGATACTGCTTCAACAAAAAGTACAAATCTAAGATACTTTGAAACATCAAAAAGCATTCTCCTCATCCAACTATAATTGCATAATTTTTAGATGTGAGCAGTTCAAAGGTCGGTCTAGAATTATGAACCTACCTTGTTAAGATCAGTTTTTAGTTTTTGGAAACTGAAACCAATCATATACTTAGGAGCTGATCCTGGAATTGAACCTATGGTTCTAGGGTTTACTCAGGAATTGATCAATTCCTCTTTTTTCTTTCATTTTTTTTTTCTTTTCTTGTCTCATTTTTAGTCAAGCAAAATGAAAATTAAAGCAGCAATAAAAATCCCCATCCGTTTCTTCCATAGGAAAGTCATAGTAGAGAGAGTCATTGCTTGAGATTTTATAACTAACATTCGAAGAATTTGGTCATTTGAAGTTATAAAATATACTTGGCATAGTTGATGCGATAATTGTAAAATATGGGTTTTGACCTAGTGAAAAAATAAAAAGGAGAAAGAAGAAGGAGAGAGATCGAGAGTCTTCGGGAAAGAAGAAGAAAAAGAGGAGAGAGAGAGAGAGAGAGAGAGAGAGAGAGAGAGAGAGAGAGAGAGAGAGAAGGAAAGAAAAAAAAAAAAAAAGAAAAGAAAAAGGGGGAAAAAGGAGGAGATAAAAGGGAAAGAGAGAGAAAAAGGAGGAGAGAGAGAAAAGGGGATCAGAGAGCCCACGCTCGAAGAAGAAGAAGAAGAAGAAAAAGAAGAAGAAAGAGGGTTTTGGGCATTTTTCATCATGGGAGCCTTGCCAAGCCATGTAACGCAGCGCTCGGTAAGTGATCGCGGCCTTCGTTCTTCCAATCGGAGTAGTTTCGGAGTTAGGGTTTGAAATTCGGAATTTTGGAAACATTGAGCGACGAAGTATGATTTTTGAGTCGTTGAGCTGCGTATTTTTGTAGAAATGATAGCTTGGGATGTTGTGGAGCTGTGGGATTTTACAGATCGTGATTTGAGCTCACAGTTTGCCCGAAACAAAATTTTGAAGTTTATCGAGCGTGATGAACAGTGCACGACCAGAACTTCAGGGCTATATTTTGTTGATTTTCAGCTTGATTTTGAATTGGCTAAATCAGGGTTCTTGTAGTGTGTTGGATGGGCTTTCCATCGACTATAAGTACGCTTGAAATGGAGTTTGATAGAGAAAATTATGGCATGATGAAGTTTCGTGCTCGCACTTCGCGCTAAGGACGGCTTTGAGTAATTGTTTTGGTTGAGTGATTAATTAGCGTGTAGGTGTCGTTTTATCAATGAATAAACATAATTTAGTCGAGTCGAGAGTTGGAGAGTGACATATTACCTGGTTTTAATATCGTTTTCGATTTATTAATAGGAATACGAGTGCATTGGCTCAAGTAACCACATAGGTTGATTTTTCGACTTTCCCAGGTTAGTGGTGCAATCTCTTCTAAGAATTTATAAGCTCATGTCTTCAAAATGATAAAAATTTGATATTTTATGAATTATAAATAAGCATGTTCATTGCATAAAAGTTGGATCGGGCATTTACTAAGTTTTGATATTTGAAAATAGTGTGAGAACTTTTTATGAATATATATTATGTTTGGTGAACGAAGTTGAGAAATATTACAAGTTTTGGGTTTGTGAAACCATTTCATGAAAAGCTCGACTTTGAGATGATTTATGGAAGGTTATATAGATATTGATTTGTGATAAGCTTTTTGAAATGTATTTGATTTAAAATTGATTTATGAGACGGGTCTTGAAATTATTTGAGAATATTTTATGAAAAGTATTTCTGGCGGATAAATTGAGTTGCGAAATCCTTTCATGATATATGAAATCTTTTATGGATTTGGTTTGAGAATTATTTATGGATGGTATTGTTCTAGATTGATGTGGATGCTCAATATCACTGTGAGCCCAGCGAGGGGCTTGTGGGTATGCGCATACTATTCTAGGATATCTTTGTGGGCCGAGCCACCGGCTAATAATAGGTGGAGACCTTGCCAAGGGGGAATCTTGGTCGTCTCGTCACCATGCGTTGTATCGTGACCATGGTTTGATATTGAGCAATGAATTGGTCAATGGAGTGGACCATTGACATGTGATATGAGTTGGGTCGATGGGATGGACCATCGACGTGTAATTTGAGATTAGTCGGTCGAATGGACCATCGACGTGTAATTTCATTAGATTATCGATGTGTGGTTTGATGAGATTAATCAATGGAATACACCATTGATACATGTTTTATAAGATTGACCAATGGGTTAGACTATTGGCATTTGCCTATTATTATCTTGAATAATTTTGCTTTGAACATATTGTGTTAAAGTAAGAAAAATTATTTTTTTGGCCTTAAAGGTTTGTTAAATTTCTGGGTTTGGTGTGGTATGAGATTAACCAATGGAATGGACCATTGGCGTGTGAATTAATGAGATTGATCAGTGGATTAGACCATTGATGTTTATTTCAATGTTTTTATGAAATGATTATTTTTGCTATGAATATAGTTATGTTGAAACGTATGTAACTTATTCTTTTTACTGTATGTTTGTTATATCCTAGAATTGAGTTGAAAGAGTTGTAGTATGGTTTTGTAAATATGCATAGTGGTTGCTCGATCCGCTTAGAAGAGATGCACTACTCACTGAGCCGTGGTTGCTCACCCCTCTATTTTCCAATCTTTTTCAGGATCCTCGACTAACGATGAGTAGGTACGAGAGCGATATGGATGTGAGGACTTTTAAGAGTTGGATTTTAGGAGTTTTGAGGCTGCGTCCTTTGAGTGGATGGACGGCCGTGTCATCCCCTATTCATGATGGTTTTGGGGTGTGACAATAATAAAACTTAATTGACAAATGGGTGGGTATCAGAGTTCATGGACTATTCTAGAAACTACGGAGGCAGCTCAATGTGGCTGAATTTATTGCCAACCAGCTCGGTTTCGCTGAATTTTACGTTTGTTTTAGACAAAGGACGAGAACAGCCTCGAAGTCTAAATAAAACTTTAGTGTTCAATCATTTGATTTGTCTAGAGAATTCATTCTTAATTTAATTAATAGATTGTTGGGAGTGCACCGAAGAAATCCAATAATTTACCTGGAATGATCGTCAAGAGAAAGCTTGAATTGAACACGTCAACTTATCCAATCATACCCCATATTTACTAAAATATTTAAGTTGATGTGCGACTTGACAAGTGTCATCTCACATATGAGCCACTTGCATTAGGCTCACTCCCCCATAATCCAATTATTCTTCCGCGCAAACATTATCTCAACTCCCGAATCTCCACTCTGACCTAACCAATTACACAAGGTGTTGGCAAGGACAACATCTATCCTTAGACTCCACCTCATTCGCCTAGGCATATCCAAGCTTGGTGGGAAGCCAGCGAACAACTTCTTCCATCTCAATTAGGGAGTCATGTTCAAAATTTTCCTCATTTGAAATATTCACCAAATATCGATATATATATTGAGAGCAGTCATCAATCAATCATTAACCTTGATTCTGATTATTGAGTCAACGTAATAGAAACTCATTAAAAGATTACAAATGAAGAGTTTAAGTTCAAATTTAACAATATATTCAGTAGGATTTACATTCTCTTGAGTTATGACAAACTATAATATATTATAGTCTATTTCAAATTTTACTGCATTCTTAATCTTAGATTCTTTTTGCTTAATATCGTCACACATGTACCTTCACATCGATTAATGGGGTTATTCCTTTCGGTATTGTAAGGGCGTGTTTGGTAACGATTCTGTTTCGGAAAATAATTTCTGATCAGAAATGATTATTTTTTATTATGTTCCCAGGAACAATTTCTAAGCTTTTAAACCATTTAGTAATTGTCCAAATTTCTGATTCTGGAATAGAATTGTGTTTGGTACAGTGCTTATTGATTCTATTCCAAATCAATTTCTTTTAATTTTTAAATAACTTTTTTACTTTTTTCCTTTTTTTTATTTTCTTTTCCTTTTTACCTTTCTCTCTCATATTCTTCTTCTTCAAGTGGCAGTCGCTAGACTGGCGATCGGCCAGATGAAGGCTAGAGAACTCATTAGAGCGTCGTCGGCCCTCGTCGGCCGAGCGTCGCCGATGGCTGGGCTTGCCTCCGGCAAGCTCACAGGACCGGTTGTCGACGATTAGCAGCGGTGGGTGGCGGACGGCAGCAGACAGCAACCGTGGCGGTGGCGGTATATGAAGAAGAAGAAAAGGGAAGAAGAAAAAGAGAAGAGCTTCATTCTTAGATTTGTTTCCCGGAACAAAAATCAACTTTTTTTTTTTTTTTTATTCTTGATTCTGTTCCAAGTCTAATTCTGGGAACAAAAAATTAAAAATTTGTTTTCGAGAATAAAAAATTTATCAAACACGATTTTATTCGAAAACTACTCCCGAGAACAAAAAAATCAAAATCTAGCACTATTTAGATGATTACCAAACAGGCCTTAAGTCCGATCATAACATCAACCGCACGATAAAGGGCTTTTGCAACCAATCAAAAAGAGAGATTGTTGGGTCCAGTCAATCTTGACGTGATTGATAAAAAGACAAATACTTCACCCTAGAAGTAAATAAAGAGGACTATCAAGCTATTCTTTTTTTTTCTTTTTTCTTTTTCAAAATTTTGCAACCAGAGTAGACCATTCAAAAGCCGAGCGGGTACACTCGCAACCATTTTGTCAGTATGACCCGAAGAGGTGCATTGAAGTGCCGATCTATGGGTGGAAATTATAATAAATTGACCCAACCAGATATGTTTAATTTAACTCCATTTTTCCCTTTAGACCAAAAAAAAACTCCATTTTTCCCTTGTCGTTTGACATTTCTGCATTTGACGATAACCACCACAAATGTTTAATTCACTTCGCATCTATGCTTCGTTTATTTCATAAAAAAATAAGTGATTTAAAAAATATTTTTAACACAATGTTTTATATTACTTATAAAAATAATTAAACGTAAATTATATAAATATAAATTGTTATCAATAATGGAAATAATTTTCATGATTAGTTATTTCAAATGATATTAGTAATTATTCTTAAAAAAAATATTTTTACAAATTATTATTTTTTATGAAATAAAATAAGTCAATTAACTCTATTTTTCCCGAGCTGGTAGGTGGTCACCGTCCAGCTTCTCGTATATACACGTAGGTTTGACTTGGCACACTCGAAGGAAGAAAGATGGATCACTCCCGATTAGTGGGAAGGTTTGACGGGAACTTAAAGATTACTTGGCACATTTTTTAAACCTCTTTTCCCAAGATGTAATGATATTCTTTTGTACAAATTTAAATTTCTTTAGTAATTAATGGAAGCAATCGCGCAGCACATTTGCCTGTTTGGATTTACTTTTTTTTTTTTTTTTGACTCAACTAAACTCTCGTAGCTCATAGCTCACACACTCTGCACATTTGCCTGTTTGGATTTACTTTTGTTTTTTGGTTTTTACTTAACTAAACTCTTGTAGCTCATACACTTTAAATTTCTCTTTAAAATTTTATAACTCTTGAAACTTTCACAATTTTAAGTATCAACATGCATATTATATTTTTTCATGATTTCTAAGATTTGAATAATAATTTAAACTTTGGCGGGCAAGCATGAAGCACTTTTTACGCTCTTGTTTACACGAGTTGATGCTTCTATTATATCTAGTATAGCTATCAAGGAAATGACATGAGTTATTGATTAGGCAAAGGACCACTGTTCAATTTCCCATGCCATCAAGGACAAGCAATTTTATGTTTGGTCTGTACGATTAGGTTTGACTCACATCTTATTTAACCGATTCAAGAAATTATGGTATTTCACTCACCAAGGGAATCGCCTAAACTTGAGTTCTACGCTGAGAAGGGAAAAAAAGGTGGTTCTTCCAAAGAGATGGAAGCCTAGTGAAAGGTTTCAGATATGGTTGGGATCTTGCGTCCCTAAATATCGACTTTTGCGCCGGTAGATAAGTAAGTTGTAATCCTAGCTTAGAAGAGTACTCTTGATGCCGTACAAGCAAACAAAACAGGTCATATTAGGTCGGTAATGAGCTTAAGAGCGGCTGCGTGCCTTCCACGGATTAGATAGATCTAATCAATTTATCTATAAAGTCAGTGAATACAGAAATTCAGATCCATCCTTGGCCTGTGAGGTCCACCATCTCAAGATATTCAACGTTGTTATAAAGTAGCCTCATTGGTCACAATAATTGACCTTTCCAGGAGCTTCTCCTTCTCTCTGGGTGGTCAGCCGTGTTCGTGGCCGCATGCTGGCCAATCATTTCTCCGACAGCCAACTCACGTTTGATAGAGATGCCAATGACTATGGCAACAATACTAACATGTTGGTAGGGTAAGAACCATTGCGATACTCAAGAAATATCGATGCCTATGACCATGTATGAACAAACATTATCTTATTTTGGCCAAAAGGAAACAAAATAATATCATTCTATCATCATGGAAGATTTTGCGAGGTTGTTGCCAATTGTTCTAAAAGGTTTTCGGCAATGGTCCTACAAAATCTCACCTAATATCGAAATAGGATATCATGAGTTCAAATTTTTTTAGGTACCATTTGCCTTGATACCATGAATGGACCTAGGCTTAGAATCAGGGAAGATGGAGTCAGTTTCCTGCAGTTATGCCTTCTCACTATGGGCAAACCTTTTGTTCAAGCCCTTCAGGGACAGCCTTTTAGTAGAAAATTACTCTGACATTTAGTTCAGAGCTAGAGACACTCAGAGATGCCAGGATGGTAACATTTCTAACTATCCAAGCTAAATTTCTTAGTAGATTCTACCTGGCTAGAGAAGAAAAAGTGTTTAGAAAGACATTGGGAGTTTAACAAAACACTCACTTTACTTCAATGGACTCCGCCTATTACATTACATCATTCTTGCCTTTTATAGACATTAGGAGGTCACACACAAGCAAGGACCGAGCTCACGGATCCTAAAACAAATAGAGTCTTTGGAAAATCTGGCGGGAAATTATTTTCGGTGATATGAATAGTGACAATGAAAAGTGATTTCCCTAACGTACTGCTACCGTAATGCTACAGTGACTTGCTATAGTGATCTACTACAGTCAGCAGCCTTGTCCATCACGGGCATTGTAGTCATAGTCTGAGTCATTGAAACTATGCACTTCTACCAAAAGGTGTTTTTCATATTTTTGCTCAAATCTTGCAAATGAATCTGGTGAGAGAGTTCAAGTATTCCTCACGTTTGCCTCGTTTGATGGGGATGCTTCCTCATGATTCCTAAAAGACCCTGTAGTGTCGGCAGACATATTTGGCTGAGGCCAATTGGATAGTTGAACATAATAGGATATGTTCATGCCTAAGGATAAGGACGAAGGTCCTTGATCATAGGCGTCTTGAGAAAGAGGTCCCCCCCCTCCATTATGCATAGGGGTCTTGAGAAGGCTATGTAGGGTTATCTGTGTCTGTCATTTCTTGCTCCTCTGATGATGCAACTTGTCTAAATTCTTTGAGTGCTTCCTTGGCTTTTGGTGTAAGGCTATAATGATCTCATGCAGTGGGTACATTATAGTTCCATACATCTTCAAGAATGATCTTATTTTTCTAGCACAAAACTCTTTGGAGTTCTTGGTATTGGTGTTCACAGCAACCAACAGGTCCTGGAAAAGATTTGTATATCCGAGGTTTTGTAATGTGCGGTTAAGGCTTATAGGATGTGATACCTATAATTTGTGAAGCATTGGTGATGCTGCCATTATTCTTTACAAAAGCCCATGGACGTCGGAAGAATAGAATAGTGTGGACTTTAGGGTTTGGTTGGATAGTTCTCAATTCTTGCTATAAGAGCTATCTCCAGTGAGTAGGAGGATAAAACCAATTAAGGAAGGCTAAGAGAATTTTGTCACTTTCATTTTCAATGTTTCGACTGAGTCCAAATATCCTGGTGAGGTTGACAATGAATCTTCTGGTTGGAATTTTGACAGTTATTAAGTACTTATTGGTTAAGTACCATAATAACCATCGCAACTGATTAAAGAAGTCTTCTTCCTTTTGGATTAAAGGTAGCTCCATCCTTATTCCAAAAGGTTATGTGCCGAATTTTCCAACCAATTCTGTTAAGTGTAGCTGTATAAATTGATGACATCCTACTCTACAGCCCTGACGAGAAATCTCACTGCCGACTTCTTGGGCAGTTTGCAGACATTGTAAAGCAACATGGGATTATGCTTTCTCAAAGAAAGATGAACATCGCCCAGACGGATGGGTGATGTTCATCTTTCTTTGAGAAAGCATAATCCCCTGTTGCTTTACAATGTCTGCATACTGCCCAAGAAGTTGGCAGTGAGATTCCTCGTCGAGATTGTAGAGTAGGATGTCATCAATATATTGGTTGGAAAATTAGGCACATGGCCTTTTGGAACAATGATGGAGCTACCTTTAATCCAAAAGGAAGAAGACTTCCCTGATCAGTTGCGATGGTTATTATAATACTTAACCAATAAGTACTTAATAGCTGTCGAAATTCCAACCAGAAGATTCATTGACAACCTCACCTGGATATTTGGACTCGGTCAAGACATTGAAAAGAAAAGCGACATAAATCTCTTAATCTTCCTCAATTGGTTCTATCCTCCTACTCACCAGAGGCAACTCTTATAGCAAGAACTGAGAACCATCCAATCAAACCCTGAAGTCCACACTATTCTATTCTTCCAACGTCCATAGGCTTTTGTAAAAAATAATGGCAGCATCACCAATGCTCCACAAATTATAGGTACCACATTCTATAAGCCTCAATCGCACATTACAGAAGCTTAGATTTACAAATCTTTTCAGGACCTATTGGTTGTTGTGAACACTTGTACCAAGAACTCCAAAGAGTTTTGTGCCAGGAAAATAAGACAATTCCTAAAGATGTATGGAACTATAATGTACCCACTGCATGGGATCATTATAGCCTTACACCAAAAGCCAAGGAAGCACTCGAAGAATTCAGACAAGCTACATTATCACATGGGCAAGAAATGATAGACACAGATGACCCTGCACAGCCTTCTCAAGACCCTTATGCACAATGGGAGGGACCTCTTTCTCAAGACCCCTATGATCAAGGACCTTTGTCCTTATCTTTAGGCATGGACACATCCTATTATGTTCAACTATCCAATTGGCCTCAGCCAAATATGTCTACCGACACTATAGGGTCTTTTAGGAATCATGAGGAAGCATCCTCATCAAACGAGGCAAATATGAGGAATACCCAAACTCTCTCACCAGATTCACATGTAGGATTTGAGCAAAAATATGAAGAACACCTTCTGGCAAAAATGCATAGTTCCGATGACTTAAACTATGACTACAATGCTCGTGATAGACGAGATCGCTGACTGTAGCAAATCATTGTAGCAAGTCACTGTAGCATTAATATAGTAGTAGGCTAGGGAAATCACTGTTCATTGTCACTATTCATATCACCGAAAATAATTCCCCGTTGGATTTTCCGGATCCTTTGTTTGTTTTAGGATCCATGAGCTTGGTCCTTGCTTGTGTGTGACCTCCTAATGTCTATAAAAGGCAAGGAGGATGTAATGTGTTGGGTGGAGTCCCTTGAAGTAAAGTGAGTGTTTTATTAAACTCTCAATGTTTTTCTAAACACTTCTTCTTCTCTAACCTGGTATGATCCACTAAGAAATGCAGCTCGGATAGTTAGAAATGTTACAATCCTAGTATCTCTGAAAGTCTCTAGGCTCTGAACTAAAGGTCATAGTAGTTTTCTGCTAAAAGGCTGTCTCTGAAGGGCTTGACCAAGAGGTTCGCCCACAGTGGGAATGCGTACCTACAGGAAATTGACTCCGTCTTCCCAGGTTCTAAGCCTAGGACCATTCATATTTAATATCCATGTCTAATATTAGGCAAAATTAATTAAAAAAATAAGTGTGAGGAGAAGTAATAAAATATCTACATATTAAATAACGCATTCATCAAATAGCAGATCATTGTAGCAAGTCATTGTAGCATTACTGTAGTAGTAGGCTAGGGAAATCATTGTTCATTGTCACTATTCATATCACCGAAATAATTCTCTGCCAGATTTTCTAGAGCCTCTATTTGTTTTAGGATCCGTGAGCTCGGTCCTTGCTTGTGTGTGACCTCCTAATGTCTATAAAAGGCAAGGAGAATGTAATGTGTTGGGCGAAGTCTCTTGAAGTAAAGTGAGTATTTTATTAAACTCTCAATGTCTTTCTAAACACTTCTTCTTCTTCTCTAGCCTAGTAGGATCCACTGAGAAATGCAGCTTGGATAGTTAGAAAAGTTACCATCCTAGTATCTCTGAATGTCTCTAGGCTCTGAACTAAATGTCAGAGTAGTTTTTTGCTAAAAGGCTGTCTCTAAAGGGCTTGAACAAGAGGTTTGCCCATAGTGGGAATGCATACCTACAGGAAATTGACTCCGTCTTCTCAGGTTCTAAGCCTAGGTCCATTCATATTTAATATCCATGTTTAATATTAGGCAAAAAAAAATAAAAAAAAAATTAAGTGTGAGGAGAAGTAATAAAATATCTACATATTAAATAACGCATTCATCAAATAGTTTAAACTTTTAGAACAATCAACGATAATCCGATAATATCTCAAGCATCATTTTAAAAATACATCAAAATACTTCATGAGCTATCATCTCAGTATAATTTAGGTACCTCTTTTGTTTTTAGAAATACATTTTTGTACTCTCACTTCAGCGAAATTGTCCACCTATTTACAATTTTATCATTTGCCTATTTCCCTTCTTTCACCAAGGCTCACCATGCCCTCTCTCTCTCTCTCTCTCTCTCTCTCTCTCTCTCTCTCTCTCTCTCTCTCTCTCTCTCTCTCTATGTTGTTGTTTGGCTTTGAAAACGGTAATCAATATAGTGAAACGGTGAAAACTAGCAATTAAAGAAAGAAGAAACAAGAAGCTCGAGTAAAGTTTCTAGGTGAGAAAAGTGAAAAAATTGGCAGGAATTTATGAAAATAATGGCTAGTAAATCTTGAATATACGACTAGTAGTAGCCAACTCTTTCAAAACAGAAGTTGCTAGTATGAAAAATCATGGGTTTACAGATAAGATTGCTCGAAATACTCCATTTTCTTTTTATAGACAATCAAGTTTCGGGTTGGTCGCATAACCAACTGATTCATTTAATCCCATGGTCTCGCCTAAATCGGTGCTCAGAGAGAGCATGCCGTTCTCAAGTACCAACACTATGTCCCCCATTCTTGAATATCCAACATTCCAGCGCTGATTTTGATAGTGAAAAATCCTACCAAGACCTTCACAAGCACAATCTGTATCCACATGGCATTAAAGCATGTTGTGGTCATTTAAGATTACACGAGACTTATCTACCCAATGCGATAACCTACACCTAGACGGTGTGGGATCAGAGGCATATCCTGTGCCCACCTCATCAAAGACACATTTTTATTTAGTTATGTCTCAACTACTTGATGGTCCTAAGTTACGCCTCAACTACTTGATGGTCCTACTAACATGTAACTCTTATTAAGGTTATGAAGGCAAAAATTTTCATCAAGCTACCCAAATAAAAAAATAATAATGATACTTTTTCATTGAGCTCCAATGAATGGAAGAGAGAGATAAATAAACCAGGTTGAGATCTTGAATTGAAAATCAGCGCCCATTGTCACAACTTAACTCCCATGTCTTTTCTCTCCACACGCAACTTTTAATTTGACTCGTCAAAATAATGGAATTAGGAAGGAAAAAAATGCGATTCATCGTGAGCAGGATTATGGCACACATCAATGTGTCCTGTCCAACATCTTAATCTGCTAATAAATATCTGATTAATTAAGATCCATAGTCACCACATTGACGGGCCCAAATAATTAGTTCCTAACATTTGGCGATCGAACCCATTCAATCCTTGATTTTCGTGGATGATCGGTGACGACGCTATTAGGTATAAGTTAGGTGTAGAAAGTGAGAAGAAAGATCCAAATTCTTACTATTTCTTCTTTGACTTCTTGTGAAAATAATTCAATTCCTAGTTCTAATTCCGCGTACTACTCTCGTGTGTTTACCGGAAAATTCTTGAGCGTTGTTCATGTGTGGTCAGTGAAACTCTATCGTGCACAATTGCTAGTCGCTAATTAAGTAATTTTTGTTAACTTCCCAATCATATAATTATTGAAAGGTTCAAATCAACGTCCAGTAATTTCCTTGCACAAGTCTCGCGTGCGCATAAAAAAAAAAAAAAAAAAGAGATCTGATCATAACCCTCTCATTGTGCAACAAGGTGGCAGACAAAAACAAAAGTTTTTGTCACCCGAACCTCGGGAGAAGTACACTATCAGTGCCATAAGTTGTGTATGACGCTCACTTTGGTGCCAAAAGTTTTAATCGGATCACTTAAGTGCTAAATCGGAGGAAAAACTATCACTTTGGTGCCACCGGCGAGAGATTCCGGCCAAAATGATGACGTGGCTTTTATATTTTTAAAAAAAAATCGACATGGCTTGAGAAATGATGTCATTTTCCATCCTCCTTAAGAAAATAATGTAGTTTTGCTGTCCTAAGTGGATGGTCTCACAAAAACGACGCCGCACAACTCATTTTGGGATTTTTTTTTATTTTTATTTGGAGATTGAAATTAGGGTCCCGATCCTCGTCGGCCGCCGACCTAGCTCGCTCGGCTGCCGTCGCTCAGCCGTCGACCTAGCTCGCTCGGCCGCCGTCACTTGGTGACGTGAGGTTCGCACTTGAGCGAGATCACGGCCTTCGACTTGGCCGCTGAGTGGCCAAGTCGGGGTCGGGGTCGGAGCCGCGGCTGTTGAGCGCGGGGGCTGTCAAGGATGGTGACTGGCCCATCACCAGTGGAGGCATAGGCGAGGGATGTGGACGGTTGAAGGGGAAGGAGGAGGGAAAACCATCAACGCCAGCGACGGTGCGGACGCCGGGTCGTCGGGGGCGGGGGAGCAGAAGACGTTGGAGTAGCTGTAGACGTCGGGGCCGACCCAGTTGGCGGTGAAGTTGTTGGGGTCGGAGAGGATGGCATGCTTCAGGGCCTGGAGGGCGACGTAGGCGTTGCGGAGGCGCGGGTTCTTGAAGGAGGCGGAGGGGTTGACGGCGACTTGCTCGCCGCAGTCACGGAACTCGTCAAGGTAGTGGAGGAGGTGGTGGTGCTTCCCATCCAAACTCTCTCTCTCTCTCTCCATGGTTATTGCTAGAAGGTGAGCTGGAGGTGATGTTGAAGTCGTCCTGATTGATCACCAAACCTTTTCGTTGCCCAAGTGACTACGTATGTAATCTCCTAATAGGAGTCTAAAGATCACTCACATCAAACCCTGAAGACAAAAAAGATAAAAGAAGACAAAAATAATTTCGGTTCTTTGAATGAAGAACGCGGTCGTGGGAATCTGAGATTGAGAGGGTGGGAAGAATGATGAGCTAATGGAGACCGTCGTGTTTTACAGTTTAAGATGGCATGACCTTTGGATATCGGATCCGGAAAGGTCGTACATGAGAACTAATTCAACCTCGACTTATGTATGTATTACCATGCCATTCTTGATAAATGACAGAATTCAAAATTACTAGAATGCCGTTTGGCTTTTTCATTTATGTTTGCTTTTGTTATAAATGGAAAAATAATTTAACTTGTTTTTAGTTTATTTAAACGTTTCGTAATTAGAAGTAATATTTAGTTAGCTAGTTATACGACATCACTTTGACAAGCACATATGTTTATAAATGCCAAAATCATTTTAACTTTTTTTTTTAAATGGCAACCGTAGATGTTTATACAACATCATTTTGACAAAACAACATATGTTATTTTTTCATTGATTTTGGATTCCGCAATCAATATCTTTCACCAAGTGTCATATTTTGGTTTTCATTAGACTCAGGTTCTATGTTAGTTTTGGATAGAAAAAGTCAAATGCAAAAAAGACTATACACTTTACTAAAGAAGTTGCTAGCTTGACGCACATATAATGCCAATAATAATTAGTGTCAAAACCTCATTAATAACACAATTTAGACTCACTTTATGCAATAACAAAATCCCATTAGAACTGAAGTAGTTTGTACAATATTGAAGGTCCTTCGACAAGGCTGGTATGGACGAGATGCCTAGTAAAGCACAGCTTCCTACTAAGTTTGAGGAGACATTGTCGGAATCGAATCGACGATGCTAGACAATAAAGGCAATACCTAGTAGACCACAATTTAATATGGATATGAGGACACAACGTCGAAATCCAATCAACGATGCTGGACAATTATAACCACACGTAGTATACACTGTCTCTAGATGTGCATAAACATAGCATTGGAATTTCATCAACAATGCCAAATAGATGCAACATCTAATGAACACTGCCTCTAGATGGAACTGAGGACTCATCCTCGATATCTAATCAACGACACTGGACAACAGTTAGCACTGAAATCTAATTGACAGTACTACTCAAGATATAAACGCTCGCTGGAATTGAATCTACGATGGAAATCTTAAGCTACAACTGGGCTATAGACTAGGAAAAGATAAAGACAATAGAAAGTAGTTTTGTGTGAGGGGGTTCTTTGGTGGATGACTAATAGTATTTATAGACTAACTCGGTAACTGTCAATGATTAGTTACCTCCTTCTCAAGAATCGCTCTACGTTTTAGGTTGAACTGTGTTTGACAACTATGTCATGGTTTCTAGCAAGCATTTAACCGTTTTCCTTTTGAGTTTGGCGCCTTTGAACTTGTTGCTGCTTATTTTCCCCACCAAGGTTGTATTTCCATCGTTGATCTTTGGCTTCGACATGTGGTACTCTACCGCCCCATCTTGTCATTCCATGTCATATGTCAAAATTTGGTTCAAAATTTCTCCAAATCCTGATTTGTCTTTTCCTATATAATTATTCATGGGTTGTGTGACATCATAATTTTCTGATTCTGTTTTCAATTGAATGAGTTGGGTTTTTTATCGATGCGCCTATAGTTTTTTTCTTTGAGCTGATCACTCACGAGATAACTAGTCTATCAGGTGAAGTCGTTAAGGGATTTTAACGCAATAGAATTGAGAATTCGACCAGAAATCGACTCCTCGACCGTGCAAATCTGCAAGGGTCAATACGGAGCACGACATTGTCAAAATTGATTAGAGACCGGAGATAGGTCGGTTCGATAGAGGCATGTGATTAATGTGTGGGTAATTCCACGTAATTGCAAAATTCTCATCGAATGACACTAGACCAATGTCATTTATTGTGGCATCCCTTGACGGCCCCCGATCCGTTAGGGTCACCACAAGTACCTTTCACTTGTTCTAATCAATACACCACTCTGATACCATTTATTTATGGCGGGTCCATAATTCCTGGGGGTTAAATTTTTTTTTTTTTTGAATTGGTCCCAGTGCAGTTCATAAACCGGAAGCATAATCAAAACTCCCTATCTCGTCTCCAACAACAATAATGCAATGCACACCAACTACGCATCAGATAAAAAGATAAAGCTGAGTCACTTTTATTTACATAATCACGATGGACATCTCGGGTCGGTACAGGAAAAGGCCAAGGCTTTTAACTATGCTCGGCTAACTCAAAAGAACACAACCCTACAACAGACATGTACACCTATCCATCATCAAGTGCCGGCTATCCAAAAAGTGTCAACCTCCACCAGCCATACGCTCGATCACACCCAACTCGATGCATCAGCCAATGGCGACGGCATCATCCCTATCATCACACAATCACGTCGGACATGAACAGACAAAAACTCCTGGATAACAGGGCCATCAGCAAGACCCACATCGTACATAACTAAGACATGGACTCGGATAAACACTAGACCAGGTACACTAATGCAGGAATGCTCCGAGCACTCCACCTCAACATCAGAAGGCAAGCCATAGTAAATACCACGCGCGACTGGTGGCAAAGGCATCTTTCAATCTGAAATGTTAATCCCCAAAGGGGTGAGTACAACCACTCAGCAGTAAAGATCAACTAAACTACACAATGCGTCAGACAGATCAATCAAGGTATCACGAATAAAGCACATATCATCCATGCATTCGAGCATACCTCACCATACATCCATGCATGTATCACCATGCAACGTGCATATACCACCATGCACTTGTACATATATCATCAAGCAGCCATGCATGTATCACTATGCAACGTGCAAATACCACCATGCACTTATACATATATCATCAAGCAGCCATGCATATATCACCATGCAATTCATGCTTGCATTTCCATGAGGTTCATCCCATACCATATGCACTCATCCATGCGCATGATTTAATTTCAAATTTTATCTTTAAATTGGATCTCATGATTTTTCTTCCCAGGGACCAATGTTTGCATCCCCCATTTTTCGCTCACACCCAACCGGGCATTGCGAGGAGCCTCCGGCACATACCTCCGGGCATCCCGTACCCCAACTGGCATCACGAGGAATCCCCCCCGGCACACACCTCCAGGGCTTCCGGCACACACCTCCGGGCATCCCGACACTCTCGGGGCATCCGGCACACACACTCCGGGCATCCGACACCCACACTCCGGGCATCCGACACCCACACTCCGGGCATCCCGACACTCCCGGGGCATCGTCGGCTCACACCTCCGTCGGTATCTTCATTATCATAATTTATATTCACATATGTGTCTCAATGTTAACATGGGATTTGATGTAATAGTAACAAATGTCAAATTCAACTTTTTGATATTATATGACATGCCCAATGTCACCACATATGCAGCAAAATCAATCACTCAAGACATTATATCTCATAGAGCAAATTCATTTATTTTTGAAAAACACAGCAATTTTTGGATAAAAACAGAGTATACCCCTTTAGATAAAATGCTTGAAAAATTAGTAAACGGTCTTAATAAATTCTAAAAATTGAACATTGTATATACAAGATCTAGTGGAAATTATTTCATGAAGAACACCATATCAAAAGAGCTTCATACAATTCGGTACAGTCCACGCATCACAGTCTTTATAGTTTCGGAACATTGCCCTACACAGTTTCATTCACAAATTCGGTAAAAATCTTAATCAGCTCCAAAAATTCTGAAATTTTGATATGTTATAGATAAATACTAGGCATAAATATTTCATGCAGAACTCAAAATCAAATTCGTGACAGATTAAAAACTATAATTACTATAGTCGTCCCTAACCCTCGGCATCGAATTCCAGATCTAACCGTTTCGGATAAAAATCGTGTCACCAAACTAGACTCGTCCATTTCCTCTAAAATTTTAGTATTTTACTCCATAACATGTCGTTCACAACCTTTGTTAAGAACACGAGATCAAATTTCAACCGTATAATTTTATAAAATTTACAGAACCACGCTAGTTCAGCATTACGATTTCTAGATCTGACTTCTTCAAGGAAAAATAGTTTTATCGGTCTATAATTGTTCATTTCTTCTTAAATTTTGATACGTTTCTCTCCATGAAGTCCTCTACAAATTCCATCAAGAAGTCGAAGCGAGATTCCAACTAGAAAATCACATGCAGCTCACAAAATCATCAAACGTCGGACTGCCTCTCTAGAAAACAGGATGCTAGGCCAACCTACTTCTCCCAAAAGCTCCGAAATTCATCACCTCTATCACACCCGAAGTCTACCATCCCTCACAACACATATCAGAGTAAGCAAATGGTAAATTAATGGACTCTACTTGCCTCTAATCCAAGCAAAATCTCGTCAAGCAAACGGAGGGGCAAGGCGGCTCGACGGCGGGACTCGGCGCACGCACGGCAGCGACAGACCTCCTTCTTCCTTTTTTCCTTCCTCTCTTTCTCTCTTCCTCTCCTTCTCTCGCACGACAGCTCTCTCTCTCTCTCTCTCTCTCTCTCTCGGTCGAAAACCCCCTCTCCTAATCCGCCTCTCCTCTTTTCTTTCCCCCTCAATGATTTGCAATCATTTGATTTTGCATGGCCTCTTACACTTGGCTATAATGGACTAACACTTGGCAAGCTTCTTTTGCCACTTGGGGATTTGCATGCGGGTTGATGGGCCTCCCTTGGGCCGGGCCTCTCCCCCTTCGGTCGACGGCAGCTCCCTCCCTTTGGGCTTCACGGGCCAGGCCTTAGTGGCCGAACGGTGGGGCTGGTCTTAGGCTTAAGAAAATCAACCCACTCTCCTCTAATTTTTCCCATTTAATCATCACCTAAGTATACACCCAATTACCAATTCATATGGCCATAATATTATGTAACATAAATCAATAAATTCCAACTTATAAAGTGCACGGCCAAGAATAAAAATTTTCCCATCAATTTATTATCCATTTAAAAAGCTCAGCCTTAATCTTATTGCAAATCATGGATTGAATGGCTACAATATAATTTGATGGTGCTTCCATCACCTATCCATGGTTCATAGCACATCTAGGTGTTGTCACGAAATTTTAGGATGGCACAATTCTCCCCTCCTTAGAGAATTTCGTCCTCGAAATTAGTCATTTCCTATGTCTCTTGAAACAAGTGAGGGTACCTTTCCCTCATCTCATTTTCACTTTCCCATATGGCTTCCTCCACATCATGATGTCGCCATAATATCTTAACCAATGGTATTCTCTTTGTCCGTAGGACTTGTTCTTTCCGATCTAGTACTTGCACAAGTTCCTTAACGTACCTCACTTTCTCATCCACTTTGATGGCTTCATGATCGAGTATGTGACCAGGATCCGGCTGGTACTTCCTCAGCATCGATACATGGAACACATCATATAAGTTTTCTAACTTAGGAGGTAATGCAAGTCGATAGGCTACATCCCTATCCTTTCAAGTATCTTAAAAGGTCTAACAAATCTAGGGCTCAACTTACCTTTTACTCCAAATTGAGATATTCCTCTCATAGGAGATACCCTAAGGAATACATGATCTCCTACATTAAATTCCAAAGGCCTTCTACACTTATTTGCGTAGCCTTTCTGCCTACTTTGGGCTGTTTTAAGTCTTTTCCTGATAATTTCAACAACTTTAGTAGTAATTTGCACTAGCTCAAGTCTTGTCAATCTCCTCTCACCTACTTCATTCCAACAGACAGGGGTCCTGCACCTTCTTCCATATAATGCTTCATATGGAGCCATGCTTATACTTTTCTGAAAACTATTGTTATAGGCGAACTCTACTAAGTGCAACCTTTCGTCCCAACTTCCCTTAAAATCAATAACACAAGCTCTTAATATATCTTCTAGAGTCTGAATCACTCTTTCCGTTTGCCCATCTGTTTGAGGGTGAAAAGCAGTACTATACTGAAGTTTTGTCCCTAAGGCATTCTGGAGACTTCGCCAAAAATTTGAAGTAAACCTAGAGTCTCGATCAGACGTGATCGTTACGGGAATACCATGTAAGCGTATTACTTGGCTTACATAAATTTAAGCAAGTTTATCCATCGGATAGTCTACGCGAACTGCTAGGAAATGGACAGACTTAGTCAAACGATCTATTCTTACCCAAATAGAGTCATGACCACTTGATGACCTCGGCAGTCCTTGCACAAAGTCCATCGTAATATGCTCCCATTTCCACTCTGGTATGTCTAATGGTCTCAATAGTCCTGCGGGTTTGCGGTGTTCCGCTTTCACTTGCTGGCATGTTAAACACGGCGAAGCGTGTTTAGTTATATCCGTCTTCATGCCACTCCACCAAAACTGCTGGCGCACATTTCTATACATCTTTGTACTTCCTGGATGGATACTATATTGACTCCTATGTGCTTCCGATAGGATTATCTTTCTTACTTCTTCATTATCGAGAACACAGAGTCGTCCTTGACACCTTACTATCCCATCTTCAGAGATTTGAAACTCTGATATTTTCCCTAAAGACAAAGCATTTCGTAATTTCACAATCTCCGTATTAGATTCTTGCATAATCTTAACTTTTTGAACAATCTCAGGCTCAATCCTTAAGGCAGTGAGCATACCGGTAAGATGGTCTATTTCCAACTTGAACTCTGAGTCTACTACTGACTTTAACAGGTTCCACTCTGTTATCCTTAAACTAGCCATGTCCATAGCCGACTTTCGACTAAGGGCATCTGCCACCTTATTCGCCTTTCTTGGGTGGTACCGTATCTCACAATCATAATCTTTCAATAATTCCATCCACCTTCTCTGTCTCATGTTCAACTCTTTTTGCGAAAACAAGTACTTCAAGCTCTTATGATCTGTATAGATTTCAAACTTCTCTCCATACATATAATGTCTCTATATTTTCAGGGCAAAAACTATAGCTGCCAACTCTAAGTCATGAGTAGGGTAATTCAATTCATGTGGTTTCAACTGCCTCGATGCATAGGCTATGACATTTCCATGCTACATCAGAACACATCCCAGTCCTTTGTGAGATGCATCACTATACACCGTGAATCCACCAGATCCAGATGGTATAGTTAGAATTGGGGCTGTAGTTAATTTCCTTTTAAGTTCCTGAAAGCTTCTTTCACATTCTCCACTCCATTCAAATTTCATATTCTTCCGAGTCAATTTTGTTAAAGGGCTTGCCAATTGTGAAAATCCTTCGATAAACCTCCTATAATAACCAGCTAGTCCTAAGAAACTTCGTATTTCAGTTGGTGTCGTCGGTCTCGGCCAATTCATTACCATCTCAACTTTTGCAGGATCTACTGCAATTCCATTCCCCGACACTACGTGTCCTAAAAATATTATCTGATCTAGCCAGAATTCACACTTACTAAATTTAGCGTATAATTTATGGTCTCTTAGCGTCTGCAACGCTATCTCAAGTGTTGCTCATGTTCTTCAGGTCCTTTCAAATATATCATGATGTGATCAATGAAGACAATCACAAATTGATCCAGATAAGGCTTAAATATTCTATTGATTAAGTCCATGAATGCCGCTAGTGCATTCGTTAATCCAAATGGCATAACCAGGAACTCATAATGTTCATAACGGGTCCTAAATGCAGTCTTAGGGATGTCTTCTTTCTTTATCCTCAACTGATGGTATCCTGATCTTAAGTCAATCTTAGAAAAGACTGAACTTCTTTGCAATTGATCAAATAAATCATCAATTCTAGGCAAGGGATACTTATTCTTTACAGTCACTTGGTTCAGCTGTCTATAGTCAAAACATAAATGCATCGACCCACCCTTCTTTTTCACAAATAGGATCGGTGCAGCCCAAGGAGAAACACTTGGTCTAATAAATCCCTTATCGAGCAATTCTTGTAGTTGCACTTTCAATTCCTTTAGTTCCATTAAGGTCATTCTATACGGGGCTTTTGATATTGGTCCAGTTCCAGATATTAATTCAATTTCAAACTCAACCTTTTGTTCCGATGGTAATCCAGGTAATTCCTCATAAAACACATCTTGAAATTCCCTAACTATTTGAATCTCATCAATATTTGCCTCTTTCTTAGTAAGATCTCTTACTATCGCTAGATATCCTTGACATCCTTCTTCAAGTAATTCATGAGTTTCTACCACTGAAATAATGGCTATAGAGGGGTTTGTCTGACCTTCGTAAAATTCAAAACTAGACCGGTCAGGTAACATGAACTGGATCACTTTCCTATAGCAATCCACCTTAGCCTGAAACTTATGGAGCCAGTCCATTCCTATGATAACATCAAAATCATACATAGCCATTACGACTAGGTCTATTTCCATATCCCTTCCCTCTATTGTTATCTTACACTTTCCACACACCAATGTAGACAATACCATGTTCTTTAAAGGCGTAGAAACACAAAGAGGTATCTCAAGAGACGCAGTTTCTAACTCGTTTAACTGTATATATCTTTCAGATACAAATGAATAAGTAGCACCCATATCAAACAATGCATATGCCTTTTTATTATTTATAAGGATCGTACCTGAGATAACATTTTTGGAAGCTTCCGCTTCCTCTTGGGTGATTGCATACACCCTCCCTTGTGCTGGTAGTCTCTGTGAATTCCTCGACAAATTTGGTCCAGCACTACTTTATGGCATCTACCGCACCGAGTCGGTGCTCAACTGTGATCTCTCTCGTGGACAATGTTTCTTAAGGTGACCTACCTGTCTACAACCATAACATCTCAGCCGTCCATTGCAGGGTCCTGGGCCATGATGCCCATCACATCTTCGACAAGCACTACCCTGATAGGGTGTCTTTCCTAAGTTCAGGCCATCCCTGGCTTTTCCAAAGTTTCCAAAGTTACTCTTTTTATTAGGTTTCCAGCTCTAACCCTGACCAGGATAAGGTCTCTTACCCCGTCTAATATCACTGAAAGCAAATGGTTTCTTAGACTCTGATTGCTCTCTTACCAATTCATGTTCCACCAATTGTGCCCTTTCATAGATCTCATTGTAATCTCTTATGTTCAAAGGCAATAACTGCTTTCTAATATCAATTCTCAACCCTTTCAGGAATCTCTTAGCCTTCTCCTCTCTATCCTTAACCAATCTGGGAGTATACCTAGACAATTCAGAAAACTTTGCCTCATACTGATCTACTGTCAGCTCCCTTTGTTCCAACTGAACAAACTCAGTAATTTTCTTATCCTTGGCACAGTCAGAGAAATGCTTCCTATTGAAGGCTCTAACAAATTCATCCCAATTTATATCAATACTTGGTGGAAAGATCGTATCTCTTGAAGCTCTCCACCAAAACTTAGCATTTCCCTCCAGTTGGTACTTTGCCAAAACTATCTTCTCAGCATCATTGCAATTCAACAACCGGAAAATTCATTCCATTCCATCTATCCAATGTTCCGCCTCCTCAGGACTTCCTATTCCACTAAACTTTGGTGGTTTCAACATCAGAAATTGTTCCACCAATCCTTGAGGACGACGTTCCACTCCGGGTTGTTGCTACGCTTGTCTTTCCATCAAATTTCCTATATTGGCCAATGCTTGCAGGATGTCTTCCATTCAAGGTTAAGCCTTTGCAGCAGAGGCTTCAGTCCTCGATGGATGAGTACCTCCAGTTCGTACCATAACTCTCCTGCAGTTTTCAAGCATTGCCTCAGGAATAGTCTGTGAGTCAATGTCTTTATTTAAAGCTACTACTGCTATATAAGTAACATAAACATGTTACTGGCACCTAAAAGCAACTCAAAAAATATACTAGGGATCTACGAGTGAATACCCATCACCCATTGTTCAACGTTACTCAACTATCCTAGCTAGTATCATATGGTGTGCATTGTCATTATATTCCTCAACTTCCGATTGTTAGGGAAATCCCTTATGATGTTTTGAAGATGACAAAATAAATCAAAGGCTACTAACATGTTTAATGGTTAAGTAATAGACCATGCAGATGATAGAACATGTAAAGGATATTGTCAAAATGTGAAGACGACTTAAGATCGAACGTAACATATGTCCAAAGTATATTATGAAGATTTTCATACTTCGTGTCAAAGTCTGAAGACCGCGACTTTAGTGTCAAAGTCTGTTCTACATCGAAGTCTCGCTCACTCTAACAAATTCCAGATCGAACGTGAATGATGAACCGAAGACAGACTCTATGCTGAAGCCGAACCGGGTACGACCTTAAAGCTAAATCTGTTCGTAAGCAGAATATGTTCAGACTCGATTGCAAAGTCTATCGCACTCAGACTCAGATTGTAAAGTCTATGGCTCTCGAGACTTTACATCCAGATTCGACGTAACGTAACTCAAGCCCAATCATATAACGGCTAGTGATCTGGTTTGGATTCCACATCAAGATTGATTTGATTGACTCAATCTATTTGATTGACGATTGGATCTTGAAGACAAGAACTTTCTATACGAAGAAGCTTTACTTATGGAAACCAAGATTCCGTTTGTATGGGCGATCGGAATCAATTTGGGATTTTACCTTTGTCACTCAACGGCTACCAAATCTTCTAGATACTGAGCTGTCCAATGGGTATATTGGAAGACGATCCTCAAGATCTTGTCCAACGGGTAGTTTGGAAGTGGAGGAGTATTTAAGGAGATGAAGGACCGATGAGCAAGTAAGAGATAGAGCGTAGAATTTATAATTCCAAAGTCCGAGCGACCTTCGATCATATACTTGTCTCTTGAGAGCTTAAACGTTTGTGATCATGAGAGAAATACCAAAAGAGTAACTTAGTGAGATAGTGTGATCTACTAAGTGTTTGCACTCAAAGTTGTAATCTCTTGTTGATTGCATAGTGGAATCCAGCCAAGAAGGTTAACACCTATTCACCCCCCTCTAGGTGTTCATACTAGCACTCTCACAGATGAGGCTCCTTATCACTACACATCTAAACCTTAGGCTCTGATACCACTAAATTGTGGCACCCCTTGACAGCCCCCGATCCGTTAGGGTCACCACAAGTACCTTTCACTTGTTCTAATCAATACACCACTCTGATACTATTTATTTATGGCGGGTCCATAATTCCTAGGGGTTAAATTTTTTTTATTTAAAATTGGTCCTAGCGCAGTTCATAAACCGGAAGCATAATCAAAACTCCCTATCTCATCTCCAACAACAATAATGCAATGCACACCAACTACGCATCAGATAAAAAGATAAAGCCGGGTCACTTTTATTTACATAATCATGATGGACATCTCGAGTCGGTATAGCAAAAGGCCAAGGCTTTTAACTATGCTCGGCTAACTCAAAAGAACACGACCTACATTAGACATGTACACCTATCCATCATCAAGTGCCGGCTATCCAAAAAGTGTCAACCCCACCAGCCATACGCTCGATCACACCCAACTCAATGCATCAGTCGGTGGCGGCGGCAGCATCCCTATCATCACACCATCACGTCGGACATGAACAGACAAAAACTCCTAGATAATAGGGCCATTAGCAAGACCCACATTGTACATAACCAAGACACGGACTCGGATAAACACCACACCAGGTACACTAACGCAGGAATGCTCCGAGCACTCCACCTCAACATCATAAGGCAATCCATAGTAAGTACCACACATGACTGGTGGCAAAGACATCTTTCAATCTGAAATGTTAATCCCCAAAGGGGTGAGTACAACCACTCAGCAGTAAAGATCCACTAAACTACACAATGCTTCAGACAGATCAATCAAGGTATCATGAATAAAGCACATATCATCCATGCATTCGAGCATACCTCACCATACAGCCATGCATATATCACCATGCAACATGCATATACCACCATGCACTTGTACATATATCATCAAGTAGCCATGCATGTATCACCATGCACTTGTACATATATCATCAAGCAGCCATGCATGTATCACCATGCAACGTGCATATACAACCATACACTTATACATATATCATCAAGCAACCATGCATGTAACACCATGCAATTCGTGCTTGCATTTCCATGAGGTTCATCCCATACCATATGCACTCATCCATGCACATTATTTAATTTCAAATTTTATCTTTAAATTGGATCTCATGATTTTTCTTCCTAGGGACCAATGTTTGCATCCCCCATTTACCGTTTACACCCAACCGGGCATCGCAAGAAGCCTCCGGCACACACCTCCGGGCACCCCGTACCCCAACTGGCATCACGAGGAATCCCCCCCGGCACACACCTCTAGGGCTTCCGGCACACACCTCCGAGCATCCCGACACTCTCGGGGCATCCGGCACACACACTCCGGGCATCCGGCACCCACACTCCAGGCATCCCGACACTCCCGGGGCATCGTCGGCTCACACCTCCGACGGTATCTTCATTATCATAATTTATATTCACATATGTGTCTCAATGTCAACATGGCATTTGATGTAATAGTAACAAAGGTCAAATTCAACTTTTTGATATTACAAGACATGCCCAATGTCACCACATATGCAACAAAATCAATCACTCAAGACATTATATCTCATAGAGCAAATTCATTTATTTTTGAAAAACACAGCAATTTTCAAATAAAAACATAGTATACCCCTTTAGTTAAAATGCTTGAAAAACTAGTAAACGGTCTTAATAAATTCTAAAAATTGAACATTGTATATACAAGATCTAGAGGAAATTTTTTCATGAAGAACACCATATCAAAAGTGCTTCATACAATTCGGTACAGTCCACGCATCACAATCTTTATAGTTTCGGAACATTGCCCTACACAGTTTCATTCACAAATTCGGTAAAAATCCTAATCAGCTCCAAAAATTCTGAAATTTTGATATGTTATAGACAAAGCCTAGACGTAAATATTTCATGCAAAACTTAAAATTAAATTCGTGACACGAGATCAAATTTCAACTGTATAATTTTATAAAATTTACGGAACCACGCTAGGTCAGCATTACGAGTTCTAGATCTAACTTCTTCAAGGAAAAATAGTTTCATCGGTCTATACTTGTTCATTTCTTCAGAAATTTTGATATGTTTCTCTCCATGAAGTCCTCTACAACTTTCATGAAGAAGTCGAAGCGAGATTCCAACTAGAAAATCACATGCAACTCACAAAATCATCAAAGGTCGGACTGCCTTTCTAGAAAACAGGATGCTAGGCCAACCTACTTCTCCCAAAAGCTCCGAAATTCATCACCTCTATCACACCCGAAGTCTACCATCCCCCACAACACATATCACAGTAAGCAAAGGGTAGATTAATGGACTCTACTTGCCTCTAATCCAAGCAAAATCTCATCAAGCAAACGGAGGGGCAAGGCGGTTCGACGGCGGGACTCGGCACACGCACGGCAGCGACGGACCTCCTTCTTCCTTTTTCCCTTCCTCTCTTTCTCTCTTCCTCTCCTTCTCTCGCATGACAGCTCTCTCTCTCTCTCTCTCTCTCTCTCTCTCTCTCTCGGTCGAAAACCCCCTCTCCTAATCCGCCTCTCCTCTTTTCTTTCCCCCTCAATGATTTGCAATCATTTGATTTTGCATGGCCTCTTACACTTGGCTATAATGGACTAACACTTGGCAAGCTTCTCTTGCCACTTGGGGATTTGCATGCGGGTTGATGGGCCTCCCTTGGGCCGGGCCTCTCCCCCTTTGGTCGACGGCAGCTCCCTCCCTTTGGGCTTCGCGGGCCAGGCCTTAGTGGCCGAACGGTGGGGCTGGTCTTGGGCTTAAGAAAATCAACCCACTCTCCTCTAATTTTTCCCATTTAATCATCACCTAAGTATACACCTAATTACCAATTCATATGGCCATAATATTATGTAACATAAATCAATAAATTCCAACTTATAAAGTGCACAGCCAAGAATAAAATTTTTCCCATCAATTTATTATCGATTTAAAAAGCTCGGCCTTAATCTTATTGGAAATCATGGATCGAATGGCTACAATATAATTTGATGGTGCTTCCATCATCTATCCATGGTTCATAGCACATCTAGGGGTTGTCACGAAATTTTAGGATGCCACATTTATGTACCTATGCTTGTATTTGAAATCTTGAGATTTTCACAACAACCGAGAGTCACCAATGAATTGAAGATGCACAATGTAACTCGAAAATAATAGACCATAGGTCAATTGCACTAAAAATTCCTAAAAGTTACCTGGTAGGTTAGGTCACGCTAAAATCGCACCCGGTTGAAATTAACCACGAATTTGAACCCGATTTGAAAAATTGAAAGTTCTGTCATGTCACGATTTATTTTAGGAACGTCGAATCATCCACCGCAGCTTATCGTTTGGCACTGCCTCCTAAATTGAGAAATTTACATGATGTGTTTCATGTATTGATGCTGAGGAAGTACCAGCCGGATCCTAGTCACATACTCGATCATGAAGCCATCAATGTGGATGAGAGAGTGGGATACATCGAAGAGCTTGTGCAAGTGCTGGACCGAAAGGAGCAAGTTCTCCCATTGGTTAAGATATTATGGCGACATCACGATGTGGAGAAAGCCACATGGGAAAGTGAAGATAAGATGAAGGAAAAGTACCCCCGCTTGTTTCAAGAGGCATAAGTCATGTCTAATTTCGAGGACGAAATTCTCTAAGGAGGGGAGAATTGTGGCATCCTAAAAATTTCATGGCAATCTCTGGATGCATTATGACCTATCGAAAGGTGATGGAAGTGTCATTGAATTATGTTATGGACATTAGACCAAAGAATTGTAATAGATTAATGCCGAGTATTTTAATGGAGAATTGTTTGGATAGAAATATATCTTATGTTAATGGGTGATCAAGGTTGGTGCTATATGACAATTTGATAAGGAAGATTTTGTTCTTGACTATGCACTTTATAGATTTGATTTTTATGTATTAATGTCACAAAGTCTTTTGGCCATTTTATTTTCAATTAAGTATTTATTTAAGTGAGAATTAATGGTAGAATTAAAGGAGGGGGTGGGTTGATTTTCTTTTTTGGGCCAAAACTAGCCCACAATCCCTCACCCTTTGACTGGATAAGGCCCGGCCCAAGAGGCCCAATGGGCTGTCGACCAAGGAGGGACCGGAATGGAGGAGTTGGTCCATGAGAGGCCCATCTTCTTGCATGGCAATTACAAGTGGCTAGGAGGGATTATCCAAGTGTCTTCTTACATGCATTGTGATGATTACTTGCTAATCATGAGGGGGAAGAAAAGAAGAAGGGGCGGATTGAACAGGGGGGGGGGGGTGTCGCATGACAGAAAGAGAGAAAGAGAGAAAGGGAGGAAGAAAGTGAACCGAGAGAGAGGGGAAGCCACCGTGGGCCGAGAAGGGAGGAGGAGACTGCCGTCGAGCCCGGCTTGCCCCGCCGTTGCTTGCTTGTTTTTTTTTGGACCTAAGGCAAGTAGAGTCCGTTAGCCTATATTTTGCTTGCTATGGTTGTATGTGAAGTGAGATGGGTGTTAGAAATGCTTGGGTTGTGATGTTAGATGTAAATTTCGAGTGAGTAATGTTAGTTTTCCTAGAACCATCAAGCTGTTGCATGTAAAAACAGTCCGGCCCCTTGCTGTTCCGTGAAGGTTTGGTGGGTATCTAGTCGAAATCTCACTGCATGGTCTTGATGAAAGTTATAGAGGATATCTTGAGGAGGAACATACTAAAATATGAGATAAAACGAACAAGTATTAGTTAGTGAAATGAGTTTTCTTTGAAGAAACTAGATCTGGAAATTGTTGTACTGATCCTTGGTAATTTCATGAACTGTAAAGCAACGTTTTAGTTGGAATCTCATTTTGACTTCTTAATGAAAGTGGTAGACGACTTCCTGAAGTATAACATAACAAAAATTGAGAGGAAATGAACAAGTATAGGTAGGTGAAACCATCTTTATTTGAAGAAACTGGATCTGGAAAACGTTACCTTGACCTAGTATGAATCTGTGAATTTTTATAAAATCATCCAGTTGAAATTTGATCTTGTGCCCTTAGTAAAAGTTAGAGATAACATTCTGAGGAATAACATACTGAAAATTGAGAAGAAATGGACATGATTAGGTCGGTGAAACGAATTTTCTTTGAAAGGACTTAATCTGGAAAAAAACAGTACCGAGAATAGGAGGAACTAAATCGTCTATAGCTATTAACCTAGAACGAATTTGATTTAGATTTCTTCTTGAGATATTGACCTCTAGGTGTTTTCTATAACATACCAAACTTATTTTCTGTATTTAATCGAAATTATTTTCGAAACTGTGCAAACTGCAATGCTGAAATTTTGAAAGCTGTGATGCATGGACCGCATCGAATTGTATGAAGTTCTTTTGGTATGGTGTTCTTCATGAGATATTTGCCTCTAGGTCTCGTTTATAATGTGTCAAATTTTCGGAATTTATTGCTGTATTTTCAAAAATAAATAAATTGCTCTATGTGGTGTAATGTCTTGAGTGGTTACTTTTGCTGCATATGTGTTAAAATTTGGCATGTCATATAACATCAAAAAGTTGGTTTAAAATTTTGACATTCTTGCATCAAATGCCATGTTGAAAGTGAAACATACATGTGAATATAAATTATAATAATGATGATACCGTCGGACCCTTGAGTCAACGATGTCCTCGAGAGTGTTGAGATGCCCGGAGGTGTGTGCCGGATGTCCTCGGGAGTTTCGAGATGCCCGGAGGTGTGTGCTGGAGGCTCCTCGCGATGCCAGGTTGAGTACGAGCGATAAAAGAGGGATGCAAACATTGATCCCTAGGAAGAAAGATGAAATGAGATCCTCTTTGAAAATTGAAAATTGAATCATGTGCATGGGAGTGTGCATATGGCATGATGCATGATCTGTCTATGAAAATAAATTGATACTATATGATGTTGAGAATGCGATCATGAAGGCTTGAATGGATCTCATGGGGATGTACCCAAGATTATGTATGTACATATGGCATGGTGATGTATGCATCACTGCATGGTGATGTATGCTCGATAGCATGGATGATATGTACTTTACTCGTGACATCTTGATTGTTCTGCTTGTTGCACTGTGTAGTTTGATGGATCTTTACTACTAAGTGGTTGTACTCACCCCTTTGGGGATTAACATTTTAGATTAAAAGATGTATTTACCACCGGTTGCACGTGGTACCTTCTACGGCTTACCATCTGATGTTGAGGTTGAGTGCGTGGAGCACATCTGTGTTAGTGTTCTTGGTTTGGTGTTTCTTCGAGTCCGTGTGCTGGTTATGTATGACGTAGGCCTGGCTAGGGATCTTGTTGTCCAACAGTTTCTATCTATCCACGTTCGACGCAATGGGGTGATGGTAGGGATGATGCCGTCGCTACCGCCCGATGCACCGGGTTGGGTGTGATGGCACGTTTGACTAGTGGGAGCTGACACTTTTTGGGGTAGCCGACACATGTTGATGGATGGGTGTACATGTTTGATGTAGGGTCGAGTTCTCTTTTGAGTCATTGCCAAGTATAGTTAAAAATCTTGGCCTTTTGTTGTACCGACTCGAGATGTCCATCTTGAAAATGTAAATAAAAGTGACTCGGCTTTGTCTTTTCATTTGGTGCGTAGTCGGTGTGCATTGTATTATTGTTATTGGAGTAAGGGATGGTGAGACTCGTTTATGCTTCCGTTGGTGAGTTGCGCTAAAACCTTTTTAAAAAAAACAATTTAAATTGAGCAACCCCTACGAACTATGGTTCCACTTTAATAAAAAGGGTATTAGACTGGTATGCAGTAGGATAAGTGATAGGTACCTGTGGCGACCCTAACGGATCGGGGGCCGTCAAGGGGTGCCACAACTTAGTGGTATCAGAGCTAAAGGTTTATATGTGGAGTGATAAGGAGCCTCATTTGGAAATTGAGGAAGATAATGACAATGCACACCATAGGATGCTGACTAAGAGTGGTTGACTAACTTTGAACAACGGGTGATGGGTATTCACTCGTAGATCCCTAGTTTGTTTTATGAGTTGCTTTTAGGTGCCAGTAACATGTTTATGTTACTTATTTTATAGTTGCAATTTCTTTAAATGGAGACATTGAGTCACAGATTATTCCTGAGGCAAATGCTTGGAAACTGCACGAAAATCATGGTACGATTTGGAGGTCATCATCCATCGAGGGCTGAAGCCTCTGCATCAAGGGTTGAACCCCGAATGGAAAATATCCTTAGGGCATTGGCCAATATAGGAAATCTGATGGAAAGACAAGCGCAGCAACAACCCGGAGCAGAACGCCGTACTCAAGGACTGATAGAGCAATTCTTGAAGTTGAAACCACCTAAGTTTAGTGGAATGGGAAGTCCTGAGGAGGCGGAGTATCGGATTGATGGGATGGAACAAATTTTCCGGGTGTTGAACTGCAGTGATACTGAGAAGATAACTTTGGCAGAGTACCAGTTGGAGGGAAATGCAAAGTTTTGGTGGAGAGCTTCAAGGGACACGATCTTTCCACCAGTGCGATGTAAATTGGGATGAGTTTGTCAGAGTTTTCAATAGAAAGCATTTCTCTGATTGTGCTAGGGATAAGAAAATTACAGAATTTGTTCAGTTAGAACAAAAGGAGGTGACAGTGGATCAGTATGAGGCGAAATTTTCTAAACTGTCTAGATATGCTCTTAGGTTGATTGAAGATCAAGAAGAAAAAGCTAAGAGATTCCTGAAGGGATTGAGAGCTAATATCCGGAAGCAACTGGTGCCTTTGAATATAAGAGATTATAATGAGATTTATGAAAGGGCACAGTTGGTGGAGTAGGAGTTAGTAAGAGAGCAATCAGAATACAAGAGGCAGTCGACTTTTGGTGATATCAGACGGGGTAAGAGACCCTATACAGGTCAAGGT
The DNA here is from genome assembly GCA_017140595.1 of Eucalyptus curtisii. Classification (NCBI taxonomy): domain Eukaryota; kingdom Viridiplantae; phylum Streptophyta; class Magnoliopsida; order Myrtales; family Myrtaceae; genus Eucalyptus; species Eucalyptus curtisii. The sequence goes on from CM029500.1 coordinate 15,164,562, forward strand.
TAGACCTGGGAATCTAAGAAGAAGAGCAATTTCGAGAATTTTGGAAAAGCCAGGGATGGCCTGAATCTGGGAAAAGCATCTTATCGGAATGAAGAATGTCGAAGGTGTAATGGGCGACATGGCCCAGACCCCGTAATGGACGGCTGAAATGCTATGGTTGTGGACAGGTTGGACACCTTAAGAAGGATTGTCCACAAGAGAGATCGCAAACAAGTATGAACCCAATACGACGAGTACCACAACGTACGTCTTGCTAGACCATATCCACAAAGGAATCCACAGAGACCACCAACACAAGGAAAAGTGTATGCGGTCACCCAAGAGGAAGCAAAAGCTTGGAAGCAAAAGCTTCCAAAAACGTTATCTCAGGTACAATTTTCATAAATGGCAAGAAAGCATATGCATTGTTTGATACGGGTGCTACGCATTCATTTGTGTCTAAAAGATATAGACTTTTGAGTAAAATAGAAACTACGTCTCTTGGGACACCCCTTTGTGTTTCTACACCTTTAAAAAATATGGTGTTGTCTACGCTGGTGTGTGAAAAGTGTGAGATAACAATAGGAGGAAGGGATATGGAAATAGACTTAGTCGTAATGGCTATGCATGATTTTGATGTTATCATAGGAATGGATTGGCTTCATAAGTATCGGGCCAAAATGGATTGTTATAGAAAAGTGATCCAATTTGTTTTACCTGATCAGTCAAGTTGTGAATTTTTGGGAGGTCGGACCAACTTATCTATAGTGCTTATTTCAGCAATAGAGTCCTGTGCTTTACTTGACAAAGGATGTCAAGGGTATCTAGCGATGGTTAAAGATTATGCTAAGGAAGAGCCTAAGCTCGATGGAATTCGAGTAGTCAATGAATTTCAAGATGTATTTCCTGAGGAGTTGTCTGGATTACCGCCAGAACGAGAAATTGAGTTTGAAATTGAATTAATGCCAGGAACAAGACCAATATCGAAAGCCTCGTATAGGATGGCCTTAATGGAACTAAAGGAGTTGAAAGTGCAACTGTAGGAGTTGTTTGATAAAGCATTCATTAGGCCAAGTGCTTCACCTTGGGGTGCACTAGTCTTGTTTGTGAAAAAGAAGGATGGGTCGATGCGCTTATGTATTGACTATAAGCAACTGAATCAAGTGACCATTAAAAATAAATATCCCTTGCCTAGAATTGATGATCTATTCGGCCAACAACATGGAAGTTCAGTCTTTTCTAAGATTGATTTGAGATCGGGATACCATCAGCTAAGGATTAAGAAAGAAGATGTTCCTAAGACTGCATTTAGGACTCGCTATGGACACTACAAGTTCCTCATCATGCCTTTTGGATTGACGAATGCACCGGCTGCATTTATGGATCTAATGAATAGGGTATTTAAGCCTTATTTAGATCAGTTTGTGATCGTTTTCATTGATGATATCCTGATTTATTCTAGAGGGCCTGAAGAGCACAAGCAACACTTGAGGATAGTTTTGCAAACTCTGAGAGACTAATAGCTGTATGCCAAATTTAGCAAGTGTAAATTTTGGTTGGACTGGATAATATTTTTGGGACACGTGGTATCAGGAGGAGGAATTGTAGTGGACTCGGCAAAAGTTGAGATGGTAATAAATTGGCCGAGACCGACAACACCCACTAAAATACAAAGTTTCTTAGGACTGGCTGGTTATTATAGAAGGTTTATTGAAGGGTTTTCACGATTGGTAGGTCCCTTAATGAAATTGACTCGGAAGAATGTGAAGTTCGAATGGAGTGGAGAACGTGAAAGGAGCTTTAAGGAACTTAAAAGAAAATTGACCTCGGCTCCAATCCTGACTATACCATCTGGATCTGATGGTTTTACAGTGTATAGTGATGCGTCTCACAAAGGACTGGGATGTGTTTTGATGCAATATGGCAAGGTCATAGCATATGCATCCAGACAATGGAAACCTCATGAACTGAACTACCCAACTCATGATTTAGAATTGGCAGCTATAGTGTTTGCTTTGAAAATATGGAGGCACTATTTGTATGAAAATAAGTTTGAAATCTATACAGATCATAAGAGCCTAAAGTATTTGTTTTCACAAAAAGAGTTGAACATGAGACAAAGGAGGTGGATGGAGTTGTTGAAAGATTATGATTGTGAGATACGGTACCATCTAGGGAGGGCGAATAAGGTAGCGGATGCCCTTAGTCGTAAGTCAGCTATGGAGATGGCCAGTTTAAGAATGGCAGAATGGAACCTATTAAAGTTCATAGCACACTCAGAGTTTGAATTGAAAGTGGATCGCCTTACCGGTATGCTTACTGCCTTAAGAATTGAACCCAAAATTATACAGAAAGTTAAGATCCTGCAAGAGTCTAACCCGAAAATTATGAAAGTGAAAAATGTAGTGTCTTTAGGAAAAAGACCCGAATTTCAAATCTCTGAAGATGGAGTGGTAAGATGCCAAGGACGACTCTGTGTTCCCGACAATGAAGAAGTAAAGAGGGAAATTCTGTCAGAGGGACATAGGAGTAATTATAGTATCCATCCGGGTAGTACTAACATGTACAGGAATTTGCGTCAGCAATTTTGGTGGAATGGCATAAAAGCATATACGGCTAAATACGTTTCTCAATGTTTGACGTGCCAACAAGTAAAGGCGGAACATCGCAAACCTACAGGACTATTGAGACCGTTAGACATACCGAAATGGAAATGGGAACATGTAACGATGGACTTTGTGCAATGACTGCCAAGAACATCAAATGGTCATGATTCGATTTGGGTGATAGTGGATCGCTTGACTAAATCTGCCCATTTCCTAGCGGTCCGCATAAACTATTCAATGAGTAAACTTGCTGAAATATATGTAAGCCAGGTAATATGCTTACATGGTATTCCTGTAACAATCACCTCGGATCGAGACTCTAGGTTTGCTTCAAATTTTTGGCGGAGTCTCCAAAATGCCTTAGGGACAAAGCTTCAATTTAGTATTGCCTTTCATCCTCAAATAGATGGACAAACGGAAAGAGTGATCCAGACTTTGGAAGATATGCTGAGAGCCTGCATTATTGACTTTAGGGGAAGTTGGGATGAAAATTTGCACTTGATAGAGTTCGCCTATAACAATAGTTTTCAGAAAAGTATAGGCATGGCTCCGTATGAAGCATTATATGGAAGAAGATGCATGACCCCTATCTGCTGGAATGAAGTAGGTGAAAGGAGATTGACAGGACCTGAACTAGTTCAAATTACTACCGAAGCTGTTGAGATTATCAGGAAAAGACTTAAAACAGCCCAGAGTAGGCAGAAAAACTACGCAGATAGGCGTAGAAGGCCTTTGGAGTTTAGTGTGGGTGATCATGTATTTCTTAAAGTATCTCCAATGAAAGGAATATCTCGATTTGGAATGAAAGGGAAGTTAGGTCCCAGATTTGTTGGACCCTTTGAGATACTTGAAAGAATAGGAGATGCAGCTTATCGTTTGGCGCTGCCTCCTAAATTGGGAAATTTACATGATGTGTTTCATGTATCGATGCTGAGGAAGTACCAGCCGGATCCTGGTCACATACTCGATCATGAAGCCATCAATGTGGATGAGAGAGTGAGATACATCGAAGAGCCCGTGCAAGTGCTTTGGACCGAAAGGAGCAAGTTCTTAGACCAAGAAAATCCCATTGGTTAAGATATTATGGCGACATCACGATGTGGAGGAAGCCACATGGGAAAGTGAAGATAAGATGAAGGAAAGTATCCCCACTTGTTTCAAGAGGCACAAGTCATGTCTAATTTCAAGGACGAAATTCTCTAAGGAGGGGAGAATTATGGCATCCTAAAAATTTCATGGCAATCTCTGGATGCATTACGACCTATCGAAAAGTGATGGAAGTGTTATTGAATTATGTTATGGCCATTAGACCAAAGAATTGTAATAGATTAATGCCGAGTATTTTAATGGAGAATTGTTTGGATAGAAATATATCTTATGTTAATGGGTGATCAAGGTTGGTGCTATAGGCCAATTTGATAAGGAAGATTTTGTTCTTGACTATGCACTTTATAGATTTGATTTTTATGGATTAATGTCACAAAGTCTTTTGGCCATTTTATTTTGCAATTAGGTATTTATTTAAGTGGGAATTAATGGTAGAATTAAAGGAGGGGGTGGGCTGATTTTTTTTTTTTTTGGGCCAAAACCAACCCACAATCCCCCACCCTTTGACCGGCTAAGGCCCGGCCCAAGAGGCCCAATGGGCCGTCGACCAAGGAGGGACCGGAAGGGAGGAGTTGGTCCATGAGAGGCCCATCCTCTTGCATGGCAATTAACAAGTGGCTAGGAGGGATTATCCAAGTGTCCTCTTGCATGCATTGTGATGATTACTTGCTAATCATGAGGGGCGAGAAAAGAAGAAGGGGCGGATTGAACAGGGGGAGGGGGGTGTCACACGACAGAAAGAGAGAAAGAGAGAAAGGGAGGAAGAGAGTGAACCGAGAGAGAGGGGAAGCCACCGTGGGCCGTGAAGGGAGGAGGAGACCGCCGTCGAGCCCGCCTTGCCCCGCCATTGCTTGCTTGTTTTTCTTCGGACCTAAGGCAAGTAGAGTCCGTTAGCCTACATTTTGCTTGCTATGGTTGTATGTGAAGTGAGATGGGTGTTAGAAATGCTTGGGTTATGATGTTAGATGTAAATTTCGAGTGAGTAATGTTAGTTTTCCTAGAACCATCAAGCTGTTGCATGTAAAAACAGTCCGACCCCTTGCTGTTCCGTGAAGTTTTGGTGGGTATCTAGTCGAAATATCACTGCATGATCTGGATGAAAGTTATAGAGGATATCTTGAGGAGGAACATGCTAAAATTTGAGATAAAACGGACAAGTATTGGTTAGTGAAATGATTTTTCTTTGAAGAAACTAGATCTGGAAATTGTTGTACTGATCCTTGGTAATTTCGTGAACTATAAAGTAACGTTTTAGTTGGAATCTCACTTTGAATTCTTAATGAAAGTGGTAGACGACTTCTTGAAGTATAACATAACAAAAATTGAGAGGAAATGAACAAGTATAGGTAGGTGAAACCATCTTTCTTTGAAGAAACTGGATCTGGAAAACGTTACCTTGACCTAGTATGAATCTGTGAATTTTTATAAAATCATCCAGTTGAAATTTGATCTTGTGCCCTTAGTAAAAGTTATAGATAACATTATGAGTAATAACATACTGAAAATTGAGAAGAAATGGACATGATTAGGTCGGTGAAACGAATTTTCTTTGAAAGGACTTAATCTGGAAAAAACAGTACCGAGAATAGGAGGAACTAAATCGTCTATAGCTATTAACCCAGAACGAATTTGATTTAGATTTCTTCATGAGATATTTAAATCTAGGAGTTTTCTATAATATACCAAGATTTCAGAATTTTAAGAGTTCTTTTAGGTATTTAATCAAAATTATTTTTGAAACTGTGCAAACTGTATTGCTGAAATTTTGAAAGCTGTGATGCATGGACCTCGAATCGTATGAAGTTCATTTGGTATGGTGTTCTTTATGAGATATTTGCCTCTAGGTATTTTTTATAACGTGTCAAATTTTCAGAATTTATTAAGACCATTTACTAATTTTCCTAGAGTTTTAACTAAAGGAGTGCATTATGTTTTACCCGAATATTGCTGTATTTTCAAAAATAAATAAATTGCTCTATGTGGTGTAATGTCTTGAGTGGTTACTTTTGCTGCATATGTGGTGAAATTTGGCATGTCATTTAACATCAAAAAGTTGGTTTAAACTTTTGACATTATTGCATCAAATGCCATGTTGAAAGTGAAACATACATATGAATATAAATTATGATAATGATGATACCGTCGGACCCTTGAGTCGACGATGTCCTCGGGAGTGTCTAGATGTCCGGAGGTGTGTGCTAGATGCCCGGAGGTGTGTGCCAGATGCCCGGAGGGAGTTTCGAGATGCCCGGAGGTGTGTTCCAGATGCTCGAAGGTGTGTGTCGGAGGCTCCTCGCGATGCTAGGTTGGGCACGAGCGATAAAAGAGGGATGCAAACATTGATCCCTAGGAAGAAAGATGAAATGAGATCCTCTTTGAAAATTGAAAATTGAATCATGTGCATGGGAGTGCGCATATGGCATGATGCATGATCTGTCTATGAAAATAAATTGATACTATATGATGTTGAGGATCATGAAGGCTTGAATGGATCTCATGGGGATGTACCCAAGATTATGTATGTACATATGGCATGGTGATGTATGCATCACTGCATGGTGATGTATGCTCGATAGCATGGATGATATGTACTTTACTCGTGACATCTTGATTGTTCTACTTGCTGCACTGTGTAGTTTGATGGATCTTTACTGCTGAGTGGTTGTACTCACCCCTTTGGGAATTAACATTTCAGATTAAAAGATGCCTTTACCACCGGTTGCACATGGTACCTTCTACGGCTTACCATATGATGTTGAGGTTGAGTGCGTGGAGCACATCTGTGTTAGTGTTCTTGGTTTGGTGCTTCTTCGAGTCCGTGTGCTGGTTATGTATGACGTAGGCCTGGCTAGGGACCTTGTTGTCCAAGAGTTTCTGTCTGTCCACATTCGACGCGATGGGGTGATGGTAGGGATGCTGCCATCGCTACCGCCCGATGCACCGGGTTGGGTGTGATGGCACGTTTGACTAGTGGGAGTTGACACTTTTTGGGTAGCGGACACTTGTTGATGGATGGGTGTATATGTCTGATGTAGGGTCGAGTTCTCTTTTGAGTCATAGCCAAGTATAGTTAAAAATCTTGGCCTTTTGTTGTACCGACCCGAGATGTCCATCTTGAAAATGTAAATAAAAGTGACTCGGCTTTATCTTTTCATTTGGTGCGTAGTCGGTGTGCATTGTATTATTGTTATTGGAGTAAGGGATGGTGAGACTCGTTTATGCTTCCGTTGGTGAGCTGCGCTGAAACCTTTTAAAAAAAAATTTAAATTGAGCAACCCCTACGAACTATGGTTCCACTTTAATAAAAAGGGTATTAGACTGGTATGCAGTAGGATAAATGATAGGTACCTGTGGCGACCCTAACGGATTGGGGGCCGTCAAGGGGTGCCACACTGTGGCATCCGGGTTTTCGTCAGACCTCGAATAAGTAACGGTCCGTGATGGGTCGACGAATTTGTCGTCGAACTGTGTCGTAGGCACCGCTTTCGGTTAGAGTTTCATCACCACACTTGCCATAACGAAACGTCACGTTTCGTCACGTTCTCGCGAAAGTACCTCATCTAGACATTTCTTCATGCGACGTTGCTCGCAAGGCTAACATCTTCGGCATTGATACCTTGCCAAGTCAGCCTTTCATAAACGCAAAAACGTAGACCTCCAAAACTTCAGTCACATTAGACCATGCAATTCCATGCAAAGACCTTGGCCACACCACCACCACTTTATCTTCTTCATGGACAGCCAAGGAAATGTAGACCATTGACCCTGAATTCCCATGCACGTTCCTTTCTTCTTGTTGGTCAACAAAAGGAGGAGTATTGACCCATGCACAACCATGCATGCGATTGCAGTGCATTTTCAGCTCGTGCACATGTCCCTCGTGGGAGTTGACTAAAAGGGACGCTCAACCAAGAAGTGCGGCCACGTTTTGTTCACCCTCCTCAGCAAGCCGAAGTCCCAAAATTTTGCCAGATTGACCGAGACGTGTCAATCTTAAAACGCAAGGGAAGACTTGAGGCATGCAGCGGCCGCGCTCATTGCATGGAAGAGATACGTGGAGATGGATATTCGTTGGAAGGGCCACGTCCTCTCTAGCTGCTGCTCGCGCGAAGAGCAACCGAATCAGCCCATTGTTGACTCTTAAAGTCAACAAAAATAACCCAATTTCCTCACTTTTCCCTCGCACACTCGCCAGTTGTTCCATCCTCTCGACACCCATCTTTCTCTCTTTCTCGGTGTTCTTTCTCTCTCTCGGCAGCTTAGGTTTCCCTTGTCCAGCGAAATCCTCGGTAGATTTAGTTAAGAATCCTCTCACCATCTTGCTCGCTCCTCACCGTTAGCCATCAACCTCCTTCGCCGCCAGCCCGGGAAGCGCACCATCTCACCTCAACCGTAGCTTGAATTCTGTTGCCACCTCTCTGCTATAACAGAACCCGAGAGATCTCGGCTTGCACCTCACCGCATGCCGTTACGTCGCTCCGCAACTCGCCTCAATCTAGTCCGCGAGCTCTCGGATTCACCTCGCCTTCGACGTCGCCGACTTTAAGGCAAGTGAAAGTCTACTAACCTATGTAATGCACTGCCATTGTTGTCTGATGTAGTGCAGTTAGATTGGAAATACTTGAGTTTGGATGTTGACTTCGAAAATGACCAAATCGATTTGAGGCTAGAAAATTGAGAAGTTTTCGTGAGTACCTCGATTTAAGCCTTCGATTTTTACACCAAATGTTGAGGTGGTAGCACCTTGAGGCTTTGTTCTCAAATCATTTTAGAAAATCTCTTAATTTGCATCAAAATTTATGGGTATTGTGACACCGTACCCAAATGTTTTAAGAAATGTTTTAAATTTTAAAGATTTCTGAACTTTTTATAGAAAACATCCCAAACCATTGGAGTTGGGATTTAGATTTGGATTTGCCAAAGTGCCGATTTCAAATTACTTATGGTTTTGATAAATTGGTTTTGATCAAACGGAGCATGAGGATCCTGACTAGATAGGATTGACATTTGTTCGCGTGAGGGTGAACATGATGTTTGACACCGGTCTTCCTTCCGATCCTGTACATCAAGTGTACGTCGTCTTATTCGTCCGCAGGAATGGGCGAACTTTGGGGCCGCTGCCATCATCACCAAAGGACGACAACGACGACAACGGGGATCAAGCGATGTGGAGTGACCATGGATGGTGAGGCCAGCATAGGAAGGAATTTTTGGACGCCGACGCTGAGTGATGGACTTTTGTAGATGACTATTTGAAAGGAAGTCGGTTATCTTTTGAAAGTAGCCGGGTATAGAAAACCTTGGCATTTTGGTGTACCAACAAAACAATATCCATCTAGTTATGTAAATAAAAGTGTCCGGCTATTATCTATAAAAGTGTTTAGGGTGCCTTTGGGAAGACTTTTAGGGAAAGTCTTTAGGGAAATGCAAAGACCTTTGAGTTAAAGGTGTTTTTCAAAATGCAAACTATGTTTGGTAAATTGTAATTTGAAATCTCTTTGTGAAGTATCTTTGAGCAAAATGATGTTTGAGAGACAAAGGACTTTTGTGATAAAAAAAATTATCAAAAGAAAAATAAAAAGATTTGACTGGCAAGGGCAGGCGGCCGCCGGCGACCGCTGGCGACCTCCGACGACCTCAGCGACCCCGGATCTGGGGTGGCTAGGTCGCGTGACGCCGTCACGACCTCCGGCGACCCCGGATCTGGGGCGGCAAGGCTAGTGGGTGTCGCGCGACGCCGCCGCGACCTCCGGCGACCCCGGATCTGGGGCGGCGAGATCGCGGGCATCGCGCGACGCCGCCTCGACCTCCGGCGACCCCGGATCTAGGGCGGCGAGGTCGTGCGACGCCGCCTCGACCTTTGGAGACCTAGATCTGGGGCATCGAGGTCACGGGAGGACCTCGCCGCCTCGGATCTAGGTCACGACGGGGTCGTGTGATGCCTCTGTGACCCAGATTCGGGGGCAGCGAGGTTGCGCGACCCCCGATGATGTCGGTCTGGGCGACGGTTGCTCCACCTGGCGTCGGTCCCGAACCCCCCCCTCGGCGTCGGTCGCGCCACCCCCTGACGACACTCGTCTGGGCGACGGTCGCCGGCGATTGCCTGCCCTTCGCCGGCGTCTGCTTGCCCTTCGCTGGCAACCACTCGCAGAAGAAAAAGAAGAAGAAGACGATGAATAGTAGTGAGGGCAAAACCGGAAAAATGAAAAATCAACAAGGGTAATTTGGGAAGAATTTTTTTTTTAAACCCTTGGCTTAGCATTTCGGGAATGTTGAAAGCCCAAGGCAGCCCCCAACCTGCCTTGGGCTTTCAGCCTTCACAAGGCTGACATTTTGCAAAGGGGCTTTGAAATTTTTTTGCCAAACACCCCAGCATTTGCCCAAGGACCTTTACCCCCCCAAAGCCCCTTGGAAAGCAGTTCCCAAGCGCACCCTTAGTTGGTGCGCATCATTTCTGAATATGGGAAAGGGAGATGTTGGATACGCTTCCGCCATATTTTGTGTAGGGACCAACGAAAGGAAAAATATAGACCCCCAGAACTCATGGACTTATTGAAATCTTATGGTATTAGAGTAACCGACTTTCAAGGCAAGTGAAAGGTAGTGATATGTGGTGACCCTAACGGATTGGGGGCCGTTAGGGGGTGCCACACGTCCTCAGCTCACATGCCCGCCTGTTTGCAAGCCCTTGCCACTGTCCCAAGCAGCTCGAGCCTCCGTCTAGCCGTCGAAGCTGCGCCACCATCGCCGTCCAGCCGCCGAAACCACCGCCCGGTCCCGTCGTTGCAGCTCGCCGCCCGCCGCCCGCCTTGCCGCTTCCAACCACCGTAGCCAAGCCGAGCAACCCCTTCACTCCTTGGACAGAACCAAAGGCCAACAAGGGCTATGGAGCTTCTAGGCCCATTTTAAGGCCCGTCCGAACCTCGCTTGGTGTCACTCCAAGCTTGTTTATCGCTCGCCTCCGCGTCACCGTCACCGTGGACTCACCAGCTTGCTAAACCGGTAAGGTTACTCACTAAACCTTGCTCATGAGGTTAATGAAGTTTAAGGGGTGATTAGTTTAAGTTAAGATTAGATTAGTATAATTCTTAGCTTGTTTAATTAAATTAGGTTAGTTAAATTAGTGAATTAGGTGGTTAGAGATTGCAATTAGTTAGTTAATTGTGTAGCCTTATAGTTAGAATGGTTAGGATAATTTAATTAGTTCATTAGGTGGTTAGATTAGCAATTTTTAGCCTAAGTATGCATTTATGGAATTAAATTGCATTTATTTAATTATTTAATGAATTTATTTAATTATTTAATATTTTCCAGAAATTATACCGGATAACCGATGACTGGAATTTCGTGCTGATTGCAGTGGTGTGCTTAATTTATGCAATTGAGTGTTAAATTGTGCAAATTGAGTGGTGATTGTAATTTTGAGTATTTAATTCAAAATTTGAAAATTTTGGTAATTATTTAGAAATTACCGGGTGTTGGGTTTTGATACCGAAAATGGTTTTAAATACTATATCAAATAATGAGATTTTTAAAAGGAGGATATCAATTTTTCTAGTACAATATGACCGTATACCCACACACGATTACTTTACCGTTTGTTTTAATATGAAGAAAATGTGTCAAGTATATTATTTTAATTGGGACATTTGAGTGCAAAGCACGATATCTTGGTCGGGATTGGATGGGTGCATGAATGGTTATGAGAACCCGTCTCCAATGTGAGTCGGGTGGACGTTGCCCCTATATGTGATGCCCTTGTTAACGGATGTCGGTCACAGTAGATTCTGGACCGATACTCCTTCAGGATTGCCGTGCTCAATGGGGTGAGACGCTACCGTGCTCAATGGGGGTGAGACGATACCTGGTTATGCTAGAAGACCGCCGAACGTCGAGTAGGCCCTGCCCGTTGAGCTGTGATAAAATTGGAACGCATGATTGAGTGTCTTAACCGCGCTTGATTATGAGACAAAATCGTGTGGCACGGTATGGGACGTGTCATAATGATTTGGCCTTATAATCGGGACCCCTGTGACTGTGTAAGATATGAGATGTGGCGTTCCAATTGATTGAGTTTGATTATTGCTTATGTCTGTGATATGAACTATGCTGACATGCAGGGAGGATTTGAGACAAGGTGAGTTTTTGTGTGGTTGTGTGGCTGTGTGGTTAGGATGCCCCTAGGCATATTTCCTTTCTAATCGGGGTTTAGGGGGTGAACTTGCTGAGACATTATCTCACCCCGTCGTGGACTCAATTCTTTTCAGTCCATAGATGGCGATTCCTCCAGTACATTTTAGGAAGCCGAGGGGGTATACGGAGTAGAGTACTAACATCCTTGTCCTTGGGAATCCTTGGCTCCACAAGCTCATAGTGACCACTATCTTAGTCGGTGAGAGCTGACCTCAGTTGGTACCTCATCGATTTAGGGCGTGGTTTCGCCATGGGATCAATGGGATTCAGGGAAGGTCCCCTATAGGGTTCCGACATCCCTGTCATTACGATCAACGTCACGGTAGGTGAGGGGGTAGCTGATCCCCTTGATGGTGTCGTGGAAGACCTAGATCCCCCGGAGGTCTCAGAGGTCTCGGCTGAGGAGTCCTGTGCCTAGTTAGCTAGGTGGCTCTTCTTTTTGGAGTAGACCTTTATTTATAGTCTAGTGTTGTATATAAACTTAGCTTGTTTATGAAAAGTGTTTTGTGAAAATGGTATCCTTATTTTCTATCCCATATATGTGTTGTCTGGGGATTTATTTACCTTGCTGAATCTCATGAGGGCTTGCCTCGATGACTCTCACCAACCACAATACAAAAAATAAAAATAAAAACGATCAAGAAAAAATTTAGAAAAATATATTATAAAATTATAAAATTTATTTATATTGGTGTCAGTTATGCCACAAAGGACGACTAGCGTTTATGTCAACAATTTCTAATCAAAATAGTTAGATAGACTATATTGACAAATTGGGTTTATGACTCAATAGGTATAATCGAAAAATTTAGGACTGAAATGTTACAAGTGTAATAAGTTTAAGACTTTTTGTACTTTATCCTGTAAAATTTTATATAGTTATTCTGATCAATTTTCATCAAAACTTGCTAACCTAGCGATCCAGTCATCGTCGGTTGTCTTATGAGACACAACGCTGCATTAGCAATTTTCAGCACAAATTGGAATTTTTCGCAAATTTTTAGGACCAAGTGGGCAAATTTAGAACTAAATTGGTATCCATACAATATATTTAGGACCGGTTGAACAATTTCCCCACATAAATCCAATGCTAAACACTTGAGATTCATGTTGTAGTGTGGTCCAAAGGTTTAGATGGTAGAATTACACACTAGAAATGAAATTAGCTTCGCTACGCGGTACACTTGATATTTGTACAGTTACTTGACGTACGCAAGTAATACAAGATTATATATATTTTCTGGGGAAATTAGGAATTGACTTTCACAAGTGAAAGTGAGAAAGAGACTCGACAAGGCACATTACATTCTTGGAACATGTATTATTTAAATTATCAAACTTGTAGCTTCTAAATGATGATTTATTAATGTCGTCATGTCCAAAGCTTTATGCGAACAGAACCCGCCTTCGGTATTCTCCAAGAGCCCATATTGGGAAGATGTTTCTAAACGATGAGTAGTTCAATGTGCAATTTCTCATAAATACTCCAGTGATTTCCTGTAAGCAATAAAAGTAAATAATAATGATGATGATGATGATAATTAGATTAAGCAATTGCATTAGAATGAAACTTATAACTAGTAACGATGGTGGAAAGCACTATTGTAATTACCTGTTGAGGAAAATCACCATCATCCATCTGTGAATTGATTAGCACTTTGACACCACGATGTATAGGGGTTGGATCTATCTCGGCCTAGAATAAGAATGAATACATAAGTAAATAATCATAAGCATCATTGGGTCGATAGAAAGTACATGCTTATCTCATAATTATGAAAATGGACAAATCCATTGCTATTCTTATGCAACATTTTCTTTGCTAATCTTGATCAAGTGTGCCGGTTATCTTAAAATGTCAATAGTTCATTGTAACTTATCACTTATCAAACATTGCATGCGTGCGTACGTGCATGTCGTTCGGGCAGGCAGCCCACACAAATACGGTGCACCCCAATAATTGTTCAACGAATTGGATTCATAGCCGGTGTATCATGTCATATATCTGCTAAACCCTAACCTGTCCTGCATCAATGAGGGACAACAAAGCCCATGCTGTCTGAACCAAGTTTGGTCGGTTTCCTTCCAAATTTGTGTAAACCTACATTTACATCGTTATATAAAATTAATTATCGACAATCATAACAAAGGGATTGTATTTTTTTTAATCTCTATAGTATGCAAAAAATATATAATGATTTGCGCACCTTATTCTGGCTAGACAAATAGCTCTCCCCCCATCCGCCACAAGGCAATTGTTTTGACAGCAAGAATTCACAAGCTTTTCTCACGGTTGGACAGTTGCGGTAGCTCTTCCCACAAGCCGCAAGCCCTTCTACTGCAAACCACGTTCCATAGGTGTAGCAAATTCCCCAGCATCCGTACCTAGATTGACAGCACAATCTCACATTAAGTCAATTTTACATTATGTTCAACCGAAAGAAGGTAACACGTCCAGGTTTCTCATTCCGTATCTCACCATGAACCATCCGGCAACTGAGTGTCTTCGATGTAATCTATCGCTCTTGCAATGCAACTGTCTATTTCCTTTCGACGATGCTTGGGGTGCAGTTTCTTGAAGAGCGCAAGGCCTTGGATTGCTGACGAAGTGCACTCCACGTATCTATGTTAGCAAATGAGTTAGTGATGTACTCATAACTGACATGTTCGGATTTTAAGTGTTGATGGTTGTTAGGGCTTACTCTCTTTCAATAAGGGTCTCCTCAAAGAATTCTGTAGGATTGAATTTCTGGAAATGATATAAGAAGGGTTTTAAGAGTTACGAGATATATTTTTGCATTCGTCAAAGCTAAAGAACATTAAAAAGTAAACTTGGTGAGTGCTTAATGTTCAAAGTTACCTCCAACCATGCATATGCTCTTTGTGGCTCCCAAGCAGGAAAACCGCCATTGCTACTCTGCAATAGTTTTTATAATGTATTACAGAAATTGGGTAGCATAATTCTAAAGTTATCTTAGCGATTATCAAAGGAATAAAGAAAATAAAATAGTTCTTGATTACTTGTAGGGAAAGAATAACATTCACAGCATCGTAGAATCGCTCTGTTTCCATCTTCTCACCCACCAGGTCGGGAGACATTTGTGAAAACAGAAGCGCTGTCTATAAAAGACACAATATTATTGTGTGTTACAGATGTAATTACCCTTCAAAAAGAGGCTTCCAAGACCCCATCAAATGAATACGACTGATTTAATTACCTTTAGTCCTTCTGCTGTACAATCAGAAACTTGCCAACCGTGGTCTTGCATAGCAAATGTCCATGCTCCTTTAGATATGTGTCTATACATTGCTTTGAAGTCATCAGATGGGTTATCCTGGACCTTCAAAAGAACATGTTTCGATCAGATGTGTGAACTACAATTAGTGACCAACTTCGTTTGATCATTCAAAGTAGACATTACCTGTGAAGCTTTCACGAAATCATGTCCTTTCCTTAGTGTAGTTGCATACTCTTCTGTTAGGTTACTTGACATGATTGCTTGGATGGCAAAAGCCGCATCCCACATCTGACAGCCGAAGGTCTGCGCAAACAGAAATTAACATTTTTGCTTGGAGAATTTCATAACACCAATGCTAATTTTGGTTAAATTGCTTGCCACCGTATGCCAAATGGGATTACAAAGTAATAATTCTCTTTGATGCTTCAGCCATTGAGAGCTGCACCATTTCAAAGATATATGGGTCAGGATATGAAGTCGTCACCTGCATTTTAAGTCCATCTTCAGCTATCCAATAGTAGTCTGGAATTCTAGCAAGATGACGCTTGTAGGCTTCTGAATTCGGGTCTTCCACCCAACAAGCAATCATACATAAAACCTACAAATATTACACATTCACACGTTAAATCTGTCCGGTCTTTGACACATTTTGTTAGCATCTGAATGAGAGCTACTTGTCATGTTCTTTTTCGAACCTTTTCCACACATCCAATGGTCAAATATCTGCTGTTCTCGTCCTCATAATGTACGTGCTTGATCGCCACTTCCAGAGCCTTCTCTCTTATCATGGAAAATGGCCAGCGCTTCAAAACTGGCTCCGTGACGTGGTGAAGGAATCCCCATAGCATATCTTGTACAAGAGGATGAGGGTAGTATAAATCCTCCTGAAGATCAATACTTAGGTTAAGCTTCACATATTCATTAAATTAACCAGAGCATTTCATGTCATTTTCATACATATCAGGAAGTATTCCCAAGTTCACCAAACATATTTCAATTTTATATTATACTTTGAACATTAGAAGAGTTGCAGCATTTTGGAGAGAAGTCACTTCTGTACGGCTTCAAAATGTCCATGGCTTTTTTCAGTACTAGGGTTGGTTTTAAGTTATTCACTAATTGAGGCAATTTCTGAGTTTAAATTTTAGATTTATCACATTAACAAAAATCATAATTAGATCAAGCAACATATAACTAGTCAGTCAAGATTTTTCTTAAAAAAAAAAAAAAAAAAAAAAGGATACACAAGCCACACCTTTGCGACAGTACTCCTTGCTTTGTTCCAATCAATTTCATTATAGGGCTCAGTGTAGAGCTCTTGTCTCAGCGATAAAATTAGTCCAGTGACCGGACCGACGAACCTCCTCCCGTACAAGTATGACATGGGCATGTAAACCAGACGACAATAGCAGAGCATGTTACCTAAAATGGATCGTTAGTTAACATGTCGGTTCACTAAAATCATATCAAACCTTTGATCAAAACTATGGAAAAGTAATCTCCTTTCGATAAATGGATATCAACTCAAGCATACCAGGATGGATGGGAAATTTTCTTGGAAGAAGCCAGAATTCTGGGGGCAGTGGATTGCATCCTGCCCATTCATAAACACCTAGTACCTGCAAAAATTTTGTAAGTTTTAGCATCTTAACATAATTCTCGAGCTGAGCAAGAAACATGCATAATGCAATGCTGTTTAACTAGAACATTTTTTTCCCGTTTCTTTTTTCTTTTCTTTTTTTTTTTTTTTTTTTTTTTTTGTTTCAGTAGGGTCGATAGAACTCGATATCGTGTCAGTTTCCCTACTTAATCATGATATGTCTTAGGCAAAACTTCTTTATAGGACCTTTTTCCTTTCTCTAACAGTGGCGTGTTCGGATCTCTTCAAACGTTAGATTAACGAGTTGAACTTAGTTTTGTGCAAATAAGAAATTAACAGACATATATTAGTATACCGTGAGCCAGAATTTTCCCCATGATGGAGTCCCCACTAGACCACCATGATCTAGAATCCATTTCCTTCCTCTAGCCATGGCTCCATCCTCGCCATCATCAGGCCCCTCTCCAAGCAATCTCAGTGCAATGTAGCTCAGTGCAGAGCCAAACATGGTGCTATGCCCTTCTATATGAAATCCCCAACCTCCATCTTCATTCTTTTGATTTGTTGGCAAACAAATATTGATACATCGTCATCATCGTTTGGAAAGTATTTGCATCAAATTAAAAATGAAGTAGTCTTGCATGAATGAGTAAAGCACACCTGGTGGTTGTATATGTAACGCTTGATTTCCTTCTTGTGCTCCAGAGAAAGTATTGCATTCATTGCTCCCGTAATGGACAGTGCAAAGACCTACAATGTGTGTTTTCAACATATATTTCATATTATCAACTAAAATAATGCAAGAAATAGAGAGACTATCTTAATGAAATCATGAGAATCCGAAAGGGTCATCTTAATTATCCATAGTTCGACTCGTTGATTTTGAATCCAACTTTAGGGTCTCAAGTGCAAACAATCCTGTAATTCGACAATTCGATTGGGTTTCAACTCATACTGTCTTTAGCACTATGAGATTATGAGGGAATTTGGTACTTTTGAGGTTTATCTAACGGCGCTTCCCCATCGTACAAAGATTTTAAGATGGTTGTTGGACCTAAAGGACCGGAGGCTTACCATGGGAGGAAAGAAGAACAAGGGCCCAGCATTCTCTGCAGGCCAATGGCCATCATGGGCCTGGATGGATGAATAGAAGCTGATGGCCCTCCGCAGCGTGGTGGTCACCGCTTCCTCCGTCACATCTTCGCCCTCCTCCACCTTCACCGGCGGTGGAATCGGCCCGCTTGGGTTCTCCTTTGTGAGCTGCAGATTCAAGCGTCGAAAGTTTCTTCATCAAAGCTCATGCATTTGTACGTCGGGGGAGTGGCAAATTTGTCATAGCATATGGATGTCTGAAACTCTAGACTTTGTTAAATAACACGGGATATAAATTGTTGTCAAGTACCCAAAACTCAACATGCAAGCTAGTGATTATAGATGTAAAGAACGGGAACTAAAATTGAGGTGAAACGCGAGGTGGATTTCTTTTAATTTCTCCTTAGTAAAAAGCTCATGCATCTATCGGATCACTAATAGGATGTCATTATCAAGTGGTTTAATTAATGCTTAATATATATATTTTGCCAATACGGGTAACATGCGTTATGTGAAAAGGTCATAGTGGAAGCCATGTTAGTGTCACATATTAATGGTAGCAAAAATCGGGTATTGTAACATCAAATCGAATTGAAACTCACGATGAACCATTTAAGTTTGCAAAACCATAAACTCAAAGGAAGGAGTGGAAAAATTGTTCAGCTTAAAAGGGTTAAATAATTCGATGTAAATCGCTCGCTTCCTAAGGTTTTACTACAAAAGAAATGGGTCCAACTACAAGGCCATGTATGACCCGTGAGACATCTTTTTTTTTTTTTTCGTTATCTTATTTGGACATTTCGTATTATAAATTCAAGGAATATCTTGTGGGGCCTCTTTCAATTTTAATTTGTTGTGGCGTGAAAAGAAAGTGATGAGAATTTTATTTCATGCACGTTAGTCAACGGGTCTTTTTTTTTCTTTTCTTTTCTTTTCTTTTCTTTTTAACATTTGTTTCATGCACGTAAGGATTTTTTTTTTTTTAACGTTCTTTTAAAGAAATTTTCATTCATAAAATTTGAAGGAGAAAAATGAGTAGACCACTATAAACTATATAAGTGTCATAAAAAGAGAATGTAAAACGAGTAAACATTGTAAATTATATAAGTGTCATGAAAAGATAACGTTAAAGATCCAATTGAGTTATTAGGTTTTCGAGAATAATAAATAAGGATTCTCTAGATTTCAGTGGCACATATTAAAAATGGACTCATGACGGATTTTTTTGTTTTTAAATATATAATGAAATTCAAATAATTTAATCAAATGAGCAAGGTAGAGCAAATGGGTTGTTGGGAGCAATCCTCTCCTAGTATTCTTCACTGTCATCATGGCAAACCACACCTTTTATGCATGATGCAAGAAGTGAAAATCTCAAAGGGAAAGCTTTCATTATGGTATAGGCAAACCAACAGTTTTTCGATTATTTTTTCAGGCTCGATTTGTCTTCTCTTGAGTAAAAGTAAGGAAAAGTGTATATAAATCTTAAATCGTGCTTAGATCAAACAGTTTAAAATTCTAGAATAACTGATTTGCAAGAAGTTTATTAAAGAGACAGAGAGAGTATGCATGCCTGCATCCTCATCAAGAGATCAGCGCTCTGCTTGATTCGGAACCGGTTCCTCGTGAACTCATCTCGGACCCTCTCCACCTCCGCCCTCTCCTCCGGTGTCCCGGCGTCGGGGTCAAACTCCCAATGCTGCCGCCCGACGTGGTTGTTCACACTGGTGAGCCACGGCCCACCCTCCGCTATCTTCAGCTTCCACATTCTCTCTTTCTCTCTCTCGTATATTTATCTGCCAAACAAACGCCCACACAAAGCTCGCACATAAAGAGTACACAATTCAATTACAACGTCCGAGGCAAACAGAAACGGCCCATCTTTTACTTTTCTTTGTTTTCTTTCGATCTAGTGATTGGTAAATCACTGAAGGAGCACGAAACCGTCTATGCAAATTAGCCGTGATTAACCAGCTATGGACTATCACAGAGAGAGAGACAGAGAGAGAGACAGAGAGAAAGAGAGAGAGAGAGAGAGATTATGAAGCTTATAAGAGAAGGGAACAGGAGAGATTATGGAGCTTATAATAGAAAGGAACAAGATTCTATGTCTCAGTTGTTGTGTACCTAAGAAAGTGCCAAGAACTGCACAGTTGAGAGTGCGTGCTTTTGTGAGCTCCCAAGAGGAGGAACTTAAATGAGGGAAGGGGTGGGTGGAGTAGGGAGGAAAGTGATGAGTTAGTGCACAAGCATGGGGGTTTTTATAGGGGTTGGAATGAGAGCGTACTCCATTATTCTATCTGGCTTTTCTTTTCCTTTTCATTTTTCGGGTCTAAATTCTATTTTTGTTGGGGACGGCCGAACTCAATTACTGCTTTGGAAACTTGCAAGTTGGGCAAAATTCCATGTATACAGTATTCTATTAGGGCGCAGACCGCGTGTGCTGACCTTAAAAATCTTTTACCCTCTTCTTTGGTTAACACTCTTTAATAGGGTCTTGCTTCTTTGCCCTACCTACCTTCATGTCGCCCCACCAGAAATTCTGTTTCCAGGTTTTGGATCACCCGAGTCACTTGTGGAAGTTAAATCGGAAGAAAAGTACCCGCCCGCTTGCGTAATCCATGCTGTAAATGTAGAGCATTTCACAAGTTGCCGAATAGCCAATCCTTCCTTAAGCGTTAGTCTATTTGTTTTTCTTTTTGTGGGTATAGCCAAGAAGAGAAACAACCTAGTGCTAAAAGCAAAGGGAAACAAGGAGCTCCAACAGCTCCAAGAAACAGCAGTTCCTTCGATCAAGGCACAAGGACAATGCGTCCAGCACTGCAATCAGTATGTGATCGAAACATGCAGACGTTGTTGCTGTCTTCTCCCTCTATTTGCCAAAATATCCGCGCATCGGTTAGCTTCTCTACGGATGTGCTCCATCATGTTACGGGTAAAGCTCCTAAAGAGTCTTACACTCCAAAAACAGACCAGCAAGTCCAAGTCCTTCATATTCCACAGACAATCCGGAAGGATACAGCAACTGAGCTCAGCTCTCTCTACAACCCTTGACTTCAAACACGTTTCTGTACCAAGATATCTCAACTTTAAATCTAAACCTTGTTGCATTGCAGCGATTACTATCATGACACTATCTGTCGGTAGAAGAAAAAACAACAGTCTGAATGGTCATCCTCATAGCATGGCGACGCGAAAACAATCATGACACTACCTGACGGTAGAAGAAAAAACAGTAGTCTGAATGTTGATCCTGACAAGATATCAAAGAAGCAGCTCACTTCCGAGTCATCAATGTATACACTTACACTCAGCTTTCATTAAAATTTAACCTAGTGAGCATTGAACTAACTAGCTAAATGTCGTTGGACAGATCCCTTTCTTTCTTTTGACATTAGCTGCTGCACACCTTCTCAGTTCTCATGCGTCGAACACTTTGGCCCAACGTCGTCATCAAAACGGGCACATCAGCACCTACACGAGCCTCCACCCCATTGGATAACTCTTCCTATCAGCACTTCGTTAACTACAGGGCCGCCGTCATCATCATCACCACTTCGACTCTTTATGTTCCACAAACCGCCCGCCAAGATCACTATTCACCGGAGCATGGAAATTAGCACATGGAAACTGCGATTTGAGGCGTACTCTCCACGAAAAAGACTTTCGATAAATGCTTTTCACACGAAAATCGTTCACCAGAAAGAGATTCAATGATGAATTCTTGGGCCTCCGTGAACCAGCGTTCATTAATGTTCAATAGTAGGTGCAAATCCTTGGTAGCAAAGCACCTTGGACCATGCTAGCTTTTCCCTTCATTATTTGACCTTCAGTTCTTTATCCATTCAGCGTATGGGACAAAACCCAAGTTTGGTAAATTGGTACTCAATGGAAAAATTGCTCCGACCATGTCCACGTAAATGTTTGACCAAAAGTCGAAATGGACGTCATGTGCTTTTTTTTGGCAAAAATTTTTAGGTTTCTCCAAAAAAAGAAAAAATATTCGGGTGAATGAATATATATGATTAAGGTCTTTTTGAGGAATGCCCTCGAGATACTTATTAAGCAATAATTTATCAGGAATGATTCCATTTTCAAGTGATCAATTATGAGCAAAACGAAGGCAAATACTATATTAAAAACTGTAAAAAAAATTTAATTGATTTCTTAATGAGTGTCTAAGGATACTCAATAACAAAATCCATGTTATTATTGGAGTTGCATATCTCCGGAGTCAGTTATAGTGATAGTCAAACACTTGAGAGAGAGAGAGAGAGATATTCCAATACATCATGTTTTTCTGGGCCATCTTTGATGAAGCCCATTCCCAAGACATCAAATTTTTCTGGGCCACCTTTGATGAGACACTAAGTCTTCTACCATCTTAATGAAATTTCTAATGGACACTAAATGCTCATTTTTCGTCGGGTTATCTCATTTGCTTCGCTGTCCAAAGTTATCTAGACAAGTAATTTAGTAAACAAAATTTAGTAAAAGATCTCACTACCTGCCCTTTTCGAAATATGAAAAAAAAATATTAATGATAATATTTTGGCATATATCTTAGTAAAATACCTAAATCTATGAATTTCCATTTTCTTTGACTTGCTGAATACTTATATTTATTTTATTGAAATACCTTGTAAGGCCTATGATATGCTCTGGTCTTCAATGGGGCAACCTCCTCTCCTCCTAAACTATTTGATTACCCAAATAAAAAGAGATTTTAGTAATGGCTACTGCTTCAACAAAAATTACAAATTTAAGATACTTTGAAACATCAAAAAGCATTCTCCTCGTCCAACTAAAATTGCATAATTTTAAGACGTGGGCGGTTCAAAGGTCAGTCCAGAATTAGGAAATTAACCATTTCAGGACCAATTTTCAGTTTTTGGAAATTGAAACCAACCATATACTTAGGAACTGACCCTGGAATTGAACCTATGGTTCCAGGGTTTACTCGGGAATTGATCAACTCCTCTTTTTTCTTTCATTTTTTTTCTTTTCTTGTCTCATTTTTAATCAAGCAAAATGAAAGTTAAAGCAGCAATAAAAATCCCCATCCTTTTCTTCCATAGGAAAGTCATAGTAGAGAGAGTCGTTGCATGAGAATCCTCGTTTCACTCTTACCTTTATCAGTCAATGGAGATTGTCTATTGGGTTTCATAATAAATCTGCAAGTAGAAAATAGTGTTTTTTGTTTGTGATAAGAAACCTACTTAATCTTCTAAAGTTATAGAATCGTAATTCACTTTTGGTTGATTGAGATGACTCTTGTTTTCTATCAAAATTTGGAGCGACATGGTTTTACTCTCTTCAAATGGTGCTTTGCTGTGGTTGTTGGAAATCGCTTAAAAGGCTTCGACGGGTCGCCCTTGGTTTTCGACCTATGAATGTTTATGGCATTGAATGTGTCCATTGTGAGCGTTTTTTGCAATCTAATGAAGGACTATCGGCGCAAGTTTTGTAAGAGACATGCTGCAAGAAAAGTTACGAGGAATAGGTGTAGCAGCTAATGTGTTAGGGATACTGTAGGATGAATACTGTAGCTGAAGCATGAGGTTTGCAAGCAATGAGTTGGCAATGCAGCAGCTAAGAGAGAAGTAATGCAAGAAAGCTTAGTGGTACATTCATCTAGATAAATTGATGAGAAAAGCCCAATCACTAAAAGAAAATATAACCGGAGCAAAGAGTGAAAAGTAAATTGAGGGTTACTTTAGGTTCGGTTTTCGGGTAGGAATCCAAACAGGAATCAAGAATTGAATCGCATAGTATTGGTTCCAAGTATTTTGGAACTGGGAATCAGACTAGTAATTGCTGGAATCTAGAGCCAAATCGGTTTTCATGGCCTGCTTGGTCCATTTCCGATTCTAACCGAGGCCCATACTCAACGCTAATAAAAATCATCATTAATGGTTTCTATAAAGGGAGAGGGTTCAAGTAGCACCACGAGGACACGCCTTAGAAACTTCCCTAACTGAAGGTAACATTGGAACACTTAGCACAGATTAATTGTAGTAAGATTGTCCTTACTAATCCAGCACCCGCTGCTATAGTAAATGTGTCTTGAAATTGTAGCCAAAGATACAGTCAGTTCATTTTCATTTAGTGACGTGAATAAGATATAGCATCTTCTTCATCTTAAAAGCGTTTGAAAAAAGATAAAGGATCATGACCGAGTAAAATTCCAAGTTAATGAGTATCTTTAGGGAACTTCCCATTATGAACAAGAATTATGTCATGTTATGTCATGTAATGATATACGACATGACCAAATACTACATTGGAATAGGTATTATTGATTGAATGGTCATGTTTATTGCATACTATAAGATAATCAAGACACATATTTCATGTTATGTCTTATAAAGATAAACGACATGACCAAATACTACGTTCAAATAGGTATTATTGATTGAATGGTTATGTTTATTGCATACTATAAGATAATCAAGACACATATTTCAAGAGGGAATGTCTAAGAACTCTCGGTTCTCTCTATGCTACTAATTAATATTTTGACTCGCTCTGATTTCTTCGCATGTACTCGCAAACGTAGTAGCATTCGAGTAATGCCCTTTTTCGACCCTCTAAATTGCTATTTACACAGCCAATTTGAAATTAGGAGACTATTGTTTCCTAAAAATGCCACTTTTATAACTAACATTCGATGAATTTGGTCATTCGAAGTTATAAAAAATACTTGGCATTATTGATGCGATAATAAAACTTAATTGACAAATGGGTGGGTATCAGAGTTCATGGACTATTCTAGAAACTGCGGAGGCAGCTCAATGCGGCTGAATTTATTGCCAACCAGCTCGGTTTCGCTGAATTTTACGTTTGTTTTAGACAAAGGACGAGAACAGCCTCGAAGTCTAAATAAAACTTTAGTATTCAATCATTTGATATATCTAGAGAATTCAGTTCTTAATTTAATTAATAGATTGCTGGGAGTGCGCCGAAGAAATCCAATAGTTTACCTGGATTGTCAAGAAAAAGCTTGAATTGAACACGTCAACTTATCCAATCAATCCCCATATTTACTAAAAACTTTAAGTCAATGTGCGACTTGACGATTCTCATCTCACATATGAGCCACTTGCATTAGGCTCACTCCCCCATAATCCAATTATTCTTCCACGCGAACATTATCTCAACTGCCAAATCTCCCCTTTGACCTAACCAATTACACAAGATGTTGGCAAGGACAACATCTATCCTCAACTCCACCTCATTCGCCTAGGCATATCCGATCTTGGTGGGAAGCCAGCAAACAACTTCTTCCATATCAATGAGGGAGTCATGTTCGAAATTTTGCTCACTTGAGATATTCACCAAATATCAATATATATCGAGAGCAACCCACCAATCAACCATTAACCCTGATTTTGATTGTCGAGTCAACACAGTAGAAATCCATTATCTTTATAGGAAAGATTGCGAATGAAGAGTTTAAGTTCAAATCCATCAAAATAGGATTTATATTCTCTTGAATTATGACTAACAATAATATATATAGTCCATTTCAAATTTTATTGCATTTTTAATATGAGAATCTTTTCGCTTAACATAGTCACATGCTATGAAGTACCGACACTCTCCAGGAGCTTTCGTGTCGTGTCGGATACTTTCACACATGTCCTACATTCTCCGACACATGATTCCGATATCGAGGTCAATTTTAAAAAATTTCAATAAATGAGATGTCAATATATATATATATATATATATGAAAAATAAAACACAATAATAAAAATAATAAATGGAGAAAGAAGAAAAACTTAGGGTCCATTTGTTTCGCGGAAAATGGGCCATTTTCGAAAAATATTTTTCATGAAGTCATTTTCCAGGAAAATGACAATACTTTCTAGTGTTCGGTTAAAATTTGAAAATGTTTCAAAAAATATTTTCCAATGGTCGATAAGGAAAATATTTTCCGCTCACCAGATTGGCAAGCACGAGCGTCAAGCTCGAGGCTCGCCAGATCGATGAGTGCGAGTTTGAGATCAACGAGCTTGAGGTTAACCTGGTGACGGTCCGCCGACGACTAGCCAAGAAAGAAGAAGATGGGAAATAAAGAAAAGAAAAAAAAAAGAAAATAGAAAAAGAAACGAAATCAAAAAGGAAAGGAAATTAAAAATAATTCAAATTAAAAAAGAAATTTTTTTAAATAAAAATTAAATAAAAAAAGAAAAGAAGAAGAAGAAATGGGAGGAGGAAGTGAGGATTTGTAGAAGTGTGAGATAAGATAGATCAAGTGAGGAAAATGTTTTCCACTTTTCAAAAGTGGAAAACATTTCCCTAATTTAAAAGACTGGGAATATTTTTCCCTAGGAATTCATTTTCGTGAAACGAATGCCGGAAAATCCGGAAACGTTTTCTCGGAAATTATTTTCCACGAAACAACGAAGCATTAGTCTTATTTTCTCTTCGACTCTCACTTCCTATGATATATAATTCACCCCTTAAGTTTTTTTTTTTTCTCATCTTCCGACATATCTAACATGCGAGTTTAAAATGTGAATTGCTTGTTTTTTTTTTTTCCAAATTTTATGAATTATTGGAATATAGTTGAATTTATCAAATTAAAACAATGAATGATATTAATAAATGATGGATTAATGTTTTTAGTATAAATTCATTCTAGGTTTTTTTAATTATTTATTTGTTTGTGAATTTGAATCAAATTAATTTGATTGAAATAATCATAAAAATAATAATATATTATGTATATATGAAAATATATATTTAAT
The DNA here is from genome assembly GCA_017140595.1 of Eucalyptus curtisii. Lineage (NCBI taxonomy): Eukaryota > Viridiplantae > Streptophyta > Magnoliopsida > Myrtales > Myrtaceae > Eucalyptus > Eucalyptus curtisii. The sequence continues at coordinate 15,191,134 of CM029500.1, forward strand.
ATATAACGTGTCTCAATGTGTCGAAATTATCTATTTTTTGAAAAACGATATATCGACGTGTCGTGTCGTGTCGTGTCGTGTCATGTCACGTATCGAGTTTCAGTATCGATCCTACTTAGGTCACATGTGCAGCTTCACATCGATGTCATATGGTTACTCCTTTCGGTATTTTAAGTCCAAGCATAACGTCAACCGCACAATAAAGGACCGCTGCAACCAACCAAAAAGAGAGATTGTTGGGTCCGATCAATCTTGACGAGATTGTAAAAAAGACAAATACTTCACCCTAGAAGTAGCTAAAGGGGACTATCAAGCAATTTCTTTTTTTTTTTTTTCTTTTTTCTTTTTCAAAATTTTGCAACCAGACCAGACCATTCAAAAGCCGAGTGTTCAATATATGTGTCCCTTTTCGGCGTAGGTACACACGCAGTCATTTTGTCGGTATGGCCCAAAGAGTTGCATTCAAGTGTCGACCTATGTCGGTCGAAATTGTAATAAATTGACTAACCAGAAATGTTTGCTTTAACTCTATTTTTGTCTTGTCGTTTGACATTTCTGCATTTGCTGATAACCACCACAAACGCTTAATTCAACGTTGTTATAAACTAGCTTCAATGGTCACAATAATTGACTTTTCCAAGAGCTTCTCCTTCTCTGTGGGTGGTCAGCAGAGGTGTCAAAATGGGTCATGAATCCATTTTTTGACACATATTTTATTTATATGGGTTGTATATAGATTAGAGGCTTTTAAAAACCCAACTAAAAATGTGTCAAAAAAGTGAGTCTGATTTAAATGGGTCGAAAATGAGTCAGAACTTATGACCCATTTTCTACCCATTTAAAATATCGAGTGGGTTAGAACCTTAAAACCCATTTCTAAATTTCCAACCCAAGCCCCCACACAATCTTTCCCTGTTTAACTTTATAAAAATGTTTTTTTAAATAAAAAATTGAAATTATAATTACTTTTGATATTTCAATTTTTTTTCTTTTTTTTTCTTTATTTTCCCTCCTTCCTCAGTTGGTGGCTAGCACGGCGACGGCCGGTGATAGGCCGGACGAGGGTCGAGCTTGCCGGCAAGTGAACTTGTGGTCACCGACGACTGGCGAGGCTTGAGCCTCGCCGGATTTGGCGAGACTCGAGCTTGTCGGCGTCGGGCGAGGCCTCAACCGCGCAGATCGGTGAGATCGAGCCTCTCGAATGGCGGCTTGATCTCGCCGATCTAGCGAGGCCAAGGCCCCATCGGCGTCAAGCGAGGCTTGAGCCTTGAGCTCGCCGACATTGGGCGAGCTCGAGCTCGCCCGTGGCCGGTCGTCGGCCGTCGTCGTGGCTAGCGGCCGGCCAAAAAAGAAGAAAAAAGAAAAGAGAAAAAGAAAAAATAATAATTAAAAATTATATTAAAAAAAAAAAAAATCGATTTTTTTAAAATACTTTAAAAAGAATTATAAAAATTTTCCATTAAATTTGTATTGCATAAAAGTGTTTCAACAATACTTTTTTTTTTTTTTTAAATCATAAAAATGAGCTTTCTTAGGTTTAGTTAAAGATTTTTCATGTTACGGTTTTCGGTTACTCAATAGTATATTCACTTCAAACAAGAGAAGCATGTGCATGATCTAATTCTTTATAAATATTTCAATTTACAAACTTTTATTTTATTTTATTACTATTTTTAATTTAATTTGAAGTTTTAATCCAATTAACATATAGTAGGTGTGGGTTTTTCTAGAATATTAATAGGTTTTAGCAATACGGGTCGGGTCAGGTATGAGTTGGGTATGAGTCGGGTCAGGTATGGGTCACTAGATTTATATTACATGATTATGGGTCAAAACGGGTTAAATGAGTCAAATATGGGTCGACCCAAATCTGACCCGACCCACCCATTTGACGGGTCTAGTGGTTAGCCATGTTTGTGGCCGCATGCTTGCCAATCATTTCTCCAAGAGTCAACGCATGTTTGATAGAGATGCCAATGACTATGGCAACAATACTAACATGTTGGTAGGATAAGATCCATTGCGATACTCAAGAAATTTTGATGCCTGTGACTATGTGTGAACAAACATTATCTTATTTTGGCCAAAAGGAAACAAAAATAATATCATTCTATCGTCATGGAAGATTTTGTGAGGTTGCTGCCAACTATTCTAAAAGCTTTCGGCAATAGTCCCATAAAATCTCACCTAGTATCGAAATAGGAGATCATGAGTTGAAATTTTTCTAGGTCTCATTTGCCTTCCTAATTACATATATTCATGCTTAATATTAGGCAAAAACAATTAAAAAATACCAAATTAAGTGTGAGGAGAAGTAATAAAATATTTACATATTAAATAACGTCTTCATCGAATAGTTGAAACTTTTAGAACAGTCAACGATAATCCGATAAAATCTCAAGCATCTTTTTAAAAATACATCAAAATACTTCATGAGCATGAAAGCGAAAAAATTGGCAGGAATTTATGAAAATAATGGCTAGTAAATCTTGAATATACGACTAGTAGTAGCCAACTCTTTCAAAACAGAAGTGGCTAGTATGAAAAATCATGGGTTTACAGATAAGCTTGCTCGAAATACTCCATTTTCTTTTTATAGACAATCAAGTTTCGGGTTGGGTCGCATATCCAACTGATTCATTTTAATCCCATGGTCTCGCCTAAATCGGTGCTCAAAGAGAGCATGCCGTTCTCAAGTACCAACACTATGTCCCCCATTCTTGAATATCCAAAATCCCTTTCACCAACTTTAATATGCTTGATGATTAAACCCCTCTAATCCAATGTTGCCATAGTATCTACTTAAATAAATCGATGTTGTAATTCAATTTATATTACATAGAGCACATATTATAATACAACAAGAATTCCTTGTCATGAGTTTATTTATAACTTGGACAATAGGCTCATTATAGATTAAACGCCCTATGATAATTTCGACAATATTCACTTCAATAAAGGTTTATCACCTTTACACCTAAGTGTGACTATACATCGGCTTATTATAGATTAAACGCCCTATGATAATTTCGACAACATTCACTTCAATAAAGGTTTGTCACCTTTACACCTAAGTGTGACTATACATCGGCTTATTATAGATTAAACGTCCTATGACAATTTCGACAATATTCACTTCAATAAAGGTTTGTCACCTTTACACTTAAGTGTGACTATACATCGGCTTGATTTTTTGCATGAACTGCATGATATAGCTTAATCCGTTTGCATATTTGTGTGACTATAAGGCCAATTTGATCAAGACATTGCTTTGATTAGATGACCTCATGAGCAAGTTTGTGGACCACACATGAATGGACTATTTTTGGCTCAGAAAAACCATGAAGATGAGATATTACCAATCAATTATGGTGGTCAATTGAGTCAGGAATGTGGGGGGTTCGAATTCCCACATTCTCAGGGGGGTTGGGGTGGGGACGAATTAGTTTCAAGAGTGGGTTTCGACTCTCATGCCCTGTAAGGAGACAAGGCAAAAGTCTGAGAGTAAGAGTTAGACTAGGAGTAGAGTAGGAATGACCCAAAAAAAAAAAAACTTGTTTCGGCATCGTTATTGAATTTGCAAGCAAAAGATAATGCATGCTTAGAAAATTAGATGGTGAATCATTTAAAACATACGTGAAAATAGGAATGCGGCACCCAATGGGCATTGTGAGTTGCTTTCGGTTATGAATAAGACACTCGTACATTGTGGGCGACGAAGAAAGTCCCGTTTTTGCAGCTGTATCTTGGTTACTACACTTTCCCTCGAGGGATGGACTAAGATTCTATGCAGATGATGTTCCATTGACAAAACGGAAAAATCACAAGTTTGAGATATTACCAGTTAACGATGGTGACCAATTGCGTCATGTCACAAACACAGGAGAAAATGGCCTTGTCAATTAATAACGATGTTGGACTTGTTTCAGCAACGGTAATGAATTTTCAAGCAAAAGATCATGCATGCTTAGAAAATTAGATGGTGAATCAGTTAATGCATAAGCGGTGGGCGACGAAGAAAGTCCCGTTTTTGCAGCTGTATCTTGGTTACTACACTTTCCCTCGAGGGATGGACTAAGATTCTATGCAGATGGTGTTCCATTGACAAAACGGAAAAATCACAAGTATGAGATATTACCAGTTAACGATGGTGACCAATTGCGTCATGTCACAAACACAGGAGAAAATGGCCTTGTCAATTAATAGCGATGTTGAACTTGTTTCAGCAACGGTAATGAATTTTCAAGCAATAGATCATGCATGCTTAGAAAATTAGATGGTGAATCATTTACTACATAAGCGAAAATAGGAATGCGGCACCCAATGGGCATTGTCGGTTGCTTTTGGTTATTTAAGATAACCAAAAATTAGACTAGTTTCTTTCGCTAGCACATTCAAGTAGCTGACTTTCCAATGTATCATGGTTATTGCACTTTACCTTGAGGCCTGGACTAAGATTTGATGCAAATGTTGTTCCATTGGCAACCAAAAAATTCATTAGGATGAGATATTACCGGTTCACAATGGTGGCCAATCAAATAACATCACTACACAGGAGAAAACGACCTCGTTAATTAATAATGACATTGAACTTGTTTCGGTAATGTTATTGAATTTTCAAGCAAAAGATCATGCAGACTTAGAAAATTAGATGGTGAATCATTTAAGACATAAGCAAAAAAAAGGAATAAGTCACCCAACGGGCGTTGTGGGTTGCTTTCGATTATATTTAAGACAACCGAAAATTAGACTAGTTTCTTTCGCCCATCCCTGCCTAGGCCAATCGTTCCTGGCGGTGCTTTGGGGGCGGGCGGGCGACGGAGAAAGTCCCTTTTGCAGCTGTGTTTTGGTTACTGCACCTTCCCTCGAGGCATGGACTAAGATCTGATGCAGATGGTGTTCCATTGGCAAACTTCAATAAAGCCATCTCTAACCAATCTCCGAATTAAGCTCTCTAGTGATTTCTTTTGCCAATCCATTCGGAAGATTTTGAGTGATGTTGAGTCGAACTAGATGGGTCAACGAGTTTGGACGCGAGGTAATAGAACTTTTGCTGTGGTTCTCGATAGTATCCTGATAAGTCGAGTCTATTTTAGACACAAGAAAAAGAACATAATTTATCTCCATCACCTTCTCCAGTATTTAATTCTTTAGCCACCGTGTCTTAATTAATGCTATGTGAGATTTATTTACTAACACAACAACTTAAGTTTGGGCAATGTGGGATTAGATACATGTCTGATGCCCAACATTCCAGCGCTGGTTTTGATAGTGAAGAATCCTACCAAGACCTTCACAAGCACAATCTGTATCCACGTGGCATTAAAGCACGTTGTGCTAATTTAAGATTACACGAGACTTATCTACCCAATGCAATAATCTTCACCTAGACGGTGTGGGATCAGAGGCATATCCTGTGCCCACCTCATCAAAGACACATTTTTATTTAGTCATGCCTCAACTACTTGATGGTCCTACTAACATGTAACTCTAATTAAGGTTATGAAGGCAAAAATTTTCATCAAGCTACCCAAATAAAAAAAAAAAATAATACTTTTTCATTGAGCTCCAATGAATGGAAGAGAGAGATAAATAAACCAGGTTGAGATCTTGAATTGAAAATCGGCGCCCATTGTCACAACTTAACTCTCATGTCTTTTTGCTCCACACGCAACTTTTAATTTGACTCGTCAAAATAATGGAATTAGGAAGGAAAAAAAGTGCGATTCCTCGTGAGCTGGATTATGGCACACATCAATGTGTCCTGTCCAACATCTTAATCGGCTAATAAATATCTGATTAATGAAGATCCTTAGTCACCACATGCAAAGACAGTGACAACTCCATTGACGGGTCCAAATAATTAGTCCCTAACATTTGGCGATCGAATCCATTCAATCCTTGATTTTCCTGGATGATCGGTGACAACGATATTAGGTATAAGTTAGGTGTAGAAAGTGAGAAGAAAGATCCAAATTCTTATTATTTCTTCTTTGACTTCTTGTGAAAATAATTCAATTCCTAGTTCCAAATCCGCGTACGGTGGCAGACAAAAAATAAAAGTTTTCGTCGCCCGAACCTCTTATAAAAATTCGAACTTTCACTATTTTTCTTTGACTTAATGTGGAAATAATCCTTTTTTTTTCTTTTTTCATGAGTTCTTGTGAAAATAATTAAGCGGCTAGTATCCGTATCCGCAAACAGTCCGGCATGGAATAATCGCCACTCTAACGTACAACCGCTCCTTCTCAATAAAATTTTGTCAATCGGTCAATTATTAATATATTAGTAAAGTCACATCCACAACTAATAATGTTCGTGCACGAATTTCACACGCACATAGTACTGAAAATTACATTTTATGGAATTTTTTGTTGTGAAATACAGGGCGGCTGAGGCAGACAAAAGATTTCATACCCAGAATCATAAAAGATTTAGTTAATATTAGGTTTAGTTCGTTTCACGGAAAATGACTTTCTGAGAAAACGTTTTCGGATTTTCCAAAGATTCGTTTCATGGAAAATAAACTAGCCAAGAAAAATGTTTTCCATTATTGAAAAATGTTTTTCATAACTTCTTCCACCTGGCTTCTTTTCACCAACACATTTTCATTTTATTTTTATGATTTCTTTTTCTTTTTTAAAAATCGAGTTTTTAATTTTTTTCCTTTTCTTTTTTTATTTTCTTTCTTTCTTTTTCATCTTCTTCCTTGGCCTTGGCCGGTCGTCGGCCACGGTGGCGGCCGGCGACCAGCCACGAGCCAACTCGAGCCTCACCCTAGGCCGACGAGGCTCCGCCTAGCCCGATCTGGCGAAGCCGAGCTCGCCCAAGCTCGGCGAGCTTGGGCCTCGCCAAATCGGGCGAGGCAAAGCCCTATCGGCCTAGGGGCGAAGCGGAGCCTTGCCAAATTTTTGGCGGGCGGGGCTCGGGCCTCGCTCGAGCTCGCCAGAGGTTCGCAGGGCTCTGGCGAGCCGCGAGCTCGCCGAATCGACGATTGAGCTCGGGCTACCAATCCGAGCGAGCTTGAGCTCCGCTGCGGAGATCCGGCGAGCTTGCGGCTCGCCAAAGCCCCTCCGGCGAGCTTGGGCGAGATCGGCCGAGCCTCAAGCTCGCCGGATCGGCGACGGCGTTTTGGTCGGGCGGGCGGCCTTGACCATCGTCGGGCTGCGGTGGCGGAGGAAGGAAAAGAAAAAGGAAAAAATAAAATAAAAAGAAAGAAAAAATAAATAAAATTTCTTTTTTTTTTTAAAAAACACAAATAATCAAAAAATCATTTTTTAAAAAAATATAAAAAATAAAAATATTAAAATTCAATTTTTTGATAATTTTTCCGAAACAATTAAATTAACTAACAAACGGTGGAAAATATTTTCCACTCAAAGTTTAGATTTCAGTGAACACCGGAAAATGACTTCCTAGAAAATATTTTCCAAAAACGTGATATTTTCCACGAAATGAACGGACTCTTAATATTCCTAGAATTATTTTGCATTTTCTAGTAGTTGTTGTTCAATATTTTAGTAGTTCCGCGGTTTGTTCTTTTGTGGAAAATGAAGTGCTCGTCACCTTGATCCCTGCGAAACCCACGTTTCGAAGTCAGAGTGGGAACATTTTTACTTGTTCTAATTGCAATTTATTAATACTATAGTACAATGCCGTGGTTGTCAAATTGATTTGGTGCCCTTTTTCGACGGTCCTTAGCTGTGTCCGAAAGATCTCAATCCAAAACGAATCGATTTTATTCCTTGATGAATTCGGCAGGGTTTGAATGGAAAACAATGCAATCGAGATTCCCATCCAACCTCTCTCTCTCTCTCTCTCTCTCTCTCTCTCTCTCTCTCTCTCTCTCCATGCTTATTGCAAGAAGGTGAGCTGGAGGTGACGTTGAAGTCATCCCGATTGATCACCAAACCTTTTCTTTGCCCAAGTGACTACGTATGTTAATCTTCTATGCTATAACTATATGCTTCCGTGAAGAATCTCCTAAAAGGAGTCTAAAGATCACTCACATCAAACCCTAAAGACAAAAATATCAAAGAAGAGAAAAATAATTTCGGTTCTTTGAATGAAGAATGCGGTCGTGGGAATTTGAGATTGAGAGGGGTGGGAAGAATGATGAGCTATTGGAGATCGTCGTATTTTACAGTTTAAGATGGCATGACCTTTTGATATCGGATTCGAAAATGTCGTACATGAGAAGTAATTCAATCTCAACTTATGTATGTATTACCATGCCATTCTTGATAATGACAGAATTCAAAATTACTAGAATGCCGTTTGATTTTTTCATTTATGTTTGTTTTTGTTAAAATGGCTAAATCATTTAACTTGTTTTTAGTTTATTTAAACGTTTCGTAATTAGAAGTAATATTTAGTTAGCTAGTTATACGACATCACTTTGACAAGCACAGATGTTTATAAATGCCAAAATCATTTTAACTTGTTTTTTAAAATGGCAACCGTAGGTGTTTATACAACATCATTTTGAAAAAACAACATATGTTATTTTTTAATTGGTTTTGGATTCCACAACGAAATATCTTTCACAAAGTGTTGTATTTTGGTTTTTATTAGACTCAGGTTCTATGTTAGTTTTGGATAGAGAGGGTCAAATGTAAAGAGACTATACACTTTGTAATCTCAAAACTAAAGAAGTCACTAGCTTGTCGCACATATAATGCCAGTAATAAGTAGTGTCAAAACCTCATTGGTAACACCATCCATTCTCACTTTATGCAATATTAATATCCCATTAAAATTGAAGTAGTCTGTACAATATTGAAGGTCCTTCAACAAGGTTGGGTATGGACGAGATGCCTAGTAAAGCATAGCTTCCTACCAAGTTTGAGGAGACAACGTCGGAATTGAATCGACGATGCTGGACAGTAAAATCAACACCTAGTAGACCACAATTTAATATGGATATGAGAACACAACATCGAAATCCAATCAACGATACTGGACAATGATAACCACACATAGTATACATCATCTCTAGATGCGCATAAACACAACATTGGAATTTAATTAACAATGTCGAACATATGCAACATCTAATGAACACTGTCTCTAGATGGAATTGAGGACATAACGTCAAAATCTAATCAATAACGCTAGACAATGGTTAGCACTGAAATCTGATTGACTGAACTTCTTGGGATATAGACGCTCGCTAGAATTGAATCTACGATGGAAATCTTAAGCTATAACTGGGCTAGACTAGGAAAAGATAAAGACAATAAAAAGTAGTTTTGTGTGAGGGGGTTCTTTGTTGGATGACTAATAGTATGTATAGACTAACTTAGTAACTATCAATGATCGGTTACCTCCTCCTCAAGAATCGGTCCACGTTTTGGGTTGAACCGCCTTATTCATGCTTGTTTGACAACTGTGTCATGATTTGTCTAGCAAGCATTTAACCGTTTTCCTTTTGGGTTTGGCACCTTTGAACTTGTTCCCGTTTATTTTCCCTACCAAGGCTGTATTTCCATCGTTGATCTTTGGCTTCAACATGTGGTATTCTACCACTCCATCTTGTCATTCCATGTCATGGTCTTTTCGAAATTTAGTTCAAAATTTCTCCAAATCTCTAATTGTCTTTTCCTATATAATTATTCATGGGTTGGGCTCATATATTATAGCCCATATATGGTTATGAAGATTGTTTCAAGGTTTTCTGTCCTTTGTGCCTTTCACGTGCCCATAGGAGTACTTTTGGTGTCAACATATGCCTTTTATAAAAGAGACAAAGTGAATTTTTTTTTTTTTTGATCATTATACCTTTCTATTCTTTGACACATCTATAACCATATGAACCAACGACTCCCATTGCATCTCCACATGTCGCTTCAATTTTATTTTATTTTTGGCATATATTCTTAATTTTTGAATCGTCGTCTCCTATCCAGGCAAAAGAATTCGCTCCTTCATCTCTTTTGTGCTTTTTCTTCTTCCTTAAACCTTAAACCCCCCTGTGTTTTGCTCATAAGTTTTCTATGGCTACCGAAGCTCCTAAATTCAAACCTACATCTTATATTTCGAACTTCAATCGTCTTCTCCACACAAAAGAGGTCTACTATTGTCGATTTCAATTGCTAAGTGTTGTAGAAGCGAATAAAGAGGCATTACTTCTAGGGCCTACCCTTCTGGATCACATTCATGTTCCTCTGTCTCTCAAACCATACTTTCTTAGGCCCATTTTCTTGAATTATGGGAAAGGCCCCAAAAAACAATGAAATAAATATAGAAGGCCTCAAATAGATCAAACGAAGCATAGCAATTTCAACGAAATTCATATAATTGCACTTTTTCTGTCACTCCACTTCACTTAGGTAGATAATAATAATTTTTCTTTTTTTGTAAATTACCACTAAACTTATCTTATATCCATAGGGATTTATCGTGTAGGTCAACCACCAAATTACTCTAATCGGAGACAGTAATTGTATAAGAGCCGTTCATAGTAACATATAGATGTTATATAGATGTTATGTTGTTTTTCTTAAATCTTGTTTGATAAATTAGATTGCGAAGTGCTGATCTCTTTTCACCTGTTTCTATCTTGATCCGATATGTGTAAGTCGTTCATTGGGAAGTATTTTATTTAACATATACACCACATGTGGATAGGATTCTGTATAACTCATTCATTGAGATTGTCATATGTCTAAATTAATAATATGATCGAACACAAAATACTTTCTCGCCATTAAGTGGATCAATCATTTAGCTCCGTGGATAAATGTTGGTCATGGTAAGAAGTGGAACTATCACCGCTTCATTCATTATATTTTTCTTTCACTTTGCTTGAATTTAATTATAATGTTGGTTGATTAGGTTTATTATAAAAATACATTGGCATCCCTAGGTAAGTCCCATCAAATACTGCTCCTGACGACATTGTGTAATTATTTAAAGTCGTCTGTCTTCTTCTTCCTTTCTCTTTATCTTTTTCTTTTGGGTTGATGGGCAATTTTTCAATCAAGTCGAGTCAACATCGAATTTGTCAAAATCGATGATGAAAGCCTTAGGGTTCCGATAAGCAACGCTTTGTTCTTTCCGAGCGATGACTATATACACACGCGGAAAGCTCGGCCGCTTGTGATAATGGAACAGAGAAGACAAGAGGAGGATCGTCAATTCCCCCCTACAAGGCCACGTTCGGTAGCCGAAGCGAAAGCTGTCGTCCTCTTCCTCGGGACAAGGACATCCTTGTATCGGTTCTGATGTAGGACAACAAGAATGTCGATGGGATGGCCGTTCTCGTCAACCCTCCTAGGATGGTTCGGTGATTCTAAGGTCCTACAAGATATGATCGTGCTGCATGGTCACGCCATTCTCGCTCTCTGCCCCTTTGAAAAATCCCAGTTGCTCCAAATTCTAGAATAATTGACGAGGACAAAACCAACTAGTTGCTCCAAACTCTAGAATCATTGATGAGGACAAAACCAACTAAAGATGATCGGAGGACAGATCGCGTAAACGCCAAAATCTCTCTCTCTCTCTCTCTCTCTCTCTCTCTCTTCTCTCCCCCCCACCCACCCCCGGCGCATGCAGTGCAAGTTTCATGCAGAAGCAAAGAGCAACAGTCGTTCGCAGTGATGGCTCACCAAACGCATGTGATCTGGTGATTTAATCTTCGTGAACATCCCTTTCTTGCATAAAATGTCATCTAACGAAAGAACTCGACATTAGTCGACATCATTTCACCTCAAATCAAGGGGAAGTAGACAAAGCTCGCATCGGCATTATTATCTGAGCGTCGTATTAGTGCTCAACCCATGGGAAAGAGACCGGCAAAGAATGCGGGGTTGCTGACGCTTTGGAAGGACGGAGGAAATAGCTACACAAAAACATCCTCTTATCTTGATAGGGTTTTTGATGCCACCGTTTTGATTTCACTCTGGATTTCGGGATAAAACAGTAGGATACAGACAGAGGTGGAGCTGGCAATACGGTAGGAATAGGACGACAGACAATGTTGATGTAATGGCATGAAAGAAACAATGAAGGAAGTTGATTGATGTTCCATACTCACGAGATCCTTTGCTTGTCTATTTTCTTTATCAGATCACGAGAGAGAGATATAATTTCCACCGTGAATATAAGTAATGACTTAAGACTCTGACTGTGAATGAGTATGATTTAGTACGTAAGAATACCCGAATTGGCGTTTGAAATATCATAAATAGTCAATAAATTGGGAGGTCGAGCTACTCATTTCAAAGGGAAATACAATTAGCTTGCAATGCTTCCATGTACATTGTTGGAAAAATACTTTGAATTATATGATCCATAACGTCTTGGAATGATGTTGCCTATGCTATTAAAAACTGTGATATGATGTATTGAGTTACATGTCCGTGAGGGCTTGATGAATTTAGAAAGCAAGTGATGTGTGAAACTTCAACACCTTCGCTTGCGTGTGCGAATCAAATTATTCTAAAAGCTTAAATTATTAAATGAAGGCATTGTTTAATATTAAAATTGGGTAACACTCCTCATACATAAATTGGACTTTGGCCTAAGTCTAAAATTGGAAATATGTCATTGGAGAGGAAAATAGAAGTTTGGAAAGATTTACATTTAGAACTTCCTGCTCTAATACCATATAAGATTTCAATCAATGGTTTAAAAAAAAAAAAACTTAAATGACTAGGCAAAGAGAGATAATATGAATATAATGAGCATATAGGGAAAATATTTTAAAATCCCTATAAGATTTTTCGCGAGACCTTTATTAATCGTTCTAAAGTTTAAGCTATTAAGAGAAAAAAAAAATCATATAAATATAGAAGGCAGAAGAAACCATGATGACATGCAGATTCTAGAGTAACGATGTCACCACGGGTCCCGTACGGACGGACGAAAACGACGTTCGTTTGAGAATATTGATGTGTTTGTCCATCAACGTCCATCGTGGGATGGATTCGGACCATGGATGTATATAAACATAAAGTCAACATTTGGGCCACGCATACACATATAAACATAAATTCAATAAAAAATATTATTATGTGCCACTGTTTACCTCACCTCACATGTGATTACTCTTTGAGATTTACTGAACGATAGATTTTAGATTTTAGACTCGATTTGTTATGCGGAAATAGATGATTTGGAAATTATTTTTCTACAAATAATCGCTTGTATTATTCAAAATAATTAGTCAGCTTACGACAACAGTAATATCTCATAAGTAAAATGATAAACCAACAATTTCACTTATGATCATGTTTCTTTTTTATTCACTTTTTTTTATCTTCCTCTGAGACAGACTTTGTTTGGATTTATTTGTACTTTTTGTTTTGTGCTTAATCAAAGTAAAAAATTTGCACTCACATACGTTGACTTTTTAAAATACCAAAATTGTTGAAACTTTCACAAATGCAAATATTAACATGTAAATTCACATAGATTTTCATATTTCTAAACTTCAGTAATATTTTAAATTTTGGGAAGAAAGAAAATACGGAATAAATAAGCTTTAGGACCTTTTTTCTTAAATAAAGGAATGAAGGAGTCTACATGGGGAGTATCTCAGCCAGTTGCATTTAATACATATCAACGACTCAGATTGTCTGCTTGTGTAGTCACCCAAATAGATCCAAAAATGACCTAACCCTCTATTAATTAAATCATCTAAAAACCAAACCATATAATTAACCTATTATGAAATGAAAGACATTTTAAGAGCAATGTCAAAAAATAAATTAAATACAAAAATGACAAGTGGCATGTCAAAGCTTGTCATGGGACCCCCAAATGCTACAAGCATCTGTCCCATCACTCAGGATTAAGAAAGAGACCCCGTTATAATTTAACTTATCCTACGCGAAACATATGCAGCTGAGCATCAACGACAAACCTTTGCGTGGAAAAAGGGTAAGGAACTTTAAAAGATCAAGCGATGTAGGTTTATTGTGATATTGACAATAAGAATGAATGGCCTACCTCATGTCCACCGCATTGTATTGATCTTTTAATTTTTATTATGATTTTCTAAATATAGCGCAAAAAATATATTGCATTATCCTCCAATAAATTCATCTTTTACTGTAATAAGATCTGTACTGATCTTTACTAGAAGTAGGGTATTTCATATGTTCGATTAGAAATAAATTTATTATTCCATTTTCTACTATTCTCTCTTCCACCGGTATTAGCTAGTGGGCATGTGCTATTTTGTCATTCTTTGTATTAACCATTAAACGATTAGCTTTTCTAGCGATGGTTGCACATTCATTTAACTCATTCTTATGTTTATGTTCATGATCATCATTCATGTATATATTCTGTCTATGATTCCTTACACTTTCTTCTTCATTAGTCTCATAATCTCGATATATGTGGAGCAGATGTTGATCGACCCAAGACTAATATTCTCATATATCTGTTTTTTCGATCATTGACGAGACAATTTTGCGTTTTAATCAATTTAAAACCTGGAAAATAGGTTTGCTTCCTTCTTTTTAACTATACAATGAAGGAGAGGAGAAAAATTCAAGCCAAAAATACCCATAATAGGCCGTCTTAATTTTAGCATTTGGAGCTCGCAATTCTCAATCCTTTGACTAATCCGTGGGTCCAACAGTCTAATTGAAAAGTTTCCACTTGTTGCTGAGAACCAGGCTGATCATATGGACATTAATGACTAATGACGGTCCAATGTCTCTAGCCAAAGGCCCTAATATACATGATGATATAATAGCACCAAGAATAGAGATGACAATTAACTAATACCAAACCAGTTTTTCTTTGCACGGTGACAAATCTGAGTTTGTTGAAGTGCAATTAATAAATCGGAATACAATATCAAAAATATCATCTGATTATAGATGTTAACTCGTCGCATAGAGTAAGGTAGTATGCAACAATGACCAATGTGAAGTATTAAAATACAAATTCAGTTGCTTTGTCGTCTCGGTGATCCGATCGATGACATTTGACTAAATACTTCCTTCTCGATTAGGGCTCATTAGTTTCAATGCATTTTGCTCTATCACAGTTTTCTGAAGGTGAACCATTAAGGGAAAGCTAATGGATTACTAGGTAGGCATGAACGGTTGCTTACTAAAGAGATGGTGTTGTCACCTAATATGGGCTCTCCCACGCCCACACCAATTACAACATGGGTTTCAACTCATAGGTGCGATTAAACTTACTTTGGAGTTGTGGACAAAAACCCAAGTAAAATGCGGAAGTATATTTTATTTCTACAAACCAAATATTGTTAATACAAGGATATGATTATCCCACTATTTCCTTTTCAGTACTTATTCTCTTTATTTTGAAAATGTATTGTGAGCAGTCTTGATTTAATCTTAAATCACTAAAATGGGACAAATAGTCATGCGGGTGCACAAGTAATAAAGCAATGCTTAATAATAAAAAAAAAGGTAAATAAAGTACTTGATGATAGATTAGGAAACTTGGGTGCACTAAGTAGGCAAACTCAAAGCTTCTCTACTGTAGTGACCCTTCGAGAAGATAAGTTTAGAGGTACTCCCCAAAAAGCAGCTGATGGCCCTTGGTTAGGCACAAGCTTTTCCAAGCCCCTAACTCACGCAACATTGAGGTTCATTTTAAATTTCAATTAATTCTAAAAGATTCTATGCGAATTGGGAGTCACCGCTAGCCTATCGTGGTCGATCGGAAACCAAGTAAAACACGGGATGATACCTTACTTTCTACGCAAGTAGAGTTTTCTATGAACACTCAAGTATTGAAAGACTTAAAATAAAGATGTGGAAATGAAAACCCGATACTCATCCGATAGAGAATATTACATGGCATTGGTCTAAGCTCCAAGACATGATCTCCCATGAGCTTGACTCGATACCAAATCAGGCAAAGAATGTACATGGCTTTGTTCTTGAGACTTAGGACATGATTCCCATGAGCTTGAATTTATAGACTAATTTCCTATTTAAATAAAGGGTAAGTGAATGAAAGTTCTATCTATTTTTTGTTTGAATGAGAGACCTAATCTAAACTATGGTATCCATATTATTTGAGGAAATGATTGTAAGGCTAAATTGATTTTGATTTTCTAGCTGAAGTGACTCAACTAAATCAATCATTATTTCCTATGAGCTTGACCTAATACTAGTCGGGCAAAGAATGTGCATGGCTTTATTCTTGAACCCCAAGACATGATTCCTCGTAAGCTTGAATTCATAAAGTAATTTCTTATTCAAATATAGCTTAAGTGACCCAAAATTTTATCCATTTTGTTTGAATGAGAGACCTAATCAAAATTATGCTATCCATTTTACTTGAGGAAATGATTCTAAGTCAAATTGATTTTGATTTTCTGGCTAAACTAACTCAACTAAATCTATTACAATTTCCTATGTCAATTAACCAAATTATTCTTATTCTAATTATATTTAAACTAGACAAATCCACCTAAACTTAAGTGCCTTCAAGGGGCCGCCTTCTCCTTTGGTAGTCGCGGGTCTTCATTCACACTCCACAGTCATACATGCTTTCACTCAATACACACGTTAGCAACATTCAATAAATATAATAAGGATTCAATTTGCAATTTAATTTGACATGCATTTCGGTAATCTCATCCACCTCATAATCATCTAGGGATGTATTAATTAATGTCAAGTGATTACTAACCCCCACTTGCAAAAATTTCAAGCAATGGGCTTTGTCATTTAGCACCTAATCAAGATCTCATCACCATTCCTAACTACTCGCCGATTGAATCATGCATAGCCGATCGAAATTGATTACATTACACATCAGTTCAATCACACACAAGGTCAATTATGCATGCATTGAGGCTAATTAGCCTCAACAATCATGAAATCAATTAGTTGACCAAAAGTTTAACTTCTTGATTTTACCCATATTTTTAACCATTTAGTGTTTAATCCAATTGGGAGGCCTTAATGAATTCCAAATTGAATGATTCTGATTCTCAAACAAAACATAGGACGTCCTCCACAACTTTCATTTAGATCACTTTTTCTTGTTATTGCCCAATTGGTACATTTTATTTAAGTAAGCCCAACTACTCCCTGTTTTACCTTATTTCGTTCTGCTTCTCTTAAAATTCGGGAAAAAAATCAAACGACTACCAACTGTCGCCAAATTTTTTGTGCATACAGCTTATCACGTGTTTAACATATTTTATATTTGAATTTTTGCAAAGTAGCCTTCTAGCCCTGTAGAATCACAAGATCTTTCCCAAGCGTCTCCTATGTACCAGTATAGTAGGCCAATTCCGATTTTGACTTTGTTAAATTAAATTAACCAAACTATCCTAGGTGGAATTTAATGAAATTTTAGGTTTTTTTTTTGGTCTGAAAACGTAGCATTTCATTCAAATAGGCAAAATAGGACAACCCTTATTCAGGGCTTCAAAACATAGAAGATCCAAGAGAAGTTAGGGAGGTGAAAAAGCCCAGTTCGGGGGAAGGGTTCTGCGGCCATGGGCCTTAGTAGCCCAATCAGCAATAGAGTTGGCCTCTCTTCTGCAATGTTGTATCTGAAGGTTGGAGAAGCAGGGGATCAGCGTCGCGCTCTCTGCAAACAATGCCCGGCTCTCCCACGGTGGCACGCAGAGGTGGTTCACAGTCTCCACAAGGACTAAACAATCTGATTCCAGCAACAGGTGATCTTTCGCTTTTTCTTTCTGCAGCAAATGTTTGAGAGTGAGGATTAGGGCTTGAACCTCTGCTTGCAGCGCCGAAGATGCTTGGACGCTACTGGTAAAGCCATCGATCAGAGTTCCAGAGTGATCATGGCACACACACGCTATGGCTCCCTCGTTGCTCGCTGTTGGAAAAGCCCCATCAATGTTGATTTTGATGACACCAGGCTCCAGAGGGCACCACAGTAGATTAGGGTTTAGCAAGTGTGTCCCTGGTTGCGACGCTGGCTGCAAATAGCAAGGGGCAATCTGCGCATTTGTGAGGGCCACTTCCACGACCTGTTCTAGGTGTGTGCGTTGCCTCCGGAAAACAAAATGGTTGCACGCCTTCTAGATCTGCCATAGAATGGATGCAATAGTCGCTAGATAAGGTAAGTTGGCACCATTCTCAATCAGATCTGCTAGCCAAGCATCCATTCTATTTGTTCTATGTGATGATATCTTGATATTAACTCGGGGATGTGACCAAATACCCTACATCCATGAGCACAAAAGAAAAATATGTTTTGTGGTTTTTGGTAATTGAGATTGGCATAATTGACATACCGGATCTGGGATAATTCGTCTTGCGTTAGAGGTTGTCTTTTGTAGATAGTGCATTGTGGCATAAGGACCACATAAAGATGCGAATTTTTGGGGCTGTCTTCCCGGTCCAAATCCATCTCCATAATTTTCATGGGGTTTGGTAGGATGAGGATGCTCGGGTGTGATCTTTGTTGTGATATATATGTCTAAGATAATTGTACCCACTCTTCACGGTATACATACTAGACTGTGTCCCTTCCAGATGAGTTGGTCTGCTATGGAGGTGGGTCGTAACTATAGGGTGAGAATTTCCTCTACAGTCTGATCATCAAAGCTATTGCGGAGTATGGGGACATTCCATATACTCTGTTCCGGAATTATGAAATTTGCCACCTTCACAGGTTCTCCTCTAGGTGCAGGGCCGCCTAAAATTCCTTTTGATAGCCATTCATCTTCTCGGACTCGTATCCGTTGCCCATCGCCGACTGACCACTAGAGTTGGTTCGAAATGGACTCTTTGCCTAGCAGTAAACTTTGCCAACCCTAGGATGGTCTAGATCCTTTTTCCACATGCCAAAATTCCTTAGAGTGGAAATATAATCCTTTGAATACTCTGCTCCACAAGGATGATGGATTTTGGAGAAGTCGCCATGCTTGTTTTCCCAGTAACGCTTTGTTGAAGGTGAGTAAATCTTGAAAGCCAAGTCCCCCGATATCTTTTCTGTCTTTAAGTAGATCCCATTTCTTCCAGTGAATTCTCGACCTGCTACAATTATTTTGCCACTAGAACCTTGCTATTTTATGCTCAATGGATTTACATATAGAGACAGGAATTTTAAATATCGACATGGCATATTGCGGGAGTGCCTGTACTACGGTCTTTATCAAGACTTCTTTACTTCCTTTGAAAATTAGATTCTCTTTCCACCCTTCCAACTTTGCATTAACTCTACCCAGAATCCAGACAAACATCTCCTTTTTGGATCCCCCCAATCAGACGGTATACCCAAGTATTTACTAGTCTTTTCAAGCACATGTACTCTCAGTTCTTTGGTCAGATTTTCCTTTAATCTAATAAGGCAATCTTTACTAAGGAAAATTCATGATTTATTTCTAGTCACAAAATGTCCCGTTTCTAAATAGTATCGATTCAGTATATTTGCTAAATTCTGACATTCTTGGAGCCGTCCATCTAAGAAAAAGATAGCATCATCGACAAAAAATAGATGAGATAGGATATGACACCACCTGTTTAATTTGATCCCTTTATATTGCCCATGTCGATGGCTTGCTTGATAAGGATGGATAAGACATTCACCAATAGAATGAACATGTATGGAGAGAAGGGATCTCCCTATCTGAGCGCTCTTGTTGGATGGAAGTAGTATAAGGGTTCGTCATTAAATTTAACACTAAGGGAAACCGTGGTAATGTATTGCATCACCCACTGTACCCATTTATCATGGAATCCCATTTGGAGTAGGTAGGTTTCTAGGAAATCCCACTCAACCCGATCATAAGCCTTCTGCATATACAGCTTTAGTATTGCCTGAAATTTTTTTTTTTCTGTCCATAATCTTGAGTTGATGGAGCACCTCTTGGACGACCAAGATGCTATCTTGTATTTGTCGACCAGTCACAAATGCACTTTATTCCGTTGAAATCAACTCAGGTAACCATGGTTTTAGACGATTCACTAGCACCTTGGATATGATTTTATAGACAAAATTACAGAGACTAATTGGACGATATTGATCCAACCTTTTTGGGTGTGGTATCTTTGGAATTAGGGAAATGAGTGTCCTATTAAAAGTTGGGGGCAGCACACCGAGATAAAGAAGTCTTGCACCGAGATAAATATATCTTCTTGTAGAATATCCCAGTGAGTCTAGTTAAAAAGTCCATTCAATCCGTCGGTCCTCGGGGCTTTAGTAGCCCCTAGTTGGAATGTTGCTTGCTTTATTTCCTCCTGAGTGACCGTAGCTATTAGAATTGTATTCATTTCCTCTGTAACAACTTGTGGACACTATGCCAGAATAGGCCCATAATCATGGTATCCAACAAATCGATACAAGTTTTCAAAGAAATTCATTGTCATCGCCTTCAGTTGATTGGTATCTTGAATCCACCCTTGAGTTTCGTCCTGCAGCATACTGATTCTATTTCTTTGCCTCCTTTGGATAGTGGTCGCATGGAAAAATTTGGTGTTCTTATCCCCCCATCTAAACCAGTTGATCCGTGATCTCATCGCCCAATATTGTTCCTCCTATTGCCATAAGTGTTGTACATCATCTTTCAGTCGATTGACCTGTGCTTTATCGTAGTGGCCATTAGGTTGATTGATATAACTTTGGATTTGCTCTTTTAAAGCAATAATTTGATGATGGCCCTTAAAGAACTTCAATTGACTCAATCTTGCGAGCACCGAAGAGACAGCCTGTAACTTGCGGGTTAGAGTTGAGTCCTTTACCTGTAAAGAAGCCCAAGAATCTACAATAACCGTGCGACACTCTTTATTCTGTAGCCAAAAGGCTTCGAATGTGAAAGCCTTCCTTCTTCTTACTGGATTTACTTCAATAGTTAGTAAAATCGGGCTATGATCAAAACCCAAAGCAGGTAAGGCAAAAACTTCAGCTTCCGGAAAAGTCAGTCGCCATTCCATAGTACACAGCACCTGATCCAATCTTTCTTTTACAAAATCTCTCCATCTCTATTATTTACCCATGTGAAGGCACAACCCTTACTCTCTATATCCATCAATGAACAATCATTTAAAAGTTCCCCAAAAGAATGCATCCGATATGGTTCTGCTAACCTCTTGCCCACTTTGTCCCAATGATAGATAATCTCATTGAAATCTCCAGTGCACACTCACGGTAAGGTATTTGAGTAACTGATTTGTCTCAATTCTGCCCATAAGTGTTGTCTTTGTTGATATACCATTGGCGCATGAAGGCAGGTAAGACGCATTAGATTTCCACTCGGCACATTGGTGCATATCATATCAATGAGATTTGTAGTATGTCGGTCTACACACAAGGAGACCTGGTCATTCGAGAAAACCGCCATCCCACCAGCCAAACCAATAGGGTTTTACCACATAACAACTTGGGTATTTCAACCTCTTATGAATTCTCTAGATCACTAGTTCCTGATTTATAGTTTCCATCAAAGAGACTACATCGGGCCTTTCTTGGGCCACAAGGGCCCTTAGAGGTTGAACTATCAGAGGATTGCGCAGTCCCCGATAGTTCTAGCTAATGAGCTTCATTTTTCACATGGTGGCTTATTAGGGCTAGCCACCACAGCCCAACTACCGGCCCCTTCGGCCTCAAATATCGGGGTATCTAGAAGATGAGTTTCATCAATCCCTTCTTGCAAATAAGTACGTGACTCATAAGGGACATACCTTTTAGCTTTCTTGAGAGGGCTCGCTTTGTTGTACATCCTTGTGCTCTTCAGTTTCTTAGCTTTAGATGATCCTTCAGTTAAATCCCTAATAACTTCAATCTGTTCTATTTCCTAAAGATTAATTTTAGGTTATTAATCTTCAAGAAATTCACCACAAATTTCTTGTTTTGCACTTTGTTAATTAGACCTCCAATTATTTTTATTTGCAAAGCAAATTAGAACCGAGATTAATTTCTCTTATCTAACACCAAATTTCTTCGATAATTTCGTACTTAATTAGTCTGAATAAATTATCTTCAAATTTTATGAAAATTTTGTCAAACTAAAGTTATTAATATTATCTATAATTTCCTTTGAAGATATGTTTGCCTAATTCTAAGTCATTTTTTCCAAGAAAATCTTAGAACATAGCAATCTTAGATTAGGCTTCGAATTTTCCAAAAACATTCAAGTGTTCAACTCATTTAATACATGAGCCTAGTCATTTATCTAAGCCTAGAATATCTTCAGCTCAGCCATTTGAACATTTATACACATCTTCAAACATTCAAACATCATTGATTATCATCATTAATCTAATTGAACTATAAACCCTAAGGAGTTCGATCATGGAAATCATCAATCCAACTTATCTATAGCCGATTTCACTCCAATTTCATTGATTTTCATCACATCCTCACTCAATTCTTTTCATAGATTGGAGATATAATTCCAATTTTAAACTGATTTAATCAAAGCACCCTTTGATGATTCTATGGAATTGCTATTCAAGCACTCATGATCCTACCTTTGAAGTTGTTTCAGCGAGCAACTATTGATATCAGCCAAATCAAGTAATTTCTAACGCCGGCAATGATGAGAGGGAGAAAGTACTTTTCTTTTCTAATTCTTGTAGGAATGAGCTTTGCAAGGAAAATTGGAGGAAAAGTCAAATTTAAGATCTAATCTTATCTCTACAAATCACATTAGGTTAATGAGTAAAAATTAAATTGATTAGCTATTTCCTAGTCACACAAATTGAGATAGATGACATGAAATCCTCAATGGCTAAGATTGAATGGGAAAGATGAATGGGCTTGATTATTGCTTAGGAGCTAAGTAAGTTAACTTTGGTCAATTATTGATCAAATTCAATTGGGTCCCTGAATCAAATGTCTAAAAAAAAAAGAAAAAAAGAATCAAATTAATGAATTTCGAAATTTTTAATTGAGGGTCAAAGTCTTTGATTTGACCAAAAAAGTCAATCCTCAATCATTTTTATTAAAAAAAGAAAATTAAAAATCTAACTATGATGCAAGAGGCTAATTGATATCTATTTGTGATTTTCACAGAATTTATACAACGTTGATCTAGCATTGACTTTCTAAGTTTGACCAATAAGTCAATCTTTGAATTGTTAAAAAAATGACACATAATTGCTAATATATTGGAATATTCCTTATCCCTATATGCAAAATGGAACTCTAATAACTCTAAAATGACTTTCTAGTTAAGAAAGCAGTGATGCGCAATCAAGGATCTTGAGTTTTGAGTTTTGACCTAAATGGACTTGTTGGCGGAAATTTAGGTGTTAACAACTATCTCTCTTTGAGAGAGAGCTAGAAAAGATTTCCTTTCAAAGAAAAAAAAAGTAATGTGTTAACAGTATCAACTAAAAGGAGAGTGAATAGGTGATGACAAAATAATGCGGACTTCAAAATATGTCAAATTTGATATAGCGTAATCTTGAAGTGAGTGACATGACTTAGTGCTAGCTTATGTCCACTCTCTCGAGTTAACAATCTACTGGTTGGATTCCATTAGTAAATGATTAGAAGTTGTATTTGTAAGTGCCTACTTATACCCAAGCACTTCTTCACATATTGATTTCCCTTGATATGTGAATCCATTTATGATATCGATAAATCTATTGAACACCTCAGTGACTAGTTTCATCTTGAAAGATATATGTCTGCTGAGGACTGTGTTTATTTTTGTCTCCTTGACTCTATTGGTTCCTTCAAAGGTCAGTAGAAGTTTGTCCCAAATCTCTTTTGTTGTTTCACAAGAAAAAAACATGATTATATTCAACAAGACATAATACACATTAAAAAAGAGAATACAAAGTTTTAACATCTAAACCTTCTCTTTTACTTAACTCCTATGGAGTGATTATGGGTGTTGCAGTTGAGTTGTTTCTCCCATAGTGTAGGATTCACTCCATTTTGTACCACATCCTACATTATCAGTAAATGTGATGAATGTTTTCATTTTGTTCTTCCAAACATCATAATCTTTTCTATTGAAGTAGGGAAGTCTGGTGTTGCTTTGTCCTCCAATAATACTTAGTCCACGCATGCTAGCATAATAGATTGCTAACTCGGAAGTAAACACTTCAAAATAATAAAAGCACCTTGCTCTAATACTGATCGATATGGTTAATAGTATTACCAAGAGGGGGGTAAAAAAGTGATTTCAAGAAACTTGACAAAATAATGTGGAATTCCAAATGTGTCTAGCTTGATGTAAGTATAAACCTAAATATGAGTAATGAGTGATGTAACGACCCCAACTCCATCTTTAGGGTCTTGAGAGGTAGGAGTTATTTTCGTGACGTCCCAGGCCCGTTGCCGTCCCGATTCTTATATCTTATTATCATGCACATGTGGAAACATAAATAGACAACTCCCCGGACAAACAACAGCTGGAAGACTAGGACATATGTCACATGGAACACACTAATTATATTATAATAGTACTATTACAAGCCTCTTTCTCTACTAGCTCTCTTCTCTTTTTGCATTACACTACAAGTTTTCCACATAGGCCAAGGAATTCTTGTCTCCTCTAACATGACTGTAGCTCCCAATACTGACGTGAAACTTTCATACCTATAAGACTGAAAGATAAGGGAGTGAGTTTTTGGGAAACTCAATAAGTAAAATTCTTAGTTCTTTACTAAGAAAACATCTCATCATCGAAGCCTAGCAAGTACACCACTTGCAAACAGTGTTGATGGCAGATTAATCGTAAATCATATGTCATGCTTTATCTAAACACATGCCATCCATGTCAAAACTACCATCAGCTTATCAATAATTCATGCTCATGCATAACTAGCATTCATGCAAATTCATTTATAGTCATTCTTTCTCAACCTGGCCCTCCTAACTTGACTGGGGCTTCCTAACTCGATTAGGGCATCTCAACTCGACCGAGACTTCTCGGGGCTAGCTTCCCAAGGCTTCTGAGTTCAAGACCCAAGCATCGTGGCTCAACTAGGGCATTGTGGCTCAGCTGAGGCATCTCGTTCAATTAACGAGGCATCGCCGCCAACGTTGTGTGGCGACGGGCGCTTTTCCTCTTTAAGTATACACGTATATGCATCATACAATCCGATTCTTATCTTTATTATTAGCTGACACATGCATGGCCTAAAGGCGTACTCATACATATGTAAGTGCCATGAATTCTTGTACTACACTAATAAATATGTTAAGAATGACTCATGGTCTATGACTTGAACCAATCACTTAGCATCGATTCCCGCACCGAACAAGGTTTGAAAACGGCATGCCTCAATGCCGATCCAAGACCTTGAGGCTTGGGTACACCTCGCTTTTGTGAAGATCCTAAGCTCAGTGGACCTCGGTTTCAACCCGGCATGAACATACTTCATGCCGTGAATAACCCTTGGGTCATGGCTTGATTCAAACGTCAAGCACAAAGTCCCCGCACCAACCAAGGCATAAAACCGACACGCTTTAGTGCCTTACCAAGACCTCGCGGACTTAGGTGATCCCTGTACCGATCAAGACTTAGAACCAACACACCTCAATGCCGATTCAAGAGCTTACGGCCTTAAGCGATGCCCGCATCAAATGAGACTTAGAACTGGCATGCTTGAATGTCGATCTAAGGCCTTGTGGCCTTAAGTGACCTTGCCTTGCATCGAACTCAACCCGAGCAAATCTCGGCCTCATTTCGAGCGTGAACAACTCATGCACACGTTCAAGCACAGACATAAGAAAAACCATGCAAAAGATCCAACATCCTACCCATGGCTTGACGAGTGAGCACTTAACTAGACTCAACAATGGAGTTTATTGCCCTAGAGGAGAAATAGTGATCTTACTTACCTAGATGAACCTTGAGAACTAGCTTTAATGACTTGATGAGGGGCGATGGTGCGAGGTCGAGAGAAATAGAAGAATGGCATGTAAAAAGCAACAAAGGAGAAGAGGGCTCAAGGTGAGAATGAATGGGGTGGTTCCCTTATTTATAGGTTCAAAACTCATCATTATCCCTTTCAAGTGGCCCAATCGTCTTTCTTGAAGTAGTATGGCTATAACATCGAGATGGTAAGCCTAATTTGCAAGGTGGCATGCCTAGGGTCCTAGGAAAACACTTGTCATATTTTTATTGGATCACCTATTCCATGCCATCATGACTTAGCCTACCTGTTTTCCAAGGAGAATCTAATTGTAATGATGACCAAATCTTTAGAGGCCGCCTAAACTTATGACTCGCCATTCTCATTAAATGCCTAGATTTGGTTAATCATGAGGTTTGAATATTTTGCACATGTCTGTATTAAATAACTTGCTTTCTAAGTTTTGGCCCTCTAGAATATTCCACCAAGTTCTCTTCTACTTGGTCCATTTAAGCCATTGAGTCCTTTACTTCTTCCCCAAGGAAAATCTTGAGCCATCATTATCAAATCTTCAAAGGACACCTAAGTGGGGAGACTAATCTTGCATTTAATGAAATATTCTAGAATCTTCTATTATATCTTCTCTTTAATGGTCCATTTTTCTAAGAGTCCCTTATTTAATTCCCAAGGCGAATCTTTGGTAATCATTATCAAATCTAGAAATATTTATCTAAAGTGGTGAGTCATCCTTATTCAAGAAGAACCTAGTATATTCTAGAACGTTTTCTAATTTGTTCATTTCCATAGAATATGACAACCATGGGAAATATGTCATTGAAAGTACAACAAGAACCAAGCAAGGGCTTTTTGTGTACTCCCTAATCGATCATTCCGACACACACGAGGTTCGAGGCAAAGCTACCCTTAGTATGGTTGTCGTAGGCAAAATTACCTACTTCAGCTAAGTCGATGACCTAGGGCATGGGCTCAATGGTCGGTCCTTGAGTTGGCTCTGGCCGAGCATACTAGGCCCGTGGCTAACTTTAAGCCTAGGGTAGGCCCGAGCGAAAACCTAGCACACACAGGGTTCTTGGCCGGATCCAAGATCCATCATAAGGGGTCCATAGCCAGCCCACAACTGATCCATGGCCAAGCATACCTAGTCCATAGTCGGCTCTTAGTTGTTATGTGGTTGCATGGGAGCGGTCAATCCGTGACCAACGCATGGTCGCACCGGATAGACTCATAGTTATCCACGGTCAGTACATGATCGAGCAGAATCACCCACAATTGGAACATGACTACTATGGATCAATCCATGATCATCCATCGATCCATGGTGGTACGTGACCATCCAACGACCAACTGTTATGGTCAAGCGACCGTTCCATGGCCAAATGGCTTGAGTCCATTTGCATGGTCAGTGGATTGGTTTATGGCTGATCCCTTAATCAATCCATGGCCAATCCTTTGCATCCCTTCTAGTCAAGCCAATAGGTCCATGGTCGATCCTCGAAACGATCCATGACTAATTCTTATCATTGGCACACCAAACTTGTAGCCATTTCTCATAGGGTCGAAAATCGAGATGTTACAAGTGAGATAGGTAGGATCAAGTCATAGCAAGGTGTGCAATGCAATTCTATTAGGCAAGATAGCAATCTAAGGAAAGAGACAAAAAACATTGTGCATAGAGCTTTATAATGGTTTGGCTTACTGCAAGCTTATGTCTACTCTTCTGACCCAATAGCCTAATAGTTGGATTCTAGTAATCGATGAGAAGTTACAATCGTATGTGCTTGCTTATACCAAGCACTTCTGCACAAATCAAGTAATGCTTATGCTCAAGTTGTCTCACCCTAAGCACACACTAAAGCACTGCCAATACCTCTCAAGGTGTCACAATATCAGTATACTTAAAAAGGCAAGATATAAGAATGTAACGGACTCTTTAAATTTGGATTTTGCACTGAAGATCCCTCTTATACTCTTCTTCGCGTCTTTGATTTTCTTATATACTCCTCAACAATCAAACTTCCCTTTGGAAAATCTTCACAAGAGTCTCTAAGTTATCCATTGGGCAATTGATTGTAGAATCACTTTAGCCGTTGAAGTCAATTAATCTGAGTTCCTATAAATTTGATCATCCATACAATTAAATATTTGGCTTCCAAAAATAGAGTGGCTTTAACTTGAAGAAAATCTTTTGTCTTCAAGTTGATTGTCAATCAATCATTTCCTCTCATATTAGAAATTCTTATTAGGTCACTAGATAATATAGATAAGGTATTTTATCTTGGGATAAAAAAATAAGATCATGTGACAAAGTTGTCGTCTCAAGTTGTGCTATCACTCGATGTATATCAACAGTTGCTGGTTATATGAAGTCTCCCTGGTAATATCAACTCCTGCTCATATCAAGCTTCTGATGATATCGACAGCCCTTGGTTATATTAGGGTTCTTGCTAATATCAGACTTCTACTCATTTCAGGCTCCTGGTCATATCACACTCTAGTCAAATCAAGCTTCCTGAATATAATCAATTGATTTTTACTAATACTTCGAGCATGATGGTGACAAAGATTTTTTATGTTGTTCACCTCAATAGCTCCAAATCTTTATGAAATCCCCATTCTTTTAGACATATTCACGTAGGTTCTTTCACCTATTATGAATCTTTCACTTCGCATTTTGTATCTTGTTCTTGAAGGCCAAACAATCATACATGATATACCCCTTTCTCTCATGTGATACTCGCATGACTTAAATACATCAAGGCTAGCAAACTTCGAAGGGTTATCTCAGGGACTTCTTTGCCAATCAATCTCTTTTCAATCAGCAGCGGAAGAAGTTAAGACAAAGTCCTAGGCAACGAGTGAATTGTCTTGGTGCGGTCCTTTTGTTCCGAGTAAAGTTTTGATACACTCCCACTTAAGGAGTAAATGGCCTATGTGGAGCTACCAATAAAGACCTTAAAACTGCACATAGGTTATGATTACTTCATTTGCCAGTCCTTTTTCCTTCTTCACAAGAAACCTTTGAGAGCTTCTCTTGGTATCTTACCAATTCTAATCACCCCTTTGATGCGCTCAAACATGGTAATGAGTTTGGGAAGTTTGAACCTTTGGGGCTAATAATACAACCTAGAGAAGGGTTAATAGGTTGTTTTAGAAAACTTAATATTCTTTTGTGGAAAATAGCTGACACTAAGTAAAAATATAGTCAAAGTGATGTTTCAAAGTTCATGAGCTTTATGTGTGCTTGTGGAAGTAATAAGGGAAAAACAGTAGCATATAATGATGTATAGTTTTTCGGCTTTATCCCCAAGCCTTCATCCACTATTCAGACTAACAACCATAGGTTAGGCTAGATTGCACTAGTAATTTACTTGGAAAATTGCAATCGGTAACCACTAACCATTAGGACTCAGCTGTTACTCTTACTCTTGTACACTTAATTTTTAGCATAATTACTTAGACAGAACGAATACAATATTAAGAGAAATAGTCAAAGGAGAGCATTTTGTTTAGAGCACAACGTGTAGCAAATTTTCAAACTTTAGCACATAACTCTCTCTTACATTTGGCTTCCGAGATCTTCTCATTTATAACAGTCTTCAATCTATCGGTAGGAGGTCGAATAGATAAGCAAATAGCCTTTAGAGTAACCGCTCATGTTGTTGTCCAAAAATACCCATACAGTATTTTTCCAAAGAACTTGTAGGTTGCCTAAAAATAACATATATTGCTGTCCTTTCACTGCCATTTCTACCAAACTTGTCAAGCAACTGAGCTTCTCTGTTACTGTCATTACATGGATACTACAGTTGTGCGAATCCACTGCCAAAACAACTAGCTTGTTGAACCAACCAACATCATCAAATGAACGTTATTGCCATAGGATCAATGACCAGTTATTTACAGCATCATCATAGACATGAAAACAGTCGATCTTTTTGGTCTGTTGGTACTATTTACAAAAATTCTGTATCAGGACATATTGCATTTTTTGATCCATTAGATCACACCATGTATATTATGTAGTCGTTTTGTTACGAGCATCTGCACATACTATAATAAACATTATACTGAAGATCATTTGAACATCATCAAAATTACTTAGAGATAACAACGAGAGCACAACATCCTCTCAAAATAATACTGCGGAAGAGCCTTGAGAGAGAGCTCCATCATCTTTCTCTCATCAAGCGGTGGATGAACTTGTGCCATCACCCCACCTTAACTATACACGTAGGTTATGAAATTTTCTGCTCTCTTCTTCTCCATTCAGGCTAACTCATCCCTTGTAAAGCAATGTCCGTACCATACTTGTAATGTTAGATGAAAGTTTCATCTAGATCTTCCCACTTATCAAAATTTTCAAGCTCTAGAAAGATAAACCATTGCAATGCCAGGCCTAAGAGATTCTTCTAGAAGGTTTGAACCAAGAGAGGGACATCTCGGCATATCGGCCCATTTTCATTAGGGGTTATAAAAAGGTGCCAAAATAGTGTTAGATTTATCTAGCATAACTAAGTCCTAATATCCATGAATTCCTAATTTGCAGAAGTAAAATGTTCTCCCTTACTTTACTCGGGTTTCCAATCGAATTGTAATAGATTAGTGGCAACTCTCGAATAAATTAAATAGCAAGTTAAATTGATTAAACCAAAACCCCAAAGTTGCGATTGGTATGGGTTAGAAGAGTCCGCTCTAAATCTTTGACCTAGTAATCCATTGTTGTTATTAGTATATTTTGTGGTTCACCTCTAGGAAGGTAGCGACAAAATTGGCTCTCCAAAGCAACTAGATGACTACCAGGATTGTAGAGGACTCATCGGGATCTCACTAGAAAACCAACAGGAAAAAGACCCAGTGAAGCTTGCAAGTGCAGTTGAAGTCAGATGAGCTATAGGAGAGGCGCGACTGCGGGTTGCTGGAAATCACTAGCAAAATTAAATGTAAGAATACGGAAAAGAGAAATCAGGGAATTTGTATAAATCTCAATATATTATATTAAGATACATCAGCCTATTTACTGGCTTTATAAGAGATTATCAAATGTAATATACCAATCAAGATATATACAATTAAAAGAGATATTGCATGATCTTAAAAGATACAGAAAACCAACAAAAATATTCTAATTATCTATAATATAGGAAAATATTCTAAAGAACTATCCTAATTATCTCTAACAGACAAGAGGAGGACTCGCTGAGCTTGCTGGGCGAGTGCAGGGATCAATGTTTCTAAGGTTGCTTAGTGAGACGGCAAGTAATCAGTGTTACAAGAGGACTATGGAGTCGCCGGGTTGGACTGCTGCCTACCGAGGCGGGACTAAAACGCAGGTAAAGGGTGGTACCAACTGCGGACGGTGGTAGGACGCGGTGGCAGGAGCTCATCTGGTGATTGTAGCCGCGGAAGCACTTCCCCTTTTCTTCTCTACGTATATATTTTTGTAGCCTCTTTTTGCCTTTTGTTTTCCAACCTCAATTGTGAATATACTACTCTTAATTGTGTCGTATAACACGCTTATATAAGCTTGAATCTAGGGTTTTCTTTTGATACAAAATTTCCTAATTTGAATCAAAAGCATATCTAATATAGATTCAAGATCAGGAAACCTCCCTTTATTGCGCCCTTGTGATCAAAATTATATAATATAAAGCGTATCACTTATAATTTCGATCACATGCCCTATTTAGCATGCTCCCATCTTAATTTTCGGCCATGATGAAAATTTAATGGTATCAATTTGACTATCCCTCTTACGGGCTTAATCCCAAAAATTTAATTAACTTCTGGATCTCCACGCTTGAACCCATTAGCTCTAATCTAATTTAAATGCTGCTCATGTGAACCTAATTAAAATGCTCCTAATATGCAAATGCAATTAATATTACTCTTGTTTAGGGATCGGGGCTTCCTAACTTTTATTATGATAAATAACTAAATAGATTGTCAAAATTTAGATGTCAATAATCATTACATAGTGGTCATAAACAACACTTATAGCCATTGCCGTTGGCGTTGCATAGGGTGGAGAGAGAGAGGGGGTACTTCTTAGGCCCATTATAGGGAGCTTAATTTGAAGGCCAATGTCATCGGCCATTTGTTTCCAGTTTGTGTGCTTATGAGCCCAGTATAGTTCATATGATTGCACTTTTTCAGCCACTTCACTTCACTTAGTTATATAATGATTTTATTTTTTGTAATATCACCCCTAAACTAATCGAGTGTCTATAGAGATTTCTTGTGTAGGATGACCACCAAATCACTCTAATTGGAGACACTTTCTTGCAACCCCACCTTTGAGTTCCAGTATTCGAACCCTCAGTCTCTCTCCTTGCCATTGAACGTGTCTGTACTGAAGAATGCAAAAAAAAAAAGAAACTTTTGAACGTAAATTTGAAATTGTTACCGTGAATTTAGTTTTCATTTAAGTCCGACTTACTGAATTCTTGTTTAATTGATAATTGCAGTCGATGGGGTAAGTTTTTTATTTAACAGATACATCAGATAAAAAAAAAAAAAAACTTTCTCACGGTTTGCTCACCCCATAGTGATGAGGGTTTGGAATTTTGTCCTAAATTTCTAGAGAAGAAATCACTTCAGAGGTCTAACCAAAAGATCGTTTAATTAAATCGAGTCAACATCGAATTCGTCACCCAAAAAAAAAAAAAAAAAAAAAAAAAAAAAAAAACATGTAAAAATTTTTGTTCTTTATGTGAAGTGACCCTTTTCTTTTCTTGCTTTTATCAATTCTAAAAATTCATAATTTAGATTGCACACATGTTCAAAGCTCGACCACTTGTGATTGTTAGGGAAGACAATAGGACTGTTGATTCCCTCTAATGCCACGTTTGGTCCTTAGGATAAGGACGTCCTTGAATCCATACTAGTACAGTAAAACAAGAATGACTAGAGGATGGTCTGTTTTGTCAACGCTCAATCAGTCCTTTACTGTTCCTAGGGTCCTACAAATGTAATCTCATTGCATCATCATATCGCCCTCACTCTCCGCCCTTTTGAAGAATCTTAGTTCTTCCAAACTCCAAAATGATTAATTAGGGCAAAAGAAACTAAAGATGAACTGGTTAGGGTTTGAACTGAAGAAAAATCTCATGAACGCCAAAATCTGTCTCTGTCTCTGTCTCTGTCTCTCTCTCTCTCGCTCTGTTGCAAGTTGCATGCAGAACTAGGAGCAACAGTCGGTCATGATGGCTCACCGAACGCTGTATGATCAGGCAATGCGGTCTTCGTGATCATCCCTTTGTGCACGGAATGTCATCTATCGAAGTCTCTCGGTTATTCGACATCATTTTATCTCGCATCAAGGGGAAACAAACAAAGCTCGCATTGGCATTATTGTCTTGGTGTCATATTGGCGCGCTACGAGTGGAAAGAGATTGGTGACGAATGGGGGGTTGCCGACACTTTGGAAGGATGGAAGGAATTAGCTAGAGAATATATCGTCTCATCTTGATAATATTTTGATGCAACCAATTTGATTTCATTCTGATTCAGGTTAAAACAGAAGGATACAGACAAAGTGGAGCTAGCAAGGAGAGAACGACAGACGATATTGATGTAATGGCGTGAAAGAAGCAATGAAGGAAGTTGATTGATGTTCCATGCACTCACGAGTTTCTTTGATTGTCTATTTTCCTTATCATATCACATGAAATATAATTCCCACTGTGAGTATAAGTAATAGTCTTACCGTATATAATTTATTATATAATACCTTTTTTTTTTTTTCAACATCCAAAAATTGGTTGTATCTTGGTTTGTCGAGCTTCTCATTTCAAAGGGAAATACTCTCATTGAATTTATGCACGAATTAGGTTGGAATGCTTTTATTTATAATGTTTGGAGAAGCCTCGAATCACAAGATGCAGGAAATTCCCAATGCTATCAAAAAGTATGATGTCATGTGAGGTATTGATTTACATGTCCCTGAAGGCTTGATGAATCTAGATAGCAAGTGACGCGCCAAAGTTCAATACCTCCTCTCGCATGCAAATCCATATGAAAACCATAGAGTCTGCACAAGGGATCGATGACGAAGAATGCTTCTCTGTTTCATCCTTTGCAAATTGCATAAAGATATCAAGAGACCAGTATATAGAGAAGTGTAGACATGGTACAAAAGGAACTGCGTGACATGTACATGGGATGATTTCTCCTTACTTTTTAGTGTGAATTAAGATCGTGGGACGAACAAGGTACAAAATGTACGTGCTTTTTCACTTCATTCGACATTGAATAATGAAAGATTTAAATGTTTATCTATGAATTTTGTATATATCTAGTGAATTAGTAGTATTCATTCAAACCCTCGAAAAAGGTTTATCGTGTAACTTTGGGAGCTAAAGTATAACTGGATGCCCCACGTAAAATTGTATGTAAGTAGTAGATCTATCAAAATGAGTCAAAGATCCACTTCTTGATCATATTTGATGGGCTGAGTTGTTATATGGGTTAGTTATATTCAATAAATAGATCACAAATGTATTTAGAATAGTAAAACAAAATAATATACAAGTAGTAAGATTTCGTTCATTACATGAAAAATGTGGCGTTTCTGAAAAATATTTTTTAAGAAGCCATTTTCTAGGAAAATGACAATATTTTCTGATATTCAGCTAAAACTTGAAAATGAAATAGAAAATATCTCTTTTGTTCAGTATTGGAAATTCGATTTGATTTTCCTCCATGTACTAAAATCGAATTTTTTATTATTTTTTTTAATTTTTTAATTTTGTACTTTTTCCATTTCGTTCTTATATATTTTTTCTTCTCCTCCATCTTCTTCTTTGGTCTGTCATCAGCAACTGGCCAAAGGTGAGCTCTAGCTTGCTTATGGCTAATTGCCAACCGTTGCCATGGCCGACGATTGGCTGAGCAAGAAGGAAAAAGAAAAGAAAAAGAATAAAAAAAATAGAATTTAAAAAAAAAAAAAAAGGAAAAAGAGAAAGAGGAGGAAGCTAGCAGGGATGTGAGATAAGAGAGAGTGACTGAGAAAAAAATTTTCCCCTACATGAAAAGTGAAAACATCTTTCCCTATTTTAGAAGACTTGTTTTGTTTTCCCTGGTCAGTTCATTTTTCATGAAATAAACACTCGAAAATCTAGAAAATGTCTTTCAAAAAGTTATTTTCCGCAGAACAAACAAAGCGTAAATGGGTTCATAACTTACGTAGGGCTACTCTACCTCTATGACTCTCTTAACTCTTTCTCGTCCTTACTTGATCTCAGCTCAGTCACTTCATGCCCTCACTTTAATTTGAGTATAAGTTTTTCTAACTTCTGTTAAATATAAAAGTATTTTAATAATATGAGTCGAGTATAAGACATTAAATTTGTAGTGTATAAAAATTGGTCAATTTGGATCAAATCATTTTAAGCCCAACCCACCAGTTTGATGGATTTAGTAGGTAGGAACTGGATGATATGCGGGCCATTGCCATGTGTCCCTCACGGACGGACCAAAACGACGCTGGAGACTATCGTTGTCAACTGACGTTGCTTGGATTTGGACCACAAATATATAAACTTACTGTCAACATTAAGGCCATGCGTATGCGTTTAAATGTAAATAAATCAAAGTAATAATTGTGCGCCCACTATCGACCTCGGCTCACGTGTGATTATTTTTTGAAATTTACTAAACGATAGTGTATGCAATACTTTAGATTGTAATTGCATATTGACCAACAAATTGGCTGAATGCATAATATCTGCGACCAATTGAGAGAAAGAAGAATAGACCGGTCAAACGGGGGTCGGATTGAAAATGGTCTGATCCAATTAACCTATTTAACTTATTTTGATCCATTTCTGTACAATACAAATCTAGTAATATATGCTTGACCTAACTCATACTCGACGCAACCCATTTTACTAAGATAGTTTTATATCTAACCAAATTTAAAAAAACTCATACCCAAATTGTGTAGAGAGCATGGAGCGAGCGAGTGCAAAATCGAATGAGTGTGAGAAAGAGTAAAGAGAAAGTCATAGAAGTGGATTTAGTCTAAATAAGTTGTCACCCCATTTAACACTCATATTATTTTAGGCATTATCATTATAAACAAATTTATGACCTATTTACTAAATATAACTAACTCATATAAAAATTCAATCCATTAATAATTAACAAATGAATTTATGATCCATTTTGATAGGTCTAGAGAAGGTAAGACATGACATTCTAATGAAATAAAAACCTAGTTGGAGGAAGTTTCCTCCAATTACTAGGACTGAATTAAAAGTAAACCTTAGGCATCAATTTTCGTTGGCATTAAGTAAAAGAGCAACATAAACATTCATTAATGGTAGTTAAAACAGTGGTATTTAGTAATATGGCTTTCTTAAAAATTTGCTTGAAACATTTGTCAAGTAATTAGATAACTAAAGGATATTATAATTTCCAACATATTTTTTTTCCAGAAACAGTGCATGATCAATATTTAATTAGGTGGATAGATGACGTCAACTTACAAGAACCGGTGTGCTAACATGAAAAGCTTACGAGAAACAGTAATATCTCCTAAGTAAAATGATATATCAGCAATTTCATTACTTACAGAGTTTCTTTTCGGTTCACTTTTTTCTGTATATTCTCCTCAGATTTGGTCTGTTTGCACTGATTTTCATTTTTTATCATTTACTTGATCAAAATTCTACGGTTCCCATACTTTGATTGTTTTTTTTAAAATTCGAAACGTTTGAAGCTTTCAGAAATGCAAACATCGACATGTAAATTCACATCAAGTTACTTTCATAATTTTTAAAATTAAAATAACACTGTAACGTTTGACGGGAAGAAATTCGTTTTTTTAACAAAATGCAAAACAGACAAACCATGAGACATTGATTGCAACAGTTGCATTGAATAACGGATGAACCACTCGGATTGTCTGCTTGTCGAGTCTCTCGAACAAATCCAAAAACAAAAACAAAAAAATCACCTAATTCTCTATTAATTAAATCACCACAAAACCATAATATTTTATTAACCTAATATGAAATGATAGACTTTTCAAGAGCAATGTCATAAAAAATACAAAACAATGACAAGTGGCATGTGCTCTAAGCATCTTTCCCATCACTCAGGATCGTGAAAGAGACCCAGTTATAATTTAACTCGCTCTCCGCGAAACACATGCGGCTGAACATCAACGACAAGCCTTTTACGTGGAAATACTGCTAAGAACTTTACAAGATCAAGCAACGGAGATTTATTGTTATGTCGATAATGTAAGAATATATCGTATCATCTTCCAATAAATTCATCTTTCGTTGTAATAAGTTCTGTACTAAATTTAACTAAAAGTAGGTATTTCATGGGTTCAAATTTTAAATGGATATATCGTTTGATTTTCTATATTCTCTCTTTCACTAGTATTATTTAGTGTGCATTTGCTATATTCTCATTCTTTGTATCATCCTTAGATGAGGGCTTCCTTTTGTCAAGATTTAAATACATCTACCATTATATTCGTCTGAGAGCTTAAATTTTTAAAATAATTGGTAAAAATCCTACAAAATTTTATAATTAGCACTGTCATTTGACATAATCTATAAAATTATTATAATTTCCATGGTCATTATTGATGTATATATCTTATCTATGATTCCTTGCATGTTTCTTTCTTTATTAGTCATAAGGAGAAGATGTCGATTGGCCCTAAAACTCTCCAAGAGCTCAACATGTTGTAACATTCTCATAGATCTGTCTTTTTTTTTCCTGATCATTTGACAAGAGGATTTGTTTTTAATCAATGTAAACCCTGGAAAATAGGTTTGCTTCCTTCTTTTCAACTATACAATAGAGAGGAGGAGAAAATTTCAAGCCAAAAATACCGACAAAAGTCGATCTTGATCTTAGCGTCCAAACGCACGCAATTCTCAATACGTTGATCGGTTCATGGTCTATCAATCAAATTGAACCGTTTCCACTTGTTGCCGTCTTGCTGAAAACCAGGCTTATCAAATTTGAAGTGACATTGCTGAAAACGATCTTGCCATGTTATAGACTTCAAGTGCATAGACCATAGCTTGCTAGACAGCTTATTTACATACACATGTGTTGCAATTTCCGTTTCTTGCAATTTATTTAATGACTCATCTTTCAATAAACTAGAAAGTTAGGTTCTCAATTATTCAAACCCTAAGGGATTAGGTTACCTTCTTGGACCCGTAATTATATAGAGATTATCACGACATTAACTAACATGATTAATGACAACCGGATATCTCCAGCAAAAGGCCCCATTTTACTCGATCATGGGATAGATAACTCCAAGACTTGAGAAGATGATAATCAACGGATACCAACCTTTTTTCCTCGGCATGGTGACAAATCGAGTTGGTTGAAGTTTAATTATTCATGAATCAGAACACGATATCATCAAATATCATTGAAGTATAGATGTTAAGCGGCGATATTTAGGGGTGTAAGGTAGCACGCGACAATGACTGATGTGAAGCATTAACATACAAACTCATTTGCTTCATTGTCTTGGTGAACCAATGGTATGGCGACATTTAACTATATAATTCCTTCTCGATTAGGGCTTGTTAGGTTTAACGCTTTACTTGTTCTTGCATGGGACAATGACATGGGATGTCAACAATGGCAATAAGCACCATTAGTCAATAACTTGCGACGATGTTATACCAATTCATTAAATGGCCTACAAAAGCAGAAAATCTTTAAAAGCAAATCAGTTTCTTTGATTTACATTAAATGCCATAATCAGAAGATGACAATACTTTATTGACCTTCACCAACCCTTCAATTTTTTTTATACTTTTTAGTTTTTGAAATTCGAGCCCTTAAGCTGAAAATCTAGGCCAACTCTCCGCAACCCCACCATTGCTGGTCGAAAGGAACGAAGCTAGCCCTAGAGACTAGCTGACTGCATGATTACAGGCGAGCTTCTAGGGTTGGTGAACATTTTATTTCAGGAATCCAGACTGTGAGCTTGACATATTTAGAATAAGTTCGTATTTGATTTATTGGGGAGAATGTTTTAGTCATCAAGAAGCCTAAGCAAAGAATTAGGTGAGAACTTTCTAAGACGAGCTAGCACTTCTTAAACGTGGTGGGGGGATCATATGCGTGGTGATTCGTATGTCAACATCGTATCCGATTCGCAGAACGCGATTTGAATAAATTAATCAAGTTCCATCCTATAGAATAATAGTTTTTTACTTGAATGAACTGCTCGCACAGAGAAACCTTAGCATGGCCATCCATAAACCACTCTTTCTAGGCCAACCTGTATGCAGTGCCAAAATTGTTTGTACATGCAAAGGAAGGAAGTCTAGGAGCATCTTCTTCTCTAGAAATAATGCACCTAAAATAAGATATTTATTTAGCTTTCACTTAGGCCTTCTCAGGAAGCGACCACGCATGCTCTACATGATAATGGGTCAAAACATTGAGCAATCAATTATTGGTAGTCCAACCAAATGGAGGAATTATTGAACAAGTGACTGCGAATCCACCTTCCGATCATGCGAGAATTGTCTTAACCTCTTGAAAGAGCTCAAGCAAGATCGACATCAACAGGACTGATAGTTTGAAGTTCAATCTTTTTAGCAGAAAGCACGATTGCCACCTCATGATGAATAATAGACTCTTGCCAAGAGGTGGTGCGCGTGCCATGTGTGTACAACAAGGGACAAAATACAGTATAGATTCTTTAGATAATGCAACAAACATGATCAATCATAATATAAAAAATGAATGGAAACTTGTGTTATCTAGTGGAACTCAACATAAATCCAATAGATACTAAAATGTAATTGGCTTGGTCAGGTAGATTTAATACACACAATGTTTGCTTAGAATGAGCTATTGTCTCAAACCATAATTGAGGAAAAAATGTTGTCATTTAATTTTTTTTTTCCTTTTTTTTTAAGAGTGTTAATTTTGCAATACCTTCATTTTGCTTGGTAAAATTCATAAGAGCTGTGCAATGACTGTGCGACAATAATCAAACTTTTCGGCAAAATACAGGCAAAGCAGGCAACACTCTGTTGTGGAACTTTGACGCACGAAGAATTTTCACTAGAGAAACCAACATGTATTCTTTGGTTGCTCAACCACCAAATCATCTCGTTGGTCCTTCAGATTAAAAAGAACTTAATCTAGTTCAATTTCTAGAAGTTGATAGCTTTTTTCCGTAAATAAAATGCTATCAAAGAGGCGTGGAAATTTGGAAAATTATAAATTGATTGAAGTCCCATGATGTGAAATTTCTACGAGACTGCCTTAAACCGCTCTAAAAGTTTAAATTGAAAAATGAAAGGTATGCTAAACTTCACCTTCAATGCTTAAGAAACCCACAAATCCTAGTTCTCTCTCTTACACCGAAAACCTATCAGTTCTTCACTCCCCCGTTTTCTTCTATCCTGGTATGGAAAAGTTTAGGAGGATGGGAGGTTACCCCATGCCAAAGTCAGGGTATATCACAGGCCTAGAAGGCCATGTAGTGGTTTTACAAATTGCCAACCAAAGGGGACTACTGGCGACTAGATTCCAACATGATATGCGGAGAGATCAAACCTCACTTTGGCTTCTCCATTTTTTTACAATTAAAGCAAAATTTTCTTGTTGTGGAGTGAATGTTCAAGCCTTGATGGGATAAAACGAATGTCCTATGAAGCTCTTTGCCCATAAACATGACTTTGCCTTAGAAGCCTTTCCACCAGAAAGGAAGTTGCTTGTAAACATATTGCTGAAACTTTCAACACAACGGATCCTTTATTACTCGAGCCAATAGTTGGCAAGCCGAGAGGCAGTCCTTCAAAATCAAGAGGAAAGTAGGGGTCCGGTTCTACGAGGCGTGAACCTTCTGCATTGGAGATCGCTAAAAGAAAATAGAAATGTGGAGCATGTAAGAAACATGGTCATAGTTGTCCGACATATCGACATAGAGCCGAAGACGATGGTTCAAGTTCTTAGGTGAATGTCACGGTTGAACATGGGATCAATGGCACAGTAGAGAAAACTGCGAAGGTGGTGATTTCTTCTAGGGAGAAAATATTCAATGGTTCCAAAGTGCTGTGTAACCAGCCTTTAAGGCTGTGTAAATGGATAATAAAAAGTACTGTGGTCCTAAGTCAATTTTGGGGTTTGGGCCGATATGGAATTAATCTGATATGATCTTGATCGAGCTGCACTTGCTATAGCCATCTTTATTTAGGCAAGTAGATAGGGCAGATTATACCATAGTCGAATAATGTGACGTTTTGCAATAATTTTACTTTCTGGGTTATATGCTTGTGTCTAGTTATTTTTACTTCAAGTTTTGGATATCTTGGTATTATCGGTTCAATAATTTCAATTAGAATTATGTTTGTTTTCCTCTTTTTTCATGTCAATTCTTGTGAATGTAGCGATCTTCTAGTGGTATTTGTTCGACTTTTTCCATCATTCAATCAACCAGATGTCAACCCACGCCGTCATATGGTGAACAAAACCAACCACATTACATAAATCACATTGGGAGTTGTAATTTCCAAGATGTTCAATGGACTTTTTTTAAGATTGCCGAATCTCAACGCCAAAATTTAGGATTTTGTGCTTTCCAAGGTTTTTCATCAACTCTAAAGAAGAACAAAGAAAATTTTTCCCTT
Organism: Eucalyptus curtisii; assembly: GCA_017140595.1. Classification (NCBI taxonomy): domain Eukaryota; kingdom Viridiplantae; phylum Streptophyta; class Magnoliopsida; order Myrtales; family Myrtaceae; genus Eucalyptus; species Eucalyptus curtisii. The sequence goes on from CM029500.1 coordinate 15,232,532, forward strand.
TTGACACCATGTTTGTATGATGGCCTCTCTCTACCTCTCTCAAGCCCCGAACATATCCAATCCCTGTCCTTGGCAAGTCCACTTGACTTCTCTTGGCCCAAAGACAGGCCCATTCCTTTTCGAGTTGGGGTTGGCCGTACCAAGACTATTAGCGTTTTACAATCGACTCTCTTTGAATAACATAACTTAAAGCGGCTCTATTTGTTTCAAGAAAAAATAAATTATTTGAAAAATATTTTCATAAAAAATGACCACTTGAATTAATTAGTCAATGATTTTTTTTTAATTATCTACAACAATTTAGACCTAAAGCTTTTCATGAACGCGAAGATATATTTCTTTCATTTTTTTTTTTTTAATATAAGTGATAATTTTTAAAGAAAATAATTTTTAAATCTTTTATTTTTTGGTGAAACAAACGGAGCTTAAATGCATAAATTATTGAATCACAGACTCAATAGAAAAACATACGTAAACATTGCAATTAACTGTATTATTCTGTCTATCTCAATTGCTAAGTGGATAATGTATACGTGTAGCACGACACTCAATGCCTCAAAGCCCTTCTCGTAGACAATCAAAATCTCTCGTAATTAGGGTCTTAGCAAGGAAAGTTCACGTAATCAGGTTAAATTTCATCTGTAGTATAAAATTTGATTTCATTAGGCATGTTTTTCTTTTTAACAATTTAGGAATGTTATTTATAATCTATTTGTCTCTTGGAAAAATTTATAATGTTTTTCAAGAGGTCAGTTTCCAAGAAATTCAAAAATAAAAAATAAAAACTTATAATGTTTGGCCAAAATACGAAATTTGAATGGAATTGTTTGGAAAGGAAAACTCTATTTTATTTTGGATTAATATCACGAAAAACCTCAAAATGAAACACATGGACTCATCTCATACGAATTTCTTTTACCATAGAAAAACCCAAAGTGGTACATTTATGACAAATTTACCCACCATTAATTTCCTTCAAATTGAATTAATAACGCGAAAAATCACAAACTAATATACATGTGACAAACTGAAGAGTAAAACCCCAAACTGCTATGTCCGTCAACTACTATGTGTCATTCAACTCAATAATTTTTCCATAAAATTTAACAGAAATTAACGGATGATAAATTTGTCATATGTATACTAGTTTGAAATTTTTAATGGTAAAAATTTAATTTAGCATAAATTTATTACAAATATATTAATTTGTAAATTTTCATGATATTATTTATTTTACTTTTTAAATGAGGCATGCATTATTGATGTGATTTAAGGATCCGATCTAAATAACATGCACTTTTATTTCCCAGTCGACCAATCTTGAAAGACAGGTGTGAGACATTTCACGAAAAAATAAACTGTGCTGTGACAAAATGACAAAATTAAAACTAGTATCACATTTCCCGAAAAAGTACCATGTCAATTGTCAAACAGAACCAGCTAGGGTATCTAGTAGCATGCCAAAACCTAAAATTTGTGGTGCAAATTCGACAAACTATTGCGAAAATGAAGTGACGAGGAAAGGCTGAATTAGATAGTGGAACGAACATGAAATTATGCTTGAGGAAGGCAATACATAAAATGAATAGATAGGGAAGGCACATTAGGCAATAGAAATCCTAGGCATGTGTATTAACAAGTTGGTCGGTTGTGATTCAGAATTTTGGATGCATACATGGCATGCATTCCATACTAACAATTAGAAAGAGGGACTATACAATGAATAGGTCATACATTTGCACCAAAACCCGGGCCCTTTCTTGGCCACTAAGAAGCTTAGTGTGATGTCTCAGAACGTCATGCGCGACACGAGATCTTTTATTCAAACTATTACTATTATTAAGCATGTGGAAGCACATTGCACAAGAAATGTAATATTCATTTTTACTTTATCTTTCCTCTTTCAAGTATCAATAGAGGTACCTGGGAAGAAGGTCGGATTTAGTTGATACTCCACCAAAAACTTGCGTGCACAAAGTCACATTATTGAACTATAGATCGACAACCTTGCCCATTGGCATGCCATCATCATTGTTGAATTCAAGGGACCATCGAATCCCCTATATGGTTCAACCGACACCCCATCGATACCGAAGTACCAAGCAACTAATCAATTAGAGATCCGCTTTTGTGTCCCTACGTCGATCCATACAATCAACTTAGTTTAAACTATTGCCAAAATGGGTCCAAACACATCTTGGTATTCACAATCAAGATACACAAGGGCTCCAAAAGTCAGTGGCGGTGGGGAACCAACCTACAAATTTTCAAAATTTAAGAAGCGAGCAAAAACCCAGTAAATTAAATCTTTAATTTTATGGTAGGAGTCATCTTACCACTCAACCAAATACATGCAAACAATTATAACCCCAGACAAGTAGAAAATAGCTATGAAAGATTAGGAGTGAGTGGATGTACCATCTTTCTTATCATAACATAATATGCCAATAAAAAGCATTTAGCAATATTGCACAAGTTAATCGACAAGATGATTACATATCATATTGAGATGAACGACTATTACAGAATAGTTCATCATTATGTGCATATGAATAATAATGGGCACATATAAATATATCATACTAATCATTGGCAATTCATCTCAATTAACAAGGCATCCCCTTTCTTACCCTGAAAAAGCAGGTGCACCTTATGTCCTTGAGTCAATAACCATCTTTCGACTAACCTAGCCCCCTCCGTCCCTCGAGACCAACAAGGGGTAGTACAGAATTATTCACCTGTTGTCCATCGACTACGCCTTTCGGCTTGACCTTAGGCCTTGACTCACCCTCCATGGACGTGGGACATCCTGACACTCGGAGCATTTCAACATATGAGACATTTCAAATTTTTCATATCATGAACACTCCAAAGGCATTCCGACACACAAGGCATCTCAATGTTAAGACATCACAATCGATGGAAATCTTGATCCATAGGGCATTTTGACTCACGAAACATCACAACACATAGGGCATCATCACTACTAATATATGGGTGATGGAAATATAACTTAATACTTATATAGTAGTAATGCAAATAATAATACTCAAATCTTGTGATCTTCCTTATATCAACAATGAAATCCACACACATTTATTATTTCTTGTATAGCCATTCTCAAAAAATCAACATTCGGTACATGCGATAATCTTATGCAATTCATTTTCGTAATATAATTGCCATGCCATTTTCCATTCATCACTTACATAAGTAGGAGTAACACGCTTAACTCTTTGCCTTTCCCATGTAAACAATGATAACATAGTCAAAGATTAGTAATTTCATATGGAAATCAACAAGTTTTATGATTGATATCTCATGGAATTCGCAATGTCAACATCGACAACCTGAACAATCGACAATGTGAACATTAATAACTCAAATAATCGATAACTTGAACATCAACAATTCAGATTATCAACAACGTAAATATCAATAAGTCAAATAATTGACAACATGATTTTTCAACAACACTTAGCTAGTAAATCAATAATTTAGTCAAACTACAAAAATATCACTTTTAGGTTTGGTTTACCATTTCCACACTTTCAACTAACTTACCACTGAGCCTTATGGACATTGATTAATTACGACCTAGGCATGTAGAAACTCATAAATTTGAGTCAAATGAACACAACAATTTAACACACTATCATCAAAAAAATTTCTGGCTTGACGTCCAAGTTTAATTAAAATTAACAACTATCAAATAATCAAGTCAAGAGTATCAAGTAGATTATTTTAGCTTAGTCATTAGAGTTTCACTTATCTTAAACAAAGAATTAGACAACCCAAAACCTTGACCACCTTGCACCCTCTTGAAAGGTGAATTAAAGCTTCAACAACACAAGAGTGGGACCCTTACTTTTACTTGAGAGATTGGAAAGTGATGGGAGATGTGTTTTTCTTTGCAAAAGCAAGTTAGAATTCTTTTTGAAGTTTGGTTGTTCATTAAGGTTTCATACAATCAAGAGGGGATATACTTGGAAAACTTACATGAGTTACAAAGGAATAAGAATGTTTAACTTAGTTTAAAAGCAATTATAGCACTAGGTTAAAAACCCTAGGTTAAAATTGAGTGAGAAGTGTTCAAATTAAAAAATGACAAATGTCTCATTCATATGGTCCCAAAATAAATATTTTATTAGGTTACCAAGACGTCTAGCATTTTAGCACATAAAAAGAAAATTAGTGCCTATTCTAAATACCAATAAATCGGAAAAACATTTTGAACCCACTAAAATTATCAGTGAAATTTAATGAATGCTAGGAAATCTTAACTCAATAAATTTTAAAACTTGAAAGCTATCCTGTACCTATACCGAATGTGACATCCCGAAATTTGGCCCCGTTTCGAATATATGAAATTGTTGTTTCGTCGACGCACTTATGGTCATTTTACTCAGAACTGGCCACTCACAAGTCAACTAATCTATTAGGTGAGACCGTTAAAGGATATAAACGCGACAAACTAGAGAATTTGATCAGAAATCGACCGCTCAATCACAATAATCAGTAAGGGTCAATACGACACCGTTATAAATCGATTAGCGAACGGATATAGGTCAATTCGATGGAATCACGTAGTCGAATTGCGGGTGGTTCCTCATGATTGCGAAATTTGCGTCGAACGACAATAACACGATTTTCTATCGATATTATACTCGGGGCACATAATTGAACCCTCACGATTTTATGACAACCAAGAGTCGTCTACGATTCGGGGATGCATAAATGTGGATCGAAAATTATCGACCACGGGTTAAACACACTAAAATCCCGAAAAGCTACCCAATAGGTTAGGTTGTATTAAAATCGTGTTCGGTCAATTTTAACCACGAAATTGAATTCGGTTTCAGGAATCGGATGTTCGAGCGTGTCACGATTCATTTATTAGACGTCGTCTCATCTTTCGGCAAATTTTCGTTGAGTCTGAAATTTTACAGAAAAACGGTTTTCGAACATAAAGAAAATAAAAAGGGAAATTCGGATGGTTGAAAAGTAGGGTTTTTCTACCTTATTTTGGCTTATTTTAGGGGAAATTAGGGCTAATTTCTCATTGGAGGAGCACAAGACTTTAGGGCATGAAGATTTTGGAGGCATAGTGATGATGGGCTTGACATTTTGCCTAGGTTTCCTATTGGTTGTTACCTTGACTCCTTTGTTCTTTCTCTTCCTCACTATCTCTCTCTCACATTCACCCTTCTATGCCCATTCTCTCTTTTCTTCACGCCTTCTTCCTTCTCCCTCTCCTCTGCACCTCCAACTTTATTTCTTCTTTCTATTGCCGTCATCTTCATTTCTTCATCCCATCCAACACCCATGACTAGCAACCCCCACGCCAACTCCATCGTTCGCTCATCTCATGCCCGCACTCACCCCCACGCCGGCTCCACTGCCTCACGCCTCCATCACCACCCACCGCCAACACAATCCACTTTCGCCAACAGCCACAGCGGCACCACCCAACGCCACCACCGCATCACCACCCGGTACAACTCCTCAGCCCAGCACACCTCCACCGAGTCACTGTCTGCCACAGCCACCAGCCACCAACGCCAACACAACACTGTCGGCCCTCACATCCAGCAGCCCCACACCACAGCCGTCTTCATGCCCAACTTCACCGAGCAGCTCACCTCCACCGCCAACACCGGCAACAACCTTCCCGGCCAGCAGCCCCCGTGTCCAACATCTCGTCCAGCCATGTCCGTCATCACCCACCTGCGGCTTCATCGTCACCTCAACATCACAGCCCCCAAGTTGTGAGCTCCACCTTGCTGCCACCGCCGCCGTTAAGCACCGCTTGTTCCCTCGAGTGTCACGTCTTCAACACCATCGTGTCACCGTCGCCGCAAGCCTGCCGCCATCTTAATCCCTTGAGTTAACTCCCTAATCTTTGATTAAGCCGTTAATTACGCTTGGGGTGTTTAGATTAGTGCTAATCATGGTTAGATTAGTGCTAAGATGGATTAGTGTTAATCAAAATTGGTTAGATTAGTTAACCATGGTTATGTTAGTTAATCATGGTTAGTCATGGTTGGTTAATTAATCATGGTTAGGTTAATTAAGTTGGATTAGCTTAACTTCAGACCTGTTTACTAGACACTCATTATTTACTGTTTTCGTGGGTTAAAATGTGCTACGACTTTGAGGTTACTTCCTTCTTAAAAATGTTCTAAACATCTTCATTTATAACATATATTTTACTCAAGATTTTCTAGATTTAAAAGAACAAGATTTCAGCTTCGTTGCACGCAAGGCATAATCTCGTTTTGTGCTAGAACCCGTGACCTTTTTGTGTTTAAAAGATTTTTATCAACTCTTAGGGTTCGATTTTCGAAAGAGTTTCTTCACAAAAATTTTTCATCACATCTTGAAGTTTAACATAGTCAAATTTCAGAGAAAATGAATGAGTTTTGGACCTCGAACCAAGCTGGTTTTGGAAAACATAATTTTGGACACGGACATAGTTTTGGTAACGATTTGAGCGATTTACTACTCCTATTCTAGAAAGATCTGAGTCAAGGTGTCTGCATAAATAGTGTTAGTTTAAGTTTCCTTTATAACATATTTAAATTTGAGGATTTTTCGAACTTGTTTGGTTATGTTTTTGGAATTAATCTTAGGGATGTGCGAGTTGACTTGGTTTCTGTCGGTGAGGGCCGGTTGTGGTCTTGTGGTTGTTATTGGTGTCTTGCTTGCTGGAAAATGTATATTTTGTGATTTGGTTCATTTTTGGCATGCTGAGAACTTATGCGTGAATTTGAATGCTGCATGTACAATATTATGTGATTGGTTGTTCTATGATGATTGTCTATTATTATTGCAAAAGATGGTTTTATAGGCATTTAAAAGAAAGAAAATTTAGGTGTCGGGTTTGGACACAAAAAATTATTTTCTTAATAAAACAATGAGGTTTTAAACTACGTGCGTGCAAATTTTGACGGATTAATTTTGAGTACGTGAGCAAGTACGAATTTCTTTCCAAAAGTTTTGAAGAAAAATTAAAGGGGTTACTCTAAATTGTTTCCAAAAAGGGTGGTTGGACAAAGAAGTAGAAAAGAAATATGGTGTCGGGTTTGGATGCCAAATTTTATGTGCTCAATAAAACCGTGAGGTTTCAAACTAGATGCGTGCAAAGTTTGATGGGTTGATTTCAAATACGTGACCCCGTACGAATTTATTTCGGAAAGTTTTGAACAAAAAAAAAAAAAAGAGAGAGAGAGTTGCAAGGTTTATTATTTGAAATGAGTTTTTTGTGTTCTTAGCTAATGAGAAAGATAACAATGGACTTGAGTGATGGTATGCTCGTGTGATCACCTAAATACCCCGATGCGTATGATTATGCGGGGTAATGAACCCGTCCTGATGCGTATGATTATGCGGGACGATGCCTAAGATGCCCCCACGTCAACGGAATGCCGAGTCGCGATTGAGGCCAAACCGATGCTCCTTTATGGAATGATGTCCTAAGGCGTATGAGTACGCGAGATGATGCCATGCCTGACGGGGCGGGATGATGCCCGGTTACGCCGAATGAACGTTGACTTTCAAGTTGGTCGGGGCTGATGGGTCGTAATAATCAGAACACGCGTGTATAGTTGTGCTACCGCGCTTGATTATGGGGCAAAATTGTGTGGCATGGTATGAGACGTGTCATAACGATTTTACCTTATAATCGGGACCCATGTGAATGTTTGAAGGGTGAGAGTTATGTGTTCCAGTTATTAATTATGCTTGTTGTGTTTATAATGGCATATGTGAGGTGCTAACCTACAGGGGTGTGCCGAGGCGAGGTGAGTTTGTTTGTGGTGCCTGTTTAGGCTGCCTCTAAGACGAATTTGCGTCCTAATTGATGCTTAGGTTGTTGACTTGCTAAGATTTTATCTCACCCCATCGTGGTTAAACATTTTCAGAGTCGTAACGTGGAGATCTGCTGAGTGTGGATGTGGTGGGCGCAAGGTGCGACACCTTTTGGCTGGCCCTGCCGCTAGTGAAGTTTAGGTTAACCTTAATCCCTGAAGGGTTTTGAGAGGGTGGATAGGAAGTGGCCGTGGAAAGGTTTGTAAGCATTAAACTTCCTAGGGTTAACAGTTGATAAATGAATGTGTTGTTTTCGGCAATGGTTGCCGTGTTTTACTATCCCTATGTTTGTTTATTGGCCGGGGGTTTATTTAATTTTCTTTCGTTTATGCTTAATTGAAAGATAAAAAGAATGGGTCGGCGACGCATCCTGGGATGTCGCATTTTTAATCGACCACCAAGGGATGTTCGTGTGCTCGGGGTTTGGAGCGTGACACCGAAGCATATCATTCCCCATCAATAATAGTTACTAAGCCAATTGTTAATCACTGACATCTACACAATCAATGTATATGTTAATGTCTATCAATTTAATTTTGAAGCATCACACTCCGAGCAACTATGGTTGCAAAAAATCATCCTTCACACTTTCTGTACATCACAGAATTAATGACCTACCCGAGACTCCATACATGCCATCTAAAATTCCAAGCTAATTAATGCTTAATTTTATATCATAAATACTAGCACCGAATTTAGAAAAATCCAAGTGTTGCGCTTGGCTTGGTCCCTGTGCTTAGCCCAAAAGCCAAGGACACTAGCTCGAGTGTTGGGGACTAGGCTCAGTTACCTAGGTCTTTATGATATCCTTGGATCAACTCATTTGAAATGCTATCCACTTTGTTCCATCCTACACTGAGCCTCATGGTTTTATCCTTTGGGTACAAAAAGGCACTTTTCTAATAGGTCACCCATACTAGTAAATCTCTAGCACAGACTTGCTTAACTTTGGAGTTCCAAAGCAAATATTGCTTCTACGTCAAAAGACACATCCATAAGTTAATTCTAGTTTTCACATGAACGCGCATGCGCGCGCATCATAATCACTCTCCCCCTATTCAGTACACAATTCAATTCATTCTTGCCACTTTTGCCATACTAGAAGTTTGTCAGGAGTCATTTCTTGTTCAGACCCTCTAGCTCCTATGACCACCCCATCTGACATCGGCTTTTTATCTAGGTCCTCTGGCTCTAATGACTATTCCATACCCTTGTTGGACCGGGTTGTTAGAGGCCCACTAGTCTCCACCAATTCGCTGCCAAACCACATATCCCCGGATTAACTTACTCAATGTATTGTTTGCTTTAGTTCATCTCATACTGAGTCTCACGGTTTTATCTTTTGGCATACAGGTAAACAATTTTTTATAAAGTCATCCATCCTGATAGTGCTCTAGCCTAGACTCACTTGGGATGCCAATGACTTTGGCAAGGGAGCCGAGTATCGGGCACGGCTAATGGGGACCTGCACAAAGGCAGTAAGGTCCAAAGCTTGGCCTCAAGGGGGTTAGGCCTAACCTCTGTGGACCTGAGCTCAACCATCGAGGATCCTAGCATAGGTATGAATCCCCATTACCAATTGTCGGGGGTCTTAAGTCCAAGCAATGGATCAAGTTGTATTTTGGAAAATGATTTTTGATTTCTATATAGAAAATCATTTTCCTAATTATAGATTTTTTATTGACTATAAAAAGAATACTGTAAATTTTATGTTGATTATGAAAATTTTTCTATTAACTCATTTTTCTCAATAACTCAAACATCAGAAGGTAAGAACAATAAGCTGACCGAATAACAGTTTGATTTTCCTTAGCCTATGTCCCATCGATCTCAGGACAAACCTTGGGTGAAGTTCACCATCAGTTTCCAGATAGTACAATCCCTTCTCAACTGAGAAGACCATGTCACAGTTGCAATTAAAGGATTACTGATTCCGATTTTCCTTAGACGACTCTGGTAATAACCAATTAACTGCCCAAAAATTCAAGATTCAACTTCTTCATTAAATAGCCAGTTATTAAAAATCTTTGACCAATCGTTTTTCTATATGTGATTAACTCTGATTCTTACACTCATGGGAGGCTTGCAATTCAAAATTTTTGAAAATATGCACTATTTTTTGACAAGTGTCAAGATTGTAAATTTCTGCAAATTGACTAGGTGGACGGTTGACGAGAAAAATCATGATATTTTCCTTGAAATAACTCCGATTTAAGTGGTTGTGGAGGCGTTGGTAAGCCAATGGCCATATCAACATTATCTCATCAACTGATCTACAAAAATCGCGATTTACTCAACTCCATGACGGGTACGGTTAGAAAGCACAATGTCCAACAATCCGGCTGTCCTATTTGAGTGAATTGGATGTCATTAGAAAGAGCAAAACCCAATTATATCCTTGGATCATGATTTTAACTAGGTTGACATCCGGTCAACATTTGCTCAAATCTTGATGAAAAATAAGTGTCTACTCCCAAGCGTTATCAACTTAGAATTTTTCATGATATTAACATTAGTATAAAAATTAAACTTAGACATAACCTGTTTTTCAGGGGATTGGCCTTAAAAGGTCCATCCTGAACTTCAGACCTCAACTAGTAAGGACAATGTGTGATTTATGTACCCCTCCCGGCCTCATGAGCTAACCTTGAGTGACTCGGGAAACTCAAGGTACAGTAGTGTACCATACCGACTTTTTTACAACCATTTTACATGTGGTTATAAAGAATTCGTCATGATATCGTAAATCAATTTTACGTGCTGTGACATTTTTGTACTTGTTTGCGATAATTGAGAAACATATGAACGGAAACTCATGAGCATAAGTGTTGCCGAAAGCTTGGGATGAAGATAAAAGAACAAAAAAAGAAGCGATTAATCGACCAGCTCTTCCTCCATCCTGGTTTTATTTGAAGTTATTTGGAACAACTAGATAGAACTCGCTCTTAGATGCACAATATATAGATGCCGTGACTTAATAATACTTCTCTGTCCAAAACTCATAAAACCAAGTGTAGTCATACAAAGTTGTATCCAAGTTCTGCTGCACACCCGCTGCATCTCTTCCCTCTCCCTCCTTTCGCACCACCCCACATGGAGAACAGTGAGATGGAGCTCCTCTTCCTCTCTTTCCTCCTCCTCTTGACCCTCTTCCTCTCCATTTCTCTTCGTCTCATGTCTGCTCAACACCCACGCCGGCAACGACGACGACCCGAACCCATGCAAATACGCAAAGGCTCGAAGAAGAGAACTCCTCAACCTACGAATTCTTTGGTCCTTGACTCCGTATCAGTCTCAAATGAGAATGCTAGCATCATTAGCAAGCTCCTCGGATCCAGTTTCCAACGCCTCATTCAAAAGCTTTTTCCATTTTATCTCCAGCCTTGGACGCGCCAGGAATCGACCCACATCGGTGGACTTCCTCTTCCATGGTTTATCAAACCCCAAATATTGCGGAACTTGGAAGCATGTTGCGACCTCAAGGAACAAGTCGCCGTGTTGGCAGACGGTGATGAGAGAGATGATCGCCCTACTGTAGCGACTGACCTGTCTCTGTACAACCAAAAATATGGTAATCACAGCGTTGGGCATTCTTCAACGAGATCTGCTGACCCCTTTCAAGATCTCTTATCTGGGTTCTCGTCGATGGAGATGAAATTGTCCGTTTGCTTGCAAGATCTGTCTTGGCATGAGCTTACTCTTGGTTCAAAGATTCATCATTCTGCAGGGTCGCCAGATCTCTTGCGTAAATTCTTGAGAGGTAAGCGCTTTTGGTGCTTTTTTTTTTTTGGACAAATTCTGTCTCCATTTGTATTTTGATTAAGTTAATTATGGTTATACGTTTGGCATGAGGTTGTCTTAGGAGCAGAGAAGGTCATTGAGGTTGCCATAACGAAGGGAGGAGGGAATATGCTTATTCGGTCGGAGGAGACATTGCAGATGATGAGCTGCTGGGGGAGTAATATTTTGAGCGAGGTGTCGACAGTCGTACCGTCTTCGCCGAAAGCCATGGCGATATTCATCATCACCAGAGAGGATAGATCCTCCAATCCCGAAAGCCGAGAGGTATCACCGAGTTCGTTATTTCTCCCAATCTAAAAAAATAACTTGTGACTCGTTGATTCGCGTCTGCATTATATTTAAGAATGACATCACCGATGCATAACATGCTTTCTCGGATCTATCGAGTTAGCTTTCCCCATTTTTCACCATTTAGCAGTAATTTACATAGCTTGGGTATATAGTTTGAAAGTGTTGTCTTGATTCTCTGATGGCCTCATTTTGCCATGTTCATGGTTGAAAGCCTTCTATGATCTGATCAATGATAGGATATTAAGAACTTTCTTTCTGTAAAGTTGGTATTTTCTTTTGCAACCTACCTACCCAAGTCAGTTCAGTATGGGATGGACAAATCTTCTTAGATCTCTGGAAAAAGAAGTAAGAAAGAAAGAAAATTGAACCCTTCTACCATTTGGTATTGTTAAGGAGAACTCCAATCGAAATTTCAAAACTTATCAAGAAAATTTAATTAAGTCTTAAAATTTTCAATTTTTGTAATTAACTCCTAAAACTTGTGCAATTTGTGCAATAAAGTACCTCCTTAAGTTCTGTCCAATTTTAGCAACAACAAAATGTTGATGTGGCTTTTTCTTATTGCTTTCTGTTTTCTATGTGGCTATTCTGCTAGTAAAAAATACGACAATGACCAAAGACGTTGTTTTGCTCCTCATAATAAATAAAATTATTATGAGGGCTTAAGCCGCCTCCAACTATGTCGACAAGGGTCGGCAAAGTGCTCGCAGCTCCTCACCTTTTGCACTTGTTGAAAGATTTTTGATTTAATTCTAATTCGCGACACTTTAGGACTTCAAATACACTCATCCCAAGAATTATATCATACGCAACATATTTGTATATCACAGAAAGATATCACTAATCAATCATTATATCACCTGTTACCATAAACTCATCATAATGTACTCCTGAACCCTAAAAACGAGATTATAAACTATTAATTCAGTCATGCAAAAGTTTTATCGATCATAAAACCTCATATATGTTGCTGTGTTTATTTCAGATATCAAAGTATGCATCGAAGACACTTCTTAATGTGGACAGTTCAGACACAAATGTGGTCGTGAGCATGAAGATTTCTGTCTGTCGTCCAACAAGAAACGGCCTCAGCAAGACTGACTGTCCAGCTCTCCCTCGCCCCACGGCGGATTTACTCGGTCGCCGCACAATTAGACGCGATTAGGCCATGCTCAATTTGGTAGCTCCATGTCGTGATCATGTCTTATCAGTAATTATCAGTAGCCACGCCAGACTGTTGGGGAAGAAAAGAAAGTGCTGGATGACTTCTCATTTCTTCTTTATTTGCGCGTGAAAAAGACTTTGTACTGTCGATGTGCGTGCCCTCCATCTCCAAGGACAAGAGGGCCAGGAGCGAGGAGGAGGACACTTACATGTATGTGACCCACGTCTTGAAATAAATGTCTATTGTTGCGAACTTTGGTTAGAACTTTAATTTATTTCATGTCCTTTCTCCTCAATATCTTCCAGCTCTTTCGATATCGAATTAATCGTTGGAGTGAGCCGTGTAGAAACCTTCGAGTCCAACTACAGAAGGAAATAAACCGAGGCCAAATTAGGAACGGCAAGTGGTGACCAATTTGTTGGGGGGGGGGGGGGGGCGTGGGCACCCAAGCAAAAATACATTGTGCGACCAAAAATTAGTTTGCTGTGATTTTAAGTAGAATAGTGTTTCCTTTTTCAACCTAACTCTAGGATTTTCCTCACGTAATTAAGATGACAAACAAATAGAGGATTTGGTCTCTAGAAACTTTGCACGGTTGAAACGCCATATGGGCCCGTCCGCTCTTCTTGCATGTCCCTTTTTCTCTGGACTCGGCCTATATTAACTTGGGCTATTTCTGAAACCTCAACTTAAGTTAGCATACATGTACTTTGCTTGTCTTCTTCTTCTTTTTTTTTTTTTTTTTTTTTAATGGTGAAGCGGCCCATCATAGGTAGGTAAACCTTGAGCTATGAAATTACTCCGTTGACCTCGAGAATAGTTGAGAGATGAGCTAGTATCCCAAAGTGGGGACTAACATGGAATCATTTGGACTTGATCGCGTTGAGAATCGGATCAATGCTATGCGCTATACTGACCTATTAGTTTTGTAAAGATTTTCACTTGCATATATGATATTCTTATATTTTTACTTAGAAATACAAAGGAGTCATTTAGCACCCAAAATTTACTGTGGATAAGTTCTCATCTAAGTTTGTGACCTTTATAAATGTGGGTGGTGTTATAACCCACCAAACCAAAAGCTACCAAGAGTTGATGAAGGAAAATACCACTCGAGTTTAATGACATAAATGATTCATTGGTTTAATGTACAATGTGGTTTCTAAAATTTAATTTATTCAATATGGTTCTTGAACTTTAACTTAGTGTTCAATATGATTTCTAATATTTTAATTTGTTCAATGTGGTCCATCAACTTTTGGTGCATGTTCAGTGTGCTCACTAAATTGTATAAATAACTTCAATGTACTCATTCCATTAATTTAAGATTATGGGCAACATTGAATATTTTCATGTATTTCAAGGATTAAATTGAATATGTACAAAAAAAATCAAGGGTCACTTTAAACAAACTAAAAATTTGGAAACCACATTAAACATGAGGCTAAAGTTCATGAACCCATTAAACAAATTAAAAGTTTATGAACTATTTGTATCATTTTCTCTTTATTATGGTTTACTCAAGAGCTAATCAAGTAGTACACATAGTAACACGTACCATAAACATCTACTCATAATAAAGCACATGCTACATAAGGAGAACCTTTCTCTTCATTCTTGTTGCACTTTCGAAACTAGTATCCGAGCCTGTCTGAGTGAGTATATAATTGTCGAAATCATACTAAGATGCCGGCGGTTGGTGCGTATTAATTGAATACTTCGTGGAGTCATATTCTAGTTTGATTCGAGCAAAGAAGCTTCACAGGTATTTAAATGAAGTCAGGTCGAGGTTGAGTATCGAAGTACCCAACTCGATTAGACCTTTTTATGTCGGTCAAAAGTCACAACATCACCGAAGGTCAAGTTCAAATTTATGCAGCAACTGTTGTTGCTTCTATGTCTGAAAAAGTAGGTTTCATTGGTGAAATTTTTTTTTTTTTTTAGTCAATTTCTTAAAAATTACTCCTTGAATTGGTTTCTTGACTTCTTCAAGGTCCCTAATTAATAGATAAATAAATGAATGAATAAATTCCGGACCAAACTTAGGCTTAGGAAAAAATCTAGACATGAATACTTGCTCACATAGGCATATCCGATTTCCTTGACACTGCTCTCTTCCCGGTCGACAACGTTAATTTCGAGAACCAAACTTCACCTAACAAAATTATTCTTTTCCTTGTATTGAGTACAACGACAAGCAAGGTCGTCATATAATGATACGTGTCTATTCTTGTTTTTTTACCAACGTAATTGATTCATTGAATTAGGTGCATTATCTCTTTGCGAGATTGCACTAATCATCGATGTAACGAAAACTATATTATTCAATACCACAATTTGACTAGCGAGTGTGTTAAGTAGCCGTATAATGAAGTTGGATTACTGTATAAGCATTAAACACACGATGTCCCCCAAGAAATTGGATTCTCTTAATTTGTGTATCTTTTTTGGTTCAACTCAAATTGACTCATTTTCATGCAATACAAATCTATTGACCGTTACCTGACCTAACTCATATTTCTAAAATACTTTCATATTTAATCCAATTTGGGAAAATGCATACCCAAATTGATATGAGAATGAGTTGAGTGAGCCCAAGATCGAGAAAGATTCATAAAGGTAAGTTGGGTATGAGTAAGTTGTGAACCTATTTCA
The DNA here is from genome assembly GCA_017140595.1 of Eucalyptus curtisii. Taxonomy (NCBI): domain Eukaryota; kingdom Viridiplantae; phylum Streptophyta; class Magnoliopsida; order Myrtales; family Myrtaceae; genus Eucalyptus; species Eucalyptus curtisii. The sequence continues at coordinate 15,248,313 of CM029500.1, forward strand.
TACTCATGTTACTTTGTACTTTACTATTCTAAACTTATTTATGATCCATTTACTGAATATAACTAACACATATAACAATTCATCCATTAAATATGATTTTTTTCAAATATTAAATATGAATTAAGAAATGAGTCTATAACCCATTTTGACAGGTCTATTTTTCAATTACAACACTCAAGTCTAGTTATCAATCCAGCTTATGAAAATTAGAGTTAATACAACAAAAAATCCCCAGGCCAATATGCTCATACCGCATTTACCCTAAACTAATTTACATGCCACAAGAAAAAAAAAAATCCAGCCAGAACACCTATTTGCATTCACCCCAAACTAAGTTTCGTGTCACAAAAAGTTTTAAATTGATATATCCATTTGGTATTTACCCCTCAAATTAGTTTTTTGTCTCGCAGAAAATTCACAATCCCATATACACAGGCCACATTTACTCCAAAAACAAATTTTCTTGTCACCCAAAAAAAAAAAAAAATCTCACATCACCAAAATCTTATATTGGGAGGCACGTCAAAAGCCATTGATTTTACCCTAATGGCTCCTTCAAGTTTCGAAAATCTACTAAAATTCACAATCTTGCCCTAATTTCTTTGTTGGTAAGGGTGTGGCGGCTTATGATTTTTTTATTCAACTCTTTTATCCTAGGTTCTTCCTGACCATATTAAATGAAAGCCCATGCAAGTAGTTGCCTGTCCTTGTCCTCCACCCTTGTGCGGAGTCCCAACCCCACCCCCTCGAGAGAAACCCTAACCACACCCGGCGGTGGGGGAATGAATTGCCAACGTTCAATCCCTATCGAAACGCCTTGCGTTCTCGGGGTCTGGTGGTGGCGATCTTTCGGTTTGAAAAGAAAAGGGGGGAAAAACGACTATTCTTGTTCATCGCCGTCCCGATGGCATGTCGTTGGATCCCAATGTATTTTAATATTTACAATAATATATATATTATTGTAAATATTAAAATTCATTTATTTGTTTCTGTAGAGATACAAACAGTCGTTTTTAAGAAATAATGTTATCCAAATCATGTATTTTGCACGAAACAAAAAGAGTATACAGGAAACCTTTATAATATAAGTACCCGAGTGGATATCCCCTTCGAATCATGTGATAGGAAAGCTCGATTTGAGCACGGGATTCGCGGTGCCTGTTGAGAAATGGGGCAACGTGATGTGTAATCATAGCAATACTTGAATCATACGTCTGATCACTTAATCAATTTTGATTCTTTTTATCTCTCCCATATTTTTAATGCTGTTGTATTGACGACACACAACATAATAAAATTACAAAAAAAAAAAAAATTAAAAAGAGGGGGACTTACCAAACCTACTGGTGGAGTTATTCTACTGGTGTTCAGCACGAGCGGCTCAGGTCATACTTGGCACGCTGACGCGTGGGAACCAAAAGTCAACCCGCCACCATGAACCCACCAGCCGAAGTGGTCAAAAAAAGCCCCATAAGATGGGCCTTTATTCCCCCTTTTTCCTTGTTTGGCCTGCTAACACGAGTCGCACGCGCGAATGTACGGCTCCCACGCCATTATTATTATTATTATTATTATTATTATTATTATTATTCTTTTTTATTTTCCACATTGACTTCCTTTTTCCAGCACTATTGTGCCCATCAATCATATTATATTTAATTGACTATTTCACCTCAACAAAAATAATTAGAAAAGCGATTCGATACAAATTGATATCGTTCCAACTTAGGTAGATGCTTATTTACGTATATATCTTGGGTCATTTTAGTACTAGTCATTGGATTACTATTTCGATGGTTATTTCAAGCTATAAAGGCTTTGCTTATTTCACGAAAAATGAATAATTTGAAAAATATTTTTCTACAAATTATCTATTGTATTGTTTAAAATAATTAGCAATCAAAAATACTTTTATTGTTGGCAATAATTTATGTCTGAATATTTTCATAGACGATAAAAATATTTTTTATTCGTTCATTTTTATAAGTGATAAAGGCAATCATTTTTAGTAAAATGTTGTTCAAATCATTGATTTTCAGCAAAACAAACAAAGTCTAATTGCGATTTTATTTAATTTGATCGTCATTTTCTTCTAGGGTATGAGACAAGTCTCTAAATTTCAGAAATAACAAATATCAAAGGTACCAAAAATTTCCTCCCCCATTTTTAAGTTAATCAATTTAAATATTTTTTAAATTAAACGTCAATTCATATTTCTATTTTACATTGGCCACTATATATGTTTAGGGTTTTATTACTTTCCCTTTTAGGGCACATTTGTTTATTGATAATTGGATGATTCGGAAAATATTTTCATAAAAATGATTGTCTATATCATTAATGAAGATAAATATTTGCATCGTTCACAAAAATCTTCATACATAAATTATTATCGATAAAAATATTTTTATTTGCAAATTATTTCAAGCAATACAAGTAACAACTTCTAGAAAAATGTTTTTCGAATCATTTATTTCTGATGATACGAATGAAGCCTAGGCTCTATTGGTTTCGCGTCCATTATTCAAAAAAATGTTTTCCAGTAAGTTATTTTTCAGGACTATGATATATTTGCCGATGTGTAGCTAAAACATACAAATAACTAGAAAATATTTTTCATTATTTAGTATTGAAAATGCAATCTCGGTGAAAACTATAAAAAAAATTCAACATTTTTAATTATTTTTATTTTTAAAATATTTATTCTCTCTTTCTTTATTTCTTTTCTTTCTTTCTTTCTTTTTTTCCTTCTTCCTTGATTGGTCATTGGGCACAGGCGAGCTTGCTCGCCTAAGGCTGATGAGGCTTGAGATCACCAAATTTTGGTTAGTTGAGCCTTGCCACAAGTGTTTGGCAAGGCCTCAAGTTTTGCCATAGGTCAGCAAGTGCGAACTTGCCTATGATTGGTCGCAGTGGCCAATGACCAACCGAGGAAGAAACAAAAACAAAAAGAAATAAAAAATAAAAATAAAAATTATTAAAAATTGAATTTACAAAAAAGAAAAGGACAAATAAAACAAAAAGTAATTAAATGGAGATCATCGGAAAGTGAAAGAAGAAGGAAGGAAATTGATTTCCTCTTTTCAAAAAAATTAATTACCTTCTCATTTTTTAAGGTGTCCTTTTTTTTTCTTTTAATTGATGGTTCTCGACTAGCTTATTTTTTATGCCAAAGATCCGGAACAAATAAATTGTGATTGCTCTAGTAAAATTATGCTTTGTATGTACCCAATAAAAGCATGAAATGCCCACGCGCGAGAGCGGAGCGCGTGTAGACCATTTATTGAGATAGTCGCCGGACACGTCCAAGAGATGATCTCTTTACTCTCAAGCAACATCGCTGAGCAGTCATATTTGTAAATTTGACCGTTTGCCACCATATTCCTATCTCTCCATTCACATTTCTCTTTTTCATCTTTCTATTTTTCTATTTTTACTTTTTGTTTTTCTTTTCTTCTGTTGATTCACATGTAGCCAGCCACCTTCTCCCTCTCTCTACCCTTCCTCTTGTGCTTTATAATTTGCCTATAAATTGCCTGCACCCCATCACTTCATACACACCAATCCTGCTCAAGCCTTCCCAAATGGAGCACCTCTATCTCTCTCTCCTCCTCCTCTTCGTCTCCTCCGTCACGCTCTCCCTCTTCTTCCTCTTCTACAAGCACCGGTCCCACTATGCTGGGCCGAACCTCCCCCCGGGCAGCATCGGCCTCCCGTTCGTCGGGGAGAGCCTCGACTTCCTCTCCACCGGGTGGAAGGGCCACCCAGAGCGGTTCATCTTTGACCGGATCGCCCGCTACTCCTCCCACGTCTTCAAGACTTCCCTCCTCGGGGAGCCGGCCGCCATCTTCTGCGGTGCCGCCGGCAACAAGTTCCTCTTCTCCAACGAGAACAAGCTGGTGGTCGCGTGGTGGCCTGACTCCGTCAACAAGGTCTTCCCTTCCTCCACCCAGACCTCCTCCAAGGAGGAGGCCAAGAAGATGAGGAAGATGCTCCCCAACTTCCTCAAGCCCGAGGCGCTGCAGCGGTACATCGGGATAATGGACGGCATCGCCCGGCGGCACTTCGCCATGGGCTGGGAGGGCAAGGACGAGGTCACCGTCTTCCCCCTCGCGAAGCGCTACACCTTCTGGCTCGCTGCCCGCCTGTTCCTCAGTGTCGAGGACCCGAGCCACGTCGCGCGGTTCGCCGACCCGTTCCAGCTCATAGCATCCGGCATCATCTCGATCCCCATCGACCTGCCCGGAACGCCATTCAACCGCGCCATCAAGGCCTCCAACTTCATCAGGAAGGAGCTGAGGGATATCATCAAGCAGAGGAAAGTCGATCTGGCTGAAGGGAAGGCCTCGCCGACGCAGGACATACTGTCGCACATGCTTCTGGCGACGGACGAGGATGGGAAGTACATGACCGAGCTCGACATCGCCGACAAGATCCTCGGCTTGCTGATCGGTGGCCACGACACCGCCAGTGCTGCTTGTACTTTCGTCGTGAAATATCTGGCTGAGCTTCCGGAAATCTATGAGCAAGTCTACAAGGGTAAGATTTTCCTTTTTAGTCTATTTTTTCATGTATATCCACGCAAATATTATGATCCCAGTAATATAAAGTAACATACGTAGGTAAGGAGACAGTAATTTTTTGGAGGAATTACAATTAAAAAAAAACCTTTAAAGTTGACTCGTTAATATCCAAAAAAAAATCATTTGAACTTTTTTTGGGACGAGATTTTTTACATTTAAACTCTAATCATTATTTAATTAATTAATCTCACCAAATTTTTTGGTGAATCAGACACCCCATGTGACAATTTTTATTTTTTATTTTTTAAATTTGAAATTGTTTAACATACGAAGTTATGTACTGACTCTCCTTCTTTGTATGCGATCGGGCGATAAATAGAGCAAATGGAGATTGCGAAGTCGAAAACTCCAGGTGAGTTACTGAACTGGGATGATATTCAGAAGATGAAGTACTCGTGGAACGTGGCTTGCGAAGTCATGAGGCTCGCCCCTCCTCTCCAGGGCGCGTTCAGGGAGGTCATAAACGACTTCATCTTCAATGGTTTCTCCATTCCGAAGGGATGGAAGGTAAACACAACCCCATCCTATCGACTGCTTGTTCATCATAATTCGACCGTCGAACTAATGACTCACCGTATCGAATGATTCCCCTCAGATCTATTGGAGCGCGAACTCGACCCACAAGAGTGCCGAGTATTTCCCTGAGCCCGAAAAGTTCGACCCGACCCGGTTCGAAGGGGCTGGACCAGCGCCATACACTTTCGTGCCCTTTGGGGGCGGCCCGAGGATGTGCCCGGGGAAGGAGTACGCTCGCCTGGAAATACTCGTGTTCATGCACAACCTGGTGAAGAGGTTCAGGTGGGAGAAGCTGCTTCCGGACGAGAAGATCGTCGTCGACCCGATGCCGATGCCCGCCAAAGGACTCCCCGTCCGTCTATACGCTCACAAAGCTTAATCAAACTAAAAGTAGAGAGAGAGACAGACAGACAGAGCGATATCACAAGGATATCTACATGTCGTCGCTATAAGAACAATGTCAAGTGAGCCATGCATTGAATAAAGGACCCAATACACGAGATAAATGTAACTCTTTCCATCTTCGTGCATCGTGTCTTATCTTTGGTTACACACATCTGTCGTTAGTTGTAATCGACTGTGATTGTCGGCGATAGGCGCAGGCTACGGAACCTCAAAATGAGGGATATGTGTATTTCTTTCGATTACAAGGTTCAAACATGTCATGTGATTACTAAAGTCTAGTTGTCATGTGATGTTTGAATTTTATCCCACGTTTTAAACTCGTTTGATATGGGCCATGAATTACTTTTTTTCCGGTTTGAAGCTACATCATAATTTATAAATCCTAAGATCTTAAACCCTTCAAATTAGTTGGGCAATTTAATGAGTTAGACATTAATTTACATGGGTTCGCATGTCAAATCTTGCATGTGAAAACATGCATTTCTTATATCAAATAGTTAGACGTGTCATTTAATCCCTTAGCTCTATCTGTGCGATATTCAATTTAATCTCCATATTTTTTTAAAACTTATTCAAGGTAGGCTATAAATTCCATTTAATTTAAGCTATATCATAATTTTGAAGCGCGGCCAATTTTCTCCCTACCAGCCTAATTGAAAAAGTCAATGAGTTGACATTAATTTACATGAGTTCACTTTGTAGTGCAGTTTTGTGATATTGCTGAAAAGGCTGACGTAGGTCTTTGGGAGAGTTGATCGACTTGTTAGGTATATACTTAAATCGCTTTTACAGCGAATTTTGTATTAAATCATATGAAGTGTATTTGGAAATACTTGGATGACTAAAACTAATAATAATGTGGGCCTAAGAAATTTCTAGTTTTGTTTTATACACCAATGGAAACTTTACACAAACATAGTATAGACACAAAAATAGTACAGACGGTTTGACAAGGATTTATCATTAGCAACATCTAGAATTTCTCACGAAGCAAAATGAAAATAAAGTTGAAAGAAACTATGCCTTTTTTGTACTTATTCTCTCTATCAGAGGGGCGATTTTTTTCTTTTTCTTTTGGTGATCTGGGAACCCCGTACAGCCGACATCCGGCGAGGTAAACCCGGAGCAGTGCTAGCGCAAGACTCACCACCACAACACCGCACTTAAGACCACTAGCGACGACGCGGCGATTCGAACACCTTCCCTTGCGTTAGGGGAAGGAGCCCGAAGCCAATGCCGCCATCACATGGGGTGGTTGCGATTTTTGAAAAATGAGAAAGTTTCAAATTTAGAACCTGAAATCTATCTTATGAAAATTACACCCTTAAAAAATGATACCATGTGATTGATCTATGTCATAATAATTAAGGCATTGATGGATTCCTTAGACTTTCCAAATTCAAAACCCTTCTCTTATATAACTATCTTTTTTCTAGACAAAATAAAAATAAAAATTAAAAACTATTCAAAACAAGTTGAAGACCGAATTTCTAGTGGGACCAATTGTTCGCAGTATAAAATTAGGAGCCAAATCGGTCAGGGCTGCCTTTTCATTTATTTTTACCCGAAAGAGGGGGATAGGAGATGAGAATAAATGCCAACCTTTAGTGGAAAAGTGAATCACTTCTCATTTCTAACTTTTCGAGAGGATTTTTAATGTCCTTCTAATTTCAACAGGAGTTGCAAATCATTCTAGAAGCACTCCTTTTTTTTCCCTTTGTCAAAGGAAGTTTTATTATATCGAAACATTCTTAAACATTCAACCTTACAGCAGGAGCATCAAGACAAAGCAAGTCCCATAGTGGCTTGGGGGAGAGGAGGTGTGTTTGGGGTGGGGGAAGGGGGTGATGAGCTACCCGATTAGGAAGTAATGGTTAAGTTTTCGGTCTTGACAACCCAATCTGCTACTAAGTTACTCTCTCTACTCCAATGGTCCATCATCAGATTAGAAAAATAGCCCATTAATTCACGAGCCCCCACGGAAAGCACACTGACTTCCCAAGGGAAGTGATCTGCGCTCTTCACCAGATCAATTAACACCAAACAATTTAACTCTAGTTCCAGCTGTTGCTCACTTTTGGACGCGAGGAGAGAGAGCGCTTCAAGCAAAGCAAGGGTTTCTACCTGTAGAGCAGAAGACGCCGATACTATTTTGACCGCTCAGTCCAAGAGATTCCCTGACTCATCAAGAATGACGCAAGCTATGGCTCCGGTAGTCTCTCCTTCCTCATACGATCCATCACAATTCACCTTTAAAGTTCGTCCCTTTGGTGGAATCCAACGTCGGGATAAGTTCCTCTTCTCCAGTTGACTCATTGATTTCTCAGGATTCCATCATCTCTAATTATTGAGCATATTGTGTGCCGATTCCACCATATAAATCGGATTTGGACGTTGGTTGCGAAAAACAGTCACATCTTGCCTTTAGATAAACCACAACGCAATATCTTAAAGGAAGGCGAGTGCTCTATTCTCACTCTGACTTGCTGTATCCAAACATCAGTTCTTGACAACCCTTGCCTTGAGATTATAATTTGTAATGTAGGGTTACTCCAGATCCGTGAAGTCCTGGAACATAGCAAGAATAGGTGCTCTCCTGTCTCGGCTTCTAGTTTACAGATGGGACATGTGGGTTCAGGTAGAATATGTCTTCTAAATAAGTTTTCTCTAGTAGGGACAGTGTTCTGACAAATACTCCATGTGAGTATTTTGACTTTGGGAGGGGTTTTTATGTGCCAAATTTTGTTCCAAAGCTCGCGGGTGGCTGAGTAGATGTTGACGCTTGCCTTTTTGTGTTTCGGATGGTAATTGTTTTATCCATACTAACTTGTCTTGTGTGCTTTGGCTCCCCAGTGGGTTTGTTGTTAATATTTCGTTAACAATTTGGACATCAAACAGACGGTGAAGTGTCTGTTCGTCCCATCGATTCTACTCTTTTAAAATCAACTCAGCAATTTGTGTTGGTTCTCCATAATTTTGCCGGACCTCCAATGATTCCTCTTCTAGCCATCTATATTTTTGAATACTTATATTTTCACCTGTTCCTATTCACCACATCACTGAATGCGAGACTGTTTCACGGCCCATTAAAATGCTCAGCCAATCTCGTGAGCCTCTCCTTGCGTTCCAAGAGGAATGTTGAGGGAAATAAATTCCTTTCAAGATCTGGCACTATAAAGATGATGAATTTTAAGTTAACCTCCAAGCTTGTTTCCCTAGTCAAGCTTTGTTGGAGATTAAATCTCTAAATTCCATTCCTCCTAAATCTTTTCTCATTTTTAACACATCTCACTTCTTCCAATGCAGTCCAACTTTTGATTCACCATTCCTCCACCAAAAAGCAACAACTCTTTTCTCAATGGTTTGGCACAGTGAAACAGGAATTTTAAAAATAGACATTGCTTATTGCGGCCAAGCTTATATCCTAGCCTTAATTATTCTCAAAGTACGTTGTTTTGTGAAATTTGAATGATTTGAAGATATTGTCCAAAAATTGATTACTTGTATCACTTAGAAAATTGAATGGACAAAAATAATATCCATCATTCACGGAAATATTTAAAAAATAAATTATTGTTGATAATGTAAACATTTTAAACCGACTAATTATTTCAAGCGAAACAAACAATCAATTTTAAAAAAATATTTTTAAATCGTTCAATTTTTGCAAAATGAATGGAGCCTAAATTATTTTTTAATTAACCCCAACAGTACATTTTAACTTGATTAGTCACGTATTTGAACTTTTTACGGAGCTAGCAAATGGAACTTGCTCAGCTAAACCAACAGAATCAAGTGCGGCTGGACAAAGCTCGTATGGTTTTTCTTCTGCGGCCCCTTCAAGTTTTAGTTATTGCTTAACAAGTCCTAGGGCCTCTATAAATTAACATTTATGGGCCTCGCTGACTTGATGCCGTTAGCCCAGCCCGAACATCAAAAGCTCTTAAGCAATTTTGCCAACGGTAAGATGCCCCTGCATCAAGAGATTAATTACCCCAAAAGCTGACAGCCAACCCTATTGACATCTAAATTTTGACTATTCTACTTGTTTGTCATATAAAAATATCAAAAATAAATCAAGCATTTCATAACATTGCATTTAGGTAACAATAACATTTAGAACCAAACTTATCCGATTTAAATATGTTCTTAAAAAAATTGTTCTAAAAAAGTAGAAAATAGAAAAGAGAAAATAGAAAAAATGAGTAATAAAATAAAACAATTCGGTTGTGGAGGGAGATTTTTAAAGATTTTAAATTTTTTATAATAGAACCTTTTTCTGGTTGAGCGTATTCCCTTTTTTTGGTAGATGATCATCAGCGGTTAAGTGAATATATGCAATTATCTTGAAAAATCTTCACTTGCAAAACAAACTTTTTCTCTATAAATAGGGAGCGAAAGGCTTCATTTAAGGGAGAGAGAAATTTGCAAAGTGCTCGTGAGGCTTCGTTGAAGGGAAGTGGGGGAGAGGTAAAGAAATTTGCGAGTGCTCATGAGTAACACAGAGGGAGGGAGGGAGGGAAATTTGTTGCAGCCAAAACAGCGAGACTCCAAGAGTGTTGCAGTCTCACATTACGGCCACCAACTTCTTAATGCAACTCGCAACTCTGGCGATGCTGCTGTCATCTATTGATATGGCCCGGCTCCTGTGAAGACTCCTTTAAGCCATGTCGATGAGTTCCCTGGCATCCTTGCATTCCCGTCCGACAGACCAGCCCCGCCCCCAATCATCGTGATCGACTTTGCTCACGCGTTTTTGGTCGCCGTGCTTTGCAATCCCAAAGCCATCACAGATGTCCATCAAGTTTCTAGCAGTGTTTTGCAACACATTACCATTCCAGGCTTCTCAGCAAACTTTCCGGCGAACCACTTGCAATCCAGAGAGTTTCTCCCATTGTTAGCGAGCAGCTTAACACGTGCTGGACAAACTTTTGTCAAACTTTTTTTGCAGGGCTTCAAGTGGTTAGCAATTTTCCAGCAAGCAATAATCCCCGATTGTTGATGCTTGTTGTTGCCAGCTGAGTTGGGTGCCACTGTTGAAGTTCTAAGTCATCATTGGCCTGTTCGGTTCTCCTATCATTGTCGTATTGCGCCAGGTCGACCATGGATGTAAGCACCACGCGTTAATAATCGTCAATCTGTGAACTCATCCTCGTCCTTGCATCGTTTCCTCACCGGTCCTACTTTTCAGAAGTAAATTTTCTAATCTAGATAATTTCTTCATCCGAGTTTAAGTTGGTTATTTTGTTACTTAATTTACAATTATTTGTTTCTAATCATGATTGGTGATTTTGTTAGACATTATCCGATAATGAAAATTGTTGTGTTGAGGGTCACAATGATCAGAAATGTTGAGACGATAGGCATTGGATTAGATTTTTTAGTATTGTGATTTTCCATCCTGAGTCGGAGTGAATTATCTTTTATGTGGCTAGTTACATTACTTGTGTTAATTTTTAGTCAATTTTCTTATAAAGATTTTCACATAAAAATTGCATTATAATAGGTCAGATTGCATTTCATGTTAGAATTGCATTTTTAGGATAATATAGGAATGTGGGAAATTTCATGGTTTTGTTCCTTAATTTTAATATGATAATATAGTAAATATGATTATAATAAAAAGCCATAAAAAATAAAATCATAAAAAAAAACATGCATACACATAGAATTACCACACCGTTTATTATGTAGCACATGCATATTTAGGATCACGTAAATTAGATTGCACATATATTGTGATGGTTCAAGTTATGTCATATGAATTGCGTCTCACATGTCATTAGAATAAAAATCATGCATATTAAATTTAGATTAAGACTGCATATAATTAACATTTTTTTTAAAAAAAAGAAACATTAGGAGTCATATCATTTAGAAATCATGTTTAGGGCATGCATTTTTAATTAACATTTTGTAGGTTTTTTTTTTTTTAATTTAGAGAATAAACCTTAATAAAGTTGAAGTTTGTTTTGCTTAGGGTTAGTCATAATTTTTAACAATTTATCACTTGGGTTTATTGAATGTTATTTTATTAATTGTGCACCAGCATAACTACCCTTTACATGTTAGTGGCTTAGGTCAAAATTAATCAAGATTGCTTCCAAAATATTTTTGAAATTAAAATGAAAACGTACCGAAATGGCATTAAATTAATCTAGTGTAACCAAATCCCCAGACTTATTGGATCTCTTATTCGCAAAAGTAAAGTATTCTCCCATACTTTACTTGAGTTTCTAATCAACCCTAATTGATTAGTGGCGGCTTCAAATTGAGTAAAATTGCATGTTTAAATGGATTAATTGTTGAGTGTCAAGTTGCAATTGGTAGGACTTGGGAGGGTCTGTGCTAAGTCTTCGGACTTAGTAATCCATTAGCTTTCTTTTGAGTAATTCATATTCGAGAAGGTTGCGACAGCTCGATGACTCCACTAGGGACTTAATTAAAAATCATAGTAGATATAGGCCTGTTTTTTTCCCTTTTCAAAAATATTTTTATCTAGCAGCATGGAGACAAGGTACGCTCCTGACATGAAGTGTTAAATATTTTTGCAGAAAGGAGTTATAAGGGGCGTAGTGTTTGCTAACCTTTTGTTTTGTAGGAAGGTGTTGAGATCAAATGTTTTTCTTATATATTGAAGTGTTCTTTGTATTATTAATTGTTGTGCATGATTTTAAAATGGTTTTAGCACTACACATTGCAAATAAAACCTACTGTCGGATCTAGGATGCTTTTAAGGATTCTAGGATGGTGTTGAGAAATGAGCCAACCTTGAACACGAGACTGCAATGTAGAGATTACTTTTCTCAACCCTGAAAATTTGTCTTAATGCCAAAATGTTCATCCTTGTTCATAAAACTGTGTGACTATAGGATTTCCTTTTGATTGAGTTAGAGCTAAGAAGACCCAACCTTTGTGCACGAGACCACGATTAGTCAGATCATTCTATTGGCTCTAACTTGCTAAGCCTTGTTGTTTAGGTGTCGAGTCTCACATCTCATGCACGTCTATATTGTTGCCATTTTTACTTTGTAAAGTAAGTATTATGGCCTTATACTATGCAATTTATTTACTTTATCATACTTTCTTTTGGTCCTTGACAAAAAGTTGATCATGGGTCTTAATCTATATACAATGGGGAGATCCGATGTTCAATTCGTTCCAACTTCGAAGATCGAGCTCAAAGGGTGATGGAATAAACTGAGTAAAGAAGGCCAAAATTACGTGGAGTCGATATTGGGTTGGCTCATTCCCTTCTTGGATATTGGAGTCCATGGTGGTGATTTGCAAGCCATATCACACTTCCGTTGCCCCGATACAGCTACTTTTATTTTTGGTAAGAACGAGCTGACTCCAACATTGGAAGGGTATAACATTATCATAGGAATGACCTTGAGATTGAACTTGTTAGGCCACCCCTCGGTATGAAACTCACATCAATTTTGTCTTAATTTTAAAAAATTAAAACTAATGAGGTTAATAAATTTCAAAAGCTAATTGTAATGCATGCCCATTCTCCTTTTTGGCCGATAATTTTGCAAATCAATCTTCGATGTGCCAAAAGAGTAGCATATTCATCTTACATTCTTTGGATTTATAATCTTTTCTTACTGAAAAAATGCTATTAATCATTCGATTACATGGGTGGTTAGACAAGTATGTGCTGGCATGAACTTTATAAATATGATTTTAGCTGAGACATTTTTACTTCTCAATCGTTTTAAATAAAATGGAGGAAAAATCATGAGTGCCACTCCTACACTTTTACAAGTGTGATTTCTTTCTCACATGAAAGAGTTTGGTCATTTTATGCGCCAAGGTGAAATTGATGATTCTAATCACATAATAAAGAGATTTTCAATCTTAGAAAAAAAGTATACCAAAAAGTCATTTTCCGATTGGGTAACTTTTCTAAAAAGTCAAGATCCCAAGGGCATCCTGTGGCATGCTAAATGGTTCCATATTTGTGTAGTTCGTTTCTCTCACAAGACGAATGATCCAGTTCCACTAACGGGAACCACAGGCGCAACATCTTACTACCCTTGTAGAGTGGCCTGCTAGTATTGATTGCTCTAGGTTATCCCACCTCCTCTCCAGATAGACCTATTCCAAGCTCACTTCATGCGTAAGGATCACAAATACCTACACAAGATCAAACGCTTCAAAAATGCATGGAAGGAATGCTATCCAGAAAAGATAGTCGTGCCTAAAAGGTTGAAGTGAGAAGAAAAGACTCTTCATGCCTCTGATTATGGGATAAGTACACTAATGGTGCCATAAGTTGTGTACGGCGCTCACTTTGGTGCCAAAAGTTTCCGTCGGATCACTTAAGTGCCAAAAATTTTGAAAAACGCTCACTTTGGTGCCAACGCCGATCTGATCGGCCGGAAATCCGATGTGGCCTTTTTTTTTATTATTAATTTCTTATACTGATGTGGCTCACTGGAGAGTCCAGTCAGCGTGTAAACCACCAAACGACGTCGTTTGGCGTCTTAAACCCCAAGTCGAAACCCTAAAGCCCCAAATCGAGAGAGAGAGAGAGAGAGAGAGAGAGAGAGAGAGAGAGAGAGAGAGAGAGAGAGAGAGAGGCCATGGCGGCGTTGTCTTCTTCCCTGAAGAACAACACCAGCAGAGAGAGAGAGAAGCCATGGCGGCATCGTCTTCTTCTCCGAAGAACAACACCAGAGAGAGAGAGAGAGAGAGAGAGAGAGAGAGAGAGAGAGAAGCCATGGCGGTGTCGTCTTCTTCCCCGACGAACAACACTAGCAGAGAGCGAGAGAAGCCATGGGGCAGTGTCTTCTTCCCCGAAGAACAACACCAGCACCAGCCACTCTTTGAACAGAGCCCAATCTACCATCTCCATCTGCGCCCTCCTTGTTTCCCTCGCACTCCTCGTCTTCTGTCTCTCTCTGCACCTTCAATCCCCCTTCCTCCTCCTCCTCCTCTGCCCTCGCCTCCTATTTTCCCATCACTTCTTGGCCGAGCGATGGTGGCCGAGCACGGTGGCCGAGCACGGTGGCCGAGCGACGGTGGCCGAGCACGGTGGCCAAGTGACGGTGGCCGAGCAAGCTAGGTCGGCAAGGATGAACAAAAAAAAACCCTAATTTCAATCACAAATGAGCTATACGGCGTAGTTTTTCCTAAGCCATCCACATAGGACGGCAAAACGACTTCATTTTCTTAAGTAGGACAGAAAACGACGTCGTTTAAAGGGTTTATCGAATTTTTTTTTTTAAATATAAAGCCATGTAATCATTTTGGCCGGAATTTCTCGCCGGTGGCACCAAAGTAATCGTTTTTTCTCCAATTTGGCACTTAAGTGATCCGGCGGAAACTTTTGGCACCAAAGTGAGCGCCGTACACAACTTATGGCACCATTAGTGTACTTATCCCCTCTGATTATTCTATCCACTAGCACAAAATCCCTCTAGCTCTACTTCCTGTGATACCTGAGGTGACCGTTAAGCCCGCTCGTAAAGCACAAATTAAACATACTGAAGAAATGGTGGAAAGGAGCAAGGCTCGTATCTCTGAGTTGTTTCGAAAACCAAAAAGCTTCAATAGACAATGATTGCCCAATTGTACATGGAGAAGAGTCACTAGATTGTTTTTTCTTAAGTTCATAGGAGTTTAATTTCAATTTTAGGGTGTTATTTCAATTTCTTAGATTGATGTTCTAGTAAAATTTAATTTCCTAGGGAATTGTTTTAATTTCTTAGGTTGACGTCTTTGGAATGTGTGATTGACCGTTGTCATGGAGCAAGCTCATTTGTTATGATGCTTACAGTAGTTTTTACATTTTTAGGTAACATTGGTACAACATGGCTTGCCCAAGATCACCAATCCATACTCGTTCCAGAGCAGCAATAGCCAATAACATTGAACAAACGCGTGTTACTGAACAAGCTCGCGTCATTGCCCTTGAAATGGAAATGAAGCAAGTCCTGAATGTCCTTAAGTAGCTCTCTAAATAGATCAATTCCCTCCAAGCAAACACTATCTCACTAGCTCCGCAACTTGAAGTGGTGTTACCACAACACCTTTCCATGGGTGATCTGAGAGATAAAGGCAAGAATACGTCTACAAGTGGCTCATCAACCTCTGATGATGCCCCCACAATCAAAATCATTGACATGCCTCAAATTGCTGTTTATGATGAGTTACAAGTGATACATTCGACCATACCGAAAACGGAGCAAGAAAAACGCTTGGCAAAAATCAAAGAGAAACTTAAGTAATTGTAGGGTTCATTGAACCAAAACCCGATTGACTTGTCTCATTATGCAAAGGTCAAGATGCCAAAGAAGTTTAAAATGCTAAACTTTGAAAAGTATGATGGCACCTCTTGTCCAAAGATCCATTTACAGACTTATCTTGTGACACCCTCGATCCGGTCCCGATTTTCATAATGAGATTCCAATAATGGCAAATCTTTGAAGCGAGATTTCAATGGAGATCGGTAAACCACGAAAATGCTGAGAAGACCCATCTGGGGCGAAAACTTGATTTTTCATCGATGGAACGTGGAATTTCGGAAAAATGGAAATGGGCAATGGACGGAGACCCATGTGCCCAAGTTCGCAAGTGAGCCCAATGGGCCCACGCTAGACCTGTTAAACGAGTGGGTCAGATTGGGTTTGGGTCAGGTCATAAATGGTCCGACCCAAATCAACCCATTTAACCCGTTTATTACCCATTTATCGTAGTATAAAATTTTTGACCCATACCCAACCTGACCCATACTCGACCCATACTTGACCCATTTAACTAAATCTAAAAAAACATATTTCTTATTATTTTTTTAAATGGTATTGCTAAAATACTTTTATGCAATACAAATTTAATGGACAATTTTTATAATTTTTTTAAAATCGATTTTAAATTATTTTTTATTTTTAAAAAATTGAATTTTTAATTATTTTGTTTTTATTTTTTAAGAATATAATTTTTCTTTTTTCTTTTCTCTTTTTCTTCTACTTGGTCGGCCGTCGGCCATGACAATAGCGGCGACCGGCCATAGGCGAGCCTCTAGCTCGCTTGGCTCGCTCGACGCCGGTGAGCTCGAGTCTCACCGGACGTTGGCAAGGCCTTTGTCTCGCTAGACGTCGGCAAGGCCTCCATCTCGCCAGATCGATGAGCTCGAGTTGGACGTCTGGCGAGGCCTTTACCTTACCTGATCTGGCCAGCTCGAGCTCGCCTGACGCTGACAAGCTTGAGCCTTGCCCGACCGTCGCCATGCTAGCCACCGGTTAAGGAAGGAGGAAGAAGAAATGAGAAAAAAAAAAGGAAAGAAAAAAGAAAAAAGAAAACGAAAAGAAAATTGAAATATAAAAAAATAATTATAATTTTGATTTTTATGAAGTTAAAGAAGGAAGAGAGAGATTGTGAGGTTTTAGTTGAAAATGGGTTCTACGTCCAATCCATTTAGAACACATTTATCTTAAATTTTCAATTTTTAAACCCATTTAACTAGTTTTTTTTTAAATAATAATAATAAGTGACCCATTTTGCCACCTCTAGCCCATGCCCATGAGGGATGGCCCAAGGGGAAGGGCAGCCCAAGAGGGCCATGGGCGTCAAGTAGGGGTGAACGGTTACAGGTTTCTTATAGGTTTTGCTTGGAACCTAGAACCTACCCTCGAGTACAGGTTCCTCATTTTTTGTAATTTGGAACCTACTCATCGGAACCTGGAACTTGAAACCTACCCTGTCACAGATTCCAAGGTTGGTTCCAGGGTTCAACAGTTTTTTTTTTTTTTTTAAATTTCATTTTTAGTTAAACAAAACGAAAATAAATGCAACAATAATAAACGAGCTTGTCATTCATAAAAGAGAATACAAAACGAACAAAACTATCAAGACAGGAAAATGAATTCTTAACAAGGAATTCGACTAAATAAAAGAGAGGAAAATGGTTCACGGAACATCCTAAATATAATAAAGCTGTCAGTCAATAACCGACACAAAATAGATGAAGAAATACACTTTTGGATACACATTCAACATTGCAGAATGAATTAAGAGCTATGGTTACTTCACATTAGAGTGTCACTAACAATGTAAACCAATGCCAAACAGATAATTAAAGTAATTCCAATTCCAGCAGAGTACTTACATGATGAATGTTCATAGCATTCAAGAACTTTTCAAATGCCTAAATCCATTCATGATGGTTCCAAACGTGTGGAATATCAACAAAAATCACTCAATAACCCTGAAAGTTTTTAAAATAGGCCAATTATGGAAAACTCATGCTCTGTATCCTTGGAACAACATTAACAACACCAAAGGAGTTTGTTGTGCAGTGACCAGTAAGTGGTCAAAGTGTAAGATGATAAAATCGAATAGCAAATTACTAGAAATTCCTAATCATTACTCATGTTGCTGTCGCTGAAAAATCTCTATGATACTGAAGTAACTACCTTCATCACCATACGCATGACCTGCTTGTAATAGACATTTGCTATTCCTACTGTGCTAGGAAGACAAACAAGTAGTGGCACCACTTTTTGACCAAAATCGTAATATCTCCATTGCTTTATGCTAATCTGGCAAAAAGAAAAAAGACGTCAGTTCGGTAGCTATGAAACAGCATAATGCACGGAATTTTGCTAGAGCAAGCTGAGAAGTTGGGGCTCAAGGGTGGCATCTAAACATGGGAACTTTAGCTTAGAGTACGAGGATGGCTAAGGTTCTTATGAGGACTACAATAGACAACAGATAAGCTATTTGAAAATTGACCAAAAGAGCAAAGTAGTACTCTTGACGATTTGAATTCATGAATGTTACATGAAGCTACTTGAAGAATCAAGTTTCAACAAACTGTCAAAAGAAAAAGAACTCCAGAACTTCCAATATAATCAATAGACAAAGGATCTCCCATAGCATAAAGCTACTATATATGACCCACAACCCTAACATTAAAAGGAAATGACACCATTATATCAAAACTATCAAATGTACATTGATTTGTAAAATTGGAAATGTGTAAGATGTCAAATACTCTATGGAACTTTACTAGGGGCATGACATGCTGCTGCATATCATGGAAGCAAGCATATGTTGAAACCATTGTAAGCTATCGAACATCCAGCATTAGTTACTTGATATCTTTGCTAAACTTGAACCATATATGATGTTATATGGTATGTATATCATTACCCTCATTTTTTCATCTGACAATTATGATTTAGTACAAAGTCACATGGTAAGAATAACTAAACTCTACATCGTATCATTATTGCAGAGAGGTCACTGCCAAACACAAGAACGATTCACAACCATGGCTTTATAGTCCTGTTGCAATAGCATTAGATCAGAACCTAACATAATCAAATAGAACACAAAAAATGGGTTGATTTGAGCAACCAAGTGGTCAGCATCAAATGGTTGATCTGTGAACTTTCGAGAACAAAAAGAACATTATGTAGAGACGGAACGATTCTTGCTAGATTTAACCATCTCACTGAAGTCATTATTATGTGAACACGCTTGGTAATTGGGCCTAATCTTTACTGCAAAGAAGAAACTTTAGAACTCAACCAGACTAATTGAGCAAGAAGCAATAACGAGTAGAAGAATTTCCATGTCACAAGTAGTAAACCAAACACAGCAAATCAATAATTGACCAAACTGAAAGGAAAAAATGGAACCTAAATGCCAGCATCCAGGCGCGCACACAAACAACACGAAACTAATCCCACAAACAAACACGGCAATTCCAAGCTCATGGGTTCACGGAACATCCTAAATAGGACATTGTCTTGTTTTGTAATCAAGAGATTGCCAATCCTTTTGGCTAAGTGTAAATGAAAAAAAATGACTAGCATGTACACTCACATATAAAGAAAATCAAGGAATCCTGAAGTGGCAACCCAAGACAATCCACAGAAACAAGATATGACCTACCAAATCGATGCGTAGAGAATGGAAACAATATTCTAGAAAGCACACACATCAGAAATGTTAGGCTAGAGGATCTACGCATATTTTCGATCCTTCCAACTAAAGAGCTGCTCAGCGGCAACTGAAGCACCTCCTTCATGCCGTACTTCCTTTTAGCTTCCGTCTGTCTTTGATGGTAAACATTACAAGGCTTGCCTACCACTCTATCACCATATCCTAGTAAAATAACAAAAAGGTCGTTAAAGAACCAACAATTACAACAAGTAATGTTCATTAAGGCAAGAATTTGGAATCGACTCACATTCGGCTAGCAATTACATGGACTAGATCTCGCAGTTGAGCTGAGTCACGGCCATTGGTGGGGAGTCGGTGACGGCAAACAGAACCAACGTTCGGCGAGCTAGGGGTTTAGTTCTGGGTTGAACCAACGTTCAATGACCTCGAGCAACGTTGGGCACAACGCAGGCAATGCTGGATTCAGCACGGATCGGCAACAAGGACGTTGAGGCGGTAGCTGTTTTTGTCCTAGTTGCAGCGTGAATAACAACAGCTTGTCATTGGGAGGTCGGGATATGGCGGCTCATTGTTGAAGTTTGAATAGCAATGGCATCGTCAACGGCCAAACAGCGACGGTGGAACAACAGTAGCATCAGGTGGCGGCCTAGCAAACAGCTTTGTCGTTGGGAAGCGGCAAGTGCAATGGCGGGAGCCGGTGGCGTAGTCAAATGGAGTAGTGATGGCGTTGACAGCGGCATCGTGGGTCATGATGGTGGCGTCAAGGGTGGCGAGCAGCGTTGGATCATTGTAGGGAGCGTGGAGCGTTGCAAAGAGGAAATGGAAAGAAAAGGGAAAGTGAAGAATGAACATTGAAGAAAACGTTAGTGTTTTGGAGAAAGGGAATCCCAGTTCCAGTTTCGGTTGGAATCGGGAACCGCCGATTCTAAAGAAAACAGGAACCGAGAATTGGAACCTCTCTCTTTAGAACCGGGAATCGAACCGGACTCTTCAGTGCGGTTCTCCGGTTCCCCGTTCTACTCAGGAACCGTGCTCACCCCTAGCATCAAGCTTACTTTAGCTCTTGCAAATCTAAGCAGTTAATGTAATGACCAAATCAACCTCTCTTCAAACTAAAGACCAAGGAACAAGATTGGAAAGGGTATGAACGGCCACCACTTGGGGGGAAGGATGATGTCATTCCCTAAAAAGCCTAGTTTACCCCCTTAATTCCCCTGTGCATATTACCTCATTAATGGTTTGGATTTCCCTATTTATGATTATTTTGCCTCCAAGTAAGAACACTTGAGAGAGCTTTGGAGGATTGGGGAAGTACAAGCATTAAATTGACAAAATCTCTATCATCTCTCTCCTCTCTCTCCTCTCTTCCTCCCCTAAAACCCATAACTACCTCTCTCTCTCTTCTTCTTCTCTCATTTGTTCATTTGGCTTCCATTCTCTCTTCCTTTCCTCCCTTGTGTAGCCGAACCACCACCCCTCCATCTCCATCTTCTTTGCAAGCCTTTTTCCTCTCATTTCTTCTCCAAACTTCATCAGCCACCGTCCACCACATACACCCGTTGTTGCACCACTATTCCACACCACCGTTCTCGTAGTCATGACAGATTTTTCGGAGCTAAGGAGGAGGTTGCCCAGCCCCACCATAGCCTTCCTTTCTCTCCATTCTCTCTTAGCTTGGACCACTGCGGAGCTCGAAGGCCGACCAACCACCTTGCTGCCGTCATACCACCTCTGAAACGGCACCATCGCTTTCATCATGGACTGTGGAAGTATGACCAGTAGCCGCTGCTCACCATCCAGCCTTGCCACTCCCTTGCCGTTGCTTGTCGAGCTTGGATTTGGATGTGAGGGGCTTTCTAGCTCTTGATTAAGGTTATTGTTATACTTAGGACTTAGATTAGGACTAGATTTAGGTTAAATGATGCTTTGATGATGTGATAAGTGGGTTTAAGCGATAGGTTATCGTAGACTCTCGATAAGTTATCACGATAAGTTGTGGTTAGGTCCCAATAAATTATCGTAGGTTTTCGATAAGTTATCACAATAAGTTGTGGTTAGTTTTTGATAAGTTATCGCAGGTTCTCAATAGGTTATCGTGATAAATTGTGGTTAGTTTTCGATGAGTTATCATAGGTTCTTGACAGGTTATCGCGATATGTTATTGTAGGGTTCCGATAGGTTATTAGGATAAGCTAATGTTGGTCTTGATAGGTTATCGTAATAAGCCTTTATAATATTCAATAAGTTACTAATATGTGATTTGTGATAAGTTATTATGTTGTGATAGGTGGCATGTGATATGTTGTTGCGACTTGTTAGATTAATGAAATAAGTTGTCGGATAGGTAATTGTAATAACTTAGACTTTTTGCAACGACTTAAATTATCTTTAATAAGTGTTCCGTGCTTTAAGTTCTATTAATAAGATGGATCGTTAGTTGTGCAATTCGATTATAGTGCATGCTCATGTGACACTTAGAATGGAAAATGATAAGTATTCATGGTACTTGATGATTGTAATCTTTTGTTATGCATGCAAGGTTATGTGAAAAGATAAAACGTGGTTTTGTTTAAATGATGCATTGGTATGATATGATATGAGGTGTAAGTATGACATGATTGTATGTGACACACATTCTTGCATATTGTATTAGCATTACATACTCTTGCATTGGTTAATGAGAAAGAAATGAAATGGGCTTGAGTGGTGGTATGCTCGTGTGATCACCTAAACACCATAATATGTATGATTATGTGGGGTGATGGAACCGTCCTAATGTGCATGATTATGCGAGACGATGCCTGATTAAGTTCGAATGCCCTCATGTCAATAGGATGCCGTTCGCGAAAGGACTTGGGAACGAAGCTCCTTAATTTGAATGCCGTCCTAAGGTATATATATACACGGGATGATGTTGTGCCCGATGGGGGCAGAACGATGCCTGGTTATACCGGAAGACTTTCGACCTTCGGGTTGGCCGTAGCCCTAGGTAGTCATGATAATCTAAACATATATGTGTGAAATGTGCATGACATTAATATGTGATTATGTCTGGATTATTGCATGGCATTAGTGCATGACTATAATATGTTGCACGTTCTTATTTTGACTCCTGAGTATGTGAATGGTTATGAGAATTGCTTATGTGCTTATATTGATGATTTTGAGGTAGAAGAATAACCGTTCACGTTAATAGTTAAAGCAAAGTAAGGGCTTTGCTATTGATCTGCCATCAACAAATAACTTGCATATATAGGCTAGATCCAAGGTGAATGACTTCCCTACACGAAGATTAATGAGTTTATTTATTGAGTTTATCTCATTGTTGTTTGTTGAAATTTTTTCAAGCCCTAAGAATGTCTGAGCTGTTCTGCCACATTAGGTTTAGGGTCCTAATCGAACAAAGCCAAAAGTTACAAAATATTCGATCGAGGGAACCAATGCATGATATGAGCGATATGTGACCACAATCTGGGTCAACAAAAGGCTCCAGAACTTAGTGCTCCACTGATTTTTAACTTGGTACTTCTATGTAGGGGACGAACTGTATGGCCCCATTTGCGGTTTTTATGAACCTCGAGTGCAAGGCAAGGGAACACCAGCTGGGATGCCATGGACCTAGACGTGCCCGATGGGGTAATGTTCGACCCTGAAGTTGACCTCGACATGATTGTCAAGCTAGAGCGCTGGTACATGCAACCCATAATGAGTTAGTGGGGAGTGGGGGCACATCACTTTTTGAAAGTCACCCTCATAGTACTAGAGGTGCTAGGTTTACCCTAAGACCTCTTTTTAGTGAAGGTTGTGGCTGCACTTTTGGGCTAATCTAATGTGGCAAAGTGAGTGATGCTTGAGCTAGTGTGTTTAAATTATGTCTAGATAGTTTGTATGATGTGATGACTTTATGATGCATATGTATATAAATAAGTGTGGTTTAATGTCACGCCCCGATCCTCCGAGCGCGTGCCCATCCCGGCTTGGTCGATTAAATAGCGACGTCCCAAGACGCATCGTCGACCCATTCAATTTAATACGCATGCGGAAGCAGATAAATAATCCCCAGACAACAATACAATGGGATAGGAAAGTAGGGCCATAATTTTTGAAACTGAAAATTATAACATACTTATATTTACAATACCAAGCCAGGTCATACACAAAACCAGTTTATAAAACAAAGTCTGCAAAACAAGGGGTGGGGTTTCCCAAACAACTATGGGTCTTCGTCTTCCCCGTCATCTCCCTCCACACTCCAACTGGAGCCTACTGCTGAATACACAGGAGATCTTGGATCTTCAAGCTTAGGGTCCACCGGGTTTACCACCGAACCTTCTCTAGGGGTCTACAGTGCCGTTTCCAAAAGCAACCTCCATCACATACAGAGGTATCTCAGATTCCGATATGGGGCACTCTCTCAGTCCGTTACGATCCTGGTGGTATCATGATCTTGGCGGTATCACGATCTGTATTGATGGGGCACCTTTTTGGGTAGACCCGCATCGACCCAGATTATGGACTTCACCAGTTCGTACTCTAACCCATTAGGGTGCCCATGAATTGGAATGTAATACTTATGTTCTGTAATCTTCCTCGGTTGACCAAAATACTTAGGAGGAGCTGACTAGGAAGAAAATACCCCCTGAGGGCTGCCTAGGTGCAATCACGAGTCGAAGGACTTACCTTTGCCTCAGTTTCTTCATGTAGGTCAGCATAATTCAAATAACCCTTTAATCATTTCATCCAATCAGATCGAATCATCGATCAATCAACTCAGTCGGTTTCATGTTATCAAGACCATCTCTCGGTCATCTCAATCAATAATATCTATAAATCTAACCCTGTCTAGGAGTACTTGCTCTAAGCTTATATATAGATTGTATAGCTTGCACTAAGCGGATAAGGTTAGGGTATACTGCTCTCACTAAGTCGGTATATCACCCGTAGGCCGATATAGTATACCCCTGATGCTCACTCTAAGCTGATAAAGTGTACCGCTCGCACTAAGCTGACATATCAAAGCTCGTAGGTTGATATAGTACACCAGTATACTACTCTCGCTAAATTGACATATTAGAGCCCGTAGGTTGATATAGTATACTATCCTAACCATTTAACAAAATCACCATTTTTATCATACCCGATAAAAATATCGTGTGTGGGTACACGGTTGGTTTTAGCCAAAATACAATTTTCTACCACTTGAAAATCCCACCAATTTTGACAGTCCACAAGTCCATTTTTGGCGCTGTAAACCAACGCCCGGTGATTTCCCATTTAATTACTGAAATTAAATAAATTTAGGAATAAATTCCTAAAATGCAAATCACCCAAAATCAGCACAAATTAGAACTCAATTAAATAAATAGATTACACTATTGCAATCAGCATAAAATTTTGGTCATCGACTATTCCAGTCTAATTTTTGGAAAATAATTAATTAATTAAATAATTATGAAAATTAATTATTAAATGCAAATAAATAGAACTTAGGCCCGTAAAGCCTAATTAAAAGCCGAGACGAGCTCGAAAAATTTCCGAACCACTCTAGATAAATACTAGAGCTTGTCTAGGCCCTAATTACACTAAACTATCCACCTAACATGCAACAATAATTAACTAATTCACTAATCTAATCTAACGAACCACCTAATCCAAGCTTAACTTAAACTAATCAATCCTTAAACGTAGTTAACTTACTAAGCGAGGATTAGTGAGTTAAACTCACTTGTTTAATGATCCGCTCGGATCAAAACGACGAGGACGCGGCGGGGCTCAAGATACTCCAAAGTGGGAATGCCTTTCGGGTTCGGGAAACGGGCCAAAGTGGGCCAAACAACGGCATAGAGACCCACACTGCTCGGTCTCTATCTAGTGGTTGAAGAGGTTTGAACGACGGTCAGTTGAGCTGAAAATGACTCGGCGGTGGCTACAGCAAGCTTGGCAGACGAAGGTGGTGGCGTATGGCTGCGGAAGGAGCTCCGACGGTGGCTTGATGGATGGTGAGCCATTGCTGGACGCGCGAACGGCATGAATGAAGCAGCTGGGATGCGACTTGCACGGAGGACTCGCGGGGGCGCGACGGCTGAGCGGTGGCTCCGGCGGTGCACAACGACAGTCCGACTGGGCTGCTGGTTCTGTTCTCTGAGATTGGTTGAGCTAAAAACTTGAAGAAGAAGCTGGAGAGGTCGATGGCAACAATGGGAAGAGGGAGAGGGAACCGGTTTCCTTTATGGGGGGACCACCTAGCCTTCAATCTCATCACCTTGGTCGCCTTGGAGGGCTCCACCTTGCATGGCTGGCTTGCACAGCCAATTTCCAGACCAAAAGACCCATTCTAAAAGACTTGAGTTGGTCCAAAGGTTGGGTCTATGGGGGCATAGGAATTTTGATTGATTTTGGCTTCAATTGGACACCAATTCCTCCTTGAATTAGTGTGATTCGACTTCCAAAAATTATGTTATCGAGTCAATAATCAAATTGGTATTTTTCTTCACCAATTGATCCCATTTGCATCCCAATTTCACGATAAAAAACGGTCCTCTGAATTTTCTGGACAAAAACGACCCTATCTCGACTTTTTCTCAAAAAGTCTCAATTTGCGGAAAAATCTTCGGAGGTTGAGTCAACATTCCAAAAATGACTCGTGACATGACAAAACTTTCAATTTATGAAATTGGATTCAAATTCGTGGTTAATTTCAATTCGGCGTGATTTTAGCATTACCTAAGCTACCGAGTAGCTTTCAGAAATTTTTAGTACAAATGACCCATGGTCGATTTTTTCGAGCCACAATTAACCCATTCGACACATTAGCGACTCTTGATTGTCGTGAAAATCTCGACGGTTCAAATACGGACACAGGGTACCAAAACAAAAGAAAAATCAGTCTAGTGCCGGTCGACGAGAATTTTGTAATTTAGTGGAATCACCCACATTTAGCCACACATCTCTATCGATCCGACCTATCTCTGATCTCTAATCAGCTTTTAACTGTGCTGTAATGATCTCTGCAGATGGGCATGGTCGAGTAGTCGATTCTTGGTCGAATTCTCAAGTCTAATGTATTAAAATTTCTTAATGAGTTCCCTATATAGTATAGTTATCTCACGAGTGATCAGCTCTGAGAATAGCACTATAGGCGCATCGATGAAATGCCCGATTAATTTAATAGAAATTAGAACTGCAAAATCTAGGATGTCACAACTTTTTCCTTCTTATAAAAATTTCGTTCTCGAAATTTAAACGAGTTTGGGACATCTGGAGTGCCAAAACTTGGCACGGAAGGACACTGAAGTGCCAAAACTTTGGAAATGTGAACTTAAGTGCCACTTCGGCCAAAATCCGACCAAATTACTAGTGTGGCAATTTTCCGGCGAGTTGAGTGCAAAACGGCGTCGTTTTGCACGCTGACGTGGTGACAAATTGGAAAAATGACGTCGTTTTGTGTCGATGTGTAAATAATTAATATAAAAATTAATTATTAAATTTAAACTTAATTTTACTTAAAATATTCTAAAAAAACTAAAAAAAAACTAATTTTTTTTTTTTTTTAAAAAGGGGGGCCGAAGGGGCGGGCCGAGGGCCGAGCCCCGCCGCCGCCGCCGGGAAGGGCCGGCGATGGAGGGGGAGGGTCGTGAGCCCTCGCCGCCTCCCCGCCATCGCCGAGAAGGGCCGGCAACGGTGGGGGAGCATCGGCCGGGATAGTCGGGCCCTAGCTAGGGGCCGGCGTTGCCGGCCCTTCCCTGCGGCGGTGGGGAGGCAGCGGCGGTGAGGGCTCAGCCCTCGCCCGCCCCTTCGCCCCCTCCCTTTTTTTATAGAATATTTTAAATAAACTTAAGTTTAAATTTAATTTTATTATTTTTTAATTAATTATTTACACATCGACACAAAACGACGTCGTTTTTGCAATTTGTCGCCACGTCAGCATGCAAAACGACACCATTTTGCACCCAACTCGCCGGAAAATTGCCACGTCAGCAATTTGGCCAGATTTTGGCACTTAAGTGATCCACTTTACTCCGATTTTGGCACTTAAGTGTACATTTCCGAAGTTTTGGCACTTAAATGTCTATTTATGTCAAGTTTTGGCACTTAGGCTGAACTTCTGCCAAATTTAAACCATTACAATTCTTAAGCGAAAAGGTGGGGGTACAAACGTCTCATCGACTCTTTAGTCTCCCAGGTTGCTCCTTTAGTGCCGTGGTGTGCCTAGACCACTTTGACCAACGGGATGGTCTTTGTACGCAGAAGTTACTCTTTTTTGTCCACTATTTGAGCCGGGCTTTCAATGTATGACACTCGGTCATCCACGTCCAATTCTTCAAAATTAAACACGTGGGTCGGGTCAGGCTCCTACTTCCTCAATATCGACATGTGAAAGACGTCATGCACTTGCGCCAGTCTCGACGGCAACACAAGACGATACGCTAGGGTCCTGATTCTTTCTAGAATTTCAAATGGGCCTACGTACTTCGGGCTCAGTTTTCCTTTCTTACCAAAGCACGAAGTTCCCCTCATTGGTGACACATTCAGAAAAATGTGATCACCAACTTGGAATTCCAATGGTCTCCGGCGCTTATCTGTGTAACTTTTTTGTCTGCTCTGGGCGGTCTTTAGTCTGCCTCTGATCATTGCAATTGCATCTACTGACTGCTGAACTAACTCTGGGCCTATGATCTTTCTTTCCCCAACTTCATCCCAACATATTGGTGTTCTACACGCTCTGCCATACAACGCTTCAAAAGGAGCCATCTAAATGCTCTGCTGATAGCTGTTGTTGTAGGCAAACTCAACGAGATGAAGCTGTTCTTCCCAACTTCCCTTGAAATTTAGTACACAAGCTCACAACATGTCCTCGAGGGTTTGAATTGTCCTCTCAGACTGGCCATCCATCTGATGATGATATGCTATACTATACTGTAGCTTGGTACCTAAAGCACTCTACAAGCTTTTCCAAAAAGCAGCTGTAAATCTCGGGTCTCGATCTAAAGTTACCGTCATCGACACTCCATGCAGATGAACTACTTGACACACATACAGCTCTACGTGTCTATCCAAACTGAGGTCCTTTCGTACTACAATAAAGTGAGCCGACTTTGTCAGTCTATCAACCACTATCCAAATGGAATCATTTCCTCTTTGACTCCTTTGTAGACCGGTCACGAAATCCATCGTGATGTGCTCCCATTTCCACTCTGGGATCTCGAGAGGTTGTAGAAGTCCTCCTAGCTTGCAATGCTGAGCCTTCACTTGCTGACATGTCAGACACTTGGCGACATGCTTGGCGATGTCCGCCTTCATACCCGACCACCAATAGTGTTGACGTAGATTCTATTTCATCTTGGTACTGCCAGGATGAATGTTGTAATTGCTACGATGAGCTTCGGATAGAATATCTTCTCTGAGTTCTACATTGTCAGGTACAACCAATCGTCCTTGGAACCTCAGTGTTCTATTCTTAGAAATCTGAAAGTCAGTCTTCCTTTTATCGATATCCTCTTCTAGAATCTTTTGAACGTGTGGGTTTGTCGGTTGGAGTAACTTGATCCTAATCTGGACATCCGATTCAATTCTGAGGGTGGCCATAAGATTCGAAAGGTGGCCTACCTCAAAGTTGAACACCGAATCTCGAGCTTTCTCGATTAAATTCCATTCCTTCACCAACATGTGAGCGACTAAAGACTTCCGACTCAAAGCGTCAGCGACCTTATTCGTCTTTCTTGGGTGATATAAGATATTACAATCGTAGTCCTTCAGCAGTTCCATCCATCGTCACTGTCTTATATTCAACTCCTTCTGAGAAAATAGGTACTTGAGACTTTGATGGTCCGTGAAAATCTGGAACCTTTCACCACACAAATAATGTCTCCAAATTTTTAGAGTGAAAATGATGGCTGCGAGCTCTAAGTCATGCGTTGGGTAATTCTGTTCATGAGGCTTTAACTGATGGGAGGTGTACGCAACAACCCTACCATGTTGCATCAGCACGCAACCCAATCCTCTGAACGACACATCACTATAGATTTCGTCTCCTCCAAGACTAGATGGAATGGTCAACACAGGTGCGATAGATGGAATGGTCAACACAGGTGCGGTAGTCAGCTTTTGCTTCAGCTCTTGGAAACTACGCTCGCACTTATCTATCCGGACAAATTTCTTTTCTTTCTTCAGGAGTCTCGTCAATGGCGACGCTAATGCTGAAAATCCTTCTACGAATTTTCTGTAGTAACTTGCCAAACCCAGAAGACTTCTGATCTCTGTCACTATAGTCGGTCTTGGCCAGTTAATCACGACTTCAATCTTGGACGAGTCCACGGAGATTCCTTCACTTGAAATCATGTGACCTAAGAAAGCAACACGAGTCAACCAAAACTCACACTTGCTAAACTTGGCGTACAACTGATACTTTCAGAGTCTGCAGTATTAATCTCAGATGACTCTCATGCTCTTCATCACTCCTCGAATATACCAGAATATCGTTGATGAACACGATCACAAATTGATCCAGGTATTCCTTGAACACTCGGTTAATCAGATCTATGCAAGCAGTTGAAGCATTCGTCAATCCGAACGATATTACAATGAACTCATAATGGCCATATTGAGTACGAAATGCTGACTTTGGAATGTCTTCCTTCCTGATCCTCAACTGATGATATCATGTCCTCAAGTCGATCTTTGAAAATATCGACACTCCTTGTAGCCGATCGAACAAGTCGTCGATCCTCAGGAGTGGATACTTGTTCTTGATCGTCACCTGATTGAGTTGATGATAGTCGATGCACAGGCACAACGAACCATCTTTCTTCTTTACGAACAGAATTGGTGCTCCCTAAGACGATGCACTGGGACGTATGAATCCATTGTCCAACAACTCCTGCATCTACACCTTTAGTTCTTTCAATTCAGACAACGCCATCTGGTAATGAGCCTTAGAGATTAGCTCTATCCCAGGTGCTAGTTCAATCACGAATTCGATCTCTCTCTCTGGCGGTATCCCTGGCAATTCCTTCGAGAATACATCTGGAAATTCTTGTACCACTACGATATCTTCAATTTTATGCTCCTCAACTGTCGTTTCAACGACAGTTGCCAGGTAACCTTGACAACCCTCGTCTAACAAACGGGTTGCCTTAGGTGACGAGATCAAGGTAATCAAGGGTCCTCCTCGATTCCCAACAAATTCAAAGCTCTCACCCTCTAACGGGTCAAACTGAATCGCTTTGCGATAGCAGTCCATCTTAGCTCGTTGCTTGGTGAGCCAGTCCATAACAATTATCAAATCAAAATTATACTTGGTTAGGACTAACAAGTCTATTTTCCCCTATCCCTCACCAATCGCTAACTTGCAACCAGAACAACCCAAAATAGCTAACACCTTATCCTTCAACGGTGTAGATATGCTAACTCCCGATTCCAATAATGCAGGACTTAATCCTATCAGCTTAACATATTGCTTGGCAATAAAAGAATGAGTTGCTCCTGGGTCTAATAAAGCGTAAGTAATATGGTCGTTCAATGAAACCATTCCTATAATAACATCAGGCGCATCCTCTGCTTGACCTCAAGTGACGGCATACACCGTTCCCTAAGTTGGGGGTCTGAGCTGTCCACGCAGCGGTGTGTTCTGTGGCGCATACCCTTTAATCTGTCCCAAAGGCGGCAGCGATGGCGACGGCAACTGCGGTTGTCCTCTTGGTCATCTAGGACAATCTCTAGCCATGTGACTATGTTGGCCACACTCAAAACAAGCGCCCGTCCTCCGAGGGCACGGAGTTGTATCGTGTCGCCTTCCACAGAGGTGACACAAGCCATTTTGGCTTGACCCTAATTTTCCAATTCCACCCTTCCTGTTGGGCGGAACTTGGAATCTTTCTTTGGTCATGGGCCTCTTCCCATGTCGGATTTCTTCTCGACTCGATATAAACCGTTATCCCTATGTGGCGGCTCTTTCATTTTGATCTTTTTCGATCATCTAGACCCACTTATACAGGTCATTATAATTTCTCAGATTCAGCAAAATCAGTGGACTCCTCAACTGCGGCTTGAGTCCGTCTTTGAATCTTCTCACTCGGTTTGTTGGATTCTCAACCAACTCAGGAGCGTATTGTGATAGTTCAGCAAACTTCGCTTCATATTGATCCACAGTCATTGGGCCTTGGCGAAGGCGCTGAAACTCTGCCATCTTCAATTCTCTGGCATTCTCGGAAAAGTATTTATTGTTAAAGGCTTCAACAAAGGCGTTCCACTCCGGGGCTACACCTTCAGGGAATATCGTTCCTTGGGTGGTTCTCCACCACGTACTCGCAATACCCTACAGTTGGTAGGTGGCAAGAATAACCTTCTCCGTCTCTGTGCACATCATAAGTGCAAAGCCTTAGATCCATAAGGCTGCGGCCTCAGGGTCTTCTGCCCCAAAAAACTTAGGTGGGTTCAATCTTAGGAATTGTTCCACCAACTTATGTATAGGTCTCCCAGCGACCATGTTCCCTAATGAAACCTCAGCAGGTGCGACGACAAGTGCGGCAACAACAACAACATTAGCAACGGCAGTAGCGGCGGCTGCAACGGCGGCGGTGAAGGCAGCAGCTTGATTCTGGGCCTGTTGTCCCATCATCTCTCTCATTGCATCCAACGCTTACGTGATCCCAACGGTTCCCGAGTCACTTGGGGCTGCGACTCTAGCACCAATGGGAGGTGGTGCTACTCCACTGGTGCTAGCCCGTGTTGGCGCCTTACCTCTGCCTCCTCGGTTATCGACCCTTGTCGGCATCCTACCCCAAGTTGCAGGTCTGACTGTCCTCTTACTAGGAGTCCTTTGCTCCTGATCACTCATTACGAATTCTACAAAACATGTTCCCCATTCCATACAGAATTAGAAACTGAGTAATCTACACAACAAGCAATTCTACTAATCAGCTATCACAGACATGCACCAGCATGAAATTAAAGGCCATTCCTACTACTATCCCATGATCCATCGCACCTCATCACTCCAATCTCTAACCTTCGCTTTGATACCACTTTAACGGGGATGTCATGCCCCGATCCTCTAAGCGCGTGCCCATCCCAGCTTGGTCGATTAAATAGCGACGTCCTATAACGCATCGCCGACCCATTCATTTTAATACGCATGCGGAAGCAGATAGGTAATCCCCAGACAACAATACAACATGATAGTAA
Organism: Eucalyptus curtisii; assembly: GCA_017140595.1. Taxonomy (NCBI): domain Eukaryota; kingdom Viridiplantae; phylum Streptophyta; class Magnoliopsida; order Myrtales; family Myrtaceae; genus Eucalyptus; species Eucalyptus curtisii. The sequence goes on from CM029500.1 coordinate 15,280,919, forward strand.
AGTAGGGCCACAATTTTTGAAATTGAAAATCATAACATACTTATATTTACAATACCAAGTCAGGTCATACACAAAACCAGTTTATAAAACAAATTCTGCAAAATAGGGGGTGGGGTTTCCCAAACAACTACGGGTCTTCGTCTTCCTCGTCACCTCCCTCCACACTTCAGTTGGAGCCTACTGCTGAATACATAGGAGATCTTAGATCTTCAAGCTCAGGGTCCACCGGGTCTACCACCGAACCTTCTCTAGGGTCTGCAGTGGCCTTTCCAAAAGCAACCTTCATCACATACAGAGGTATCTCAGATTCTGGTATGGGGCCCTCTCTCAGTCTGTTACAATCCTGGCAGTACCACGATCTGTATTGATAGGGCACCTTTTTGGGTAGAACCGCATTGACCCAGATTATGGACTTCACCAGTTCGTACTCTAACCCATTAGGGTGCCCATGAATCGGAATGTAATACTTATGTTCTGTGATCTTCCTCGGTTGACCAAAATGCAAGGGAGGAGTTGCCATCTATGGACCTGAAATGTTATCCCACAATGGGGTGAGACGACATCTCAGCAAGTTCAATCCCCTAAGACCCGAGTAGGAAGAAAAATGCCTTGAGGGCTGCCTAGGCACAATCATGAGTCGGAGACTTACCTTTGCCTCGGTTCCTTCCTGTAAGTCGGCACAATTTAAATAACCCTTTAATCATTTCATCCAATCAGATCGAATCATCGATCAATCGACTCAGTCGATTTCATGTCATGAAGACCATCCTTCGGTCATCTCAATCAATACAATCTATATAGTCCTACCCTATCCAGGACTACTCGCTCTAAACTGATATATAGATAGTATAGCTCGCACTAAACTAATAATGTTAAGGTATATTGCTCACGCTAAGCTGACATATCAAAGCCCGTAGGTTGATATAGTATACCGGTTAACTGCTCTTACTAAGCTGACATATCACCCGCATGCCGATATAGTATACCCCTGATGCTTACTCAAAGCTGATAAAGTATACTGCTCGTACTAAGCTAACATATCAGAGCTCGTACGCTGATATAGTACACCAATATACTGCTCTCGTTAAGCTAACATATCAGAGCCCGTATGTTGATATAGTATACTATCCTGACGATTTAAAAAAATCATCATTTTTATCATACCCGATAAAAATATCCTATGTGGGTACACGGTCGGTCTTAGTCAAAATACAATTTTCTGCCACTTGAAAATCCCACCAATTTTAACGATCCACAAGTCCATTTTTGGCACTATAAATCGACGCCCTATGATTTCCTATTTAATTACTGAAATTAAATAAATTTAGGAATAAATTCCTAAAATGTAAATCAACATAAATTAGAACTCAATTAAATAAACAGATCACACCATTGCAATCAGCATAAAATTCCGGTCACCGACTATTCCGGTCTAATTTCCGGAAAAAATTAATTAAATAATTACGAAAATTAATTATTAAATGAATAAATAGAACTTAGGCTCGTAAAGGCTAATTAAAAGCCGAGATGAGCCCGAAACATTTCCGAACCACTCTAGATAAATACTAGAGCTTGACTAGGCCCTAATTGCACTAAACTATCCACCTAACATGCATCGATAATTAACTAATCACTAATCTAATGTAGGTAACCACCTAATCCAAGCTTAACTTAAACTAATCAATACTTAAACGTCATTAACTTACTAAGCAATGATTAGTGAGTTAAACTCACTTGTTTAATGATCCGCTTGGATCAAAACGATGGGGATGCGGCGGGGCTGGAGATACTCCAAAATGGGAATGCCTTTCGGGGTCGGGAAACGGGCCAAAGCGGGCCAAACAGCGACTTCGATACTCACACTGCTAGGTCTCTGTCCGGTGGTTGAAGAGGGTTGAACGGTGGTCGGTTGAGTTGAAAACGGCTAGGCTGGACCGATGGTGGCTACAGCAAGCTTGGCGAATAAAGGTGGTGGCGTACGGCGGTGGAAGGAGCTCTGACGGTGGCTTGATGGACGGTGAGCCACTGTTGGACGCGCGAACGACAAGAACGAAGCAGCTGGGATGCAGCTTGCACGAAGGACCTGTGGGGGCGCGACGGGCGAGCGGTGGCTCTGGCGATGCACAGTGACGATCCGACTGGGCTGCTAAGAACGTGAAGAAGAAGCTAGAGAGGTTGACAACAATAAGGGGAAGAGGGAGAGGGAACCGGCTTGCTTTATGGGGGGACCACCTAGCCTTCAATCTCATCACCTTGGTCCCCTTGGAGGGCTCCACCTTGCATGGCTGGCTTACACAGCCCATTTCCAGACCAAAAGACCCATTCTAGAAGACTTGAGTTGGTCCAAAGGTTGGGTCCATAGGGGCATACGAATTTTGATTGATTTTGGCTTCAATTGGACACCAATTCCTCCTTGAATTAGTGTGATTCGGCTTCTAAAAATTTAATTATCGAGTCAATAATCAAATTTGTATTTTTCCTCACCAATTGATCCCATTTGCATCCCAATTTCACGATAAAAACGGTCCTCTGAATTTTCGGACAAAAACGACTCTACCTCGACTTTTTTCAAAAAAGTCTCGATTTGCAGAAAAATCTTCGAAGGCTGAGTTGTCGTTCCTAAAATGACTCGTGACATGACAGAACTTTCAATTTCTGAAATCGGATTCAAATTCGTGGTTAATTTCAATTCGGCGTGATTTTAACGTGACCTAGGCTACTGAGTAGCTTTCAAAGCTTTTTAGTGCAAATGACCCGTGGTTGATTTTTTTCGAGCCATAACGAACCCATTCGACACGTTGGCGACTCTCGATTGTCGTTAAAATCTCGAGGATTCAAATATGGACATAGGGTACCAAAACGATAGAAAAATCAGTCTAGTGTCGGTCGATGAGAATTTTGTAATTTAGTGGAATCACCCACGTTTAGCCACACATCTCTATCGAACCGACCTATCTCTGATCTCTAATCAACTTTTAACTATGCCATAATTATCTCTGCAGATGGGCACGATTGAGTAGTCGATTTTTGGTCGAATTCTCAAGTCTAATGTATTAAAATCTCTTAATGAGTTCCCCGGATAGTCTAGTTATCTCACGAGTGATCAGCTCTGAGAATAGCACTATAGGCGTGTCGATGAAAGGCTCGATTAATTTAATTGAAAGCAGAACTGAAAAATCTAGGATGTCACGTTTAAACTATCCTTATTTGTGGATTGGGTGATCTGTTTATGCTTCCGCTTGCATACGTAATCGACGATACGAATGGGTTGGCAACACTTCCTGAGACGTCACAATCGAATGGCCTAAGTGACCCTTTATACATTCTTATGGAAATTTATACATTTTAGTGGTTGCAGAGTATGTGTTTAATTGGGTAGAAGTTGTAGCATTGCCAACAAATAATGTTAAGGTTGTGGTCAAATTCTTGAAGAAAAATATTTTTACCTGATTCGGCTCTCCTAAGGCAATCATAAGTGATACGGGGACACATTTTTACAAGAAATAATTTGAAGCACTTTTGAGTAAGTACAGAGTCACGCATAAGGTTGCAGCCCCTTATCATCCTTAGACAAGTGGTCAAGTAAAGGTTTCAAATAGGGAAATCAAGAGAACTTTAGAAAAAAACAACGAATTCCTTTAGGAAAGATTGATCAATGAAACTTGATAATGCACTTTGGGTCTATAGGATAGCATTCAAAACTCCAATCTGGATGTCTCCTTTTAGGCTAATGTTTGGGAAAGCTTGTCACTTACCAGTAGAATTATAGCATAAAGCATATTGGGCATTAAAATTTCTAAATTCTGACATGTAGTCTACAGGTGAAGAAAGATTGTTGCAACTGAATGAATTGAAGGAATTTCGTAATGAGGCCTATGAAAATTCTAAGTTATACAAGGAACGTACTAAAAGATGGAATGACAAGTAGATATTCAGAAGATAGTTCAAAATTTGTCAAAGAGTTTTACTTTTTAACTCTTGTTTTGAACTTTTTCCAGGAGAGTTACGGTCTTGATGATCTGGTTCTTTCACAATTACACAAGTATTCCCATACGAAACAATTAAAATTGTGCATGACATCAAAGGCACATTCAAGGTGAACGGTCAATGTTGAAAACCCTATTTTGAAGGTGGTTACAACAAGCAGAAGACTATCTTTGGACTTCATCCTCCAGAATAGCAACATCTAAGATAATTTGGCTAAAAACTATCAAGCAAGCGCTTCTTTAGAGGTAATCCAAGCATTTTTAATTATATATTTCATTTATTTTTAAGTTTACTTTTCGCAAAAAATAAAATAAAAATTAATTTTTCTCTGTTTTATCCAGCTTATTTTTTTTTAATTTTATTTTAGGGATCATCTTTGAGGAGTCTAATCATCAAGGTCATCCATGAACACATCCTTCAACCATGGGAGTTTTCTTATTCCTTATTTTATTTTGAGATAAGTGCTGCAGAAGTCCTAAAACTTGTTACGAAAATGCAATTGAATCATAAAACTTTCAAAAAGTGCAATTAAGTCCTAAAACTTGTCAAAATGTTTCAATCGAGTCCTAAAAGCGACGTCGTTAGCCTTTTCCGTTAAAAATGCTGACGTAGCATTTTAAATAATTTTTTATTTTTCGCGTGGATTTTTTAATTATTTTTATTCATTTAAAAAAAATAGATTTAAAAACTAAAAAAAATAGATTTATTTATTTTATCTTATTTTCACAAAAAAAAAAAAGTTAAAAATTTTATTTTTAAAAATTGTTAAAAAAAAAAATTAGCGGCTCCTCTTCCCCGCCGCCTTCATCGCCCATCGCCGAAGGGGCCGGGCGATGGTTGCTAGCCTTGGGTGGGGGTGGCTAGCCCTCGCCGGCCCCAAGCGAGTGTCGGCCCCAAGTGAGTGCCGGCGGCTGTCGCTCGCCCTGGGCAAGTCGTCGCCGGCCCTCACGGGGGCCGTCGCCCGCCCCGAGGGCCGGCAACCGTCGGCCGCCCAAGGCGAGGCCTCGTCGGCCTCGCTTGGGGCTAGCAAGCCTTGCCGGCCCGAGCGAGGGCCAACGAGGTGTCACCCGGGCGGGCGATGGTCGTTGGCCCTTGCCTCGGGGCCGGCGAGGCCTCGCCCCGGTCGGGGAGGGACGGCCACCCCGTCCCGGGGGCCGGCGACCGTCACCCGGCCCCTTCGGCGATCTGCGGTGACGGCGGGGGAGAGGAGACGTTGATTTTAAAAAAAAAACAATTTTTAAAAATAATTTTTAAAATTTTTAATTTTTATTTTTTGGTGAAAATAAGACAAAATGAATAAATCTAATTTTTTTAGTTTTTAAATCTATTTTTTAAAATGAATAAAAAATAATTAAAGAATCCACGTGGAAAATAAAAAAAAAATTATTTAAAATGCCACGTCGGCACGGAATAGGCTAACGGCGTCGATTTTAAGACTCGATTGAAACATTTTGACAAGTTTTAGGACTTAATTGCATTTTTTGCAAGTGTTAGGACTTAATTGCATTTTTGTGACAAGTTTTAGGACTTTAGGACTTCACGGCCGGAACGGAGGCGCGCCGGCGGTTGCTTAGATGGAGGAGGACCGACATGAGCTCAGGCGGCTTGCAAGGACCTCCGGCGAGCAGGGCGGCGGCTCGGTGACGGTGAGCAGGTTGCTGGGGGATGGACGACGTCTCGGACGGGCTGACGAGGGCGGAGCAATGGCACGAGGTAACTGGTCACGCAGGTGGAGGAGCAACGGCACCGACGGCGGCGAACGGCTCTGGCGACGGGCGTGCGAGCAACGACGAGCAGGCAGACAAAGGGCGGCCGGTCGGCGTCGGGCTGCTGGTTCCGCACGAAATCCTCCCTCTCTCTCCTCCAATTACAAAAAGAAAAACTAAGGTTGAAGATGATAGTGATAGGTGAAGTGAAATCCCAACTTTATGAGAGCAAATCCCCACCCTCCACTTGTCAAGATCTCCATCACTTTGGCCCCAACCACCATGACATCACATGATGTCACACTCCACTAACTCAAATCCTCCACAACATCCTCCAATGGGTGCAATTTCTTTTTCCGTCATGGCATGAAATCTTGTACATTAATTTCTTCAATTCCATTCAATTCTATTCCAATTGAGTCCAATTGAAATCTATAAATTAATCCAATGTTCCTAATAAGATTTGTGACACAACAGGACTTCCAATTTCTAAATTCAGTCTCAATTTCACAGTTAATTTCACTCTGGCACGATACTAGCGCGTCCTAACCTACGTGGTAGCTTTTAGAAATTTTCATGCATTTGACCTATGGTTGATCATTTTCAAGCCACAATGTATATCTTTGACACATTGGCGACTCTCGGTTGTCGTAGTAATCTCAAGGTTTCAAATATGGACACAGGGTACCCAAACAACAGAAAAGCCGGTCTAGTGCCGATCGACAAGAATTGTGCAATCTGGTGGAATCACCCACACTTGATCACATGCCTCTGTCGAGTCGACCTATCTCCGATTTCTAATCAATTTTTAATTGTGCCGTAATGACCCTTGCAGATTAGCTTGGTCGAAAGGTCGCTTCCTAGTCAAATTCTTGAGTCTGATGCATTAGAATCTCTTAACGACTTCACCTGATACACTAGTTTTCACATGAGTGGCCGACTCAATGAAAAGAACTATATGTGCAAAGATGAAATGCCCATCTCAATTTATTGGAAATAGAATTGGAAAATCGGGATGTCACATTGAGGATTAAGAAAATCTAGGCTATGGAACACACTCAATTGCCAAGGCTAACCCGCGACTCACATAATGCACTCACAAGCGTCGCAGACATTTTGAATATGGTCCAAACCACAATTTTTCCTGAAGCCAAATCGAGTTTTGGAGAAAAACTTTTTTGGAAATCGTTTTTACATCACATGTACCAAAGTTTTTCTTGAAAGATACAATTTGAAAAGGCTGATCATTTAACAATAAAGATCAAAGTATTTAAAACAACTTCCATGAAGATGGCATGGCCTAATTTCATGCACAAACTAACATAAAATATATAACTAAACAATCACAATCATATTTATATAAAGAAATTTCAGAACATTCATGTAACAACAACAAAATTGAGTAATACCTAATGACAATTTGGCAATGACAAAATTCTCTAACATGCATGACATGATGATGAACAACTTTCGTGAAGAAATTTTTCTTAAACAATCTATACATGATTTTACAAAAATCAAACAACAAGCAACAACACATTAGAAATTTGTCAAAACAACAGGACATTTAGTTAATGTCACAAGGATTCGTCCTATCAAAACATGTCTAAAAATCATCAAATTTACACACAAAATAGCCAACATGATGACAAGAAAGTTATATTAAGAGGCTGATTTCAAATTCCAAATAGAAAATATAGAACAAAAATATCAAAGATCTGTCCAAATAGAGGTTAGGACATGGGTCCGAATTTGATCCATTGTCCAGATTGTGATCTAGTTTTTGAAAAATAGAAAAATGGTCTAAACGATGAGCGATTGACATAAAATTAGCGGCATTAAAAAATTCTAAGTGTGCCTTACGTCTTCCTAGAAGAGCTCGAGTCCAAACTAAGTCAATTTGGTATTTTAAGATCTAAAATTCTAAAAGTGTGTGCATCAGTAACTAAGAAAACAGAACATAAGCATTTATTAGAAAATCTCAAAATCACTCAAATAATGCACAAACGACGTGAAGAAATCACACTGGACTTAGGTTTTGATGCGATGGAAAGTTTGGATAATCATCTAATCCTAAGTCGGCATGCAAAATATCATACTTTTTAAATGACTTCATGAAATGATTCATGATTCCTAATGATATGCTTGGGAGTTCTAAGTGTGATGAACACTTTTGTGAGACAAATTTAATGTACAAGATGATATTCTAAGGACATGACCTAAACATATATGCAAATCTTGCAACATGCAGTTCAATCAATAAGAAGGCATAATCGTAAGATTAGATCCATAAATGACTCAAACAAGCATGGAAATGTGCACATATGACGAGGTTTCATTTCAGCATTAAGTTACAGAACAAGTATGATTTCAGCCATTCTCAAGACATGCATAAATCCTACAAAAAATCTCATATACAGAATATGAAATGATGAAGATTTCTCGTTAAGAGTTTGAAACTCAATTAAGATCATATGAGCCGTGGCAAAAATGACAAAACCGACAAACTATATGTCCAGCACATGTTGCTATAGTATTTTTTACTCCAATGCATGTAATTGACTCACTTTGCCAATGTAAAACCTTGCAAATAATGCATCAATTGAACATATGTATCATGTATTTCAACTCTCATTAAGGATTTGAGACCAAATATGTGCATTTATGGACTCAATTTCATCAAAACCAATTTTGGATTAATGCAAGACAGACTGACCTATGTTCAGATCTAAGCGATTTTAACCTAGTTAAACGTGTCTAAATTTTTTTAAAAAGTACATGATATGCAAAACACCTATACGAGAAACTTTCATGAAGGAAAGTTGTTCCAGAATTCAACACAAAAATCAGTACAAAAATGACAAAATCAGAGATCAATATGGAACAAATTGACCTAGGTTTATATCTGAGTAGATCTGACCTAATTAAGCACATCCAAAAATCATGAAAAAATTACAGAAGATGCATGAGACGATTTGGAACAAAACTCATGAGACAATTTTATCAAAAAATGATCACGAAAGTTGGCACAAAAATAACAAAGCCAGAAGGCGGAATAGAATCAGAATAAAAAAAAGACCTAAACAACTATAGAATCGTTAATCTTCGAAGAAGTTTTTTGAGGGTCAAATGACGCTCTATTGGGGCGGACAACCTACCGTTTCGAAGCTCGGGATGTCTATTATCTAATCCTAATAGGAATCAAGCTGAAACGAGGTTGTTTTGGATCTCGTTTTGGTCAAAACGGTGACGTAAGTATAGACCTACAAAAATCACAGATTAGGCTTAAGAACACAATCATCATTCAAATCGTCCACAAATCATTGCAACATTTATAATCATTGATCTTAAGTATGTAAAAGCTCATAATCTTGAATCCTAACCTTGATCGACTAACTCGATCTTGTTTCATCGGATTTGAATTTTGAATGGTTACATTCATCGTGATTTTCATCGGTTTCTATCGCAATCAATTGGATCAAGCTGTAGGATCACGATCGGGACTCCAATAATGTAGATCAAACCATAGATCGGATTGGGATCAATCAAACCGCCGGCTCAAGGAAAAAACGAAGAATCAGTCCAAAATGGACCGGCCTTGACCCGTCGGCGAAGATCAGGTTGCCAATGAAGATCCAGCAACCGATCTGGTCATCTCTATCCATAGCAAGGCCAAAGACCTTTGGAACTGTAGAACACTAGCGACTTGGATGCTTGGGGGCTCCGGCGACTGCCGGTTCAAGCCTCGAACAAAACCAGTCCAAGAGATTGACCGAAACTACAGAGAGAGAGAGAGAGAGAGAGAGAGAGAGAGAGAGAGAGAGAGAGAGAGAGAGAGAGAGTGATTTGTTTTGTATGGGAGTTTTGAGGGAGAAAAGAGAGAGAGAGAGAGAGAGAGAGAGAGAGAGAGAGAGAGAGAGAGAGAGAGAATTTTTTGTGCCAAATGCAGCTGGTCAGACTGGCCAGACCGATTCGGTCTAGTTCGGCCGGATTTTAACCGATTCTTAACTGGTTTGATGCGGTTCCTACTATTTTGTCCACTCGGGACCCCTATGGGTAAAAGATTTATGCAATTTGACCCCTAAATGACCAAATTGAAAAGGAATTTTATCCTATTGTAAGGAGAAATTGGCCAATTAAGATACAATTAAGCTAATCAAACCTTATGAACATGATCTATGGGTCTTTTATTGACCTAATTGAATGATTATTATGAAAAACAACGAGTCAACCATGAGTGCTTAGAATTGGGCCTAAAGGGCTAAAATGGTAAAATTTGTAATTCAATGGGTAAAATTGCAAATTAATTAAAATTGAACTCAATTAGTATCACAATTGTCCTATCTAATGAGCTACCCATATGTAAGATCACTTATCATATTCAAATTGACCATGAATTGAAGCGCTTGAGCTTAGGTCAAAAATGGATCTAAGCTTAATATTAAAATTGGACCTAGATTCATGAAATTAAACCATACATGAATGGGTCAATACGAATTTTGTCGATCGAAACTTAATTGCTTAATTTTCTAATACCTAGGAGTATAAAAGTCTTCAAATTGATGAGTTCTGGTGTGAATTTCACAAAATCGATCTCAAATTTAGACTTATCTTAAGGAAATAAATGAGAAACAATCGTTCGTTCACAAGTTATGAATGATTGATTTTGGTCTCTTAATTAAGGCTCAAAACGGCAATTCGCATTTTGACTCGATAAATCGTGAAATTGAATACTCAAGCAGATTTCAGATAGCCCCTAAATTGAATGTCAAAGAATGAACTACTCATAATCATGACTAGAATAAAAGTAATTTTATTTTTAGTCAATTTAGAACCTAAAACTGAAAAATTCAGAAACCAATGTTCTTAATTGAATTTTGTGAAATTTTTGACCCAAAAGTCAAATTGGTATTAAAAGAAATGTATTTGTGCATTTTGATTTTTTATATTTTTTGAGTCAAATGTTTGACTAAATAGTCAACCATTTAGTTGGTTTTTCCTAAAATGTTGATTTTTGGTCAAATTTTTGAATTTTCAAGAAATTAATTTGACAAAAGTGAAATTAAAGCTAAATGTAATTTTTTAGGTAAAAATTCAATTTTTTTACCTAGGGTTGACTTTTAGTCAAAGAGTTGACCAAAAAGTCAACTCGAAAGTCAACCGTTTAACTTTTGGGATTTTTCTTGAAAATGAGCTAGAAGTTGCTTTAAAATGACAATGCAAAAGAAAGAAATGAAAAACGACACTTTTTGGTCAAGAGATGGGGTTTTGTTGCTATTAGAAACCTAATCTCGATTTTTTTACCTTTTAATGATGCGTTGACTAAAACTCAAGTGTCAACAAGTCTCATGTGTGATTTATAATGTAGTGCTTGATTAAATAGACTTTAGCTGCTTTGAAATAATATGTTAATGAATTATGTTAATGAATTTGGTTAAAGCATATCTTTGCATGTCAAGGTTTATTAATTGTCACGGATATATCCCATATCATATGTCACTTGCGTATGTAGAATTTAGGTGCATTCATGATTCATGTCTCGAATAGTGCGTATTATAATTCATATAAACTTAGGATAATTTGTCTCTAAGCAAGTCTTTAAAAGGTTTTATGCAGGTTGAATCCAATCCTTGAGACTTCCGAGATGTAAAGCATCTAAAGGGTATTCCCTCTTCTTGGGGAAGACAAATATAAAAAGAGGAACTAGGGGGAGTTGACTGTGTGGGCATCTATATTTTAAAATAAGATTTGCCAGCCCACCTAGATTACCAGACAAACGAGACGGCCTTAACTCGGAGCTCATAAGCTCTTGCTATAGCAATACTCGGTTATAGGAGCTAGTTTAGGTGCATTCATAATTCATGTCTCAGATAGTGAATATTAGAATTCATATAGAATTAGGATAGTTTATAGTTTTCGATAAAATATAATTCAAATAAAAAATGTCATTTAAGTCATATAAATTTCATATCGGATTAGTTAGTCTCATAGTATGTATGTCATGTGTCGCACATCATTTGTTGGGTCACTTAATTTAGTATAAGTGTAATAAAAAATCATATCATGTAGATTAGTTGATAAACACATCTCATGCATTACTAATGTTGAAAAAATGAAGCATCTAAAAGGGTTAACCTCGCATCATTTGGTCACTTTTCTTTTCTAGATAAAAGTCATTTAGTTCAAGTTTAGTTTCCTAAAGTCTAGTATTTTAAATAAGCCACAAAAATAATCCCAGATGGTTGAAATAATATGGTCAAGTTTACGATTCAGAATAACTCGTGTCATTAATACGGCATATAGGTTGCATTTATTTTATTAACATAGTTTACATGTCATTTAGATGTAATACTAGTTCTTGAATGCATGTTAAATAAGATGCATGTAGTCATTATATTTAATTTAAGTCATGTTTAAAAAAAAACCAAAAAGAATTAATTAACATTGCATCATTATATTTAGAAATTATGTTTAGGTCATGAATGTGATCATATTATTGTTTGCTTCCGGTACATCTTGCAGGATCTTTGTTGCATTGGATGATAATGGAGCTTTGCTTTTAATTTACTTTGCGCATCAAAGTTCTTTCATCTTCTCAAGTAATTTATTTATTTACAGCTTTAATTATTGAGTGTTACATATTTGTTAGTGGATTGGAGTTAAAATTGGCCAAGAGTACTTGCAAAAATGTTTGAAGAAAAAAAAAATACAGAAAGGGTATTAGATTCATTTAGTGTAATCAAGTTATCATATCCATAATCTCTGATTGGTTGAAGTAAAATGTTCTCCAGCATTTTACTCTGGTTTCTAGTGGCTCCTAAATGAATTGAATTGCATGTTTAAGAATATGATTAAATCAAAACCCTAAGTTGCGACTGGTGTGAGTCTTTCATGAGTAACCATTCTTGCGCACTTAATAGTTTCCTCTTGATGATCCAACTTAAGGAAAGGCTGCGACATTCCTCGATACATTATGCACCCAATATACTCTATGCAATAAATTTTCCATCTACTAGTGACAAATTTCGGCATCAACTTCAAACGATTCCATCGCCAATCCCGATGCACGGCATATTCTCGATTCAAAGGTTCCTTCAATTTCAAAGAGGCAAATCGAAATTTTGTAGTTTTCACCGGAACAAGAAGACAACTTTTTGGGACAAAAGATGGACAAAGGAATGTTCAACACTATTGCTAAAAGCATCTTAAATCCACTTTAGACGACGCATTTTGTCCTACTATCTTCAATGAAATTAGAAGCGATACTTAAACTTGATCGACCAAACTCTCTCTATTGTTGGTCAAATTGAATTGCCGATTCTCTCGTTGTTATTCTAATTGGAAAGGCCAGGGAAACCGCCTGCGTGGCCCGTAGTATTCGGTCAAAGTGTAGCGGCCACAGACTGGCTCTGATCCCACCTTAATGGAACCAGAACGAACTGATTTACTCACAAAATCAAACAACTTATGATAACATAGTTTGCAACATGGGGCCAACTGGTAATAGAAATACAGACATGGATCACAAACAAAACATTTTCCAAGATATAAATATATTAATACTATAGTAGAAAGCCAACATCTAAACTCAGTGGCATAGTGCCCAGAAATGCCGTCGTTCTCATAAAAAACATATCAAACTTTCACATTGGGCATGCCCTACCTTTGACATTCGTATCCCAATTTTTTATTACAAAGAAAATCGCAGATCTTTATCTCCAACCGGACACGTATGTTGCGCGAGCGAAGATATTGGTAAAGTATTTTCTTATTTGAGATTCGTATAGCGTAGAACAGATGATTATTCATCCCGATGATTGGAAATTGGATTGAAAAGTTGCCAATCGAAAAGCTTTCATCTATTATCCTAAAAAGGCGTGAAATTGATCCGAATGTCTCCCCTTATCGATACACGCGATGATAGAGGCTCCTATGCTTTGAAAGCATAACACATTAGCGAGGTGATCCGCTTTACTAATCTTTTGCTGTCGATTTCGTGAGTGCCGAGGGATCACCAATCTCACTCAATATATTAATGAAAGACAGCTGGTCTATTTTGTTTGGACTTCAAATTAAAAATTATCAAAACCTAATAAGGGTGGAGTTAGTCGTAACCTAATTTGCTCCTATATGTCTCAATTGTTTAAGAATCCAAAAAACTTATTATAAATTAATTTTCCTCGAATTCGTTTGGTTACGGTCCACGACACAAAAGAGGACCTTTCAACCTGCCTGCACAAGAAAATCAATTCCAGCTATGACTTGACCACCGAAGTATAATTGTGAATTTCCCTTGAGCATGCGTTATTTGACCATCTACCATCGCGGTGTTCACTACCCAGCACAAACAATTTGAAACCACCCTTCTTCGCAATCGATCTCTCACCCCTATAAAAACACCCGGCGGAACTCACTAAACCAAAGCTCGAAAGTCTCGAAACAAACGCAAACGAGCCATGGATCACTTCTACCTTTCCCTCCTCCTTCTCTTCGTCTCCTTCATCACCCTCTCCCTCTTCTACATAACCTACAAGCATATCGCCCACTTCACCGGCGCCAACCTCCCACCTGGCAAGACCGGCCTCCCCTTCATCGGCGAGACCCTGGAGTTCCTGTCCTCCGGGTGGAAGGGCCACCCCGAGAAGTTCATCTTTGACCGCATCGCCCGGTACTCATCCGAGGTCTTCAAGACCTCCATCCTTGCCGAGCCAACCGCCGTCCTGTGCGGCGCTGCCGGCAACAAGTTCCTCTTCTCCAATGAGAACAAGCTCGTCACAGCGTGGTGGCCCGACTCCGTCAACAAGGTCTTCCCTTCCTCCACCCAGACCTCCTCCAAGGAGGAGGCTAAGAAGATGAGGAAGATGCTCCCCAACTTCATGAAGCCTGAGGCACTCCAACGGTACGGTTAAAGTAGATCATGTCGCCTGTTTATGGAATTTATCTATCCCTCATACATATTAGTCTCTTTTTATCTGGTAGCTTGACCTTTTGGATTGGATATTCTTAACAGTTACATCGGAATAATGGACCATATCGCTCAGCGGCACTTCGCCATGGGATGGGAGGGCAAGGACGAGATCATCGTGTTCCCTCTCGCCAAGAGGTACACGTTCTGGCTGGCCTGCCGCTTGTTCATGAGCGTTGAGGACCCAGACCACGTCGCCAAGTTCGCCGAACCGTTCAACGTCCTCGCCTCTGGGATGTTCTCGGTACCGATTGACCTGCCGGGGACGCCACTAAACCGTGCGAAGCATGCCTCCAACGTCATCAGGAAGGAGCTGAGGGCAATCATCAAGCAGAGGAAGATCGACCTGGCCGAAGGGAAGGCCTCGGCGACACAGGACATATTGTCGCACATGCTCCTGGCGACAGATGAAGAGGGGAAGCACATGAACGAGCTTGACATTGCCGATAAGATCCTAGGGTTGTTGATCGGCGGCCACGACACGGCGAGCGCTGCTTGCACTTTCATCGTCAAGTATCTGGCGGAGCTTCCTGACGTCTACGATGGAGTTTACAGCGGTAAGTTCTAAAAAAATTTCCCTTTTATATTTTTCTGGCGCGAATCCTATGAATTCTTCCGCCCGTAAACATGAACCTATCAAAATTGTGAAATGCGTTTTTTTTTTTTTTTTGGGAAGATCTCGCTAGCTTGTTAATTATTTAATGATAAGGTCATTGTTTCGAATATATATATTAAGACGTGAAGGGAACAGAAGAAAGTCAGAGACGCAAGCTAAGGAGACTGGTTTGTAGAGAATTACGTTTCGAATTTAACTCCATAGCTTTAAAGTCAGCATATGGTGTCGAATAAGCTTAATTATATTCTAGGAACCATGGTCTCTGAGAGCCTTCGTGTCGTGTCGAATACTCCAACACATGTCCAACACTCTTAGACAATCTCGAATACTCTCATATTCGGTTAAAACATGTCGAAAAATCCGATATCTAGTTAACTTTCCTGACACTCTCCAATACTCAAGTTGGAATTTCGACATATGAATTTCCAACGTGTGATTCCGACATGTGATGTCAATTTTAAAACTTTTCAATAAATCATGGGTCAAAATGTATATACGAGGAAGAATAAAAAAAAAATAATAATAAATGAGGAAAAAAGAAAAACCTAGTCTTCTCCTCTCTTCTAACTCTCACTTCCCAGATACACAATTCACCTCTAAGTGTTTTTCTCTTCTTTTCCAACACGTTTGTTATGCAAGTTCAAAATGTGAATTGCTTGTTTTTTTCTCCAAGTTTTATGAATATTAGAATGGAGTTGAATTTGTAAAATTGAAACAATAAATAATATTAATAAATTGTGAATTAATGTTTTTAGTGTAAATTCATTATAGACTTTTCTATTATTTATTTATTTGTGAATTTGAATCAAATTAATTTGATTGAAATTATCAGAAAAATATAATACAATATGTCCTTACGAGTTGAAATTATCTGTTTTTTGAGAAACGACATGTCACCGTGTCGTGTTTGCTTGTTGCATGTCGATGTCTGTGCTACTTAGATTATATTTGTATAAGAGAAATTTAAGAGTTAGGCTATAAAGATATCTCAATTGACTAGGTTAGCGTAGATCTCACTTTTCACTTTTTCATGACATAAGGAATTGGGACCCTAGCGATTGGCATAGTGACAACTTGCCCATTAGACCCCTAACGCATCGTACTCTACAATAGTAAAATGAGATAAAGTTTTCCACGATGACCCGATATAAATAACCTATATTTCGTGCGGATGTGATTTGATTTCACGTTCGTTTAATAGAGCTACAGCTAACTCTGTCAAGACATTGATGAGGAAACGGTACAAGGATTGAAGATCTTTATCTAGAGAGTCGCATGCATGAACAAGCATTGTGTTAATACCTTATCACGGAATCATTTGAAAGAGTCCAAAAAGTTAACTATCAATCGCATGCATCTAAGTTCAAAACAAAAATAATTTCATGAGAAAAAAAAAAAAAAAAAAAAAAGCCAGGGGAATGAACCTTATAGTGGTTTTAGAACGGAGATTTTACTTAATTACATTCCACTATCTTTAAATCTAATATATTCTATTAATGATATTATTAAGTAGAAAGTTTAATTTTTTTTTCTATAATTGCTAATAATAAATTCAATGGAACCCACTGAATCTATGCGGCTCTCTGATTTATTTATGGCACAACCACTCATGCATATTATGCGCCCATTAAATTAGGTTTGAGGGACGGCTTTCAATGAATTCTATCCCAACTTGAGATTTCCTGCTGCCTCTTAATTGCACCGCCGGCCTTTCAATTTCTTCTGCGTGTCATTTGTGGCGCGACCACGTTTTTTTTTTCCAGATTTTTATTCACTGATTATCGTCATAATAATCATATTATAAGTTGACCATGAGCTTGACGTGCCCCACAACAACCAAATGACGTCATAAGAGTTCTCATATTCAGATTATCATATTCGATAGCATTGAAAAAAATATAATAAATGATGATAAGTAAGTAATATAAGATACATAATGATGTTTTACTATTTTTTTTTTCAGAACAAATGGAGATTGCGAAATCAAAAGCTCCGGGCGAGTTGTTGAACTGGGACGACATTCAGAAGATGAGGTATTCGTGGAACGTTGCCTGTGAAGTCATGAGGCTCGCTCCTCCTCTCCAAGGTGCATTCAGGGAAGCCCTCAACGACTTTGTCTTCAATGGCTTCTCCATTCCAAAGGGCTGGAAGGTGAGCTCTTCGCTTTCCCTTTTCGACCCAACAAGAATATAGACATGACGCAGTAGTCAATACCAATAATAATGCAAGAACATCCATAAGAGAAGGTATTCGGGTCTCTACACCCATGCCTCTGGATTATAAGAGGGAAAAAAAAAAAAAAAAAAAAAAAAAAACAAGGGGCTTCATCGTACACGTTGTAAATCATATGCTTGGATCATTAAAATTCCAAAAGCCTCAAACTGCATCTAAATATCTTTTCGTAAGAATTGCAGTTATACTGGAGCGCACACTCAGCGCATAGGAATCCGGAGTACTTCCCAGAGCCGGAGAAGTTCGACCCATCAAGATTCGACGGGAAGGGGCCCGCGCCGTACACGTACGTCCCATTCGGGGGAGGGCCCAGAATGTGCCCCGGAAAGGAGTACGCTCGTTTGGAGATACTCGTGTTCATGCACAACCTGGTCAAGAGGTTCAAGTGGGAGAAGCTGCTCGCAGACGAGAAGATCATCGTCGACCCGATGCCTATGCCGGCGAAGGGGCTCCCAGTCCGGCTTCACCCTCACAAAGCTTAAGGAGAAGACAAAAGAGCGTGTCACCTTAATATATGTCAATCCCTTTTAGTATCTGCTAGTCGTGCTAGTAATGTCTTGTGCTTTGTGCGTACGTCAGTCCCCAGCAGTTCGCACTTGTTCGTTGATTATAGCGAGGAAAAGCATGAGAGAGAAGTGCGTCATTCAACTGTTACATGACGTCATAAGTGTAATAATTGGATAAATTTGCGCTATGGTCGAGTAATTCTTATTGACTATGATGTTGTTTTTGTACATGAATATCGCAACGTGGTATGCTATGGACAGCAGCCATGTCTCGCGTTCCGGTTGGTGGGGGTCGTCGAAGTCGTGGCCACATGGTGGTCTATCTTTCTTTTCCCGTGAAGAGAGTGGCTACTTGATTATTCTAAGGTAAGAGAAACACCAAAGAGTTCCCTTAAAACTTTATTAAGTCAGGGGATGGCTATGTTATGTCTCAGGATTACTTGATCTTATAGAGTCTAGGAAGAAAGGAAAAGAATGTCTATGGAATCATAGGTGGTTAAGGTTTTCATGTTTGAATAAATATAAATTGAATATTTTTAGATATTTTTTCAAACCTATTATCGATACTAAGTAGTAGTGAAAAAAATTGTATTCACTTTTTATGATATTAGATGCATGGATCAAATATATCTCAACAAATTCTTCATAAAAAATTATGTCTTCCATAATGGAATCCGATTAAGTGAGATTTCGAATGAATGTTTACGTAATCTTCTTTTGTCCGAAGAAATGATTCATCGAAATAATAAATCACCATTGATATATTCCTAATTGTAAAATAAACCTGTAAAGCATTTTTCTAATAATTTTTCAATATTTCGCGTCCCATCAACTTCTTCCTCGAATATTTTGTGTAGTTGGTCTAATCTAAAAGGTCTTGGATCTGCCGCTCCGTGTGGAGGTACGACTGAAACGATGCATTCACACTGTTAGGTGGCGTGTCAAAGTTGGCAACTCGGATGTCAAGTCAACTAACGTTTCGGCCTCGTGATGTGAATGTGCTCCTTGGCTATCGGTCGGCTGAAATTAAAGTTTTGGGGACCGATACAGAATCGAAGTCAACGTCTTATTATCTCTATCGAAAGCTGCACCTTCGATAGATTTCCGGTGACCAATATGGTACTGCTCTTCAATGAGAGGAGATTCCATGCACACCCGTTACTTCGTATAAATGTATAAAAGATGCTGGACGCACTGAAAAGTCGAGTACTCTATCATTGAGTTAGCAACCCAAAAAAAAAATTGGGATATGTAGATACAATTAGAATAAAAAAAGTAATTCTATTGCATGACGCAATCCAAACAGCAAACTAGCAATAAAATTCTAATTGATTGTTAAATTATGAATATAAAAAAGAGAAATAAACCGATCCAATAAGAATAATAAAATTTTCAGATAAAAGAAAGGCAATTTGGACAGAGCCTCTTCTAGTGGAGACAAAAGGGGAAAGGTAATCCTTATCCAAGCCCACAAGATGGCTGAATCGTGCCGATCATGTCACTATTAAGGACTCTTGGAAATGCAACTCGTGATTAGTTTAATTCCTTTCGTGAGGAGGCACCCTTTCTCCCGAAGTTATAGGACTATTTTGCCGAGTTCCTTATTCTAGATGTTGAAGGGACGGAGAATCGGTTAATGAAACCCAATTCCTTTTTATCATATGCCATTTTCAAGTCATTTTTCCTGATGATGGAGTTCATGAAGTCGATGGTTTCCTGGGGCCACAATCACATCATCAGAAGCCCTTCGCCTTAAAATAAAACTGGTCTGAAAGGGGTCAATCAAGTCATTATCGAAAGGTGTCGATTTGTTGATCATTTAGGCCTCAAAAGTGGGCCTCACGTGATCAATGGCCAACGTGTATTTGGGTTCATGACGCAGGATTCGTGCAAGACTTACACCTACCATCAATAAATTAACAAACCCTAGAATGAACTCATTACAACCATTGTTCATATGAGGACTACATGTGAAGTCTACATGATCAACTATCATGATGGACCCAATACATGTAAATACTAATCCAGACAAGAATTATCCCTCTAAACTATGTTGGTATCTTGAATCATAATACCTCCTAAATGTGTTTTAATTGCCATATACAAGTTCTCTAATAGATATGTCACTCTAATAATTTCCAGTCAATTTTCGCCGAAAATTATTATAGTGATAGTTCATTTTTTACCAGTCATCTTACATGGCACATCGTCACATCATCAATTTTAGTAAAAATGGATCGCGATAATTACATTGGACTTTTGTGCAAATGTTTAAACTAAACTGCAAAATTAAAAGGTTTAAAACTGAATTAGCATCCATACATTAATTTTAAGACTAACCAAACAATTTCTTTGATTTGCGAGCTTAAACAAGGGACTTAAAAATGAGTTAGTGATGATACTTCTTTTTACCCTTCATTGTCAAAAAGAAAAGTTCCAAGCAGGAGTTCATAAAAGCCACTAGCTAACCCTAAAATCAGCTAGTCTTTTCTATATAGAACTTAAAAAGAGGACAATAGAAATGCAAGTGCATCGCCATGGTTTTTTTTTTTACTGCCACGGAGTCGTGCACTCCACCTCGACTCAACAACCGATGTCGGCATTAATTCCTGTCCATCTTTCTCTATATACGGGCTCTTCTTGAGCACGTTCATGGGACAGCTAGCACCATATAAGCAAAATGGGTCCGCCCATGTTGATCTTCAAACACCATCAGCTGTTCAACTCTTTCCTTTATATCTACATGGACAGAGGATGCTTATTATTATTATTTTACCATTCTGGAAACTGAACGCTCAAATAACGGTGGCAAATTACTTGGCTCGAACAACAATGAAGTATTCAATTTTCATCAACAAGATAGACTAAACCAGCCTGTCTATAAGGTTTTCAGAAGCTTTCTTTCTCTTCCTCTTCATCCTTTTTCCTTCTCTAGAGAGACAAAATGAACCTAGAGTATGACTGATTCATTTACGAAGGCTGTTGAGTCTCCGCCACACGGGTGGGGGCCACTCTTGCAGAATATAATGGACTAACAAGGTGCCGCAAGTGATGTGGTCACAAGCTGAAATTCACCAATGCAGAGATGAGTCCAACTCTTACCTTTCTCCGGCCTTTTCCCTTTTACTATTCATCTGGGTTGGAAGCTAAATAATGAGAACCCACCGGTACCGAACATATACAGGACTGATCTAGCATTACATATATGTATTCAATGCAGAAACACCTCCGTAGGACCTATCAATTTAAAGTCCTGCCATCTCTTCATCTCTCTCTCTCTCTCTCTCTCTCTCTCTCTCTCTCTCTCTCTCATGAATTAAATGATTGACAGAAATAACCACTCTCATGAATTAAATGATTGAGAGAAATAACCACTTTCAGCCATCATGTACCTGAACTCCTGTGTTTTCGGTCGTAACAGAGGTCGGACATCATTGGCTGTGACGACAACAGCTACCACCTAAACATGTGCTGGTACACAACCATATTGCCAACCCAATTATTGTGATTTTGATTTGATACATAGCGCTCAGATAATATTCACTCGTTTAAGACGTTTGAACCTGAAATAATATAATCTACTCTTGAATGGGGCATGCAGTTATATCATGTGTTTAAGACCTCGAATTATTGCAATTTCATTCACCTGTTTATAACGCAAGTGTTTCAGCCTTTTATAGCTTACTTTCTTGTTGCTTATTTCCTGATCTGCATGGCCAAAGAAGTATGAGAGTTCCTAGCCAAGAAAAGCTGTGTGTAAACTTGAAGAAATGTCTTTTGTGACTTCTCGAGCTCTTTCTTAGGATTTTGTTATTTATTCTGAAGGAATGAAAGTTGATCCCTTCAAAACAAGACAAAGCAATCAAAGACGAGCCCTTTTCTACTTCATGGAATGAAGATCGTCATTTTCATGGTTTGGCTTCAGTCTGTAAATGCTACATCAAAGATTTCAGCACTTTCATGGCACCTATTATTAGCAATTGCATGAGGAGAGGAGAGTTCACATTGACAAAATCGGCCGAGAGGGAGTTTGAAGAAGTAAAGAATAGGCTGGTCACAGCCCCTGATTTACACTTTCCAGACTTCTCCAAGATGTTTGAAGTGCTTGTGATGCATCTAATGTTGGTGTTGGAGGCGCACTTAGTCAAGACCCAAGAGGGTCACCATATTGCGTGCTTCGGTGAAAAGTTGAATGAACGAAGGTAAAAATATCCAACTTATGAAAAGGAGTTCTGAACCTAATTTAAGCACTTTGTCATTTGCAATTTTACCTTATTTCTAAAGGAGATTCATGATAAAGTTTGAAGGAAGTTTGTGCTAAGTAAGGGAATAAGCTCAAGCTGACGTTAGCAGACTTCTTGATTTTACTAAAAGAGATATCAGACCTAAACATTTTCCTAAAGGGTGCATTAAAAGAAAAACTCCATTCGAAGAGTGCTCGCCCATTTAAAGTTCTGAAGAAAATCAACTCAAGTACAAATGTTTTTAATCTACCGAAAGATATTGGCACGACCACGTCTTTAATCTTAAAGATCTCACCAAACATGACAGCCATAATGTATATTTGTCAAACTAGTGGACATAATTATCTTGCAATTTGGCTCTTGGAGGATGTGAGGAAAGCTGGATGTGAATTCGGGCTTGAGAGGATGTGACACAAGCTAGAAGGCCCGGGTGACTGAAGCCAATTATAGAGCACGGGGAGTGGGCAAGGGCGTTGAATTGATAGAAGTATTATGAGCTCGTCAAAGTGGGTGTGGATCTTGCTTGTAGGTAAAGCAAGTGATCTATTTTGCTAAAGCGACAACACAATTGAGCGCGAACAATGTCAGACACATGATGAGGTCAGACATGGATCAACGGGGCAGAAGATGTGACCGTCGCGAGCAAGCAGGGCTGGAAGTGCTTGAGGCCGACGTTATGGGCTTTACATGGGAAAGCTAAGGACATTAAAGGAAGCAACAAGGTACTCGGGCCACACAATAGAGAGAGGGGGGGGGGGGTGTGGTGGATTAAGGCAATGGGGAATGCGGAGAGGTGAGAAGTAGAGAGGAAATGGCGGAGGGGCATTTATATGAACTTGGAGCAACAAGAGAAAGAGAAGCGGAAGAGGATATGAATTTGGAACACAGACTGGGGGGCAAGGAATACCTTTTTTCCATGGAGATCGGTTGAGGAAGAAACACATAAAAATAGAAAGAAATGCTCGTTAATGCTTGTCGACATGTTCATTTCATCTTAATATCATTTGCTAATCGGTTTCTGGGAATCGAAGCGTTTGTGCAGAGTAGCCGTACTATGTTTTCACGACGAGCTGCACACGTCCAAGTCAAAATGAACAACCTTACAAACTACAAAGGGTGACAAGCCCAGGTTCCGACACTATGGCCGCCATGGACAGCCCATCTAACATATAAAGTGCAACAGCAGTGCCGACGCAATAATAGAGCAAAGATCTTAGGCTGCGGCTTCTGTAGCGACTTCTTATTCTTTCCTTAGTCGGATTTCTTTCCGAAACAGAGAGAGAATGCCTGCTAACCTAATGGACCAGTACCGGAGAAACAACTAGGTTGATTCCCAACGAGGGAAAGGAAACTACTATCCTTTAGAATTTTATTTTACTTTGATTACGATCTGCCATATTTCGCGCCCTACTTGGACTTCATACGTCAGTATGGTAACTTTACGGGAAAAATCACACCAAAAGTTCTAGAAGTATTAATTGTACGAAATGCAATTAAGTTCTTAACATTCAAGCTCCTAAGCTTTTTAAAATTCGTGCAATCGAGTCTTACGTTCCCCAATGACAGCTTGTGATCGCCGGAATTTCGAACCATAGCAATTTCTCCCAAAATTGAGAGTTATTTCAACTATAATCAATTGATATAAGATGGGTTTTTTCATTTATTTATTATGGACTATGCAAATTTGTTATGAAATGGAAACTCAATTTTTGCTCAAATCTAAGAGAAAACCCAATTCAAATAAGAACCTAAAACCGAATCCTCAACCTTTATTTGATAATTAGGGAAATTACAAAACCCATCCTCCTATTATTACTCAAATTGAATTCTAATATTTGTACTACTTTTGTGACACATTTGCCCTTGTAACTTATCTCCAGCAGCAATTTAAGGAGAAAATTCAATTTTTCCATCAAAATGTGGACAAGATTGATGATGTAGTAGCATAAGCAAGTCAACACACTATAGACTTCTAAAAAAGTTGCATTTTTGGTCCTCGTACTATTACGACTAAGGGTGAGCATGGTCTGGGTGGGCGGTTCCCGTGGTTCCCATCTTAGATCCGGGAATCGCCCACTAAAGACTAGCTCTGAAAAATTAGAATCAAGAACTACCAATTTCCATGGATCTACCCAAGAACCAGACTGTCGGTCCAGTCCAATTCAGGGGTGGGTCCATGGAACTGGTCCCACAAAAATTCACATGTTAGCACTATAATATGCAACAAAAAATTACACAATGAAATCACCTCATCAAAGACACTCCTAGTTAGCGCCAATGAACCAACAATATTAGTATGTTAGGAAGTGTGGAAGTAAGAGAGCACACTCACCAAACTTGTTATAAATGGGCGATACCTAACATAAATACTAGTAAGTAGCCTAGGAATTTAGGATTTTCCATTTTTAAATTAAAATTTTAATATATAATCGGCCCGGTCGGTGGGCGGTTCCATAGTTGGAACCGAGAACTGGACCAGTATCCACCAATTCTAGTAAATTGGAACCGAGCTTAGCAATCACTAGTTCTTGGGCAGTTCGATTCGGTTTTGAGTGGTCCAGGTAGTTTCCAATTCCTTTGGACACCCCTAGTTATGACTATCCAATTTTAGTTCTTGTACTTTGTTTGAATGTTAAAACTGGTCCTTACGTTATTTTTCTACAATGACTTATGAAAATTTTGAATAAAGGCCAACTATTAACTGGTGATTATTACGTTTACTAGCATGCCTAATATGTTTGACAATCCCTTTAAGATTTGTTTCATTATGTAAAATAATGGCATCCCAATTTTTCAGGGAAATTTATCAAAAAAGTTTTGGGCCTATTATAATTATGCCAATTCAACTCTAAACCTTTTAATTGGGCTAATTTCATCTTAAACATTTTTTGATAATTTGCAATGCAATCCACCTAGCCAATTTTGGCGACAAGCTATAAGCAAGGGCTGGCCAAGCTCGATCTCTCCCATCGAACAAGGCTCATACTTGCATGGGCAAGGTCGCTAGAGGCTAATGAGGTCACCTCACTGCGATCTAGCAAGGGTCAACCTTGCAAGCCTTGTGTGACGACCCCAACACGAATATGTTCCTTGTTTTACTTTTCTTAAGCATAAGGAAGCATAAGGAACTAAAGTAATTATGGGGTATATGCGATTTTCTGTAAACATGGCAACTTCATTTATTTATTTATTTATTTATGTACACTAGACGACAAGTGGGGTGCACTGAGAAATTCAAAAAGTCAATACTACTAATTACACTAGACTATATGTCGATCACCAATCTCTACCTAACTGCACAAGTGTCACCTAACCCTAGCCCTTGATACTGTCAAAATCCTCCTAGCTCCAAAATCCCGCTTCCCTCCTACCTCCCTTCTATGCTGCCAAGCTACCTTCGTTTCTTGGCCCATCGGAGAACAATCAGAGTGTATCCATCATGCGCCTGTTGACACGGGCGTACATCCCGACGAACCCAAGGGTGACCTACCCCGTTAGGGGCCCACATCAATGACCATGCGAGATTTGATCCAATTAAAAATAGTATATGGAAAACCGAGGTCTACGAACCTATCCTCTTCTCATGTGAAGTCTACTGACACCTGGTAATGGACCATCGGTGTAACAACCTCAATTCTGAGCCCGTAAGGATTGACCATAAGGTCCAAAAAGGATCAATCATGGGCCATTGGCCATGGATCAATCGGTTCGATCGGCAAGGAATCACAGATCGGTCATGGATCAATTGACCGACCGATCGACCGACCGACCGATCGACCAATCACGAAGTGGTCGAGGTGTCGATCATGAATTTCTACTGACTATACTGATGGGATATGATCACCAGCTCATAAGATGACTTTTGGATCATGAGAATTGATCACGGGATGATTTTGGATTGGCGAATGGTCACGACTGATCGCAATGCCTAGCTGCGAGTGATTCTGCCCGGCTATGCACCAATACACGAACGATCCAACTTGATCAAATATGATCACCTTCAAACCAAAAATGCATCATTCCCTATTTAATTCTTAATGATTGGAAAGGAATCTCGAATTGGTGATGTTCGATCATGGATTGGTAATGCACCGACCATGAACCATATGGGTGGATCGGGTGCCAATCGAAATGAGCCTAGGGATAGACTTGACTATTTTGCTACTAATTCTAAGATCCATGAGTGCCTTTGGCTTAGTGTTAGGCTATAAATAGCTTTAAGATTGGCCTTGAACCGAACGAAGGACAACCGACCATTTTGGCCGACCGACCGTCTATAGGAACGATTCAGGCAAGCATGGGGCGCGATGGCCGAATCTCAGGTGTACATGATTTGGTTTTTCGAGGTGCACCTAATGATCCCTTCTTCGGCCTCAGAATCAACTTGGACGATAGAATTCTCTAGACCACCTTCTTGAGGAAGGAAAGAATAAAGTAGAGAAAATTCTAGAATACCTTCATGAAATGAAGGAGGATGAGGTGTCCCTTAACTTTTCAAAGTTCATGATGGAGGTCAAAAATATCTTGGAAGTTATAGAAAAGGTGGCACGCACGTGGACCAATTGAAGAACAATACACAAACCCCTCATTAATGACCGAAGAATCTAGATGCCGAGTTGGCAACCTAGAATGCCATCATCATTTAACTTCATTAAATGCTCATTAAAAGCGGGATACAAGTGGCCCAATAAAACGGAGACAAACAAACCTTCAAATGATTAAGTTAGGCTGTTAGATCTCCACCTCATAAGCCTAGGTGTCCACTCGAAGATTTAATCATGATGACTTGAGATTTGTCTTGGAGAAGAAGTCAGTAATTCATGCTTAGGTGTCCTTTAGAATCTTAGGCTATAATGACCCTAAAATATAGCCTTGGTGAATAATGCAAGAGCCAACCAATTAGAAAAGGACATTAGGCATCAAATGGGCTTATGTGTCCCTTAGGACCATAGGCACATCATGAGCTTAAATTAAGGCTTGGAGAGCAAGCCAATAAGTGGTTTAATAATAAGATGGTAAGTGTTCTCTTAGGACCCTAGACATGCCACCTTGCAAAATAGGCTTGCCACTTTGATGCCATAGCCATGCCACTCTAAGAAACGTGATTGGACCGCTTGGATGAGTAATGATGAGCTTGGTGCCTATAAATAGGATGAGCTCACATTCATTTCCACCACTTTAGCCCATTTTGCCATTAATGCCTACCCTCCTCCTCTTCCTTCTTTCTTTCAACCTTGCACCATCACCCCTCATCAAGTCATTCAAGCTAGTGCTCGAGATTCATCCAAGTAAGTAAGATCCCTAGCTCTCCTCTAGGGCGGTAGTCTCCATTATCGAGTCTAGTTAGGTGCTCACATGTCAAGCCATGGATAGGATGTTGAATCTTTTGTATGGTTTTTATCATGTTTGTGCTTGAACATGTGCTTGAGTTGTTCACACTCATAATGAGACCGAGGGTCGTCCAAATAGAGTTCATCGCAAGAAAAAATTGCCCAAGCCATAAAGCCTTGATTTCGGTATAAATAGGATGCGGGGTCCAAATCTCGCTTGGTGTAAGGGTCGCCTAAGGCCGCAAGGTCCTGAATTGACATTGAGGCGTGTCGATCTTATGCCTTGATCGGTACGAGGATCGCCCAAATCCAAGAGGTCTAGGTAAGGCACCAAGCATGCCAATTTCCATAGCCCAAATGGACGCGGGGACTTTGTGCTTGGCGTTGAATCAAACCACGAGTCAATGGTCATTCTCGATGCATATGTATTCACATCGAGTCGGAGCCGAGGTCCGTCAAGCTTGGGATCGTCACTAAAGCGAGGTGTACCCAAGCCTCGAGGTCTTGGATCAGTATTGAGGCATACCGTTTCCAAGCCTCGTCCAGTACATACCAAAGATTGTTCCTAACATATTTTCCAGTGAAGTATAAGAAGCTCATGACACACATGAATGAATGAGCATGCCTTCGGGCCATGGATGTGTCGATTAAGGGAATGGATAACAACCGACTTATATGATGCATTTATGCATGCACTTAAAGAGGAAAAAGCACCTGTCGCCCCCACAACGTTGGTAGCAATGCCTCATTCATTGAACAAGATGCCCTAGTTGAGGTAGGATGCCTCGGGTAAGCTAGCCCCGGGATGCTCTGGTTGAACCAGGATGCTTGAGTTGAGCCTGAATGTCTTGGTGAGCTAGCGCCAGGATGCCTTGGTAGAGCCGGGATGCCCTAGTTGAGCCAGCATGCCTAGCTTAAAGCCGGATGCCTTGGTTGAGCCAAGAGGGCCTAGTTGAGTTAGGACGACACTAAATGAATTTACATGAGTGTCGTTATATGCATGAGTATGATATATTGATATATTTATTGATAAGTCAAAGGTAAGTATGCAGTGAATCTTGTTGCGATGGACATTTGCGTGTAGTCAAGGGTAGCAACAAGTTTGCTATTGATCTACCATTAACACTGTTTGCGAGTGTTGTACTTGATAGGCTTTAACGATGAGGATATGCTTTCCTAGTAGAGAACTAGGAGTTTTACTTACTGAGTTTCGTCAAAACTCATCCCTCATCTTTCAGTCTTGTAGGCATGGAAGTCTCACGCTAGTTTTGGGAGCTGCAGTCACGCTAGAGGAGATAAGATTTTCCTTGGGCTATGTGGAAAACTTGTATTGTGATGTAAAAATAAAATAGGGCCAATAGAGAAAGGGCTTGTAAAAGTACTATTATAATATAAATTAGTGTGTTCTACTTGATGTAGGTCCCACATTGTTTGTCCAGGGAGTTAATTGTTCATGTTTCCGCATGTGCATGATAATAAGATAAAAAGAATCGGGACGTCGATGAGCCTGGGACGTAGCGAAAATAACCCATGTCGCTCGCAACCCTGGAGATGGAGTTGAGGTCGTGACAATCGAAGAGGCAGGTGGGATCAACATTATATTGATCTAAAAATATGAAATCAATAATCAATGAGTCACAACCCAACAAGCAGAAGGTCTACCAATCTATACTTCATAAATTGATCATTGTACTGATAAAGATAGCCCCAATAGAAATTCAGTAAATCACATGGACATCAACTTACCTGAGAACCTTTCCAAAATACATGACAGACTAATACAAGTAATAAATTTTCCCAACAAATAATTAGTAGTTCAATTTAGAAATATCAAAGTTATATTCAATATAATTTCATGTTGCCATAATCATCCGAGGAATCCCGTTATCCCCTAGGCATTTCTGTCACGACCCCTACTCCATCCCTAAGGTCACGAGCAACAGTGGTTATTTTCACAACGTCTTAGGCACATTGCCATCCCGTTCTTTTTATCTTTTCATTAAGCACATGCAGAAGCATTACAAACAACACCTAGACAGGAAAACAACCACTTGCAAATATACAATTACATCGGTTATATTTACAAGCCCTTTTGTCGCAGGCCGCCATTTTATAACCACTACTTTTTCTACGCTCCAAAGATCGGGTAAACCTTACCTCCTCTAACAAGACTGCAACTCCAACACTAGTGGGAGACCTTAATGCCTACAATTCTAACAAATAACGGGATGAGTCATAGACTCGACAAGTAAAACCCACTAATTTCTAGGTAAGAGGGTGCCTCGCCTATCAACCAGCATATAACTTATCTAAAACATTAGTCGATGACTGATCAAAAGCAAAACAAAAATTTTGTCTTGGATGAAACATGAGAAATCCTCAATCAACAGTATGCAAGTATAAACCAATATTCACCCACAACATGTGGAACTCATGCCTCACTCAATATTATACAAACATAAATAAGATCCATTCCATAATATGAGGAACTCACGTCACTCAATAATATGCAAGTATAACCAAAATCTCTTTCATAACGTGAGGAACTCATGCACACAAGGTTCATTCATTAACAGTCGAAATCCATCGACTCTTCCGAAATCTACCGGGCATCCGAAATCTATCGGGCAACGTCCCCTAATCCAAGGGTGACGGTGGTCCTCCGACTATGCATCCGTCGAGCATCCGAACTTAATCGGGCAACGTCCCTTAATCCAAGGGTGATGAAGGTCCTCCGACAATGAGTCTGTCGGGCAACATCATCAAAATCCATCAGTCGACGACTAGAAATTAGTCTATCGTGTGACCATGCATCAAGCATCACGATCCGGTACTTATCTTCACTTTTAGTTCAAGGGCTCAAAGGCGTGCCATGCATGAGTATGTGAAAATGACTTACCAAAACTAAGACGTTAAGCATGCCGAGCACGAATCAAGGATCGCGACTTGATCCGACATGTTTGAGCACCGATCTAGTACCCAACTTGGCTCGAGAACGATATATCTCGATATCGCACTGAGACCATGATAGGACCGTCCCGTCGTGACATGTTCACCGACTAGTACTAGACTTGGCTCTGGAGCAATACACCTCAATACCGCACCGAGACCATGAACGGATTGGTCCGTCATGATATGTTCACTAGCTTAGTACCAAAAGGTGGCTTGGGAATGATACGCCTTGATATCGCACCAAGACTAAGAAAGGACTGATCCGTCGTGATCCCACGTATGTCAAGGACGACAAAACCCTTTCTTGAAGCTCAGGGCGTGAACTAGAACATACACTTATGAAAGTAGCTAGAAATAGTTTTGGAAGAAAATATCAAACTTTCACAAAAACGCTTTTCAAATCAATTTGAGTCAAAGCAAAAAAAACCAAAACGTATCAAATAAACACACAAACCAAGCTTCTTCGAAGCAACTCAAACCAAAGCATGAGCCAAAGCTCATCAAACAAGGATCGAACTCAATCAAGGAACAAGGTCTAAACTAATCCAAGTAAATACAACCGAACTTCAAGCAACAACAAGTCAATCGACTTCAGTTAAGGACTCGTCACAAATTCGGAATAGCGTAACACAACATCCTAGCCAAATATTAGTAAGTTTTACTTACCCTTTCTAAGTTGACGGCCTTGAATTGGCAATGACGACAAGCACGGCAACAAGGGCAGCGACAAGAATTCCTAGGGAAGAAGGGCCAAAATTTGATAGGAAGAGAATGAGAGAAGGTGGTGTGTTGTGGGAATGAGGGAGGGATGCCCCCTCCCCTATTTATAGGCAATCCTAACTTGTTCTCCAAGCCTTAAAAGTCAAGACTTCCTCTCTAAGTCAAGAAGCATTAAATGCAAGGTAACTTGGTCACCAAGTCTCAAGGTAGGATAGGAATTTAGCTTAGTAGCTTGGAAGACCTCAACATGGCATTTAAGGACTTGAGTCCAAGCTTGGGCGTGACTCACACTTCCTCAGTGAAAAAAACAGTTTTGAATAATTTCCGAAATTAATGTCTTTACCTTATCAAACAGAATCGAAAAATTATGACATATTAATATGTTGTAGAATAGACCTTAAATAACATTTTTTATGAAGGAAGCCAAGTCAAATTCATCCTGTACAAAAAGTAAAAAATCATTGAACACAACCCAAATATTCATCCGTTGAGCAGATTCAACAGTCGAAGAGAGAGAGACTCATTTTCAAATCCAAATTTTCACAAAACTCTTCGAAATTTTTTATATGTTGTGGAAATGTATGTCCTTTAAAACTTTTATGAAAGAAGCATGGTTAAATTTGAAAAGGAAAAGTTTATAAAAATTCGAGAAGGCAACCTGGTCACTGTTTTCACTACAGAGGACAGGTTCGAAGCGGTGAATGATTAGGCCTTTGTCCCTACCATTTTACCTCTGAAAAATATTAAATTTAAGTATGTTTTAGATAAAGATGTTTAGAATAACTTTCATGAAGAAAGTTTCTTTAAAGTCCCACCACAAAAATCTATGTAAAATTGGCAAATAACGAAGGTCCAGTAATTTCGAAAATCAAAGGTGACAATCTTCGTTGGGAAAAGGAGGCGTCCCACTTGGTCAAGAAGCATTAATTGTTGGGCATTCTTATCTCTTAAGTTTCCAACTAGGTCCTAGGTTAGCTTGGACACTTCATCTTGGCATTAAATAACTATAAACCAAATGTATTTAATTCACTCTTATCTTGTCCAAGAAGGCTTGACTTTGCTTGCTCCTTCTTCCAATGGTTGTGTAATCCATTTCTTGGCCTTCAAGATCCCCTAATTAGGCTTAGGTGTCCTTTTCATTAATGAGCCAAAGTCAAAGTTTCAAACTTGTCTTCCAAGACAAGAGCCTTTCATGCCAAGTGTCCACCTTTAGTCAATATGCACAAATTAACTACAAGCCAAAGGCATTTTGGGAAATATCTAAGTTTAGAAAGCCTTGTCATTGGGTAGAGATTAATCGACTTTGATCACAATCGACAACCTTATTTGGCCCGAGGTTCATGCCTAAGCCATGCCCAAACAAAGCCAGACGCAACCTGACTTGATTGGCCAAACCAAGTTTAAAATCCCCTTTATCGAGAAAAGGGGTCACAGCTGGGTTTGCTAGCTAGGTCCTGGCCTAGTCGGTTGGTCCTTTGGTCGGTTTGTGGGCTAGCTCTTAGGCCAATTTTACTTGGCCAATCCTGTGGTCAATCCTGAGGCTAATCGACCAATCTTATAGTCGATCCTATGACTAGTCCAAGGTTCTGCACCACAAGTCCTAGTCAGTCCAAAATTGAACCACGTTGAGTTTATTCGATCCATGGTCGATTATCGGTTTTCATGTAATCGTGTGAAATCAATCGATTCATATCAACTCACGGTCACATGGGATCAGTTCATGGTCATCTATGACCAGCATAACAACCAGGCGGAATCACCCGCAATCGGTGTGATGACCGAATGGAATCGAGCCATGATAGTCCATCGATCCGTGATGGTACGTGATCGTCCCACGATTGATCTTTATGGTCGAATAACCTTTTCATGGTCGAACACTCTAGGACCAATCCCTTGGTTGCCGATTCCCAAACGAGCTAATCGGCTCATGATCGACCCTTGGGTTGGCTCATGGCCTAGTTTCACCCTTGACGTACTGGGCTTTGGCCTACTAGTCGAGGCCAAAATAGAGGTCAAAATCGAGGATGTTATTTCACACCCATCTAGCATCGCTAGGGCATCTGGGGGAAACCGCGTTACACCCCCAAGCATTTGGAGGAATCCAGTTGTCCCTCCAAGCATCCCTACTACAATGGCATTCTCAGCCACACATTCATACCATGATGCAGCAATTCCATAGTTCACTTAAAAGTACGTTAATGTCACTACTATTTAGGGATTCAAGGCATCTAATGAAATTAGTCATTTTCATCTGGATACGAGAGCATCCGATTTAGCTCCATTAGCCCACTCAGCACCATCATTGCTCACTCAAGCCAAGATAGAATTTGGGCATAACGTGCTCCAATGGGTCAAGACTAAAATTTCCAACTAAAGCAATTCCTAACCATTCTTGTCGAAGTTGTTGATACTAATAATTAATAAGTTTTCGAAGTTATCGTTATGATATATTAGTTGTTGGTTTCACAGTATACTTTATTAGTTATTGATCTCGAAGTTTATGAACAACATATCAATGGGAGGTCATTTTGAACAACTTTCTTAAATATTTGTTGAAATCTTGGAGTGTTTATCTTATGGTCAAGGAAGAAGGACGAATTTTGCAAGGCGGAAGAATGAAAAATGCAAGTTCCCAAGTCATCTAATGCATTTCCATTTTTCTAGGAGCCTTTAATGTTATGTAATTTTCAAGAGTCAAAGTTCTGAGTTCCTAGGTCTTTAATGTTAGGCTAGTTCCCAAGTCTATTTATTACTTTTCTATTGCCTAAGTTGTACTCCTATATAAATAGAGGAAGCCTATCCATTGTAAGGCAAACGATTTTGATGAATGAAAATACTTGAGATTTCCTTTGTGTGAGTGAATATCCTTAAAGAGTGGATAACTCCTATGTTTGTCTCTTTATCATTGGAGAGTGGATTACTCATCAGTGGTGAACCAAGAAGCCTTTTATCCTTGGTTGGTGGATTTTTCTTTAGGCCCTGGTGGTGAGCTTCTCCTATCCTGAAGTCCTTTATCCTTGGCATGTGGTTCGTCCTTTAAGCCTTGATGGTGAACTTCATTGATCCTGATCATCATCTTTGGTTGGTAACGTGTCCTTTATACTTTGGTGGAGATTGTTATCTATCCCTACATTTTTGCATTTCACCCTTCGA
Organism: Eucalyptus curtisii; assembly: GCA_017140595.1. Taxonomy (NCBI): domain Eukaryota; kingdom Viridiplantae; phylum Streptophyta; class Magnoliopsida; order Myrtales; family Myrtaceae; genus Eucalyptus; species Eucalyptus curtisii. Next base: position 15,315,330 of record CM029500.1, read on the forward strand.
CATCTTCCCCATACACATCTCTTTCTATACACTTAATCCTATAAGTACCCGTTCTAGGAATTACTCGTCCACGCACACATCAAATTGGTATTAGAGCTCAAGGTTGAACTTATTTTGAGTGATTCTTTTTGTTACCTAACTCCTATCTCATCTATTATTTCTGTTAAAAAAATGAATGATTCGATTCCAAGAGGTTTGACTTTGGAGCAAGCACATAACGAAAGGCAAGATCATGCTATCCAAAATCTCCAGCAACAAATGGAATGAGTCCTCAATCTTCTCGAGGATTCAGCGAAACAAGGACAACCATCAAGGCGTCCTGATGATCGACATCAATGTGACAATTCATATTATCATTGAAGTTCTAGTGGTGATTCCGATTCCACTTGAGGTGACTCTAGTGATTCTGAATATCAAATCCCAAGACGAAAAGGGAGGCATAAGGAGAGTAAATGTGACATCACAATAAAGGTTCCCGAATTTTAAGGAAGTCTGAATCTTGACGATTTTGTTGATTGATTGCATACGATCGAATGAGTCTTTAACTTCAAGTCCTACTCGGAAGAGAAGAGATGTAAGGTTGCCATCTTGAAATTGATGAAAGATGCTTCTCTTTGGTGGGAGAATCCAAAGCATCATCGAGCGAGAGAAGGGAAAGGCTGAATCAAGTCTTGGGAAAATCTCAAGAAGTTGATGAAGAAGAGGTTCTTGCTCGACAATTATAAGCAAGACCGATTCCTCAAACTCAATTCCCTAAGGCAACAAGGGATGAGTATTGAAGAATATATCCCGAAGTTTAAACAACCCAACATGATGTGCGAAGTTCCAAAAGTTCTAGAGCAAACCATCGCTCGATTTCTTGGTGGAATGAATTGGGATATTGCTAATTTGGTTGAACTTCAACCTTATTGGTCCTTTGAAGATGTATGTAAGTTGGCCATGAAAATTGAAAAGCAACTGAAGAGCAAGAGGTTTTTTGCCATAACCTTATCAAAAGGGACAACCTACTTTAAGGGTGCTTCCTCAAGCAGAATTGAGAGTGCATCCACAAAAGACAAAGGCAATGAGAAGTTTACTGAGCCTTCTGAAGACATCCAAAAGAAACCTGAAGGAGATGTGAGAAAATATTTCAAGTGCCATGGTTATGGGCATTTTCAAGCCAATTGTCCTAATCGGAGAGTTATGACTCTTCAAGAAATTAAGGAGATCGATTTGGTGAAAATGCTAGTGCTACCACCTAAAGAGGGGTCAATAGGTGTTAAAAAAATTTAACAATTAAATACAAAATATATTATGTTGCGAGCAAAGTCTGTGAATAAGTCAGAGTTTGATTAAAAACGCCACCGGACTTCTGAAGAGAATTCAGACTCAAATAAGAGATGGAATAGATTTTTGAGAAATTTAAAAGAAAATTGCAACTGATAAAGCTGAAAAGAGTTTAGGGAAGAGAAAATTGCACATGAGATTTATAGCGGTTCAACTTAGATCAAGCCTACATTCACTCTCCCACGCTTACAGCCTTCTGGCTGAAATTCACTAAAGTATCAACAAAGAAGTGCAATGTTTCGAGTGCAAACACTCAATGGAAGATTTCTTTTTCCCTCACTAAGTCACTCTTCTTGTAATTTTCTCTTTTGAGTACAATTTGTAAGAGCTATCGTTGAAGAATAAATGGTTGGAAAGGCTTCAGATTTTGGAATTTCAATTTTCACACCCTATCTCAAATAGACTGAATGACTTCCTTAAATACTCATACCTTGCTAACCATTAGCATTCTCTAGAGGAATTTCTTCCAATCAATTCATTAGATAGAATCAATTAAGGAAATCTTGTAACCGTTTAAAGGTTGGGATGAAAATCAATTGATTCCAGTCACCCATACAATCGAAATCTAGATTTCCATAAGTAGATGCTTCCCAAAAAGTAAATTGTCTTCAAGATTGATTTTATCAATTCGTGATTGATTACATCAATGTATTTATAAAGGGTAAGTGAGATTCTTCGCCAGAAAGCTAGATATTAAAGAATAAATCTCTATAACATTCATACTGAATCATTGTCGTAAGATCAATAATTATGAGTCTGATTAAATCTTCATTCTGGACTTGGTTTCAGTCTAGATTGCGTCAGAGTGAGAAAGACGTCTCAAATGAATAGACTTTAACAAGAGTCTGCAATATGACTTCAGAAGTCTGCTATTCTTCATAATAAGAACAAGAATAAGAAATTTTGTCAACTTCAAAACCTAGTAAGAGTTTTCTCAACAATCTCCCCATTTTTTATGGTGACAAAACTTTCATGCAAATTTAAGCATAATATGAAAGTTATCCTACAAAACAACACTTTAGCAACAGATGATAATTGATAAAGATAACGGACAGTAAACACAATAAAGTCTGCACAAAATACACACAGTTTGCATCCACGAAACACACCAATCAAAAGTTTGCATAAAAGAAACCACACTAGTATAGAAAAACTCAATCATGCACCAATTCATAGCTTCAATTTGCAAAAACTCTCCCCCTTTTTGTCAACAACAAATAGAGAAAATCAAACAAGAAAAAAGAAAAACAGTTTGGTTCGAAAAGGATCAGGGTTGTCTAGAAACACGAACAAGTTGGAAATCCTCCAAAGCCTGCACGGTCTCCTTAGTCAGGCACTAATGAAAAACTGTCACAACTTTCACCAAATTTTGCGATGCCTGCTGATTCATAGTCTAAACTTTATCATCAAGAGATTGTACCTTTCCGGTGAAAGACTCTAAGGTAATACCGAAAGTAGCATGCAACTTCTGGATTTTAACCTCCATCACATATTGTTGTGCCTTAATCTCCAAAAAGAGCTCTACTAGCAGAGGATAGTTTGATTCTGGTTCAGTTTGGGCACTAGCTTCTACAAAATGTATCGGTGGAGTATCTAAAGGTGAAGGAATATCGACCTGAACATGTGACATTTGTTGCTCCCCCTAAACATTAGCTTCTTTGTCCTGACCCTCAGGTGAAATTTCAGGGAAATGAGATGCATAAATAACTTCAGCATCTGGAGGAGATCGATTGATGCCACCACTAGCAGTTGGTTCGATAAAAGGAGTTGTCTCACCTACTCCCCCTATCTTAGTGGCTTCAGTCTGATAAATGACTTCTCCTTCATGAACTCCTTCTCTTCTAGCATTGGTTTGTTTACCAGTTCTTGTCTCTCCAACATCCCATGCATCAATTTCCCTTGTATCTTCTATTTCCTTGTCAGTGTCCTCCTATCCCTTGTTCATATTAGCATCTCCCTCGTCATGATCTGAGTCATTAGCCTCACTCTCTTTTACTCCAGTTTCTTCTCCATCACTTTCTTCTTCTAGTTCTTTCTCACTTTCATCCTCTTCTTCTTGCTCAAAATCAGCTATACCTCCAAGAGGATCATGCATGGCAATATCAGAGATTGTCTCGTCTTCATCATCTTCCTCTTCTTCATCTTGGAAAAGAAGAATATGTCATTTTCTTTTTGGAGTTCGCGAGACAACGCTTTTCCCTTTGCGCTTCTTCTCAGCAATAGATCCTAACTTAGCTTTGCTAGCAAACTCTTTCTTCAGAAGTTTTAGGGCTCCAGAGAGATCCTTTAATCTCATTTTTTAGATCATTTTAAGTCCAATTTGCATGGGGACAATGGCTTTGGAGCAAAACTTGGATGGCGATTAATTTGGGGTAAGCGTCAGATGACTCCACACAGAACCTCTCCATATGAAGCTTGGTAAAATTTTCTCTCAAATTCACCTTGATGGAATCTAGGAAATCAAAATCTACGGTTCGAGGGTTGATGACCCCCTATTCAACATCTGTGAGTAGACTTTCTTATGGTCTTTTGACCGAAACAACTTCCCTTTTGTTCCAACGATTTCTGTAGCAACACCCATTTTGGGTTGGAAATTTTTGAACGCCCTCTCATCATCATCTTCCTTTTTGCTCTTAGTCTGACCCTCTGTGCCAACGCGAGGATCAATAGGAAAATTTGAAAATTCCTTTTCTGCTCTTACAGCCTCTATTAACCCTAAATTTTCCATGGTTCTCAAGAACAAGGTTTCATTCCCATAGCCATTTTCTTTCAAGAATGAACTTATGAAATCTATGGAACTTCCTCCCTTTTTCAAAAACTCATGATGTTTTAGAAGTACCTCGGGCTTTCTTACAGAAATAGGAGTTGCTTCCTGAGAAAATTCTTCCTCCATTGATTGTCGAAAAATTTTTGTAAAACCGGTTGGTCGAAATGCTCTTAAATATTCTAAGTGTAATAGTTCAGAACATTTTGAGAATGAATGTCCTAAAGTTTGGAGAGCTATTAAGAAGGATTGGTCAAAGACTATTTTTAAAACTAACTCGAAGGACCCAAGAAAATTCGGGTACCAAAGAAAGTTTGAAATTTCTTTTTGACTGCAGGTTACCGTTAAAAGAAAAAGCAAATGGTACTTGAACAATGGTTGTTCTAGACATATGACTGGAGATTCAAGCAGTTTCGTAAAACTAGAAAAACAAAAAGGAGGAAATGCTTCGTTTGGTAAGAACAGCAAATAAAAAATTATTGGACATGGAACAGTGAAGATTTGAAGTTTGATCATCAACAATCTTTCCTTGGTGAAATGTCTGAATTACAATCTTCTTAGCATAAGTCAGCTATGTGATACATGATTCAGAATCAATTTCCAAGAAGATGTTGAATCTGGAGTTAGTCAAGACTTCTCTCAAACTTTCACTAAGCGAAGACATGGCAATATTTATTTTTTGGATATAAGTCCAAAGAACTCTCGATGTCTTATCTTAATTCAAGATATAGAATATCTCTAGCATCGTAAGCTTGGACATGTAAGTATAAAACAGATTGCTAAACTATTGTCTAAGAAGCTAGTTCGTGGTCTTCCCAAAATGATGTACTAGAAGTCTGAGTTGTGTACTTCATGTATCTTAGGAAAAGAGGCCAGACACTCATTTAAACCCATAAATCAAGTTTCCAATAATTGCGTCTTGCAACTTCTTCATATGGATCTTTTTGAACCAATTAGAACACAAAACATTGGTGGTAAGAAATAATGTTTGGTAGTTATGGATGATTATTCAAGATTCATGTGGGTTTTCTTCTTGGCAAATAAAACAGAAACCTTCTCATATTTTTCAAAATTTGCTAAGAATGTTCAGAATAAGAAAGGTTATGCCATTCGAGTATAAAGACTGATCATGGGGGAGAATTTGAAAATCAAAACTTTGCAAAAAATTTTGTGATGAGAATGGACTGCAACATGTTTTCTCCTTTACATACACTCCAGAACAAAATAGAGTTGTAGAAAGGAAAAATAGGTCTTTACAGGAGATGGCTAGAACTTTGCTAATAGAAAGTAGAGTCTCTTCCTGTTTTTAGGCAGAAGCAGTTTTGATTGCCTATTATATAATTAACAAAGTATTTTAAGGTCCATCCTAGAGAAAACTCCCTATGAAGTTTACAAAGGAAAAAAGCCAAATATCTCATATTTTCATATGTTTGGTTGCAATTGTTTTATTTTGAAGAATGGAAATGATCGGCTTGGGAAATTTGAAGAAAGATCAGATGAATGAATATTTATTGGCTATTCTACTTTAAGCAAAGCTTACAGGGTCATCAACAAGAATACACAGACTGTCAAAGAATCCATGAATGTCGGATTTCAAGAAAGTGTTTAGAACCAACAAGATCATACTCAACTTGAAGAGTCTGAACTAGTTTCAGACTTAATGAAGTCTTATGCCCCCGAGGAACCTCAGTCTTCTGGTGATCAAAGTCAAGCAGAAGAAAAGTTAGAAAAATCAAAGAAAAAAGACATTCAGGAAACCCTTGCAAAAAGTGACAAATCCAACAGTAATTAGAAGCACAAATCAGGCCATCCTAAGAGCTCATTATTAGTAATATAGAAGAAGGGATTCATACCAGATCCAAAGCAAAGAAAGGCTCAAGTGCTTTCACTCTTACTTCTGAAGTAGAACCAAAGAAAGTAGAAGAAACTTTATTTGATGAAAGTTGAATAGAAGCAATGCAGGAAGAACTCAGACAATTGAGAATTAATGATGTCTAGGAGTTAGTTCCAAAACCAAAAGGAAAATCTGTAATAAGAGCAAAGTGGGTGTTTAGAAATAAGATGGATGAAAAGGGTAAAGTAACTAGAAACAAAGCAAGGCTTGTTGCAAAAGGTTATACGCAAGAAGAAGGAATAGACTATGATGAGACATATGTACATGTAGACAGGTTAGAAGCCATAAGATTATTGTTAGCATATGCATGTTTCCATAATTTTAGGTTATTCTAGATGGATGTCAGGAGTGCATTCCTAAATGGATTCATACAAGAAAAAGTCTATGTGAAACAACCACCAAGTTTCGAATATCCTAGAAAACTACACTTGGTCTACAGACTGAAGAAGACTTTATACGGTATAAAACAGGCACCTCGAGCTTGGTATGAGAGACTAAATAAGTTTCTGGTAAGCAATGGTTTCAAGAAAGGAATGGTTGACACAACTTTGTTTATCAAAATGGAGGAAAAAATTTTTTTACTTGTTCTGATATATGTAGATAATATAATCTTTGGGTCTTCTAATGAAAGTTTGTACAATAAATTTTCAAAGTCTATGCAGGAAGAATTCGAAATAAGCATGATGGGCAAGTTAATATTCTTTTTGGTTTTACAAGTCAGACAATCAAAGAAATGAACTTTCATTTATTAAGAGAAATATGCCAGAGATATTATCAAGAAGTTTGGGATAGAAAATTGCAAGAAGACCGAGACTCGCATGTCAAGTTCTTCTAAACTTGACAAGGATAAAGATGAAAAGAAAGTAGGCCAAAAGACATACGGAAGCATGATTGATTCTCTTCTCTACCTTATTGGTTCTTGACCTGATATTTTATTTTGTGTATATATGTGTGCTAGATTCTAAGCTGATATTAAAGAATCTCATCTCAGTGCTGTCAAACGTATTATCAAATATATTGCAACGAATCCAAAGTTAGGTATGTGGTATCCAAAAGGAGGAGACTTTACATTACTTCGATACTTAGATGATGATCTAACTAGTTGTAAAGTTGACAAGGAAAAGTACTTCAGGAACATGCCAACTCTTGTGACAAATGTTAGTGTCCTGGTTCTCAAAGAAGTAGAACACTATGGCACTCTCAACGACAGATGCAGAATATGTTGCTCTTGAAAGTTGTTGTTCACAAATTCTTTGGATGAGGCAATAACTTAGGGACTCTGGAATAGAAGAACATTGCATTGAAATCAAATGTGACACAAGTGCAATTAACCTCACCAAAAATCCTATTCTTCATTCAAGCGCAAAGTATATTGAAATTCGCCATCATATCATAAGAGACCATGTGCAAAATGGCGAAATTAATGTTCAATTCATTGATTCGAAGAATCAACTAGCAGATATCTTCACTAAGCCATTGGAGAAAAGATCATTCGAGTTCATTCATGAAAAGCTGAATATTACTCTTGCATTTGGTTAAAGTCTATGGACGAGCACACTCATCAGTTCAACTTATGGTAGAAACATCCTTCTGAAAGCCCTTCCAGACTCAAGTAGTTATATTTCAAATTTTGGCTTGTTAGTTTCTTTTCTTCTTGAACAGGTATGAATATTCTGGAATTATTACTTGCTTTTATATTTTTGGAAATTGTTATATCTCTGCTAATTTTTTGGAAGTAATATTTCAAAAGTTATTGAGAGTTACTTTTAAAATTTTAAAAACGGAAGGTTTTTTTTTGTGCCTATTCAGTTTCCCTAGTTCATTTTCTTTAAAGAAAAGCTTCAACCTTTTTCCCGATATCCAGACTCTTTATAAACCCTAATCTTTCTCTCAAACCCTTGCTTCTTTTGATCTACTCTCACATTCTTTGCAAAATTTCTCACTCGATCACTCTCGAACATGTCATCGAAATCCTCCAAGTCCGTTTCAATGTCTTATTAGAGGAAATCCTCTCGCATTGCTAGTCATGGGCCTCGGTTTGTCCCTGAAGGTCCAATGCATTTTGATCTCACCGGGGATGAATCACCTCGAAGCACAAATCGACAATTGGTGGAAGAAGAGGTTACTTAAGAAGCGACTCCTATTTCAGTAAGAAAGCCTGAGGTACTTCTCAAACATTATGAGTTTGTGTAGGGAGGAAGTCTCATGGATTTCATAAGTTTGTTCTTGAAAGAAAATGGCTATGAGAACGAAACCTTGTTTTTGAGAGCCATGGAAAACTTAGGGCTGGTAGAAGCTAGAAGAGCAAAAAAGGAATTTTCAAACTTTCCTATTCATCCTCATTTTGGTACAGAGAGTCAGACTAAGAGTATAAAGGAAGATGATGATGAGAGGGTGTTCAAAAATTTCCAACCTAAAATGGGTGTTGCTGCAAAAATCGTTGGAATAAAAGGGAAGTTGTTTTGGTCAAAGGACCATAAGAAAGTCTATGCACAGATGCTGAACAGAGGGGTCATCAACCCTCGAACAGTAGATTTTGATTTCCTGAATTCCATCAAGATGAATTTACAAGAAAAATTGACCAAGCTTTAGATAGAGAGATTCCGTGTGGAGTCATCTGATGCTTATCCTGAATTAGCTGCTTACTTCTATTCAAACTTGTCTATTTTGAGTTTGAGTTCTCAAGATTTTTACGACAACCAAGAGTCGCCAATGTGTCAAAGAGGTTTAGTGTGGCTCGAAGAAAATCGACCACGGGTCATTTGCACTAAAAATTTCTGAAAGTTACCCGATAGCCTAAATCACGCTAAAATCGCGCCGAATTGAAATTAGACGCGAATTAGAATCTGATTTTAGAAATTGAAAGTTCTTTCATGTCGCAATTAATTTTAGGAACATCGACTCATCTTCCGAGGAATTTTCGGAGAGTTTAGGATTTTTACGGAAAATCAATTCAGACAATTCGGAAAAGAACGGAAAGTTGGATTGGTCGAATTAAAAGAGCTAGTTGGTGAAACCAAGTGTGGAAAAGGGCGTAAACTTCTTCCTTAGCAAAATTGGACATCTAATTGGAGAGGATTGTGATGAAATCGAAGTCCAATTGATGAAATTCATGGGTTGGTACGAGGGTTGCAATATTTAGACATCAACTTGGTTATTTGTAGAATTTAATGTGCAAGAATGAATTAAGGGACAAAAGAAATTTTGTGAGAACTTGTGGGACCAAGATTTGGGTGTATAAAATATATTCTTAAACTAATTTTTGTCTTTCCTTCGGATTCTACCTCTTCAATCGTCCCTCTCCCTCTCTCACCCACTTCGCCTACCTCACCCCCCCAGCCGACAACTCCTCTGCCATGTTCCACTCACTTTTCCCACTTCTTTGACTTTTGTTGAGTCATCCCTATCCGTTCATCCCCTTTGGCCGACACTCCATCCCCCTCAATCCCTATCTTTTGGTCACTCTCTCTCTCCTCTCTCTCTGTTCCGCACGTTGCCAGCTGCTCGATCTCATCCGCTTCTCCTTTGCCTGCATTTTTCAATTCCCTCAAAGCTCTCCTCATCCCCACGCCATTTACTCATCTTTCCCTATTTTTCGAAGCCCCCTCTCCGCCGAAGAAGCTCGCGCTCCTTGCTACTGCCACTTGCCAATTTCCCCGCTCATCCAGGTCAACCCCTCCCCGCAACAACACCGACGTTGATTCCACCGATTCAACAACGTCTCTACAACACCGAGCCCAACAACGCACACCCCTCTAAACCTCAGCCGTGAGCAGCCCCGACTCAACCCGTATGTCCACCGCTCAAGGCCGACTCCGCAACAGCCCATCACCTCACCGGGACTCCTTGGCCGCGCCAACAATAGCCGATCAGAAGGCTCAGCCGAGCATCATCAAAACCAGAGAGACCTTGAGCCTTCGAGGCCCACTTTGGATCGTTTCTGGTTCTTAAAAGCCGTCGCCACTTAGGAGTTTGTCGAGCCCCGCCGCGTCCTCGTCGTTTTGATCCAAGCGGATCATTAAACAAGTGAGTTTAACTCACTAATCCTCGCTTAGTAAGTTAATGACGTTTAAGGGTTGTCTAATTTAGACTAAGCTAAGATTAGGTGTTTAGTTAGAATGGATTAGTGAATTAGTTAATTATCGATACATGTTAGGTGGATAGTTTAGTGCAATTAGGGCCTAGACAAGCTCTAGTATTTATCTAGAGTTGTTCGGAAATTTTCCGGGCTCGTCTCGGCTTTTAATTAGGGTTTACAGGCCTAAGTTCTATTTATTAGCATTTAATAATTATTTTCTGTAAATATTTAATTATTTATTTATTTTCCGAAAATTAGACCGGGATAGTCGGCGACCAGAATTTTATGCCGATGCCAATGGTGTGATATGTTTATTTAATTGAGTTCTAATTTGTGCAATTTGAGTACAATTGGTGATTATGGGTATTTATCCCAAAATTAATTAATTTCAGTAATTAATTAGAAAATAATCAAGCGTTTGTTTACAACGCCAAAAATGTTTTGGTGGACTATATTAAATGGTGGGATTTATGGAAATGAAATTATTATATTTTGACTAAGGCCGACCATGTACCCACACACGAGTATTTTTATCGGGTATGATAAAAATGGTGAGCATATTTAGTATATCAGATCAGTGTATCTGGCAGCTTCTGGTGAGCATATTTAGTATTTCAGATCAATGGATCTGGCAGCTTCTGGTGAGCATATTTAATATATCAGATTAGTGGATCTGGCAGCTTCTGGTGAGCTATACTATCTATTATCAGCTTAGAGTGAGCAGTCCTGGATTTTAATTGAACATATAGATAGTATTGATCTCGATGACTGGGGAATGGTCTCGATGACATGGAATCGACTAAGTCGATTGATCGATGATTCGATATGATTTGATGATTTGACTTGTTGATATTGACTCGATGAGATTGTGAATTATATTGACTGACAGGAAGGAACTGAAGCCAAGGTAAATCCTCTGACTCGTGATTGTGCCTAGGCAGCCCTCAGGGCGTATTTTTTTCCTAGTCGGGTCTTAGGGGGTTGAACTTGCTGAGACGTCGTCTCACCCCGTTGTGGGATAACATTTTAGGTCCATAGATAGCAGCTCCTCCTGAGCATTTTGGGCAACCCAAGAAGATGACCAAACAGAGGAACTACATTCCGATTCATGGGCACCCTAACGAGTTAGAGTACGAACTGGTGCAGTCCATAATTTAGGTTGATGCAGGACTACCTAAGAAGGTGCCCCATCAGTACAAATCGTGGTACCGCCAGGATCGTAACGGACTGAGAGAGGGTCCCATACCGGAACCAGAGATACATCTGTATGTGCTGGAGGTTGCGTTTGGGAAGGGTACTACAGACCCTAAAGGAGGTTCGGTGGTGGATGGGCGCGCGCTCGGAGGATCGGGCCGTGACATCCCCATTTAAGTGGTATCAGAGCATGGTTTAGGATTGGAGTGATAAGGTACAATGGTCCATGGGATAGTTAGTAGAAAATACCTTTAATTCATGCTGGTGCATGTTTGTGATAGTTGGATGGTAGAATTGTTTGTTGTGTGAATCACTCAGTTTCTAATTCCGTTCGGAATTGGAAGCAGGTTTTAGTAGAAAGAATTGAGCTATGAGTGATCAGGAGCAGAGGACTCCTAGTAAGAGAACCGTCAGGGCCGTAACTCGAGGTAGGACGCCGATGAGGGTCGGTGCCCAAGGAGGCCGGGGTAAGGCGCCAGCACAGGCTAGCGCCAGTGGAGTAGCACCACCTCCCGTTGGTGATGGAGTCGCCGCCCCGGGTGATCAAGGAACAATTAGGATCACACAAGCGTTGGATGCGATGACAGAGATGTTGGGACAGCAGGCTCGGAACTAAGCTGCCGCCTTTATCGCTGCCACCGCTGCTACCAATGTTGTTGCTGTTGTTGCACCTGCTGCCGCACCCGCTGAGGTTCTGCCAGGAATCATGGTCGATGGATGACCGATTCATAAATTGGTGGAATAGTTTTTGAAATTGAATCCACCTAAGTTTACTGGGGCAGGAGACCCTGAAGCTGCTGCTTATGGATTAAAGGACTGGAGAAGAACTTTGCACTATTGATGTGCACTAAAACTGAGAATGTGGTCCTCGCAACCTACCAACTGGAGGGAGTTGCGAATACTTGGTGGAGAACCATCCAAGGAGCAATATTTCCTAAAGGTGTAGCCCCGGAGTGGAACGCTTTTATTGAAGCCTTCAATAATAAATACATTTCCGAGACTGCCAGAGAACTGAAGATGGCAGAGTTTCAGCGCCTTCGCTAAGGCTTGATGACCGTAGATCAGTATGAGACAAAGTTCGCTGTGATATAGCTAGTATAAACACCTAGAGGAGGGTGAATAGGTGTAAAAACAATTTATCAAGATACGAAAGCAATACTAGGCAAACAATAGAAAGAAGGTCCTCTTAAAACAGATTAAAAATAAACAAAGAGTAGGGAAGAGAAAAATTGAACACAGAATTTATAGTGGTTCGGCTTATTCCAAGCCTACGTCCACTCTTTCGCACTGACAGTCCACCGACTGGATTTCACTATGAACAAAAGAGAAGTTACAGCAATGCTTTCCCTTGATTCCACAGTGTAGAAATTTTACCACACTTCCTCAAGGTATCTCAAGATATAGACTCTCTTTTGCGTACAAGATTCAGCTCAGCAAATGAATTGACTAAGAATAAAGAGCTTCAGACTTTGGAATTCTTCTATCGTGCACTTCCACGAACAACTGGAACGTCTTCCTTATATACTCCTTTATGCCATCATACCCGTTGGCACTTCAATCCTCCCGTTGGACAGAATCAATTAGAAAGATCATTCGAGCCATTAAAGGAACGTGTCGATAGCCCATCAATCCTGCTCGCCCATACAATCAGGATCTCGGTTTCCATAAGTAGAACCTTCCAAGTATGCTTTGCCAATCATCGGATCATCAATCAATTTGATTCGAATAAAGGAATCCGTAATGTCTTATCCATCCAAGAGATCTTCGTCAGTCGATAAGATCAAATCCTTTACGAAACACATAGTTCTGGATAGACCTTCTTCGACAAACTACAGACTGTCAATGAGAATAGACTTTGAGTCTTGAGTCTGGCAGTCCAAAGGTCTTTAGACTTTAAATAGTAGAGTCTGCTAATCTTCGAGACTAGATGAAAGAAATGTTTTGTCGCTTCAAAATATTCCGAAGGATTTCTCCAACAATCTCCCCTTTTTGATGGTGACAAAACTTTCTGCTTGATTTGAATATCTTTGACCTGCAAAACATTACTTAAGCAAATATGGATATCTCATAAAAAGTTAATGTAACACTAGAATCTGCAACCACAGAAAATAGGTTAGTGAGTGTAACGCCATTTATAAGATATCAACAGTACTTAATATATACAGTACTTAATATAAGCAGTCAAATCCAAATCCCAAATTCAGTCCACAACCAGATAGACACACAAGTCAAACACACAATTCAAACAAATCAATCATCAAAACAAACAGAATAAAGGATTAAAGTTCAAAGTTTTCAAATCTTGCATCTCTCCCCCTTTTTGTCATCATAAAAAAGTTGAGAAAAAGTCAAGATTGCTTGGGAATGCGAACAAGCTGGAAATCTCCCAAAGTGATCGGACGATGCCTTCAAGCTTTTTCAAATCTTCCTTCGTTGAGCTATCTCTTCACTTTTTGCATTGGCTTGAATCAAGAGTAAGAGCTTGGATCTCGATCATTCAAAGAAAGCGAAGAAGCTTGTCCAAAGATTCTCGCAAGTTTCGAACTTCGTATCCCGAGCATATATCGACCCCGCATTTCCAAAAGAACATCAAGAATTCTCGTGGAAGTCTCGCTGAATTATCATCACGTGATCGGCTTCGACACCATTAGATGGAGTAAAAGCAGACGATGGTATATCAGCATAATCACGCAGATTTGGCGATGAAGCTTCATGTTCCTCCTCGGGAAATTGAGAGGCATAAATGTCCTCTCGGATCTCGCGGAGAGCGACCGACTCCTTCACTTGGTAGCAGGATGTGAGAACATTCCTCTTTTCTCATCATCTCCCCTGTTTCCATGCCTTCGGGTGGAGAAGAGTGTTCTTCATGCTCTCCTTCCTCCGGATTTACTCTTTCTTCTTCTTCTTTTTCAAGCCTTTCTTCCTCTCGCTTCTTTTTCTTCAGCTTCTCTCTCCTCTCGATTCTTTTTCCTCCTCTTCTTTTTCTTCTGTTTCTTTTTCTTCTACTTCTTTTTCCCCGTCGTTCCATTGATTTTGGAACAGAACGACTCAGTTCTTCGAGTGCCATAGCGAAATGGTGATGTCATCCTCATCATCTTCATCCTCAATAATGAGAGCTCTTCTCTTTTTGGATGAAGTGACCATAGGCTCCTTTCCTTTTCTTTTTGCTGCCAAAGAGATTTGATGAGGTTTGGCAGGGGTTGTCTCCTTGAATTTCTCCAAAGCCCTGTTGAGTTCTTTCAGACGCATTTTGGACACCATTTTCAGTCCTACCACCATTTTATCATAAGGTCGAACACAAAGAAATTGTGGAGGCTGAATATTCAAATGTCTCGAATAACTTAGACACAAGACCCGGATAAGGAAGTCGACCCTTGTCCTTCACTACTGCTCTATACATGTGAAACAAAATAGTGTGAGGAAGAGAAAACCTTTTTCCAGCATTGATGGTGTACATCAGCTTTGCCTCTGAATTTGAGACATTAGTCTTTGAAGTAGATTTCGGTCTGAGGCAATTTATCACAATCTTGTGAAGCAGAATGTTAAATGCTCGCATTCTTGAGTAGGAAATTCTTCCCCTCGTTCTTCTATCCTTAACAAGTTCCAATGTAGCACGAGCAATAGAGACATTGATTGGTTGATATTTTCCTCTCTCAACCCCAATCACATCAGCTAGCATATCTACATCCACCACAAAGTCCCGATCTCGGACACTAAAAGAAATTTTATTCGCATCCAAGAAGCCGAGATTCGAATAGAAATATGCGATTAGTTCAAGATAGGCTTCGTAGTGTCGAGCGAGAATTGTTCAAGTTGAAGAGAACGAAACTTTTCCTTCAAATTAACATGCACAAGCATCAAGGAAATCAAAATCCACACTCCTAGGGTTTATCACCCCACGCTTTAACAATTTGGAGTATAGATCCTTCGTTCCTTCGATCGAAACAAGTCTGTCCTTTTTCCTCGAATTTTTGCCGCAACACCCATTCTCGGTTGAAATTGATCGAACAATTTATCATCATCATTCCCATCTATCGGATTCAGTCCTCCAACACGCGGATCACTTGGAATATTTGCAAGGGATTCTTCTGCCATCCCCTTAGGAGCAATTCCCAAACGCTCCATAGTTCGCAGAAAGATGAACTCATTTCCATATCCCTTGTCCTTAAGAAACTCGTCGATGTAGTTCAATGGAGTACCGCTCCTCTTTAAAGCATGGTAAAGCTTATAAATAAAAGAGGGCTTTTGAGTTCTTACAGGAACAGCTTCTTCAACGATTTCTTCTTCTTCGGGATGACCAAGACCCGTGAACTAGTTGGAGAAGAATGACGCCGCCGAGAATGTTGTGGGCTCTATTCTTCGATCGGGTGACTCCTCTTCCTCGGTGAGATCAAAATGAGTAGGCCCCTCACTCATTTGTCGTGGTCCCCGCTTGCAATCCTCGAAGACTTTCTTGAAGACGACATCTTTCTCAGTCTTGAAAGATTCCGAACTTGACTTTTCCCAAGAAAGATGATAACTTTTTCGAAGAATAAACAAGTGAAGAAGATAGGAGTGAAAGATCGATGCTTTTTAGGGTTTTTAGACGAAGAGGAACTGACTGTATATAGGTCAGTCGAAGAGAGGTATACCAAGCGTCGTAAAGGAAAGTAAAAGATGCCCCTTTTTTAAAAATAACTGCGCTTTTTCAAAAATAGATACCGCCATTTTGAAAATATTTACTCCTTTTTGAAAAAGAAAAGATTGTATTTATCATGGAAATTAAAGATAGCAA
The DNA here is from genome assembly GCA_017140595.1 of Eucalyptus curtisii. NCBI lineage: Eukaryota > Viridiplantae > Streptophyta > Magnoliopsida > Myrtales > Myrtaceae > Eucalyptus > Eucalyptus curtisii. The sequence continues at coordinate 15,331,360 of CM029500.1, forward strand.
AAATCAATTATAGATAAATGATCGTACCTTTCCGAGATTTAATAATTAGAGAAAATAAAATAACTTACAGTCAAGAACCTTGTTTGTATGAGTCTGAAAGTCTCTAGACTTTAACTTCTTCAAGCTTCAGGATGTTGAGTCTGGAACGGATGATTTCAAATTGATTTTTCTCCAAAGGCTTTGTAAATATATCCGCCAGTTGGTTCTTTGAATCAACAAACTGAATCAAAATCTCTCCATTTTGAACATGTCTCTAATGAAGTGATGTCGAATCTCTATATGCTTTGCTCTTGAGTGAAGGATTGGATTTTTGGTAAGATTGATTGCACTGGTGTTGTCACAGTTAATTTCAGTGCATGAGTCTTCAATTCCAAAGTCTCTTAGTTGTTGTTTTATCCACAGAATTTGTGAACAACAACTTCCAAGAGCTACATACTCGCTTCGTGTAGAAAGAGCTACCGTATTTTGTTTTCTTGAAAACCAAGATACCGTCCCGTTTCCAAGTAGTTGACAAGTGCCCGAAGTGCTCTTTCTATCAACTCGCAACCAGCTAGATCGCGCGTCGAGTATCCAAGAAGAGTAAAGTCTCCTTTTTAGGATACCAAAGACCGATGCTTGGAGTTGAAGCAATGTATTTGATAATACGCTTTGCAAAGCATTTAGATGAGATTCTCTAGGGTCTCGCTTGAAATCGGCACACATGCAAACACTAAACAAAATGTCGGTCTAGAAGCGTAAGATAAAGAAGTGAACCAATGATACTCTTGTATTGCTTCTGATCAACTTTCTTTCCTTCTTCATCTTTGTCTATCTTCAAAGAGCTTGACATTGGTATTTCAGTCTTTTTGCAATTTTTCAATCCAAACTTTTTGACAAGATCATTAGCATATTTTTCTTGATGAATAAAGGTCCCTTCCTTCAATTGTTTCACTTGAAGTCCAAGAAAGAAGGTTAGTTCGCCCATCATGCTCATTTCAAATTCATTTCGCATAGACTTAGAGAAATTCTTGCACAAACTTTCATTAGAAGATCCAAAAATAATATCATCAACATATATTTGAACAAGCAGAAAACTTTTGCTTTCTCTTTTGATAAATAGAGTAGTGTCTACTTTACCTTTAACAAAGCCATTTTGAATTAAAAACTTACTCATTTTTGTCGTACCAAGCTCGAGGTGCTTGCTTTAAACCATACAAAGCATTTTTCATCCCGAATCTCGAGTCCGGTTTCTTTGGGTCTTCAAACCCAGGTGGTTGTTCCACATAGACTTCCTCATGGATAAATCCATTCAGAAAGCACTTTTGACGTCCATTTGGAATAACCTGAAATTCTTATAACAAGCAAAAGCAAGTAATAATCGAATTGCTTCTAACCTTGCTATCGGTGCGTAAGTCTCGTCATAGTCTATCTCTTCTTCTTGCGTATATCCCTTTGCTACGAGTCTTGCTTTGTTTCTTATAACTTTTCCTTTCTCGTTCATCTTGTTTCTGAAAACCCATTTAGCTCCAATAATAGATTTACCTTTTGGTTTAGGAGTCAATTCCCACACATCATTAATGCTGAATTGTCTGAGTTCTTCTTGCATAGCTTCAATCCAGCTTTCATCGATAAAGCTTCTTCTATGCTTTTGGGTTCTATTTCGTAAATAAGAGCCACAAAGACTAGACTCTTCGCGCCTTTTGGATCTTGTGCGAATTCCTTCATTAATGTCGCCAATAATGAGATCTTTGGGATGATTGGACTTATGCTTCCGATTCATCGATTAATTTTTCAGGTTGATGATCACTTCCTTCATTTGAATCTTCAGTAACTACTTGTTGCTGGTCTTTTAGAGTCTGAGCTACTTCTTTAGACTTTATAGAGTCTGAAGCAGGTTCGGATTCTTCAAGATGAGTCTCGAACCGATTCATTTTGCATAGAATCTTAGAATTTGACATTCATAGATTCCTCCACAGATTGAGTCTTCTTGTTATAGACTCGTATGCTTTGCTCGAGATGGAATATCCAAGGAAGATGCCTTCGTCGATTTTTCTTCAAACTTGCCAACTCGATCATTTGCATTTTTCAAAATAAAGCATTTACAACCAAACACATGAAAGTATGAAACAATGGGTTTCTTTCCTTTGAATAACTCAGGGGGTTTTTTCCGAATTGGTCTTAGAAAAACTCTATTAATGATATAACATGCTGTAGAAACTGCTTCAGCCCAAAAACGCGAGGAAATGTTGCTTTCAATTAAAAGAGTTCTAGCCATTTCTTGAAGCGACCTATTCTTTCTTTCCACAACTCCATTTTGCTCTGGAGTATATGGAGAGGAGAATAAATGCTGAAAACCGATTCATCACAAAATTTTGTAAAATCTTGATTTTCAAATTCACCTCCATGGTCTGTTCTTATACTTGAAATAACATATCCTTTTTCATTTTGAACCTTTTTAGCAAACTTTTCAAAGTAAGAGAATGTTTCAGACTTACTTGCCAGAAAATATACCCAGGTAAATCGTGAGTAATCATCCACAATTACTAGGCAATATTTCTTACCTCCAATGCTTTGAGTTCTGGTTGGTCCAAAGAGATCCATATGCAGAAGCTGCAGTTCACGATTAGTTGAAACTTGATTTATTGGTTTAAAGGAATTTCTTACCTGCTTTCCTAATACGCATGGAGTGCATAGATCAGACTTTTGGTATGATAAATTGGGTAAACCACGAACAAGCTTCTTTGATGAAATTTTAGCTATCTCGCTTCATATTGATGTGCCCAAGCTTTCGTGCCATAAGTTCGCTTCGTCTTGAATTGAGATCAGACATTGCGTTTCATCTGGTTTCACGTCCAAGAGGTAGATATTTCCATGTCTTCGACCCATAAATGACTGAGTAGAATCTTTGCTGGTTCCTGAACATATTCCCTCTTGAAAGTTTATTTTGAAACCAGTATCACACAGTTGACTGATACTGAGCAGATTGTAGTTGAGTCCTTCTACTAAGGAAACATTGCTTATTGTGAGATTTCCAATCTTTACTGAGTTCCAAACCCCACAATTCTTCCTTTGCTGTTTCCTCCAAATGAGACTTTTCCACCATTTATTTGAACGAGCTTTATGAAGCAATTTGAATCTCCTGTCATATGTCTTGAGCATCCACTATCCAGATACCATTTTACCTTTTTCTTGATAGTGACTCGCATTTAAAAATGAGACTCAAGCTTTCTTTGGTACCCATATTTTCTTGGGTCCATTGGTGTTAGTATGATATACGGTTTTTGCCCATTCCTTTTTAACAGGTTTCCAAACCATAGAACATTCCTTTTCAAAATGATCTGTACTATTGTATTTTGAGCATCTGAGAGCATTTCGTCCAACTGGTTTTACAAAAACCTTTTCGAAATGATTTTTGTAAGCATTTCTTGTGAGTCTTTGCTTAATTCTTTCCTTCACTTTAGGAAAATCAATTAGAGGAATGGTTTCCACTATCATTCCCAAACCAGATTTATTGAAATAAGGTCTTTGTCTTTGAAAGAATTTTCTCAAGTTTCTCGAGATCCTATTGAAAATCTTTTTGAAATATTTGATATGTCTAATTTTAAAAATTCATTTTCTTTTAAAAGATTTTCTTCACTTTCTTTGAGAGTAGAAACATTTATGTCTAAACATTTCAACTTTTCTTTCAAAGCATTTTCCTGTTGTTTTAGAGTAGAGTTTTCCTTTTTGAGTTCGGAAATCCTTTTAAGAGAAGTCTTAAGACTAGAACACAGCTCGTCAATGTATTTAGAAACTTTAATAGGGATTTTAAAGTTACTTACCTCAAATTCACGTCCGAGTCCGAGTCGAGTCCGAGTCCGTCTCGGAGTTTGAATCGAGTCCGATTGTGCCATCGACAAATATTGGCATAATCATCATCACTTTCTTCACACTCGTATCACTCCAGGTTTTTCGCTTTAAGAGCCTTTCGATACTTTTCAGCTTTTCCTTTCTTCTTCCTCGAAGAGGACAGTTAGGTCCGATGTGTCCTTTTTTCTTACATTCAAAGCAGACTATATCTTTGTTTGATTCATCATCCTCAACGAGACTTAGTCTGTTGCTTTTGAAAACTTTGTTTCTTTGGATTGAATCTTCTTCCTTTTCTCGTTAAGCTTTCGAATCTTCTTATCATAAGTGCAAGCTCCTCATCATCCATATCGCCTTCGGAATCGTAACATCGAATCATCATTGGATTTTAATGCAATGGATTTCTTACCTTTAGGAAATTCGTCTTCATTGATTCGTTCCACTTCATAAGACCGAAGAGTTCCAACCAACTCATCGACGATAGTGGCATGATTCTTTGTGTCTCTCTTATTGAGGTCTTTATGTGATTCCAATCCTTGGAGAGTCCACGCAATAGCTTGTTTACTTTCATGGGATCAGAAATTGGTTGACCTTGATTTTCAAGACCATTCACGATTTCGTAAAACGACTAAACATGTCGTTATAGATTCTCCCGAATTCATTTTGAAGGCTTCGTATTGACCGAGGAGAATGTTGATTCGGTCTCTTTCACTCGATCGGTTCCTTCATAGGTAATATGTAATCTATCCCGAGACTTCTTTTTCTGTAATGCAAGAAGATATTGTTATATTCAAGAGGTGACAAGGCACAATATAAAGAATAAATTGCTTTTGCATCAAGAGCTTGTCTCTTGATTATCTCTTCCTGAGTCATTTCGCTAGACTCAATAGTATCTTTTCCTCTCTCTGAGATAGATGCAACTTTAGGAGTGATTCCTTTTTCTACAACGTCCCATTCCGAGGATCCTTTGATCTCAAGAATGCTTTCATCTTGTTTTTCCAGATGTTGTAATCCTTTCCGTCAAAGTAAGGAGGTCTTGTATTGCTTTGTCCTTCCACCAGCCCCGGAGCTAACATACTAGCCATGGATCTTTAACTCAAGTAAAACACTTCAAACAAAATGAGTACTCGTGCTCGATACCAATTGATATAGCTAGTATAAACACCTAGAGGGGGTGAATAGGTGTAAAAACAATTTATCAAGATACGAAAGCAATACTAGGCAAACAATAGAAAGAAGGTCCTCTTAAAACAGATTAAAAATAAAAGAGAGTAGGGAAGAGAAAAATTAAACACAGAATTTATAGTGGTTCGGCTTATTCCAAGCCTACGTCCACTCTTTCGCACTGACAGTCCACCGACCGGATTTCACTATGAACAAAAGAGAAGTTACAGCAATGCTTTCCCTTGATTCCACAAAGTGTAGAAATTTTACCACACTTCCTCAAGGTATCTCAAAATATAGACTCTCTTTTGCGTACAAGATTCAGCTCAAGCAAATGAATTGACTAAGAATAAAGAGCTTCGACTTTGGAATTCTTCTATCGTGCACTTCCACGAACAACTCGGAACGTCTTCCTTATATACTCCTTTATGCCATCATACCCGTTGGCACTTACCAAAGGAATTCTTCCAATCCTCCCGTTGGACGTAATCAATTAGAAAGATCATTCGAGCCATTAAAGGAACGTGTCGATAGCCCATCAATCCTGCTCGCCCATACAATCAGGATCTCGGTTTCCATAAGTAGAACCTTCCAAGTATGCTTTGCCAATCATCGGATCTTCAATCAATTTGATTCGAATAAAGGAATCCGTAATGTCTTATCCAGCCAAGAGATCTTCGTCAGTCGATAAGATCAAATCCTTTACGAAACACATAGTTCTGGATAGACCTTCTTCGATAAACTACAGACTGTCAATGAGAATAGACTTTGAGTCTTTAGTCCGCGATCCAAAGGTCTTTAGACTTTAAATAGTAGAGTCTGCTAATCTTCAGACTAGACTGAAAGAAATGTTTTGTCAGCTTCAAAATATTCCAGAAGGATTTCTCCAACACGCTGAACTATCGCAATACGCTCCTGAGCTAATTGAAAATCCAGCAAACCAAGTGAGAAGATTCAGAGACGGACTCAGGCCGAAGTTGAGGAGTCCATTGATTTTGCTGAATCTGAGAAATTATAATGACCTGTATGAGCGGGTCCAGATGATCGAGAGAGATCAGAATGAAAGAGCTACAGCATTTGGATCGTGGTTTGGATCGAGTCGAGAAGGGATTTGACATGGGAAGAGGCCCGTGATGGGAGGCAGATTTCATATTCCGCCCAATAAGAAAGGTGGAATTGGGAAGACAGGACCTGGTCAGAATGGCTTGTGTCATTTCTGCGGAAGGCGGCACAGTACAGCCCCGTGCCCTCGAAGGATGGGTGCTTGTTTTGAGTGTGGCCAACAGGATCACTTAGCCAAAGATTGTCCTAGGCGACCAAGAGGACAACCGCAGTTGCCACCACCACAGATGGGACAGATCAGAGGGTATGCACCCCAAAATGCACTGCAAAGAGGACAGCTTAGACCCCCAGTTTAAGGAACGATGTATGCCATCACTCAAGGTCAAGCAGAGGCTGCGCCTGACGTGATTACAAGTATGGTTTCGTTGAATGACCATCCTGCTTATGCTTTATTCGACCCAGGACCAACTCATTCTTTTATTGCCGAGCAATATGTTAAGCTGATAGGATTAAGTCCTGTATTATTGGAGTCGGCAGTTAACATATCGACACCATTAAAGGATGAGGTGATAGCTGCTTTGGGTTGTTCTGGTTGCAAGTTAGCGATTGGTGAGCAAGAGGGGAAAATAGACTTATTAGTCCTAGCCATGTATGACTTTGATTTGATAATTGGCATGGACTGGCTCACCAAGCAACGAGCTAAGATGGATTGTTATCGTAAGGTGATTCAGTTTGACCCGCTAGAGGGTGAGAGCTTCGAGTTTGTCGGGAATTGAGGAGGACCCTCGATTACTTTGATCTCGTCGCCAGAGGCAACCCGTTTGTTAAACGAGGGTTGTCAAGGTTACCTAGCAACTGTCGTGGATACAACAGTTGAGGAGCTGAAGATGGAAGACATCGCTGTGGTACAAGAATTTTCAGATGTTTTTCCAAAGGAATTGTCAAGGTTACCACCAAAGAGAGAGATCGAGTTCGTGATTGAACTAGCACCCGGGACAAAGCCAATTTCTAAAGCTCCTTACCGAATGGCGTTATTTGAGTTGAAAGATTTGAAGGTGCAAATGCAAGAGTTATTGGATAAGGGATTCATACGTCCCAATGCATCACCTTTGGGAGCACCAGTCTTATTCGTAAAGAAGAAAGATGGTTCGTTGCGCCTGTGCATCGACTATCATTAAATCAATCAGGTGACGATCAAGAACAAGTATCCACTCCTGAGGATTGATGACTTGTTCGACCAGTTGCAAGGAGCGTCGATATTTTCGAAAATCGATTTGAGGACAGGATATCATCAGTTGAGGATTAGGAAGGAGGACATTCCAAAGTCAGCATTTCGTACTCGATATGGTTATTATGAGTTTACTGTAATGCCGTTCGGGTTGACGAATGCTCCAACTGCCTTTATGGATTTGATGAACCGAGTGTTCAAAGAATATTTGCATCAATTTGTGATCGTGTTCATAGATGATATTCTGGTGTATTCGAGAAGTGATGAAGAACATGAGAGTCATCTGAGATTAGTATTGCAGACTCTGAGAGTTCATCAGTTGTACGCCAAGTTCAGCAAGTGCGAGTTTTGGTTAACTCATGTTGCTTTCCTAAGTCACGTGATTTCAGACGAAGGAATCTCCGTGGACTCGAGCAAGATCGAAGTAGTGATCAACTGGTCAAGACCAACTACAGTGACAGAGATCAGAAGTTTTCTGGGTTTGGCAGGTTATTATAGAAGGTTCGTGGAAGGGTTCTTAGCATTAGCGTCGCCATTGACAAGACTCCTGAAGAAAGAAGAAACATTTGTGTGGACAGACAAGTGCGAGCATAGTTTTCAAGAGGTGAAGCAAAAGCTGACTACCGCACCTGTGCTGACCATTCCATCTGGTCTTGGAGGATACGAGATCTACAATGATGCGTCGTTCAGAAGACTAGGTTGAATGTTGATGCAACATGGTAGAGTTGTTGCATACATCTCCCGTCAGTTGAGGCCTCATGAATAAAATTACCCGACGCATGACTTAGAACTCACGGCAATTATTTTCGCCCTAAAGATTTGGAGACACTATTTGTGCGGAGAAAGATTCCAGATCTTCACGAACCATCAAAGTCTCAAGTACTTATTCTCTCAGAAGGAGTAGAATATAAGGCAGCGCCATTGGATGGAACTGCTAAAGGACTACGACTGTGATATCCTATATCACCTAGGAAAGGCAAATAAGGTCACCGACACTTTGAGTCGGAAGTCTTCAGTCGCTCATATATTGGTTAAGGAGTGGAATTTAATTGAGAGAGCTCGAGATTCGGTGTTCAAATTTGAGGTAGGCCACCTTTCAAATCTTATGGCCACCCTCAGAATTGAACCGGATGTTCATATCAGAATCAAGTTACTCCAACCGACAAACCTAGACATTCAGAAAATTCTGCAAGAAGACACCAAGAAAAGGAATGCTAACTTTCAAATTTCTAATGAAGGAACACTGAGGTTCTGAGGACGATTGGTTGTACCTGACGATGTGGAGCTTAGAGAGGATATTCTATCATAAGCACATCGTAGCAGTTACAGCATTCATCCTGGCAGTACCAAGATGTACCAAAATCTGCGTCAACACTATTGGTGGTCGGGTATGAAGGCAGACATCGCCAAGCATGTCGCCAAGTGTTTGACGTGTCAACAGGTCAAAGCTCAGCATTGTAAGCCGAGAGGACTTTTGCAACCTCTCGAGATTCCAGAATGGAAATGGGAGCATATCACGATGGATTTCATGACCGGCCTACCGAGGAGTCAGAGAGGTAATGATTCCATTTGGATAATGGTCGACAGACTGACAAAGTCAGCCCACTTCATTGCAGTACGAAATAGACATGCAGAGTTGTACATGCGTCAGGTAGTTCGTTTGCATGGAGTGCCGGTAATGATAACTTCAAATCGAGACCCGAGGTTTACAGTTGCTTTTTGGAAAAGCTTGCAGAGTGCCTTAGGAACCAAGATGCAGTATAGTACGGCATATCATCCTTAAACGGATGGTCAATCTGAGAGGACAATTCAAACCCTCGAGGACATGCTGCAAGCTTGTGTGCTAAATTTTAAGGGAAGTTTGTAAGAACAACTTCATCTGGTGGAATTTGCCTACAACAACAGTTATCAACAGAGCATTCATATGGCTCCTTTCAAAGCGTTGTATGGCAAAGTGTGCAAAACACCCATATGTTGGGATGAAGTTGGGGAAAGAAAGATCACAGGCCCAAAGTTGGTTCAGTAGTCAATGGATGCAGTTGCAGTGATCAGAGGCAGACTAAAGACCGCCCATAGTAGACAGAAAAGTTACGCAAATAAGCGCTAGAGACCATTGGAATTCCAAGTTGGTGATCACGTTTTTCTGAAAGTGTCACTGATGAGGGGAACTTTGCGCTTGGTAACAAAGGGAAATTGAGTCCGAGATATGTAGGCCCATTCGAGATTCTAGTGATAATCGGGATCCTAGCGTATCGTCTTGCGTTGCCGCCAAGATTAGCGCAAGTGCATGACGTCTTTTACGTGTCGATGTTGAGGAAGTACGAGCCTAACCCGACCCACGTGCTTAATTTTGAAGAATTGGACGTGGATGACCGAGTGTCATACATTGAAAGCCCAGTTCAAATCGTGGATCGAAAAGAACAAGTTCTGCGTACAAAGACCATCCCATTGGTCAAAGTGGTCTAGCAACACCACGGCACTGAAGAAGCAACCTAGGAGAGTGAAGAATCGATGAGACAGTTGTACCCCCACCTTTTTGCTTCAGTATTATAATGGTTTAAATTTCAAGAACGAAATTTTTATAAGAGGGGAAGAGTTGTGACATCTTGGATTTTTCAGTTTTGCTTTCAATTAAATTAATCGGGCCTTTCATCAACGTGCCTATAGTGCTATTCTCAGAGTTGATCACTTGTGAGATAACTAGACCATCTGGGGAAGCCATTAAGGAATTTTGATGCATTAGACTTGAGAATTCGACCAAGAATCGGCTACTCGACCATGCTCATCTGCAAAGATCATTACGACACAGTAAAGATCGCTTAGAAATTAGAGATAGGTCGGTTCGACTGAGATGTGTGGTTAAACGTGGGTGATTCCACAAAATTGAAAAATTCTCGTCGATCGGCACTAGACTGATTTTTCTATCGTTTTGATACCCTCTGTCTGAATTTCAGTCATAGAGATTTTCACGACAACCGAGAGATGTGTCGAAGAGGTTCAGTGTGGCTTGAAGAAAATCGATCACGGGTCATTTGCACTAAAAATTTCTGAAAGTTACCCGATAGCCTAGGTCACACTAAAATCGCAGCGAATTGTAATTAATCACGAATTTGAATCTGATTTCAGAAATTGAAAGTTATGTCATGTCGCAATTAATTTTAAGAACATCGACTCATCTTTCGAGGAATTTTCGGAGAGTTCCGGATTTTTACGAAAAATCAATTCGGACGATTCAGAAAAGAATGAAAAGTTGGATTGGTCAAATTAAAGGGAGTAGTTGATGAAACCAAGTGTGGAAAAGGGCGTAGACTTCTTCCTCAGCAAAATTGGACATCCAATTAGAGAGGATTGTGATGAAATCGAAGTCCAATTGATGAAATTCGTGGGTTGGTACGAGGGTTGCAATATTTAGATATCAACTTGGTTATCTGCTTCTCCTTTGCCTGCGTTTTTCAATTCCCTCGAACCTCTCCCCATCCCCACGCCATTTATTCAGCTTTCCCCCTCTCCACCGAAGAAGCCCGTGCTCCTTGCTGCTGCCACTTGCCAATTTCCCCGCTCATCCAGGTCAACCCCTCCCCGCAACAACACCAACGTTGATTCCACCGATTCAACACCGTCTCTACAACACCGAGCCCAGCAACGCACACCCCTCTAAACCTCAGCCGTGAGCAGCCCCGACTCAACTTGTACGTCCACCGCTCAAGGCCGACTCCGCAATAGCCCATCACCTCACCGGGACTCCTTGGCCGCGCCAACAACAGTCTACCAGCAAGCTCAGCCGAGCATCATCAAAACCAGCAGAGACCTTGAGCCTTCGAGGCCCGCTTTGGACCATTTCCAGTTCTCGAAAGTCGTTGCCACTTTGGAGTTTGTCGAGCCCCGCCACGTCCCCGTCGTTTTTATCCAAGCGGATCATTAAACAAGTGAGTTTAACTCACTAATCCTCGCTTAGTAAGTTAATGACGTTTAAGGGTTGTTTAGTTTAGACTAAGCTAAGATTAGGTGGTTAGTTAGAATGTATTAGTGAATTAGATAATTATCGATACATGTTAGGTGGATAGTTTAGTGCAATTAGAGCCTAGAAAAGCTCTAGTATTTATCTAGAGTAGTTCGGAAATTTTTCGGGCTCGTCTCGGCTTTTAATTAGGCTTTACAGACCTAAGTTCTATTTATTGGCATTTAATAATTATTTTCAGTAATTATTTAATTAATTATTTATTTTCCGGAAATTAGACTGGGATAGTCGGCGACCATAATGTTATGCTGATGCTAATGATGTGATCTGTTTATTTAATTGAGTTCTAATTTGTGTAATTTGAGTGCAATTGGTGATTGTGGGTATTTATCCCAAAATTAATTAATTTCAGTAATTAATTAGAAAATCACCGAGTGTCGGTTTACAACGCCAAAAATGTTCTTGTGGATTATATAAAATGGTGGGATTTATGGAAAGGAAATTATTATATTTTGGTTAAGGCCGACCGTATGCCCACACGCGAGTATTTTTATCGGGTATGATAAAAAATGTGAGCATATTTAGTATATCAGATTAGTGGATTTGGCAGGTTCTGGTGAGCATATTTAGTATATCAGATCAGTGGATCTGGCAGGTTCTAGTGAGCATATTTAATATATCATATCAATGGATCTGGCAGCTTCTGGTGAACTATACTATCTATTATCAGCTTAGAATGAGCAGTCTTGGATTTTAATCGGACGTATAGATAGTATTGATTGAGATGACTAGGGAATGGTCTCGATGACATGGAATCAACTGAGTCGATTGATCGATAATTCGATCTGATTGGATGATTTGACTTGTTGATATGACTTGATGAGATTGTGAATTATATTGACTGATAGGAAGGAACTGAGGCCAAGGTAAATCCTCTGACTTGTGATTGTGCCTAGGTAGCCGTCAGGGCGTATTTTCTTCCTAGTCGGATCTTAGGGGGTTGAACTTGCTGAAACGACGTCTTACCCCATTGTGGGATAACATTTCACGTCCATATATGGCAGCTTCCTCCCGAGCATTTTGGGCAACCCAAGAAGATGACCTAACAGAGTCACTACATTCCGATTCATGGGCACCCTAACGGGTTAGAGTACGAACTGGTACAGTCTATAATCTGGGTTGATGCGAGACTACCTAAGAAGGTGCCCCATCAGTACAGATTGTGGTACCGCCAGGATTGTAACAGACTAAGAGAGGGTCCTATACCGGAATCGAAGATACCTCTGTATGTGCTGGAGGTTGTGTTTGGGAATGGTACTGCAGACCTTAAAGGAGGTTCGGTGGTGGACCTAGTGGACCCTTGCCTTAATGATCCAGAATCTCATGTATATTCTGTTGTAGGCTCCAACTAGAGTGTGGAAGGAGATGACGGGGAGGACGAGAGCCCGTAGTTGATTGGAAACTCCACCCCTGTTCTGCAGACTTTGTTTTATGAGCTAGTTTTGTGTAGGACCTAACTTTTATAGTTCATATTGTAATATATACAATATGATTTGCTTTGTATATATAAGTATGGTTGGGTTTTTAGTTCGAAAATTTATGGCCCTACTTTCCTATCCCATTGTGTGTTGTCTGGGGATTATTGATGTGCTTCCGCATGCGTATTAAAATGAATGGGTCGACAATGCATTCTGAGACGTCGCTATTTATTCGACTAGTGAGGGATGGGTGCGCGCTCAAAGAATCAAGGCGTGACATCTCATTTCCCTGAAGTTTCTCCAGGGGTTCAGGACAAAGAAGTTAATGTTCAGGGGGAGCACCAAATTTCACATGTTCAGGTTGATGTTCCCTCACCTCTGGATACTCCGTGACTACAATTTGCAAAAGCTTGTATCCAAACTGAACAGAATCAAACAATCCTTGGATAGTAGAGCTCCTTTTTGGAAATTAAGGCACAGTAATATGAGATGGGGGTTGAAATCCAAAAGTTACATGCTGCTCCTGGTACTACCTCAAAATCACTAACTAGAAAGGTACATTCTCTAGATGATAAGGTTGAGAACATGAATCAGCAGGCATCTCAGAATTTAGCGAAGGTTGAGAATAGGTGAATCTGTCCTCCCTGGTTCTAAGTTTAGGTCCATTCAGTGGTATCAAAGCCATGGTTTCGTTTGTAATATATCTGTTCCATGCGCTTAGTAGGTGAATCCAGTGCTGAGAAGATCTCTTCCCATCATGGCAGATCCAGAAATAATTAAAGCACCAGTTTCTCTCGCTTCATCTCCATCTTCATCAACCCCTTCAGATTTTCGTATTTCCAATGCTTCTAAGATAGACTATCTCTATGAAGTCTCTCTTAGTGACGAAACCAAGATCTTTGAAACTCAACTTCCTCTTATGAACTCGTATTCTGCTTTTGCTAAACCCACCTCGTCATTTTCCCCCATCCGCTCTATTCGCCAACTCATTCGCCAAACTCCAAAGGAAGTAAAGGAGTACGTTCAATCCTCCAAGTTCGACCAGCATCTCATTCCTGCTACTGAAAATGAGTACTTTGTTACTCTTCAAATTCCTCCAAAATTTCCCAGACAATGGATTCGACAAGGATATTCTCATGTCCATTATGGCGCTGTTCGTCTTGCTCTTACCTTCCATGGTCACAAGGGCTTGCCAGTCGTGGCAAGAATAGCATTGTTAGATACTCGATTCTTAAAGTACTAGCATGCTTGTATAAGTACTGTTCAAACCACTTTGAATGCGGAACAGTCTTCGTAACTCTATATTCAAATTTCAACATTGCTCTGTCAGTTCCATAGCTACTTTCCTTTCTGAAAGTCCAAATCTAGCTCACTGGAGCACCTCAAACTGCTGATTCTGTTGCTACGACATTGCACTACTAGATGGTTTACCGCGTATAGAACCATGTTCTTGATTTGAATTTTCATAATGGAAATGAAGATGCTTTATTCATTTCTATGCAAAATGATCAAGCATCTTGCATCCATGTTCCTAGACAGATCCCAAAAAAAAAAGTTGGCTAAGCTTCTTCTAGAGATTTGGATCACCAACTATGAAAAGTTGAACCAAAATAACAAGCCTTTTCAGTCATCAGATTTTGAGTTCGTCAGAAAGAAAGATGGAACTGTTTCCATCAAATTTGGTAAGGAAAAAGAAGAAAGTCATTCTATCTTCCAGACTCTCTTCATGATTGAACCATGTGTTCCCGAGTCAATTTCCGAACCAGATCCAAAAAAGCTTGTTCGACATTTCGACATTGATGGACACCCTGTTCATTACTACAAGGACAAGTATGGTCACTGTTTCTATGATCCTTTTTGTCAATGTTCCTACTACACAAACTCTCCAGATAAAGTAGATCCAATTGCCAGACCATGAAGGATGCACAAGAAGCCAAAGGACCCCATATACCAAAGGTACCTAAATGGAGACCCCTCTGTTGATACTCTTGGTGAATGCGACAAATTCCAGTTTATGGTTTCTTATACACCAACTCCACCACTAGAGTTCAATGCTCCCCCCTCCGAATCACCAACACCACCACCATCACCTCCTCCATCTCCTCCTTAGAAAAGACCAGCTCTTTCCCCATTTTATAAGCCAATCTTAAAGTGGGCTAAGAAACATTCTTACCCATTTGAGGTCCCAGCAAAAACACTCACTTTACTTCAATGGACTCTGCCCAACACATTACATTCTCCTCACTTTTTATAGGCAATAAAAGGTCACACACAAACAAGGACCAAGCTCACGGGTCCTAAAACAAACAGAGACTTCTGAAAATCTCGATAAGGAATTATTCGCACGGTATGAACAGTGACAGTGAACGGTGATTTCCCAAGTCTACTACTACAGTAAAAGTGAACGGTAACTTACTACAGTAAACTTGTCTGGATAGTGGTCTTGTTCAGCAGTCTCGTCCATCACGAGCATTGTAGTCATAGTCCAAGTCACTTGAGCTGTGCACCGTTGCTAGAAGATGTTCTTCATATTTTTGCTCAAGTGCTTCGAGGTCTTCTAGTGAAAGGATCTGGTTTAGTTGATATGATGTGGATGCTTCTTCTTGTGCCCAATATGTATTGCCGGCTTCTGCAGGAATGCTTGGCTGAGGCCAATTAGATGGCTGTGCATAGAAGGATGTGTTCATGCCTTGAGATAAGGACAAAGGTCATTGATCATAGGGGTCTTGGGAAAGAAGACCTCCCCATTTAGCATAGGGGTCTTGAGAGGACTGTGCATCCTGAGAGGACGGAGCAAAGTTATCTGTGTCTGCGATGATGTTTCCATTATTTGTCAAGAAAGCCCATGGACGTCGAAAAAACAAAATGGTATGGACTTCAGGGTTTGGTTAGGTAGTTCTCAGTTCTTTTTCCAAGAGATATTTCTAGTGAGTGGGAGGATAGAACCAGTTGAGAAAGTTCAAGAGATTTTTATCACTTTCCTTTTCAATGTTTCCTCTTCCGAGTCCGAATATCCTGGTGAGGTTAGCAATGAACATTCTGGTTGGAACTTCAATAGCTATTAAGTACTTATTGGTTAAATACCATAATAACCATCTGAGTTGATCAAGAAAATCATTTTTCTTCCAAATTAGAGGATGTATAAATGGATAATCTGAATTTAATCCAAAAGGATAAAGAATCGAACCTCCATTGAGTCTGAACAGATCTGTATGGCATTACCACATGAGATTATCCAGATCTTCAGTAAGATTGTCATTCTAGATTTGCTCAACAATTTCCTGGGGGTATCTCCAGCTTGGCCAATCTTTTATCTTCTCAAGCTTGTACTTCTCATTGTGATCATGAGTATGAAAAGCATGCCTCATGATATACATGTTGATTTCTGCTGGTGCTTTTGGTCTTAACAAGAAATCAGCAAGTACATTTTTCTTCTCGGCAATGTGTTTGGTCTCAAAGAGTATTTTGAAAACCATTTAGCCCATCGAAGCAGTTGAGAGTTTAGAACCTGCTTCTGTTTGAATTTGGTCATCTGAGGGAAAAATGCCATATACCAGGAAGTGATGGCCAATGACATGGAATTCGAACTTTTTTATTCCATTTTTCACCGTCAAGATTTCTTTGAAAGTGGAGTGATAATGCATTTCTGCTTGGGAAAACTTTCCACTTTTGTAAGCACACAGATGTCTCTTACCATCAATTTCTTCGAACAGGATGGCGGCCCAGTATTCATCACTGGCATCGGTTTAGAGAATTCTCTTCCCTGTTGAGAGGATTTGTAACGGAGGAAGAGTATGCATGATCTCCTTGAGTTCAGCGACTGCTTTAGTCTGAGATTTTCCCCAAGGTAGGGGATGTTTTTTCAGCATCGTCTATAACGGAATCAGCAGCTTTGCAAGATTTGGGACAAAGTCTCTGAGATAATTGATTATCTCAAGAAATTGCTGAACTTGCTTTGTTGTGAAATTTTCTTCAGAAAATTTTAACAATTCTTGAGCAATGTGTGGCCCTGGGTAGTATGTCCCTTTGTTAAGGTGCATACCAAGAAATTCAATTTCTGTCTGGGCAAGGTTCATCTTTCTTTGGGAAAGCATGATTCCATGCCTTTTCACAATCTTGGCAAACTGCTTAAGAAGTTGGCAGTGCAACTGCTCATCAGGGCTATAGAGCAAAATTCATCAATGTAGACCGCTGCACTTGACAGGATTGGTTGGAAAATTTGGCACATTGCCTTTTGAAAAAGCGATGGTGCAACCTTTAGGCCAAAAGGAAGAACTTTCCATTGGAAATGCTAATTTGGGATACAAAACCTTGTCTTGGGTCTATCTTCAAGATGGATGCCCAGTTGCCAAAATCCAGCTTTAAGATCAAATTTGAAATAGATTTGGGCTTTGGATAATCCAGCAGAAAGAGAATTTCTGGAAGGTAAAGGGAATTTATCATCTTGAAGGAAAATGTTAAGGGGCTGGTAATTAATTACCAATCCCATCTTTCCTCGATTTTGCTTAGCTCGTTTGTTAACATAGAAGGCTTCACAAGCCCATTAAGAATGTAAGATCTTAATAAGGCCTTGTTGCAGTAGTTCTGAACATTCCCTTTGAGCTAGAACCAGATGTTCTGGATTCATTATCACATGACTCACCTTGGTTGGATTAATATCTTCATTCTTTTTGAAAGGAAGGCGAACAAAGAACTTTGGGTTTTGCCATAAAGGGTGAGAACATTTTTGAGCGAACTCAGAATGGGATTCCGAATAGGATTCCAACAATTTTTGCATGATTGGGTCTAACAGACTCATTTGAATGGAAAAAAGTCTTTGAATATTGACAAATTCAGAAAATTGGTCTTTATACTTAAGACCTTTTCCAAGAATGATTCGAAGTTGAGAAATTTGAGTCATAATATCTCAACCGATGATCAAATCTTTGTTGGGAAGACTTGATCCAAATATTTTTGTGGTTATAGAACACTGTGGAAAAAACTAGACAGTTATTGGAGTGGTTCTCACATTTGTAGAGAAAGTATCTCCTGAAGCAAAGTTAAAATACCGTACACAAGAAGTCCAATATTCTTCAGGAAGAACTTTAGTGTCCAAGATTGAAGAAGCTGCTCCAGTATCTATAAGAGTAATGACAGTGATTGGCTTGGCAAACTTTGAAGTGAATATTTTCACAGGAAAATGGGGACAATGAGTTTGACTTGAAAATATGTCAGTGCTTTCTTCTGAAGGAGTCAGAGATATATGAAAAATATCTTCAAAATCTGAGTCTGAATCGATTTCGCTGGGAGTTTGGTAACAAGGGATGACACAAATAGGTTGTTCACATGGTTCTTCATCCACAGAAAATAGGGATTCGATATTATCATTTTCAAGAGAAATACCAGTTTCATTCTCTATATGATGTATCAAATGCTTCTGACCTTTTTTTGACTAAGGATATTTTTTGGCAAAATGTCCTTTTTGGTTGTAGATGAAACATCTATTTGGCTTCTTATGGCCTGAGCGATCTTTCCTTTTGCGTAGGTATCTCCATTTCTTCTTTCTTCGGAAATGCTTAGAGCCATGCCTGGATTTGTTTATCCAGAGCTTTTTGAAGTGTTTCTTTTTCGGGAAGATTTTCCACAAGAACCATCACAGTCTTTCTTGGAGCACTTGATCTTTAGCCTTTGGCGAGAACAAGCTGCGTCAAGTTATCTGTCGTCGTTGACATAAGTCTGGATCATTTGCCTTTTGATACACAATTCTTCAAGGCACAAATGAATTTCTTGTTGGATTTCGCCTAATGGAATATCCTAGATCCTTCTCTGTTTAGACAGAAAGGTTCTCTCTATTGTTTGAGATAATTCTTTGGGGATAGAGGTGAAGAAGACATGCTTCAGATTTGCATCAGGTCCAATTTGATAGAAGAGCTTAAGCATTTCTCGATAATGCTTATCAAGATGTCTTTTCTGAAGAGAGCAGCATTTTCTTTCGAAAAATTCTCTTCTTTTGAGCTCTATGAGATCAACGGGTTTCCCCACAAAGAAATGATATAGAAGAGTAATGGCATAACCAAAATTTGGTGAGAGTAAAAAGTGAAGTTGATCTTGTTCTGACATAGATTGCCACCAAAGTTTGAGGCTTCCTGTGAACCTTGTGAAAAGTTGAAAAGAACATCATACTTGTCCTGGTTGGTAATGGCTTGGGTATTCAGCCAAGTATGGAATTATTCAAGTCTTTCTGGCCATATGTGATAAGGAATGCCATCAATAGTGAAAAACTGTTTTGATGAAGTGGACACATTCTGAGAGGAATTGTTTGGCTGGACAACCTCTGATTCAGAAGGGTTTGAGTCCATATCATGGTCTGGAGGATCAACCATAAATATTGATGAAGTTACCGGTGCTATGGAAAGGAATCAATGGGAGGGATTGAAAAGGTTAATGAAGATGAAAGAGATACCGAATCTAATTCGGTCTCAAAGATGTTTGGAAAGACTGATGATTTTGTTGGAAACAGATTCTGGTCTGTCGGAATGACAGGATCAATCTGTAGTGGAGGTGTGGAGTAACAGGATCAGGCTATGGTTCCTGATTACCCAAATCTCTGAGAAAGGATTCTAATGGGTTTGATAGCATCAATTGATCTGGCATTTCTTTTATGACAAGCAAAGATTCTTCGGGCTTTTTCTCCTTTCCCTTTTCTTTCTTGATTCGATCTAGTTCCTTGAGATGATTTCTCATCTCAGCCACATCTGTCTTATCTTGTCTAATAGGAATATCTGTGATCGAAGCAAAGTTAGACGTCTGAGGTGGTGAAGGAGGGAGAGGTTATGTTCGCAAAGTAGTCGAAAATGGATTGAGTCCTCCTTCTTCAAGGATCTGGATCTGCCTTTTGAGCTTTTCTATTTCCGCTCTAGGACTTTCAAGATGATGATATCCTAAATGTTGTCTAGATTCCAGGGCATGAAGCTGCTTTTGGAAATCTGAAAGCATTTTTTTGGTGGTTTCATCATATCTTCGAAGATCTTGTTGCACATTGCCGATCTTTGAATCAATTGCTTTAAAAGCATTGCTGTGTGCTAACAGAGTCTCCGATTGCTAATTTAGGACCGCTTCAGCTACAGGAGTTCTTTTTTGTCTTCCATGCTCATCCACATCAGTGGGGGCAAGTATCTTAGGAACATGCATATATCTACCTTGTAGATCAATAAACTCTTCTGGAGCAGGGAACGAGAGTTTGGAACCTTCCCTAACAAGGGGAGGAAATTTTGTTTCTTGGAACATAGCGATGGAAGAACATGAATCGGCAAGGATTTATTCTTTAATATCTAGCTTTTTGACAAAGAATCTCACTTACCTTTTATAAATACATTGATGGAATCAATCACGAATTGATGAAATCAATCTCGAAGACAAGTTCCTTTTTGGTAACCATCTACTTATGGAAACCTAGATTATGACTGTATGGGCGATCAGAATCAATGGATTTTCATCTTAATCTTCAAACAGCTATAAAATTTTCCTTAATCGATTCTGTCCAACGGATTGATTGGAAGAAATTCCTCTGGAGAATGCCAACGGCAGTAAGGTGTATTCAAGAGAGAAAATCACAAGAAGGGTGACTTAGTGAGGGAAAAAGAATTTTTCCATTAAGTATTGCACTCAAAACCTTGTACTTCTCTATTAATGCTTTAGTGAATTCCAGCCAAAAGGCTGTCAGCGTGGAAGAATGGACATAGGCTTGATCTAAGTCAAACCACTATAAATCTCGTATACCATTTTCTCTTCCCTGAACTCTTTTCAGTATTATCTGTTGCACCATTTTTTAAGTATCGCAAAAACTATTTCATCTCTTATCTGATTCTGAATTTTCACTAGAAGTCTGGTGGCTCGATTAATCAAACTCTAATCATTTTTCAGACTTTCCTTGCAACTTTGTTTTATTCTACATTTATTTGTCAAGGTTTATTTTAAACACCTATTCACCCCCAGCTAGGTATGCATACTAGCTCCTTCAGAGGGGTCCCCTTGTTGCTGGCTTCTGCACTTCGCTAGTGGTGTAGCGAAAGTGGTGCTGGAACAGGATGAGCTTTGGGGTGAAAGTGAAAGAACGAGTGACTCTCTCTCTCTCTCTCTCTCTCTCTCTCTCTCTCTCTCTCTCTCTCTCTCTCTCTCTCTCTCTCTCCTCGTTCTTTTCTATTCCCACGGTCAAAGTTACTCTCTCCCTAGCAGTGATTGTTGACTCAGATATCACTTCACGCTAGCTAGGATGTGGTGTGATGTCGTGGCCTGAAGCAACATCATGGAGAAGATTCAAGAGTCTTCGTGTTTGATGGAGGAAAATTCAAGAGCTACAGTAATATTCTTTTTTTTTTAAGTTATTTTTTCAAAGGGGCATTACTTTGGAAATTCCTGAAATTGTTGGGATATTTAGATTAGAATAGTTTATTGACGATGAGATAATAGCGATGACTCGGTGATGTAGATGTGTCCTCGAATGAGGTGGAAATGATGTCGCTCGGTGATGACACAGTGAGGATGCGAACGGTGTAGCTCGACGACAAGCTTGTTAACGTGGCATGGGCCATTAGGCATCCGAGGCTCGCTATTTTGTTGAGTGAAAAATCCAGATGTCACATCTTAAGCAAAGCTCACCCTCGATAGCCTAGGGCGAGGATTAATGGAGGTCCTCATCGGATATGGTGAGGGTGCCCCTCACCAACCTCAAGCATCCTCACCTTGGCAAGGTCGAGCCTCACTCGAGGCCAACAAGGGTGGGCCTCACCAGCTTCGGGCAAGGCTCAACCTTGCTAGCCTCAGGTGACCTTGCCCCTATGAGAACATGGATGAGCCTCGCTTGGTGGGCGAGGTCGACCTTCATCGACCCTTACCTGTGGTCAGTCACTGGTCATCACAAAGGCTTAATGACTAGCGATAGAAGAAGGGGAATAAAAAGAAGGAAAAAAGGAAAAAGAAAAGAAAATTAATAAATTGCATAAATTGTCCATATCAATGCTAGTAGTGCCATGTAGAATAGTCAATGTCAATATTAGCAATTCCATCCAAATTGGCTGGATGGACTATACTAGCAAATTGTAAAAAAATTTAGTCAAATTAAAAGATTTAGGATTAAATTGGCATATGTCTTATAGATTTAGAACTTATTTGACAATTATTCCCTAATTTTTTTATGTAGATCCATGTAGAAGTTTATGTATGACTATTTATAGAAAATAGAAGATGATTTTTATTGTTATAACCACGATTGTAAAGACTTGTCCATGGGGAGGCTACTAGTATAAAGGGTTAATCTTGACTCTTGATATTAAGTAGTTTTTTAATTTTTTTTTTTTTAAGACCTGGACTCCCATACCGGCCACACTACAAAAGTCCGACCGGTCAGGCACCAAATGGAGGCGAACTAGCCCGACCGCACAGACTAACCTCCATGTAAGTCAAGGATATTGGAAAATGAAAGGCAAAGGGACTCGAACTTGGGATCAATCACCCACAAGCCCAAGCCCAAGCCCTTACGAATCCACCAACCCTTGGAGGCTAGTTTTTAAAAAGTTTATATACTACTAATAAAGCCATCAATATTAATTGTAGTTGTTTGTTGATCCATGTATTAAACGATAAGTAGCACCATTAAAATCCAATTTGGAATGAAATATGAAATTCCCTATATAAAATCTACTCAATTGATGGTACGAGATTAAGTATTATAACTCTTATAAGATGTGCACAAGAGTATCATAACCCTTTTTTTCAATTTCTTTTTTAATACGACGTGCACTTAACTGTCAAAGCATTCACTTGATTGCCGTTGGCAATTTATGTTACCGAAAGACCTGATGTGACATTAATTTAGGGCTAAATTAGAAGTCATTTGAAACCTCAACTCCAGTTCTTCCATTTGAAGCATTAAAAAAAAAAAAAACCTGAGAAGGAGAAGTGGCTCACGATTTGTGAAGGAGAAGCCGCTCAACATCCTTGTTGTAATAGCGACTCGCTAATTGTGAAAAGTACTCCTCACGATCTGTGCAAGAACACTTCTATTCAAGGGGCTCACGATCTGTGCACCATTCTCTACTATTCCTTTTCATAAGCCGAACGACGTGCTCAAGAAGCTCCTTCTCCACTTCTCCTGCTCGAGCCAAACAACAGAGCCAACACAGTGGAGATCAAGAGTTGGGCGCAACAAGCTAACTCGCCAAACAACGTTCATCGCGAACATGGTTACAAATAATTTTAACTTACACCATCAACGATCACAACTGCACAAGAAACCAAGACAACTTTCAGATCCTCCATTTCCCAACTGACACAAGTCAAAAGATAGGGTGAAAAAGAAGCTTGTATTCTAGACACTTCATTCATTATATTCTTAATGTACGATGTCCAATGTGCAATACAACGTGTAAGTAATAAAGGAAAGAATATTTCCTAAGAGAATAAAAAAGAATCAATTCAAATCCTAGATTGATTCATCAATCAATTACAATCTCGGATTGATTCAAAGTACTACCATACAAGTTTGCCATATTTCAAGCATAACTTCCAATATTCCCCCTCAAGCTAGCGGCTTGTATATGTCCAAGACGCCTACCTTGTTTAATAGATATGCATGTTATCTTTGATATAAGGGCTTAGTAAAGATGTCCGCAGGTTACTCTATGGTTCCGATTCCTTTTGTCTTCAATCTTGTCGCAAGTGAAATGGCAATTAACCTCTATGTGCTTTGCTCTTTCATGTATATGGGATTTGCCACAAATTTGAGTGCCACGAGTTTTGAGTGTCACATCATTGTCACAAAATAGCAAGGTTGGTCCTTTAACTTGAACCCCAAGGTCTGAAAGTAGGCCCCGTATCCACACTATTTCACAAATAGTTTTAGCCATGGCTAGATACTCAGCTTTGGTTTATTACAAGGACATAGTGGATTTTATCTTTGTTTTCCATGAAAGTACCAATTCCCCACATTTAATGTAGAAATTAGTGATGGACCTTCAGCTTATAGGACAATTCGCGCAATCCGTGTCATAATAGGCTGCCATCTCCATGTTACACTTTAGAGGAAAAAGTATCTCAAGTCCTAAGCATTTCTTAAAGAACTTCACAATCTTAAGAGCAGCATTTATATGGGACTGTTTCAGGATATGCATGAATTGACTAAGTGTGAGTATTGCACAACATATATCTGGTCTAATCATGGTGAGATAAATAAGCTTTCCAACGAGTCTTTGATAGCTTGATGGATCATTGAGCAACAGATCATCATCTCGAGATAATAAATCCTCATCATAATCAACTTTGGTTAACTTTGCATTTTGCTCGATAGGAATAATAGCCAGTTTGCATACTGATAGACTTGCTTTTGATATGATTCTCAATACTAATTTTCATTGACTAATGGAGATTCTTTGGTCTAATTGGGCAATTTCAATTCCAAAAAAAATATATATATTTAGGTTATCCTAAATCTTTAATGTGAAAAGTGGAATGTATATATTCTTTAAGACCTTAGATGGTAGACTCATCACTTCCCATAATAAGTATGTCATCAGCATATATCATCAAATAGATAAATGATATAACTCTTATCCATATGAATAGAGCATAATCATCCCTAGATTGCTTGAATCTTACAGCAGTAAGTGCATTGGTAAACTTGGCATACCACTATTGGGAAGCATGTTTGAGATCATAAAGGGATTTATGGAAACGACATATCTTAAACTCCCCCTGTTTTTGTAAACCCTATGAAAGATCCATATATATTTCTTCATCCAAATCACCATGGAGGAATGCGTTATGAACATCCATTTGATGCAGTGGCCAGTCATGACAAGCGGTAATCAATAAGAAGGATCGAACAGTGACATCCTTTGCTATTAGTGAGAATGTCTCGTGGTAATCAAAACCTTATTGTTGCGTGAAACCTTTGGCCTCTAATCGAGCCTTGTAACATTCAACGAACCCATTTGCTTTGTATTTGATCTTGTATACCTATTTGCAGCCGATCAGTTTGCGATGAGGTGATAGTGGTACAATGTCCCACATTTGATTTTCCATCAAGGCATGCAATTCTACTTCCCTAGCCCGTTGCCAACATGGGTCACTAACTGTCTCATTATAACAAGATCATCATCGATCCTTGGATATGCGGCTAATACAACACATATTTTGATGATAACTGACAAAAGGAAACATAGGAGGAAATAGGATAATGGGTACCTAGTGAATTCAAAGTTGCACAAACATAATTTTTAGTCTAGGTGGATGGATGAGTAATAGAATTAAGCGTTGTGGTGGATCATGTTGAGGCACAAAAGATAATTGATCAAGAATGATATGTTCTGAAGGAAGTTCTATTGAAGAATGATTGGAAATCTCTTCAATTAGCAGGAAAGGATCCTCAATAGAGTTGTTCGAAGCTATCATGGCATTAGGGATCTCATCAGATATTAGTACTAATGCTGGAGATAAACACCAAACCTTCTAGAGGTGCAATGAAGATATATTGACACTAAATAAATCATCTTTATATAGAAATCAATGAGAAGTTGTTGTTGTGACAGAATTTTCAGCGGAAGATGCCTCATCATGAAAAGGAAATTTATCCTCATGAAAAATAATATCCCCACTTACAAAAAAAATCACTTGTGGATGGTTTGTAAACACAATATCCCCGAAATATGCATCGAAAGGCTCGATGACCCATTTCATTTCGAGGTCCCAAAGTGGTGACATAACATAAGCAACAAAAGACTCTCAAGTGATGAAGTTTTGGTTTCTTCCAAAAAAGTAACTCAAATGGAGTTCATTCGTCAAGAACAAGAGTTAGCATGTGATTGATTAGTTAAGTTGCTATGACCACACAATCTCTCAAGAAGTTTTTGGAATAGAAGCTTGGAACTTAAGAGCACACACGACTTCTAACAGGTGACGGTGTTTACACTCAAGTATCCCATCTTGCTGCGTGGTGTAGATATAAGAACTCTCATGAAGGATTCCATGAGAAGAGAATAGGGATTTGCATTCACTATTGAAGAATTCTCTTCCATTATTAGTTCGAATCCTTTGAACAAATTTCCCAAACTGTTTCTAGATAGAAAGATAGGGAGAGAAACATTTTCAGATGAAGGAAAACTCAACTCTTTGATTGCATGAGGAAAGCCCATGTAGCATGGGAATAATCATCTCAATCGTAAGAAAGAATTGAGAACTATCACAATGTAGAGTATAATATGGTCCCCAAACATCAATGTGAATCGGTGAAAAAGCACTACTAGCATAGTTTTTACTTGTTGGAAAAAGGAGCAAATGATTGTTTTGCAAGAGGACAAATGTGGCACTGAGGATACATAATGGAAGCATTGTGACCCAATCATTGATGAGAAATGAATTTTTTATCATTGGTAGCTATCATACACAATGATTGTTTATTCAATAAAACATGAGATAAATCAAAATCATTTGAAAATTTGGTCAAAAAATATAGCTCTTTTGAGATACTACCCAAGCTTATCAGTTTACCGGTCGAAAAGGTCTGAAAGAAATAATTATCAGAGTTGAAAATGACACGAGAAGAATTTTTCTCACAAATTCTAGAAATAGAAATGAGATTAAAATGGAAAGTAGCAAGAAAAAGGATGCTCCAAAGCGTAATGAGAAGGCTAAGATTTACTATTCCAATCATAGCAACATACTTGATATTTCCATTCGAAGACAAGTAAAGATAGGAAAAAGTAATTGTTCATGGGTATTAGAAAATAAACTCTTGTCATATATAATGTGGTCACTAGCGACTAAATTAACTGTCCATGCATCAGTTGGTATTAATTATCCAATTTTTTCAAGGCCTTCATAAGCTACTAATATTGGTTTGGCTTATGAATTTTATCAGTGTATTGGCGAGTGACTTGATAAGTAGCTGCGAATTCCTTTTTCCTTTTTTCCTTTCTTGTCAGGCTTGTTCTGCAACTTCCACCAAGTATCAATAGTGTGACATGAACACTTGCAATAATTGCAAAATAATTTACGTTTTCCTCTAAATTTTGCCCTTTTTATTTTGTGGATGACGTGGCAAAAGCTGGACCGTTGGATGACTTGAAGGTCAGAGCTAACATGGCTTCATGATATCCGTCTGATCTAGCAACTGAAAGGAAAGAATGGGAGTCGTCCGATCATGCTATGAAATCTGAGTTGTCCATCCTAGGCTTATTGAAGGTTCTCTCTTCTTCCTCGACGAACCCTAGTCCACTCCGCCTCCTTCCTACGTTATACGACTTGCTGGTCAATCCTCTCTACTTGGCTTGAGCCTTGAGCAAGACGCTCTTTCCCGCCTTGACATATTCCGTTTAAGTGAGGCGCTGACTTTTCTCATGTGTAGTGAGTTTTCAGATCCAGCCAAGCGAGGGCACTGAGTCAATGGCCAAAATCTGAGTCTAGAACAAAAGGTAAGTGCTGTGTAGAATCAGGAGGAAGTGAGTGACATTTTCTCTTTCCTTAATCGCCTTGTACTCTTGTAAGGTTGAATCCGGCCCTTCAAGCTTTTCTTTGGCTGCTTCTAGCTCATTCCAAAGTGTCAAGAGCTTGTTGAAGCATGCCATGATCGACTTGTTTCCTTACTTTAATTTGGATATTGTCCTGGTGATGGAGAATAGCTTCGCCCGATCCAATTTTCCATACATCTCTTTTATATTTTCCCACTTAATCCTCGAGTCATTTGTCGAAGGCAATCTGACCACGACATCTAGGGCTATGCAGTTCCCTATCTAGGTTTGGAAAAGTTGATTTTTTTTTTCTCTAGTGTTGGGCTAGACACTTGTCGATCAAAAGTTGATTTTTTTTCTTCGTCCTTTGTGACGAGGGCTCGCCACAATTCTTATGATCACATTGAATGATTTTTTGAGTCGGTGAGCTAGTGAGTGATAAGCCAAAGCTCCGGCCCATTGGTGATGGAAGTGTAAAGTGGGTCGCCAGGCTCCAAATGACTACCGACGGTTGGGATTGAATGCAATGAAAAGCCGAGTTGAGGAATGGGTTTGAGATTCCCTCTCAAACTCGTGATACTCAAGGTAGGATGCTTGACCCGCATGAATCCTAGTCCAAGAGATGGGCTTGCCCAAACTATGGTTGCTGGGCCTCCATTGGGCTAGGTTTGTTCTCCGTGGCTTTGATTCTTAGGCCATAGAGCATTTTGGGTCAGCCCATAGAGCCACGGGGCAGATGGTACTTGGACAGGCAGTCACTAGATGGACTGGCTTGCAACGAATTGGCCCAAAGTAGGCTGGCCCATGATGGGCTACCCTTGATTTGGCAAAGCCTACAAAGGGAGCCATTGAATCAACTGAGTCTGGACATGGCTCAACGAGGCCTGGACTTGTTGCTCCTAATTCACGGCATCTTCAGCAGGTAGGTTCTATTCTGATTAAGTTTCCTGTAGGGTTAACTCCTTTGGAATTTGTTTCTCAGAGGTTGATGAATGATCTTTTGGCATGTTATCGATAAGAAAAAGGTATATGGTATTGTTAAAAAAATTCTTTGGATTGGAATGAATCCAAATACCGATTTCTACACTAGAGTTCTAACCTTATTTTGCAGGTTAGTGTCTTTTTCTGAAACAATGAAGGAGCAGAGGGAATCCGGAGGGCAATCAAAAAGATGCTGAAGCTAGGCCTAAAAACGAAGGCCCCGGTACCATGACACAAGTCCAAAGATAGGGTGTAGAAGAAGCTTGTATTCTATACAGTTCATTCATTATATTCTCAATGTATAATGTCCAATATATAGTGCAAAATGTAAAATGTCCAATATATAGTACAAAATGTAAGAAATAAAAGGAATTAATATTTCCTACCAGAATAAAAAGAATTCTATTCCTAGATTGATTCATCAATCAATTACAATCTCGGATTGATTCAAAGTATTGCCGGACAAGTTTGACCATATCTTCCGACACCAATCTCTGCACTCAACATTTCAAGATTGGAGAAAAGGGGACAACAACCGTTTCAAAGAACAATTAAGAAAACGGCGCCTCTTGCCACCCATTTGTCAGCCTTCCTCTTCTTGTTCTCCGTTGGCCTTTGCTGCCTTCTCGGCTTCTACTCGCTCTACTTCAAGAACCCATCCTCATACAGACTCAAGCCATGATGATTCTTGGATTCGAAATAAAAGAACCTCGATCTTAGAGAGAATCAGTTTTTTTATACTCGATTCTTGGCATGAAGCGTTGTAGTTTTAGTCTCATTGTCCACTTTGGACTTGAATTTATTTTTAAAAAGCCATGTTGGATATAAAGCATTATTAAAAAAACCAAGTAGGACAAATTATCGAAATAGGCATTCAAAATGAATAATTTTACATTGATGTGGTATTCAAGTGATTGAAAAAAAATAATAACTTTCAAATAAGCGTCATACAAAAGTATTGTGGTGTCTTTATATCAAATAAACTATGTGATGACCAATATTGTTGGGAAAACAAAATATAACATTTGAAATTCAGCATACTTAAAAGGACGGGGGCATCAGGTGTACTTTTCAGCATTCCTAAAGGGACGGAATTTGAATTCAAGAATTAGTACCACGACAAGTTTTATAACTTTCCCTTTAGCTTACAAGGGAAAAAGTTACATAAAAAAAAAAACTTTAAACTTTGTCCATTGTGACACATTTACCTTAAATTACTTTTTGTGACACCAAAAATTTTAAACTTGTACTTATGTGACAAATTTATCTAAACTTTTTTTTTGTAATACAAAAAAAAACCCTCAACTTATATATGTGACATATTTACCCTAAACTTTTTTCATAACATCGAAATTCTCAAACTTTTTATGATACCAAATTTTTATGGTACATATGTCACATGAATACAAGTTTTGGATTTTTGATGTCACAAAAAGAAGTTTGGAGTAAATGTATTACACCATACAAATTTGATGTAAATGTGTCACAAATGCACAAGTTTGGAATTTTTTGTATCATAAAAAATAATTTAGGATAAATAGATCATGATAAGTATAATTAGGATTTTTAGTAGCTTTCACCCTATATACAAGTAGAAAACATAGAAAACAATCAAAATCAACAAATTTGAAATAGTAAAATCACTTTGCCAATCTTCACCAAAAAAAAAATCACTTTGCCAAAATCCTAGAGATTTGAAATTTTAATTCTCATTCAATCAATGAAAAGTTGTTTAGAAAACGCAAGTACACATTTAATAGCAAACGTCGGACATTTAGAGATTCAATTTGAGATTCAATGTCAGAAGTTAGGGCTTCATGTGATCTAGACTTTTTCCCCTCTTTATATGATGATTGAGTTTTATGTTTAATTAGGGAAAGGTGCCATAACTTTCGTCCAAAATTTTTTTATCAGATCACTTGTGTATCACATTAGAGAAAAATTCATCTCTTAAGTATCTCCGATAAATTTTACAAATAATCATGTGTGAGTTTTTGAGTAAAATGTTAATTCCTCTTTGGCTTTCTTATATATAAATTAACGAGTCCAATGTGGACAATGAGGTGGCCATTCATGACAAAATAACACCTCACCATTCAAAGTTAATTTCTCTTTCAAAATAAACAAATCTCCTTTGTATCTATCGATGTGTGTTGACTTGGTCTCTCTCTCTCTCCTTGTTTGCACTCCCTCGCTCGTGCAATATCTCTCTCACATAATTGGACTAGTATACTTCTAAATTTTTTGGCAATTTGTTAATATAGTCACTTCGGCCTATTTTAATCAAAAAATCGCTAACATAAATACTAGACATCCTACATGGCCCACTCTAAAAATGATGTGGATGAGTTTTCAATTTTAATAAATTTACAGAATTTTTTTTCTTTTTTTTTTTCAATTTCCCTCCACTGGTCATGCGACATTCGCATTCAAGTTCAAACAACTCATAATTAAAATGTTAATTCAACAATGAGTGTATTGCTAGTAAAACATAAAAGCTTGTGTAACTTTTTTGTCAAAATTATTAAAAAAAACCTTAAACTATTCCGATTATGACACAAATACTCTGAATTTGAATGAAACTAAAATATTGACCAAAAAAGAGTTGGGGTTATTTGTGTTACAATTGATAAGTCTGGGATCTTTTGTGACACAAAAATAAAATTTATTGCAATGGGTATAATTTGGAATTTCTTTGTGTGTTTTTATTTTTTATTTTTATCTTTTGGTAATTGGAAAAGCAGAGATATTGTTTTATGTACTTTTGCGGATTTGGCCTTAATTTCTTGCCAAACGTCCAGCACTTACTTGCACTTTAATTTTAGAATCGTGAAACGATCGATGCCGATCTCGAGACCTCACTGCAGTTCGGTGGTCGAGAAAGGAAGATGGAGTACACAGTGGTGGGCGCCTTTGGTCACCCGAGCTTGATTCCAGGACGAGTCTCTCTGAGAAGAAAGAAGAAGTCTTCACGTCTTCCCACCGCCACTTACAACTTGAGCTCTGCCTCTCGCAGAATCAAGGCTGTGGACACAAACTCCCAGGACTTGAATGTCCACTTGGAGGCAAGTAATTTCTCCGGTATTGTGTGTGCCCATTTATACTCATATTGCGGCCTGTTGAATGCTAACTGGCCTCTTAAACGTGGGCTCGTGGTTATTTCTTTCTGGGTTTTTGGTGGAAACTGATTTGGTTTATTGCTTCTTCAACTCGATACTTGGTAATATTGGAGCAATCTGCTTGTTTTGATGGAAGTTTGACATTCACTGATGGAAACACTGAGTTAGTTTTGCAATGATTGCGTATGATGGGCAGTTCGAACAGAAAGTGTGGTGATTGGTCTGAGAATAGTGAACTATCGTCACATGGAATATGGTAAGGAGGAACTTAGCCAGAAAAATTTAGCTCCAAGGAAACTAGATTACCGCCAGTTGTTGGTCAAAGGGAGGTGTAATCTTCTACTCAAATTCAATGGGGAAAACGATGTGCAGAACTAACTGTAATAGATGCTGTAAGGTCTTGTTTGCTGCAAAAGATGCTGACCCGTTATAAAAAAAAAAAAAAAAAAATTGAATTTGTTGTTTAATGCAGGCACGAGCTGAAAGTGTGGTGGATACTATCAATCCTGCGTTGAAAGACTTGGTGTGGCCTTCCCCTAGTGATGAAACTCCATTTTGGAAGAAAGAATTCCCTACTTGGGATGTCAGCGTTGAGCTTCCAGCTGATGTGGAGAAGGATTCCGATCTCATGCACATCATCCATGTTACTGCTGAGATGGCTCCTATAGCCAAAGTTGGAGGTCTCGGTGATGTTGTGACTGGACTTGCTCGCGCATGCCTGGCACGTGGTCACACAGTTGATGTCATACTTCCTTTCTACGAATGCATCGAGAAGCAACACATTATCGATCTCACATTGATAACTACATATAATTCATTCCATGATGGAAATTGGATACTGACTAATGCATATCGTGGGGAAGTTTCTGGCATTCCCGTCATCTTTGTTGAACCGTCTAATCAATTCTTTAAAGGGAAATATGTATATGGGGGTTCATACAATGAGCTGGAAGCATATATATTCTTCAGCCGTGCTTGCCTTGAGTGGATGCAGGTATGTCACTATGAGATTGAATTCCAAGTTCTTTTGTTATTATCTATTTATAACTTTCGGTAGCAGGAGAGTTTTATCTGCACTTTATTAAGATAGGACTAACTAACTAGTCAGCCTGGCTCATCGTGTGTGGTATAGTGGAGAATTTATATTTATGAATCACATATAAATGTCACAATTGCAAGCTTACAGCCGCTGGTCAAATTGTCTTTCATTTCTACGAAATGATAGATGAGCTACATGTATAATGTTCAGTGCATAACATGTCTGTGTGTTTGTGAGTACCCAAGTCCAACATGGAGAGTGATGGAGGTTTCCACGCACTATATAAATTGAGATGGACCACCAAGTTTCCAATTTGGGTCCTTGGGGCTTGGACCTTGCGGTTGTGGTCTTGGGGCTGTGGTTGTTGCAAATGGCATCAGAATAATGGGTCCGTGCAGTGTGGATGCCATGGAAACCATTCTTACCTTATCCACCATCTCCTGTATTGTGTGGCTTCTGATGAAGCCAGCTAATGAGTTAGTACCATTATCATATGGGTTCCCACACTTGGTGGTGTATGTCATGCATTAGCTGGCGTGCTGATTTTAATGGAAACCTCACTTTGGGGGAATGACAATCTTGAGAGTTTCTTTTGGAGGGTTTTTAATGCAGTAGGTCCTGCCTTGGTTTGTTATAAAATCATTGCTACAATTGTACGATGAGCTGTACATCAGCATGTTTTGGATTCTTTTCGAGAATGGAGCAATGCAGGAGTTTCGTTACTTATGTATTTATCTATTAAAGCTTCAAAGGAGTTTGTTAGTTAAGCCAGTACCAATTTTTTCCCCTGGCCGACAACGATGTTTGGATCTTGCTACTTGTGTTGGCATTGCACTATCCATCTTCAGCAATATATCTGAATCACGGCAGGTGACTGGAGTGCAGCCTGATATCATTCATGTCCACGAGTGGCAAACAAGTGCTTTGCCACTTCTTTACTGGGATATGTACCATCATCTCTCACTTACGGTACATTCTCTGCTATTCTACTTGGCTGAACTGGAGTTGGATTGAAGATATTTCTGCTATCTTGCTATATAGCATAGCAGTTGGTGGCTTTTGTCTTCAAGTAGTTCTTTCTTCTTGTTTACGTTCATAACAGATGTACATTACAGATTATTGGGTTTAATTGACACAGAATTTTTTATGTCCAGAGACCAAGAATAACATTGACAATCCACAATATGGAGCATTATGGTGAATGCAGGTCGGTTAAAACTGTTTTCTGCATTGTACTCGAGTTAAAGATAATTTCTGCATAATGATGATTACCTTACAATTATTAACAAGGCTTGAGTAAGTTTTTCGTTGTGCACCCTTCATGAGTCTGTTAATAGAGCTGTAGATATGATCTGATTGTTGGATCTTTGATTTATATTTTTGCTGATGTTAGATATTCCAGTCAATTGAAGTTCTGTAAATAATTCAGAATATTTCATGGTCTCCATTTGATTCATGATTGGACTCATGGTCCGGTTAGCTTCTCTGCCAGCTGACCAGCCTTTATCAATTTTAGAAAGAAAATATTCAGTCATAGGAACCAAGGGTGCACCAAGTCAACCCATGTGCAGAAGTCACTTACTAGATGAGATTCGTCTAGGGCAGTTTCTACGTTATTGAATATAGTGTGAATAAACCCAATAAATATCTGTCATTTAATAAATGAAACTTTATAATCTTCCCTTGTAAGGCTTTGTGTGTCTGTGTGGATACTCACACTGTGATAAAAGTTGTGGAGTAATAAATCAATAGGTAATATTAAGTGCTCTGGAGCAACACTAGTACGAAATATTATGACTTTTAGGCATTCATTAGGCTGAAGCTTCTAGTTGGCGAACAACTATGGGCTTGGAAAGAAAATTGCTTTGTCAATAACTCTGAGGAAAGATCATTAGATGCTGTTATCCTTCCGTCAATGTTTTTTGGGATAGGACAACAGCTTTTGATGTAAACAACAAATAAATGGTTACAAATTTTGAGTTTTTGGATTACTGTAAAACCAAAATTTTAATTTGGATGATTTGTTTGTATTTGTCTTAGTGTAACTCTTGTGCAGGGGTGGTTCCCCCTAATGCCTTTGTCACATAAAACCTCCTTTTGCTTTGAAAAATAGATCTACTAAATTTCTACCTCACCAAAACATCTATCCAGTGCTAACCAAAGGAAAGTTTTTGCCACGGGCACACAAAATTGATTTTGATACTTATTTGTAGCCTCCCGAGGATTTGTTAATAATAATCTTAAAGGAATTGAAATCAGTAAAAGAACACTTTCTTGGTTTGGATTTCTATTTTCCTTGCAAATTCTTATACCATCAAATCCCTGGCTGAAAGGAAGGAAAAATTGAATTTCTTTTCATAATAGATGTCCTTCACGCTGAACTGAAGAATGGACTCAAAAGAAAAAAAAAAAAAGGAGATGAGACCCAAAGAGGCATCACTTTCTTAGTGGGCAAAATTTCATGTCATTCCGTAAATAGAGTAGAGTTTCCATTGACCACGATCAATCATATTGTTTATGAAGAAAATAGATCAATATTTTAGTGAGATGGAAACTCAGAATGCTTTGGATGGAAATGAGGGAATGTATTTATTACGTGGTTTCAATTTTGGATTTTTCTGTTCAAATTATAGAGCTAAATGATATAGGGAATGGCAGTCCTTGACTTGATGAACTAGGTATAGGATTGAATTAGCTGCCTAGGTTCCTTCAAGCTCGAGAATTTAGCTTAATTGTCTTCACATTTTGAAAAAAAAAATGCTAATAGTTCCTTCCTTTCTCTGTATGTGATTGCAATCTGGCTCGATGCCGCCGTGTTAAATTGGCAGACAAGAGCAGCTCAGTAAATGTGGTCTTGATGGTGCAATTTATGCAACAACTGATAAGGTAAGCTTTAAGTGTATTACATAAGCTAATGTTATATGATCATGGCTGACCTCTAATTATGCGTACCATACATCAGTATCCCGTGTGGCTACTTTAAATGCTCACTTACATTAACCTTTTCAGTTTGAACATCTGTGAAAGGGTTATTTTATGTTATTGCTTCCTAGTGGAATGTAGAGTCATGTTGATCTACCATAGAATTCTTGAGAGCATCAGTAGATAAATTCATCGGTCAGATTCATAAGGTTCATGAGTTCTGACTTAGCAGTGCTAAGGTGGCCGAAATATATGAGGATTTAGAGATCAGATTCTTTTGGAACTGAGTTTCAAGGAGAAAAGACAACATACAAAAATTGGATGAAGGAAAGTGTCCTGGCAGATTCATTGACTCTGAATATGGATTACCAAGGCTAGATTTGGAAAAGATGAGGAAAGAGCCATAGATTGTACTCATGTTTACAGTCTTAGCCAACATAAATATACTCCGCATACCAGTCCAGGTAATTGACCCATTCTGCCATTATTTGAACTTTAGCTATGACTTTACCTCCTTAATTGAGGAGCAAAGGGCATTTTCTACCCGCACTCAACTGTATAAATAAATTTAAAAATGTA
Organism: Eucalyptus curtisii; assembly: GCA_017140595.1. Taxonomy (NCBI): domain Eukaryota; kingdom Viridiplantae; phylum Streptophyta; class Magnoliopsida; order Myrtales; family Myrtaceae; genus Eucalyptus; species Eucalyptus curtisii. Next base: position 15,367,195 of record CM029500.1, read on the forward strand.
ACTGAACAAGTTATATCTACCATTGCTATAGCAAGCTACTATCGGAAGTCACTCATAAAACCCATCGACAATATCCTAGATTGAGGTCTGATAAGGACTTAATTTTAGATTTCACATATAGCTCTGGATTCTTTTTTTTTTTTTAATGATGTAGAAGCCCGCCTAAGTGGGCAAACCCAGGGCCATGAAGTACCTCACTAATCTCCAGGATCAGATAAGATGCGGATCAAAGCATCAATCACTTCATTTTGAAAGGAGAATCCACTAATGAAAGGCACTTATTATGCTGCTTCCTTGTACAACATGTCTTAGCTTCATTGTTGCTTGTCACGAATTAAATATGACTCCCACATGGGATATATCTTTGGTTGCATGGTTCCTATATCTGCCAAACTTTGATTCATCCTTATTTAGTTGCTGTCATCAGGAATTGAGCTTCTACTGTAGAATGTCTACCTATTTGCAAAGGATGTTGAAAATGGTGTCACTTGGATCTGATTTCTAGGCAGAAAGGATTGAAGAGCAATAATTTGGTTTTTATTTATTTTTTCCTGATCAGTATATTCTTTTTTACTATACTATCATCACTTCTTTCCAGCTAAGTAGTTGTGTGAGCATGGATTTAGAGACACCAAGCTTCATCTAACTTAGTTCTAAGAGAAATGTGAAAACTTTCCATATATCCAATATCATTGAAATCCTGGGTGAATTCCTGGAATTTTTGTTTTAGTCAAAGCTAGTTGCTTATTTTACAAAAATGATGAGAATTTTTTTCACATAATGTTGGTTAAATGTCTCCTTCAAAAAATAAACTTCATCAGGTCAGAGTCTTCATCCTTTTTAGCTTTCAATCACCATTTATTTCCCCTTTATTGTTAGGTTTTTGTACTTCATGATCAAAATCATTTGTCTCTTTCTTAACATCATGGCAGGCAGTAGATGATCGAACAATTGGTCATAATCCTGAGAGATTGAGTTTGCTGAAAGGAGGAATTGTTTACAGTAATGCAGTTGTGTAAGTTATCCTGATTGGGGGAGTTACTTAAACTTTATGCATCTATCTATAGAAGCCTTCAGAAAATATTCGGGAAATGGCCTAAGCCCATCATTACATCCAACTGCATTTTCGTGGAGACAGTTTACGCTTGAGGCCTTAACCAATCATTTACAGATTACTCTCAAGTTCCTTCTGCTAGAGTCCCACTTGGGAAGTTAAGTTTTTTAAGTTCTTCTTCAAGAGAAATTATTACATTTAATTTACTGAAAACTCTATCGATATATATGTGTCAAATTTCTTTTGGCATCACTGCCATAGTTGACTTTTCAGAATCTTAGTTCAGAAATATACCGAGCTCAAACAAGTGCCTATCTTAGGTGTTCATGGAACCAAACAAGAATCTCTGGTGCTTGAGTGTGTACTTGAACATATGGCTTGGTTTTACAGCTTTGGGAGTTGACTAGTCCTCTGGAGTTGTTTTGAACTCTTTCTTTAATGTTTGCCTATGTTGCTCAAAACAACCAGCCACTGAAGCCTCCTCATCCTAATAAAGTAAGAAAAGCAAAGTTCTGATGGAAGTTCCCTGAAGACATAAATTCTTTCCTGCGGCCCCTCTTAACACTTTATTCATGTGCCTGAGCCTTACCATCTTTAGGGAGGACAGGTGTATGAACTATCCTGGAAATATATAGTGATGTTTTTGAGAGACATACCTTCCACTCTTGTTGTCAAAAGCTAAGTTTTATTGGAATTATGACAGTGCGCTCAAGGGGTTGTGGATTATTGCTTTTGTTGTTGCACCCTGTTCATAAAGCCCTTCTCTGTCCTAATCCTACTCACAAGATCATGTGTCACTTGTCCTCCTGTCTTTTGGAAGAAGTTGGTTATTCTGTCTTCACTTGAACCACAAAACCGTTGGTTTTTGCATCCAAGAAATTACCTCCTGGTAATACCCTTGGTCTGTTTTCTTGCTATTCGCTCTTTTAAGGAAGCACCTATCTGTTTTATGTCATTCAGATATTTAATGTCTTTCACGAAACCAAACTTCCAAATCCTCATGTATCCCATTCCATTTCCTTTTGAGCCTTTTCAAGAGTTCCAAACTGTATGTGGACTTGATGCTAACCCCTAATTGAAAGAAAAATCATCAAGGGAGATACGAATTCACTCTCTTCAATCCTTTTCAGCTCCCAACCTTTCAGAGTTGTAACATCTAGGATCCAACAGTTTGGAAGAGTGATGCATCAATTTTTGTATCCATTCCTTGATTGTTTGTGGAACCATTTAAAGTTGAACTACCTCAAGAAGACTGTTAGAGTAACTGAAAAATAAATCATGCCATTCATCTGACAGCTTAAGCTTTTAGAACAATTGGCAATGATCTCACAAAATCTCACATGGTATCATAGTAAGAGGTCCCGAGTTCAAATTTTTCCTGGCCCTATTTGTCTCCCAATTATATGTGTCCACGCTTTAGGCTTAGCTAAAGTCCAGCCTACGTGTGAGGGGGATTAGAGTAATTAAATATTAAAGCGCGCATTTCATGTAACAACTTAAGCTTTTAGAATAGCTGGCAGTGATCCCTTAAGATCTCACACACTCCAAACTGGGATGATCACGAATGTTGCTCATCAGCCTTCTTTTTAGCTGGACCTTAGAGATTGCTCTTTAGACCTCATAAAGTATTCAATATCATTGTTGCATTTCGCACTTGTAACTTTTTTTCTTATTAGAGCTATGGCAAATCATGATTTATTTTATTGTTGCACTTTCAGAAGTTCTGTGTGATGCTATGTACGGAATGAAAATATTAGAACGTGTAATGTCTCAGAAATACGCTATGCAAGAGATGTGAGCTAAAATGAACTGGTGGATAGGATTTCAATTTCATGATTGCCGATACACGTTACTTCATTCATAGAACTTCATAAATATCTTATACTTAACAATTCACTCTTTTTGATTTTCAGGACAGTCTCCCCAACATATCTCAAGGAAACACTTTGCTCAGGATGGCTTTCTAGCACATTGATAAGAAACCGAGATAAGTAAGGATCTGGCACTATAGTGAGTATTCCTTTTCTAGTTCAGCTATGCTTTTAGTCTCACCTTTCAAATGCTCTGTCTGGGCTTATTTTATTAGCTTTCTGAAGTATTGATTAGTGTAGTCACCATCAACCTTCTCTCTTACTCAGATCCATGTGACAGTGGGAAGTCTGATATGTTGTCATACATTATTGTGGAATTGAGTGCTAATTATAATGAAGTGCATCTTTTCACTTTTTTTTTTCATCTTTTTACGTGGTTCAGAGTCCTACATGCACATTAACTTTTTGTATGCTGAAAGACTTCTTAGGGCTTTTAGTTCAAGTCAAATGCCAGCTTCTTCAAGTTTTTTGGGCCAAAAAAATCTGTAGGAATTTATTTGCATGATATTCTTTGATCTTTTGGGGAATCTCTTAGTTATCATTTGAACTTTGTCATGTTGTGATATCTTTATAATGCCTTATTTTTGGAGACTGTTGCAGCATAATTTTATGGTTACTGTGTTATAGAATGACCTATGTATTTGCTTAAATGAACAACAAGTTGTGGATGAGTGAAATCAGCAATGCCTTGGTTTGCTTTAGAGATCAAATGATCAAGTCATGTTCTCAAAGTTAGCAAATGCAAGCTTCAGCATATAGATGTGCCTTCAGTTTTGTGCTTGTGGAGGGGGATACTATTGAGCAATTTTGTTTAAGTAGCATCAGAGAAGCAGTGACTGAGAAGAAGCTACTGATTCTACTAAAAAATTATATTTATTTCTGACCATAAATGACCATTGCTTGATTAGCCTCTAAAATCTCTCCAAATGTAGTTGAACCCTTGACGTAATCATGGATTAAATTCATGTCAAAGATGGAAAGAACTGTCCACATTTTTAGGGATTACTTGTGTATGGGGGAAGTGATTGCGGGCTTAGAGCTAACTTGATGTGTTTTGGTAGCTATAATGGCTAATGTTCATTGATGCGAACAAGCTTCAGGGAACAATGACTGCCTATTTTAATTAATTTGAGTCAGCAAATCTGAGCAAATAAACTTATCTAGTACTGCCGATGTTTTTCAAATCCAAGTCTATATCCATAGTGCATTTAAGTGGATCAGCTTCACCATACAAGCAACAGTCCTACCAGCTAAACAAGAAATTCCCTGCCTCAACTAGTGATTGAAGTGGAGATGTGATAAAGAAAAAAATGCATGGATGATTGAAACAGGTCTATGATACTATGTCAGAATGTCTAACCCAAAAGCTTAAGCTATTAGAGGTGGCGGAGCTTAACATGCATAAAAGGCCTAGACAAACTCTATAGACAAGTGAAACCGGATTCTATATAACTATTGTTTTAGTGAGTAGGGACTTGCGGCTCTTCCTATTCTAGGGCTGTGAACCCTCGCTTTTTTGGGAAACCCTATGGTGGAGCTTTCAAGTTCCAGCTCTGAGTTAATTCCTTAAGGCTCATGAAAGAACTTGAGAAAAATTCTGTATAATCCTTGCTTTCTGCAATGCACTTTTACAGTACTACTTCTGTAAACTCTGCTAGGCATCTTTCTGCCAAGCTGAAAAGACAGTTGAAAGAATTGACCCTTCATGCTCTGTTTGGGAAATTAGGGTAAATGGAGATGAAGAAAATTTGAGTCGAAAGTTTTGAAAAATTCTAAATTTTTGTGAGTAGGGAGAGGGAAGGGAAAATTTGAATTAATGGACATTTTTCTCATTTTCCTCCCCACCTTGGTTCCAAACACAGCCTCAGGGAAAATGTTCAATTCCTACGTCATACCAGGGCAGACATATAAGCTGACTTTAACTATTGAATCTTTTTGTGCTTTTCCAGCGTTGAACTACTTATGGTTCTTTCACATGAAAGTGTGAGTCTGGAGAGAAACGGACTCACGCTTGATGTATAGAAATCCATGCTCTGTTGACATATATCTGTTACATTTCTGCTTTTGTTATCACGTGTTGTCTGTCTTTACTGTTAGAGAAAAATACTTTTATTTGGTTCTTATATGCTGCAGAGTAGCTGTTCTGTTGCATCTAATAATGCCAACTGAATTTCTCAGGTACTTTGGTATACTGAATGGGATAGACCCTGCAATCTGGAATCCTGCCACTGATATCTTCTTGCCTGTTAAATTTAATGGTGATGCTCTACCCTTTCCCCTAGGTTATCATTAATTTGCAGCATCCTCCAGCCATATCTACCGAGTGTTTTTCTTAACTTTTTGCAACTGTTGCTTTTAAGGTAATCTAAAAAAGTGTGCAGCCAGCGAGCCAAAACTATGATTTTGATGTTTTTATATACACTTGCTTTTCAGCACAAGATTCTTATAGTTCTAGTTTGGTCCTTCTCTTGGATTAAGTGGGATAAAACGTGGAGTTGAACTACACAGAAAAGGGTCCCTTAATCATGTGCCGGAGTTAAAGTTCACAACTTCACTGTAGGACACTGATTTTTTACTGGGTCATATAAACAGGCTAATTGGCCTTCTCTTTTGGATTGAACTTAATCTGTGTGGTGTATCAAATGGAATCTGACTCTAACTCTACCATAACATCAAGTACTTTGGTCATGCCATGCATTTCAAGAGTGGAGATTGCTGGGCAAGAGCTTGCATCTGGTGAATGTCTGATCCTACCAAGAGTCTAACCAGATGAAATAGGCAGCATGATAATGGAGACCTCCATCAATTTGGGTGGACAAGAGTGTCCGCATCTACTTCCTGAGATGACTATTGTCTTCTGCTAGAAAGCATGTTGGTAAACCTACCTAATACTATGATTTTTTCAGATGACCAGGAGCAAAACTAGAGGGTCTTCTTTTTTGGGTTTTTATTTTTTTATTTTTTTTATTGGGGGGGTGGGGTGGAAGAGAGAAAAAGAGGGGGGGAGGTGATACAACTTCTCCTTTTGACACAAGTTTTTAGCAGTCATAAGCTAGATAAGAAGCTTATAATTTTGGCCCCCCAACTTATAGATAGTCTACCTAGCTTTTTGCATTTACAAAATAATTAAGGGGTTTCAAATCATTCTCAATAGACCTATCTTGAGGTTTTTGAACATATGAACTGGTCAATATTAGAATAATTTACTATATGCTATAGCCAAATGTGTTAAAAGTCTGATCCCTATATTACCACCTTAACAAAAGCTATAGATGAAACATAAATTTAAAAGCCAGAAACACCATGAAACACTTCCCTTAAGTCTATGTCACTATTTGTGCTAACTGCTGGTATAATATGTCCTAGTTCACTGTTGAACATCTTCATCAATTAGTCATATAGTTACAAGAGAAAGAGCAGCAGTTATATAGAGGGGTAGGTTTACAATTGTGTGAACATGGCGATGAAATAGATAAAAATTCTAATACATCTGGAGAGGACTCTTTTAGTGAGATTCGATTTAATCTCTGTCCAGTTGTTTCACCATCCTACGGTGTGGGAACCTTTTTGTCAAGTTTGACTCTTGAGAACTTTAAATTGCCTAAAATGAGAACATAATCTGCCTCAGTGAAATGAGTATGTACACAGTGTTATATTTGTTTAAAATGAACCATTCGTGATCCCCATGCCCGTCATTTCACCTTTCTCATTACCTATTCAGCATTTTCCAAGAAGATCAAAGACAAAGCCTTCACAACCTTCCCAACCTAAGCAACATGGAATGTAGCGTATACATGTATCTAATTGTCCCTTTATTCATGAGGAAATGCTAAAATAGCACAGATGTGACATGTTTACCCTCTTCTTCTTCTTGTTCTTCTTGTTCTTCTTGTTCTTCTTCTTCTTTTGCCTCTGCATTCACAAAGAAGTGTCTCACAAAATACCTGTATTGTCACAATCAACTTTTTAGCTGTTATAGCTCTGCACTAAGCATTTGAATTTGTCTTGTTCAAAAGCAATGGTTAGCTTTGATTGTCAATATTCATTGGCAAGATGGATTAATCAAACATGCTTGCAGATAATTCAATTTGCATGAGATTAACTGAGGCATGGGTATGTGAAATATTCTGTTTTAACAGCAAGAAAGAAAGTTTACAATGCTCATTGCGTGAATAGTTCTGTATTTATGGAAGAAGGATAAGGACCCAATTGGGGAGAATGAACTGACATAACCCTTAACGGATGAAGATGTGAAAGTTATTCCAGAGATTTTTCTGCTGCCAATATGCAAAGCAAAAGTTCCATCTGATGCTGGTAGTCTCAATTAGTCTGATGAGGCAATCTGTACAGTGATTAGACGAAATAAACATGATGTATTGAGCTTGTTTAAAAATGCCAATCTCCTGGGATATTCTTCTGGATGCTACAATTTGGGAGCTCATTCTGTAAATTAATGCTCAAAAGAAGGGTTACACAGTACTGACATGTCATTGAATTAGTGACGAAATAAACACGATATATTGAGCTTGTTTAAAAATGACAATCTCCTTGGATATTCTTGTGGATGCTACAATTTCAGAGCTCATTCTGTAAATTAATGCTCAAAAGAAGGGTTACACAGTACTGACATGTCATCAAATTAGTTACTGTACTTGCAACATGAGTCACCTTAATTGTGTGAGAGAGGAATCATTTGATCTTCCTCAAGAGGTGGTCGACATGAAAGGCGACTGCATAGTTGCTATACCATTTTAGGAAAGAAAATGGATCAAAATCAAAGTATACCTTAAGTTTTTGTGAACTTGGGTTGAGTGGATTTCAATGGTAATGAGTAAGCTAATAAGTACTGCTGACTCTCTTCCCCCCCCCCCCCCTTCTCTCTCTCCCCCTGTTTTTCCCAGCTCAAAAACTAGAAGGCAAAAACTTCTGCAAAAACTACGTCCAAAAGGGGCTTGGCTTGCCTGTAGAAAGTGCAGGCATAGCGGAGGGCAAAGATGTGGTTAATGGAACCCAGCAGAAGGTGCCCTTGGTTGTCTGTATTACTAGATTGGTTGCTCAAAAGGGGCTTCATTTGATCATTCATGCAATTAAGCACGTTGAGGAACTCGTACGTTTTCCACTCTCTCTCTCTCTCTCTCTCTCTCTCTCTCTCTCTCACTGATGCACATCGGAAGGCAATTGAAGAGGGAATGTCAGGGCAGTTGCAGTCACTGAACTAATACATGATTTAGCAATATGTATGTTTCTGTGCATCTTTTCTTAGATCAAAATGTACTCTCTAAATGCTGGATGGTTAGACACCTATGAATATGGTATTAAAAGACATAGGTTATGATTTTTCTGAATACTCCACAATTCCAGCAATTACATCAGGTTGTCAGCTTGTTGGGTTAAATTCTGCTAAATTGGAGTCGCTCCTTAAATGTAACTTTAGATTTGAAGTCAAATCAGTGGCATTTTAGCATGACCTAGCTGTCTGGGAACTCTTTTTCCGAAGACTAGCTTTATATTCTTTAGAACTTGAATGAGCAATCTTCTGTCATCACTTTGACTTCTTTGTTTTTTATAATATTTCAAGTAATTTCTAGACCACATCTATTTCCCTTGCAAAGAAGGTTGGTTGTTAGGATCTTTTGAAGTATTCAAGGATTGGATAATTAGGATCAGATTGAGGGTTGTATGTTCTACCAATTTAGAAATCAAGGCCTCAGTTTTAAAATGTTAGCTTTGTCTCATAGTATTACTTCCCTATCAATTATTTATCGCAAAAAATAGGGAAAGAAACTCTATAAAATATCAGAAACCATAGAGACTACAGAAGAACTTGTAGAACACAACATTAACGATAAAAAAAGGTCGCACATACGTGCGAGTGTCATGCCTTGCTTGATGAGAAGTGCCCAATTTTTTAAAGAGAAAATGGAGCCTAGAAGTGCAGTGCAAGCTAGCTGTCTAGGATTTCCCACAGGCTCTCCAACATAAAGATAGGCATCTTCCTGTTCCCTATACTATCCGGTCATAATGGAACCTTTTGTACGTTATCTAAAATTCTTACTTAATCTAGCATTCATTGTGGGATTGTAGACAATCGGCTACTTGATAAACTTTTATTCTTTGTTAGATATTCCTGTCAACGCAATATATGATTCATGGAAGCCCTAATCAGCTCTAGAAAATCGAAGTTCAAATGGCTTTGCCGCGCCAGAACTTTGGTTATAAGTTAACAGTTGATCATGCTTGCATCACATTCTGGTTTCACAATGCCAATTCAAATTAGTAGAACAATTTAGAAACTGCAAGTAATGCTCTCTGTTCTGGTTGCACCCCTTACCAATTGTATCACAATATTTAACTATCGTTTGTCAAATCCCCATCATCGACCATGTTTTCCTGCAAAAGAATAAGTAATACTTCAGCATACTTTGAGCTCATTTCCTATTTTCGAGGGAAAAAATAGCAGTTAACAAGGCCAGAGTCATTTTGAGCAAACATTTATCCACTTAAGTTTGCAAACAGCAGATTTTATGCTGTCATTCTAGTTTCGTGTATGATTTATCTGCTTAGCACATTTCTTGACTATATTTTATCAGTAATAATGCTGTAGTGCCTTGACAAGTTTTTCTTGCTCTGTGAACTTCCAGGGTGGACAGATGGTTGTATTAGGAAAAGCTCCTGATGATCGGGTAGAAAGAGAGTTCAAAGATCTCGCAGACTTGGTAAACAGTCTTGTGGTTTATAATTTTATACTCTGTTGTTGAATTTAGAAGGATCTTGTCAATGATTGCCTCTGAGCACTTAACAAATTCCAGATTAGAATTCGCAGAACTTGTCATCTCTCTTTACTGTGTGAACCAAGTCATTTCTTGATATTAAGTATCAGCCTTGTTCTCTTTCCATTATATACTTTTCCAGAGGTTATCACTTGCTATTTTTCCCTAGAAGATTCAGTGAGATGTTATTGATCCGTCATTATTGGACAGTTTATGGTCAAGGTGAACAGCATTTGATGGCATTGTCAACGGCAATTTTACCATGTTCAGTTGTAACTTCTTTGTAACCTGTGCTAAACCTGCTATCAGAATGGACAGATGGACAAAAACTTCTATTTTGTCCCTTCAGTGCTCTTTTATCTTAGGGCCTGCTAAAGAGTTAAATGCTTGCAATGAGTCATGAGGCTTTTGGCTAAATTAGTTGGTCCTCACTCCTTCGACACAATAAAACTTTAGGGAGAGTTTTCATTGATTTATTAAGACTGCCCCATAAGTTCAAGTAAATTACTGAGCAAGTGTGCATTTGCAAATCAGTTGTGCCTATTAGCAATTCTCTCTTTGTCACAAGAGCTAGACTTCTTTCCTGTTTAAGGAATTTGTTTTTATATTTTCTAAAAGATGGCTTGCAGTACGTGTCATTTGCTCTATAATTTTTTTTTTTTTTGGGTCAAACTATAATTTTTGTTATGGTGCCGTTTTTTCAATCTAGTCTACATTGTCTTATGCTATGGTTGCATAGGCAACTGTGTCGATTTTTCAACTTCACCTGGTTGCAAGTGCTTTGCAGAAATTACTCAAAAAAAGTTCTCTCTCCTTAAGACAAATCCCACAACATAGTAAATGAAAATTGAGTAGCATATGGGAAACATCATCTTCCTTGCCCTTTGATAGGGGCTACAGGTTGGCTGAATTTTTGCTACTCTAGATTGAGCATCAGTCTCTTTGCTTTCCCCCAGCGAATGTGTTTCCTATTCAGAGCTAAGAATTTTTCTGATCTTGTCCTCTTATTTCGTTGAGCTGCTCCTAAATCTTTTTGTCTCTAGGGAGTAAGAACTAAAATTAAAATTATAGATTAGAAGGTTAAACTTATGATTGCCGGATGTAAACTGAAACAAATGCTTCCACCTAAGGAGCTTTTGATTGGTTAAGTTATTGACGTGATTATTTGCTAGTTTTTCTTCATGAGTTTCATGATATGGGATCCTCTGACATATGTTTCTCCATCCCCCATTTTGTAGTACAATGAAGGTCCTGCAATCCGTATTCTTCTCATGTACAGGTAAATTACCTTACTGAAAGTAATGGTCTCCTAGCCAAGACTTCACCTGTTGTTCAGCTCCTAAGAGAGGATCTTCTCTGCATAATCATCTAGTAAACCCTTTCTTTAATGTTTATACCCGAGCAGTATGGAGTAATTAAAAAGAGGTTCATATCATAAGCTTCATGCAGGATGACTTGATTAGGCAAATGAAATGTTTTACTTATGTCTTTCTGCAACACCTCCTACTTAATAATGTTTTCCTCATCCGTCCTTCTGCAACACCTCCTGCATACTACCTATTGCAATGGCTGATTTCATGGGTAGTAGTCATCTTCGATTAAATAGTGCCATTGCTGGCCTCGTCTGCACTGTGTGTGGCCAATCATTGTGATTGCACATCAAATCACATATTAAGATCTGAGATTATTGCTTAACCTAAACTACAATTTGAACTAAACTTCAAGGTGCTAACCAGTCTACCTAATCTAAATAAAAACTTATAACATAAGAATGTAAAATCAGGTTTCAGTAGACTTATATTTTGGAGAAACCTTAAACTAAAAACATACACTGAAGTTAGAGGTTGACACAAGAATCTTGAATCGGACAGTTAAGACCCCCCAAAAAAAAAAAAAAAAAAAAAAAAAAAAAAAAAAAAAAAAAAAAAAGGACAGTTACCTTTGGTATTGAGGGAAGAGGAGACCGAAGCTAATAAGCTAATGACCATGTGAACATTGGAAGTTCTGTTGAAATAATGTTATGTAGTTACATTTGGAGTTATGTTATGTTGTTTATTTTCAATTTGCAATAAAATACTTTCCCTGTGCTGCACGGGCTCTATTGCTAATGGTATTCAATATTAGATCATGTGTTCTTTTGTTCTTTTTACAGTGAAGAGCTGTCCCACATGCTCTATGCTGCAGCTGACATGGTGTTAGTCCCTTCCTTGTATGAGCCTTGTGGACTTGCCCAAATGTTTGGAATGAGATATGGCGCGGTATGTATCTCCTTGAATAAATTGTTCTTGGCATTTTGTTTATGATTGGGTGGTCACCAGAGTACTTGTGATAGGAACTATTACCACCTCCTATGTACACAAGGTTTTAGGACAAACTATTAGTATAGGTTACCTGTGTTTTTACTGTTCATATAATTTATTGACTTACAGAAGCGTTAATCTTTATGGATGCTTAACTGGACAGTTTGACGTGGCTAATGCATACAATTACTTATTTGTTCCTCTATCAATTTAGAGGGTACTTATTAATTGTGCGGAAAACTAATTATGTGCGATCAGTTTTTAATCTGATTTCCACTTACATGTCTAGGTCCCAATAGTGAGGAGAACAGGTGGTCTGGTTGACACGGTCTTTGACATTGATGATCACTCAAACAGCCATATGGCAAATGGGTATTCTGTTTAGACTCATTGAACTTAAGTTTCTTTTGAAAGAGGTGGAATTTGCACCACCATCCTTTGGTTAAATGAAAAATTATCGTGCATTTATAAATTATTTGGAAAAACTCAGTAGTAAGATGGATTTAATTTTCTCCTAATACTTTGATAGACATTCTTTGTATTAAGTGTTGGTCAATCAGCATGTAGTGCTCTCCCGATTCTTATTTGCATAAGGAAAATTACATGCCATTATCACTGAGAATTGGTGTTAGTGTGGGAGTTTGATTCTGCAACTGATTTTGATGTCTCTTGTTCGCTGCTTTACATGACATGATGTCACTGAAGGTTTTCTCGTGTTTCCTAGGTTTGTCTTTGAAGGAATTGATGAAGGGTCCTTGAACTCGGCTTTAGACCGTGCCTTTTCTCTTTATAAAAACAGTAAGTTCTGCTTTTTTCTCTCCCTCCTCTCATTAATTACTTATAATTAGCTTCTAGGTTTGAGCTTGAATCTTTGCAAATTGTTGACACTTTTCTTGTAACCTCATAACATGTTAAGTCTGAAACTGATCGCTGTTGTGTAGAAACTATCCAATCCACATCGTTAAAAGAGAATTAATATCAATAATATGCTTTTCGTGGGGCTACTGATATCTGCAACCACTCGGTGGAAGCTTGTAAATGGGTAAACTTTTTTGCCGAACGGATTTTCTTGGCCACTTTATGCCATTTCACTGGCTCAAGGAACTACAAAGGCCATAGTGCAACAACCTCAGAATTAGCAGGACCTATTTTAATTTTTTTTTCTAAGGCTTCTCTACATGTCAACCTCTCCCCAGTAATTGATGCTTTACATCTTCTGTTAATTCCTCCAGCCGTTGGACTGAGATCTAAACTCTTGCTAATCAGTGCCGCCATTTCACCTTTTTCTGTATAGTTAAGTTCTGTGAAGAGAATCATCAGATGGAAAACATTGACTCAAGAAATTTGTCTCAATAACTTGATTATGCAATGACGGCTTCATTTTCCTTCAATGAAATTCCTAAAGGACTATTCCACTTAAAGAATTGCAAGAAGACGCAAAAACCACTAAAAGAAGCTGTGGTCTGGACTAGGACAAGATAATTTATCTTTTACTATCTTTCTCGTTGTGTGACTTACTTTATAACTGCGGTTGCAGAACCAGATGAATGGACCGGCCTTGTGCGGAAGGCGATGGAGAGAGACAACAGCTGGAACAACACTGCAGGGAACTACATTGAAGTCTATAATTCTGTACGAGTGCGATGATAGCTCATAGAACAGCTGATGCCCGTATCCATCAGCATACTGTAATCACATCGTGTTGAGAACAGTAAATGCTTGGTTAGGTGGATGTGGCCCCAAGTTATCTATTTATAATAAAGCCAAGAGGTCAAAATTATAATATCATCTTTATTGTCGCCATACATAAAATAAATGGACAAAATATATCTATATTTGTCAAATACTCTCAACACCCCCTCAAGTTGGAGCATAAATATAATATATGCCTAGCTTGACTGAAACAGGATGATAGGATTTACCCATAATCATTTACTGAACACATCAACAAGTTGATCACTGGACTGAACAAAGGCATACGAACAAACGACTCTTTCAACTTCTCGATAAAGTGCTTGTCAATCTCAATACTAATATCACAATATAACATCATAGGAAAATGAATCGATATACCAAATTCTTCAAATAATCTTTTAAGCCATGACGGCTCACAAACTCCCTAAACTATTGTTACAAAACTCTGCTTTAGCACTAGATTGAGCGATCACATTTTGCTTTTTACTGCACCAAGTGACAAAATTTTCTCCTAAGAAAGTACAATACCTATAAATAAAATTATGGTCAGGGGATCTAGCCCAATTAGTATCTGTATAGGCTTCAATTTTCTAGCCATCATAAAGAGACAAAAGGATCTCTTTCCCAAGAGTGGACTTCAAATACTGAATGATTCGAATTCAAATACTGAATGATTCGAAGAGCAACATTCATATGAGTAGAGTGTGTATGATGCATAAAGTGACTCACTAGGCTCATAGCAAAACAATATTAGGTCGGATGTGGGACAAATAAATCTATTTGTCCACTAACCGTTGATAATGACTCTTATCCATTGAAGCACCATCCTTTTTCTTGAAGACAAGTACTGACCTCAATAGGTATATTAGAGGGACTATGTCCCAATAAATCATTTGTCAAAACATCAAGGATATACTTCTTTGGGATCGAAAGATACTTTTTGAAGATCTTGCAACTTCAATTCTAAGAAAGTAAAGGAGCTTTCCAAGATCATTATCTCGAACTCTTGCTTAATATTAACACCTAAATTTTAGTGACCCAATTAGTTTTTGAGTGTGTTTGTTTCACGAAAAATGTAATGTTTTTGGAAAATGTTTTCTGAGAAACCATTTTCTAGGAAAACGGTAAGTTTTCCTTTGTTTGGTGATATGTGACTAAAAATATTTTCTGGTGTTTGGATTGCATTTGAAAAATGATTGAAGGTGTAGAAGACGCCGACGAAGAGAAAGAGGAGGGAGCGAAGCCAACAAGAGCGCAAGAGGGGCTAGGGTTGGAGGAGGCAGCAGTGAAGAAAGGGAGGGGGCGAAGGAGAAGGAGAGAGGGGAGGAGGAGTTAGGGTTTACATTCACAGGCAAAGAAAGAAAAGAGAAAACAAGAAAAAAGAAAAGAAAAAAGAAAGAAAAGAAAAGATATAATAATAACAAATTCAAAATCTTTAATTAGAAATTCTTTTTGATAATAAATTTTTCATTAAGCAAGGACCTTAAAACATTTTGGAAAACGTTTTCCGGTTCTTTCAAACGGGAAATTGTTTTCCTGAATTTAAGCTTTGGAAAGAAAACATTTTCTGTTGACTAAGAAAATATTTTTCATTGACTCATCTTTCTAAATGAACCAAAGGCTGGAAAATGAGGAAAACATTTTCCCAAAAATTGTTTTCCGCAAAACAAGCACACCTTGTTTGCATAGATATTTAGAGACTAAATTTTAGCCCATAACAAGGGATGGACTTAGATGGAAGGTTCTGAAGTCAATTAATAAGCTTAGACTAAGTCTGTTAGAGCATGTAATTTTGGTTAAGCTCATAGAATATCTGTGTGGCAACAATTTGCATTGTAGAGCAAGTTGGAATAATTGAATTATCAAATTATTACATAAGATACTTCGAAGATAATTCATGTTATTTTCTGATTTTAACTAGAGGAAAAAAAAATCAGAAAATGTATCTGATTTGGAAGTGAAATATTTTACTTCTGAAAGAAAAACCTTAGAGTGGAGCCTATAAAAAGCAAGCCTTGGGTTCACGATTGTGGGGGGGACGCCCCACAATCCTTCCCCCACAATCGATACACACTGCCTCATCGAGAAGAGCGCAATAGAGAGAAAGGGGAGTCACGGCCGCAACACAGAGAACACACGTTCTCCGCAAAAGAGAAGAGACGGCTACAAGACAAAAAGGAAAAACCCAAAGAGAGGGAGAAAAAAGCAAAACTTTGTTCTCGGTTGGTCACTGGCGGTGTTCTTCCACTTGGCTGATCCAGCAGAGTTCGTCGGCAATCGTCGAGGAGTCCGGGTGTTCGATAATTGCATCAGTAGATCTACGTGGTCTTCTGGTCAACGTTTTGCAGACAAGCGTTCTAAACCCCCTACCAATAGACCCAGCGAATTTTCTGCAGCCCTTTTGCGCTGTCCTAAGCTGCTGCTGTCCATATCTGCTGCCCAACACGTGCCCGATATCCTTGACGTACCCAATACGTGCCCGATACCCTCAACGTCCAGCAGCTTTCAGTCGCAGCTTCCAGTGAGCAGCTCGAGGTGGTTCCCGGCGTTTCAAGCCCTCTCGACGATTAATCTTTTCCTGATTCTTTCACAGGTTTCCTGGTGCTCGAGAAAAGCCGACGTCGCTGCTGAAACTAAACCATGGATGGCACCATCCTCACCGCAAAGCCGCCCGGAGCTCCTGCAGTGTCGAGCCATCCACAGAGCCCTGGCGAGCCTGCTGCAGCCACAACATCCCTCCGAGACCGAGCTGCTGTCCCCAACACGAGCCGCTCCCGTGCAGCCTGCTAAGCCATCCGCGGAGTTCCTAGCAATGACGGTGAGCTGCCGTCCAAGCTCGAGCCTGGCCGTGCGAAACCGAGATGTGATGGAGCTGACCTCGACGTCAGTTGGAGCTCGTGAGTCTCTCCGTCCTGTCGTGAACACCAACACCAGTGACCAACTCACCGCCAATCACCACTGATCGCAAGTTGCCAAATTTGGAAGCTAATATTTGGATTAGGTAAAAATCTTGTCTAATTTGATTTTCAAATATTTCACTTCCTTATTTGAAATATTATCGATACATTTGATTGAATTCCTTAATATATTATCTTATCCAAAATATCGAGGAGTTTTTTTAAATTATGGATTATTTATAATTTTCTAATGTATTATAATCGTCAATCCGATCTCCCACCCAAAATATAATATGCGATTACACGGAAAATGATGCCAGAGATTCATTTCACGATTGCATGAAAAATTGGCCAATCTAATCCTCATGCTTGGGAAACGATTCATCAAATTGTTTCCAAATTTAAATGGAGATGGATAATATCTTGGGTGGTGGATGTTATCCGTTGCTTGATTTTATTTGATTTTATTGTTATTTTAAAAGAAAATCACAAAAAGATGCAGATTTTAATTGGATAACATTGCATCTGTACGATCTTTTTTTAATAATTTTAGATAGCTCTTTCTATATAATTGCATTCTAGGTTAGGGATTATTTAGTTAAGATAACATTCTAGGGATTCAACCTAGTTTAATCCTTAAATTGAATTGGATAATATCTAGAACTAGGTTATTTATTTTGGTTATTTTCTAATTTCAAATTTTCACCAAAAAATAAAGAAAATATTAAACACATACATGCCATGTAGTTTAGGTCATGTCATATTGCTATGTCATGTTAGATTAGTAGCATGTACTGCATAAAATATGATTTTCAGTAAACAAGAGAAAATCTAAATAAATAAATAAAAGCTTTTGAATGAAATTGCATGTTAATTAGAAATCATTTTTAGGTTGTTAATGTGATTTTCTAATTAACATTACATATACTTTCATTGGTAAGCATTTTCTCCCTATGTTTGCAATTTATTTGTTATCGTGTTTTATTGAGTGTTCAATAATTATTGTGCACTCGTATGACCACTTTGCATGTTAGAGATAGGTTAAATTCAATTCAAACTGCACGCAAAAAAAAAAAATGAAAATAAAAGAGAAAAGGTACCAAAATGGAGGTTAGAGTAATCTAGCATAATCAAATCCCCAAACTTATAATCTCTAGTTCTTGGAGTAAAATATAATTCTCAATACTTTATTTGAGTGTTTAATCGACCCACCAAAAACTGATTAGTAGTGACTTCTAATTAAAAATAATTTGCATGTTAATGATTTATACCCTAAGTCGCAAATTATATGGGCTCAAGAGAGTCCGAGTTAAGTGTAGGCTTAGTCGAATTCCTAAGTGGTCTAAACCGCTTCGAGGTAAGTTCGCCACACTTAAAAAACTTCTTCAACTGGTTGATTTCATCATTATCAATCCCTTTTCCACCTAACGTGCTTTACATATGTCCACACTACCATCCATCTCATGTTTGACTATAAACACCCATTTATATCCTAATGTTATTTCCCATAGGAAGAAAAATAAGACCCCACGTGCCATTTTGCTTCTAAGCATGCATCTCATCCATGCCTTCCACTTCTCATCTGCAAAAGCTTCCTGCTAATTTGATGGAACAAAGATAGAAGATAGATAAGACACTAAAGTACGATAAGAGTTAGACAAAGAGTCATATGAGAGAATATGGAAAATAAAATAGTACAAGTTCTAATACCCTTTCGAAGTGTAATGTGAAGACCAGAATGAGAAACCTTACCATAAGGAGTAGTGAAATTCTATCTAGAGATGATGACCGATCGGGACAATGTATCAATCTTCTTAATATGAGTATTGGCAGTGGGGTCCCCACGTTCAATGTTTCAATATTTTGCCTGGTAAGTGTGATCTCCCATGAAGTGGTTGCTCTGTTATCTCCCCCTGAGGTACTATATTATCTTCTTCTTACATTACATTGTTCTCCTCTTGTGAAAGAAGAGGATTATCAAAGACTATTAAAGGAGGAGGGTAAGTAATATCTTTAGTAACAATTAAAATGGGTAACTCTACACTAAGACACTCCCCCAAAAGAGGTTGAGCAAAATAATAGGAATTAGACTTGTGAAAAATCATACCCATAGATATAATGGCACACCTAAAAGGAGGATAATAACACCTATAACCCTTTTGAGTAGATGAATAATCAAAAAAAAAAAATGCAGCAAAGACTACAAGGTTGCCACTTACTCTTAAAGGCAGTGTTGCGAGCATAACAAACACAACCAAAACATTTGGAAGGAAGAATAAAAGTTGACAATTCTTGTAAAACATCAATAGGTATACGGGAATCAAGAATTCTAGTTTACATTTGATTGATTCAATAGGCAGTGATTGTTGAGGAAAATTCCTTACTAGTTTTGATGATTAACAAAACTTTCTTTGATTCTGACAAAAAGTTTTTCCAGATGGAAACTCTTATGAGCATCATCATACGTACTCATCAGACTTTGAAAATCAGATTCTAAGTCCTAAAGTAATTCATATCTTTGATATTTGATTATTAGGATATTGTTCTAGAAGACAATCCTTATGCAATGGCCAGAAAATTGGTGGATTTCTTTTTATAATTAAGAGATTTATTCAAGAAAGAAGGAATATCAAATCCAATCTCTTAAGATGGATTTTAGTGAATCTAGGACGAATCAATCTTCAAAAGGCGAAATTCTTTTTCCAAATGAAGTACTCTACTTAAGGAAACTCTATTTGCTATATGGACGGCAAAATCAACAAGAGACTTCAATCTCGACAACCTTGAAACTGTTAGATCTTCTAACAACGTTCAAGACCAACGAGAAGACTGGCTGAGCGAACCTCTAAGGAAATGTCCAATGGTTAACTAGGATATAGAAGTTTATATAAAAAGGTCGAGGAGTTGAAAGGAATTAATGCAGAGAGCTGAAATTCTGAAGTCTATAATTCCTAAGTTTTGAGTGTTCTCCATTTATTCAAATTTGTCTCTAAGAGCTATACTTTGTAATCTTTTAGAGATTGAGAGTGTGTGAGGATTTATTCACACAAGCTTGAGTATTCATTACTCAAATCTTGTAACCTCTGACCGATTAACCTAGTGAATCCAGCCAATCGACTGTCAGCACGGGAGAATGGACGTAGGCTTGCTAAAGCCGAATCACTATAATTGTTTGTGTGTAATGCTCTATCCCTCACCCTCTTTTCTTTTTTTTTTTAATCAATCTTAAGGGTTATTGCACACAGGTAGGATCTAACAGTTGTTCGGATAGTAATCAATAATTGTTTTGTTGCAATAACGTTTTAAATTCTTTTTATTTGGCATTATCACCTATTCACCCCCTCTAGGTGATTCATCTAGCCTTAATAATTGGTATTAGAGCCTCGGTTACTCCTCATTGAAGTGCTTTATTACTTCTGAGTTAATGATCTCTCTATGGCTAGCAATATTGCACTAGGACTGATGAAAGGACAAAGTGATACAAGGTCTCCATACTTTGATGGAAGAGAATAAAACATCTAGAAGAACAAGATTGCATTCATCAGATCCAAGGATCCCATGGAATGAGATGTTGTTCTGAAAGGCATAAGACTTAAAACTTCTTCATCCAAAGAAGAAGGCAAAATACTAGAAGCCTCAACTCTATCTAATACGGACATCACTAGAAGAGAAGCGGTGGATGCTAAAGCAATCTATCCATTATATTGTGCATTATCTCCTACTAAATAAAACCAATTCCCTCATGTGAATCAGCAAAAGAAATTGGTGACGTACGAAGGAACTGATCAAGTTAAGGAGACGAAGATAAATATTCTTCTCTAACAATACAAAGCAGCAAAATAAAACCTAAAGAACATGTTCAACAAATTTACTAACATTCTCAATGGATTGGCATATCAAGGGCAACCTGTAACAAACCCTATAAAAGTGAACAAGATTCTTTAAGGACTGTCAAAGGAGTGGAACAACATTAAGATGTCGATCCAAAAGACTCAAAGAATATCGCCTCTCTCTATGGATGAACATGTGGGAGCACTCCAATCCTTTGAAGAATGTCTGAATGAAAAAGACACCAAAGGTAAGAAAATGATTACGTTAAAATCTAACTATGATTTTGATGATACAAATTCTGAGGATGAGGATGAAGATGACGAAAAGATGGCTCCTATGGTGAAGAAATTCCGCAAGATGGATAGAAAAAAAAAATCCAAAGGGAAAAAAACCTTTCAGACCTTTTGGTCAAAAGAAGAACTTCAGTGATAGAGAAGATAACAAAGATGTGATTTGCTTCAAATGCAAAAAGAGATGATACATCAAGCCAAATTGCCCATTACTGAAGAAAAATAAAAGCAAACTTGAAAAAGGAAAGAAAGCACTGAAGGTAGAGACTTTGACTGATATCGAATGCAAAGAAAGTGATGGAAAATATGCCAACATTTGTTTGATGGCAAATTCAGATTCAAAAGAAGCAATTGAGGTAAGCAATTTTGATATACCTGAGGACGTCTCAAACTACATAGATGAATTATGTTATGATTACAAAGCTGCACTTGGTAAGATCTCCGAATTGAAAAAGGAAAATTCAAAATTGAAACAATAGGATCTTTTTCAAAAGGAAATGATTGAAACTCTTGAGAAAAATCTTTCCAAAGCTCAAGAGAATCAAGACCTTGTTTTAAAGAAAAATGAGTCTTTAAAAAAGGAAGTTTCTGATGTTTCAAAAAAAAAAAAACATTTCTATTGGTTCTAAAACCTTGGAACATTTTCTTTCGATTTAAATACCTTATTATGACAAGTCTGGTCTTGGTTGCAAAATCTCAAATGATCTTCAAAATGATTTTCCATGATTCAAGGAAAGAATAAAACAAAGACATTCAGAATACGTTTACAAGCATCATTTTCAAAAACAATTTGTAAAGCTTATTGGTTGAAGTTTCCTTAAATGCTCAATATGTGGGAATCCAAATCATTTCGAAAATGATAGCCCAAAAAGTTGGAAACCATTTCGAAGAAACTTTCTAAGTATAGCTAAACCTTCTAACCAAAGAGGACCCAGGCAAGTGTGGGTACCAAAGAAGGCTTGAACCTTTTTTTTTATTGCAGGTTGAAAGGGCTAGTGAGTACACCTAGAGGGGGCTGAATAGGTGTAAATACAAATTTTCGCATGACTTAATGAAAGTAAATTGATTTTAGAAAATGTTAGACATTAAGCGTATTTCAACTTAAACAAATAGACAAGCAGTAAATAAAAGTAAGAAGTTCAGGAAAAAGAGAATATGAACATAGGGTTTATAGTGGTCCAGCTTAGACCAAGCCTACGTCCTCTCTCCTCGCTGACAGCCTATTAGCTGGATTCCACTAAGTATCAAAAGAGATGTTACAGCTTGTGATCTCGACTATCACAGTGATGAGTCTCTATCGAACTCTCACACAGTCTCACTAAGAGTTTCTCTCTTCTGTATACAATGTATTGCTCGATGAATGAAAAAGCAAGAGACTAGAAAGCTTCAGACTTTGAAATTCTCTCTCAAGCACACCTTGAACAATTGAAGAGTCAATCCTTAAATACTCCTTCATGCCTTCTTGATCGTTGGCACTTTCCAAAGGAGTTCTTCCTATCTACCCGTTGGACAGAATCAATTAAGGTGATCTCGAGTTGTTGGATGATTTGTGTTGAAAGCCCATCAATCCTATTCGCCTATAGAAATCGGGATCTTGAGTTTCCATAAGTAGAACCTTCCAAGTTTAGTTCGCCTTTCAAAGATCTTCATATCGCAGTAGTTTCCAATAAGAATAATCAATCAAGTAGATGTGAAATCCAGCTATAAGATCTTCCAATAATCACGCGAAACAAAACTTTGAAGATAGTCTTGCATCTGGATAATAATCCTGCAATTTGAACAGTCTTCATGCTTCAGTCTCGAACTGTTAGTGAGGATAGACTTTGAGATTAAAATCTGATGGTCTGCTGGTCTTCAGACTTTGACGATAAAGTCTTGAGATCTTCAGGTATAGACTTTGGAAATGTTTTGTCAACTTCAAAATAATAAAGGAGTTTTCTAACAATCTCCCCCTTTTTGAAGGTGACAAAATTTTCCTACGGATTTGGAAAACTTTTGACCTGCAAAACAATACTTATGCAATACATAATATCTTATAAAAATAAGTTAATTATGACCTAAAAATTTTACTTATGCAACCACAGAGCATGAGTTATAACACTCAAACAGTCCAGTCATAATCAATATTACAAAAGCAAGCTCAAAGTCAAATGTCAAAAGCAAACCACAATCAAAAAGTCCATAGAATAATCAAACAGTCCATAGAAAGTAAAGTTCAAAGTCAATGAAAAACCAAAATGCAAATCTGCACGCAAAACTCTCCCCATTTTTGTCATCAGCAAAAAAATGGAGACAAAAACGATTAAAAAGAGTTGGTTTGAATTAGGGCTGCTTGGGGATACGAACGAGCTGGAAATCCCCCATGGACTTGACAGTGTCTTCAAGCTTCTTCAAAGACTCCTTAAGCTGTTGAATATCCGCATCATTTGCCTATTCTTGCAGTTGAAGTTTTAGGGCTTGAATCTGCTCGTTAAGAGAGTCTGTAGATGCCTTGAAGACAGTCATCATGTGCTTCATTTCAAACTCAAAAGCATATTGATGTCCCTTTAATTCAAAAGAAGCTCCATCACTCTTTGAAAATCTGCTAAGTGATCTATAGCAGTGCTGGGTCCAGCCGAATCAGTTGCAGTAGTTTGAAAATGAGGGGGAATATTAGTTGCTTCAATCACCATGACTAGGAGTGTATGCCTCGAAATCTGCTTCAGGGAATTGAGAGGCATAGGCCTCTTCTGGGTCTGGTGGAGATATGCTAACATCACTAGTAAAGATGGGTGAAGAAGTACCTCGATTTTCACCATCTCCCCTGTCTTTGTGCCTTCAAGTGGAGAAATAAGTTCTTCTTCTTCATGCTCTGCTTCAGCACTGTAGCGATGTTGTTCTCCAATCTTTCCACTCCTTGTCTTCTCTGAATCATTAGACAATGATGCAGCTAGTGTTGGTTCAAAAGAGTCATCGCGGCTCCTTCCTTCTTCGTTTCTTCTTCCTTCTTCTCTTTCTCCTCCTTATTCTTCTTCTTCTTTTCTTCTTCTCTTTCTTCTTCTCTTCTCTATGTTCCTTCTCATTCTTTGTTTTCTGTATGGCTTACATAACTCTGTACATTCCGCAGGGCAAGAGTTGAGATAATGAGATCATCATCATCTTATTCTTCGTCTTCTAATATAAGAGATCTCATTTTCTTCATAGGTTCTGTCATAGGCTCATTTCCCTTCATTTTCTTTGCAGCAGAGTCTTGCTTCGCCTTCACAAGGGACTTCTCCTTAAAGCGCTTCAGCTCCTTGCTCAGTTCCTTCAGCCTCATTTTAGAAACCATTTTAAGACCAATAAACATTGGAGGAATGGTTCTAACACAAAGAGGAGCAGGGAGTTTGATTTTGAAAAGCTTGAAGAGTTGTGAGATAAGTGTAGAGTAAGGGAGTTGTCCCTTGTCTTTCACCACAGTTCTATACATGTGCAAAAGAATTGTGTGAGGCAGAGAAAACTTACGACCAGAGATGATCGCATAATATTAGCTTCGCTTCGGAACGAGAAACATCTGTCTTAGAGGTAGACTTTAGCCTGATGCAATTAATCACCACCTTGTGAAGAAGAATATTATAGGCATTCATTCTTGAATAAGAAATTTTACCTTCGACCATTCTATCATTAACAATGGACAAGGTAACATGGGCATGAGACACACCAATTGGTTAGAATCTTCCTCTTTCCACACCAATTAAGTCAACCAAAGTGTCTACATCAACTATGAACTCTTTATCCCTCACAGTAAAACTAAATTTATTCGCATCTATAAATGACAAATTTGAATAAAAATAGGCAGTAAGTTCAGGATATGCGACAGTCGTCTCGGTGCAAAAACGTTCAAGTTGAAGCAAACCAAGCTTCTCCCTCAAATTAACCTTTAAAGAATCAAAAAAGTCAAAATCCACGCTCCTAGGGTTCATAACCCCTCTTTTCAGGAAACTAGAATAAGTCTTCTTGTGGTCCTTGGATCGAAATAAATTCGTTCACTCACCACGAACCGTTGCAGCAATGCCCATCCTGGGCTGAAAAAGAGCAAACATCCTTTCATCGTCGTCCTTCTCCTCTAGCTGACTGAATCTCGGATCACTAGGAAAATTTTCAAAAGACCATTGTGCCAAACTCTAAGGCGCAATGCCTATTCTTTCAATAGTGTTCAAGAAAAATGTCTCATTTTTGTAACCGTGCGCTCTTAAGAACTCATCGATCAGATTCAAAGCAGAACCACCCCTCTTCAAGTTGGAATACAGTCTATAGATAAATTGGGGTTTTTGAGTCCTTACAGGTTCAACGTCTTCAATAACCTCTTCTTGTTCTTGCTGTGGAGGAGGATCTTGTGTTGCTTGTTGGCGCGGTTGAGAATGTTGTCTTGGTTGTTGTTGTTGTTGTTGCTGAGGAGAATCTTCTTCCTTGGTCAAATCGAAATGCGTAGGTCCCTCACGCATATACTGTGGTCCCGACTTGCAATTCTCGAAGACTTTCTTTGGTAAGACATTGTAGTAGTCAAGGGGAATTTCTCGAACTCGTTCGTTGAAAATGTGAAAACTTTTTGGTTGAAACTCAAGCAAAAGTGAAAGAGAGTAAGATCATAGTATTCTAGGGTTTCAAAAAGAACGCGTAAATGGAGAAGACGATTTTCTACTGTATATAAAGCAAGTTGAAACGAGGTAAATGAAACGTCATAAGGAAAAAGTAAAACTGCCTTTTTCACAAATAATAAACTGAATTTTTCAAAAATAATAACTGCCATTTTGAAAATGAAGAACCGTCATTAAGGATAATTTCTAAAAACGAAATAGGTAAGAAATGATTCAAATGAATAACGTACCTTTTCAAATTTTTATCTAAAAATAACTTCACATTAAATTAGAAAAAATTACTTACAGTTGTAACATCTAGAAATTATGTATCTGAACACTTTCAGACTTTACTCGGCAAAAGATAGAATGTTCAGTCTTGCACGAATAGACTCAAATAAGCTTTTATCCAGTGGCTTTGTAAATATGTTTGCCAGTTGATTCTTTGAGTCAATGAATTGAATCAAAGCTTCTCCATTCTGAACATGATCTCTAATAAAATGATGACGTATTTCTATATGCTTTGCTCTTGAATGAAGAATTGGATTCTTTGTGAGATTGATAGCGCTAGTGTTGTCACATTTGATTTCAGTACATGATTCTTCAATTCCAAAGTTTCTTAGATGTTGCCTCATCCATAAGATTTGAGAACAGCAACTCCCAAGTGCCACATATTCCACTTCAGCTGTTAAAAGAGTTATGGTACTCTGTTTTCTTGAAAACCATAATACCAGCTTGTTGCCAAACAATTGACATGTACCATAGGTACTTTTTCTATCCACTTTGCATCCTGCATGGTCTGCATCTAAATATCCAAGGAGAGTAAAGTCTCCTTCTTTGGGATACCACAGTCCTAGCTTTGGAGTAGTTGCAACGTACTTGATAATTCGCTTTGTTGCACTGAGATGAGATTCTTTGGGATTTGATTGGAATCTAGCACAGATACAAACACTAAACAAAATGTCAAGTCTAGATGTAGTAAGATAAAGAAGTGATCCAATAATACTCATGTATAGCTTTTGGTCCACATTCTTTCCTTCTTCATTTTTATCCAGTTTTGAAGAATTTGACATTGGTGTCTCTGTCTTTTTACAGTTTTTCAATCCAAATTTCTTGATGAGATCTTTTGCATGCTTCTCTTAGTGAATGAAAATTCATTCCTTTGACTGTTTTACTTGTAGTCCCAGAAAGAAATTTAGCTCACCCATCATACTCATTTCGAATTCATCCTGCATGCATCTAAAAAACTTCTTACAAAGATTTTCATTAAGTGATCCAAAAATAATGTCATGAACATAAATTTGAACAAGTAGAAAATTTTTACCTTCCTTTTTAATGAACAAGGTAGTATCTACTTTTCCTTTAAAAAATCTATTTTGAGTTAAGAAATTACTTAACCTTTCATACCAGGCTCGAGGAGCTTGCTTCAATCCATATAGAGCATTTTTCAATCTGTAGATTGAGTTTAGCTTTCTTAGATCTTCAAAGCCAGGCAGTTGTTCTACATAAACTTGTTCTCGGATAAATCCATTTAGGAATACGATCTTTACATCTATTTGGAATAACTTGAAACTTTTAAAGCAAACAAAAGCAAGAAGCAATCTAATTGCTTTTAACCTCGCTACTGGTGCATAAGTCTCGTCATAGTCTATCCTTTCTTCTTGTGTATATCCTTTGGCCACGAGTCTTGCTTTGTTCCTGATCACTTTTCCTTTCTCGTCCACTTTGTTCCTGAAAACCCATTTAACTCCAATAGTAAATTTACCTTTTGGTTTAGGAATTAGTTCCCAAA
This sequence comes from Eucalyptus curtisii, assembly GCA_017140595.1. NCBI lineage: Eukaryota > Viridiplantae > Streptophyta > Magnoliopsida > Myrtales > Myrtaceae > Eucalyptus > Eucalyptus curtisii. Next base: position 15,394,290 of record CM029500.1, read on the forward strand.
CATCGTTGATGCTAAACTGTCTGAGTTCTTCTTGCATAGCTTCAATCCAGCTTTTATTAGCCAAGGCTTCTTCTATACTTTTGGGTTCAACTTCAGAAATAAGTGCCAAAGCATTGGACTCTTCTTGCCTTTTGGATTTGGTACGAATTCCTTCATCAATGTTGCCAATGATAAGTTCTTTGGGGTGACTAGACTTATGCTTCCAATTGCTGGTTGGTATGTGAGTATGCTCATCCTCTACTTCTGTTGAAACTTTTGGTTCTTTATGTTGTTGATTTTCAGAAGTCTGAACTTCTACAGGAGAAGTAGACTTTGTAACATCTCGAGTAGGTTCAGTCTTTTCAAATTGAGTCTCTACCACTTGATTTTGTGTAGAGTCTTGAAACTTGACGTTCATAGATTCTTCCACAGACTGGGTCTTTTTGTTGAATACTCTGTAAACTTTGCTCAATATTGAGTAGCCAAGAAAAATACCTTCATTTGACTTTTCTTCAAACTTACCAGTTCGATCATTTGCATTTTTCAAAACAAAACATTTACAGCCAAACGCATGAAAATAAGAAACATTTGGCTTCTTTCCTCTAAATACTTCATAAGGAGTTTTCTCTAAAATAGGCCTCAAAAATACTCTATTAATAATATAACAAGCTGTGGAAATTGCTTTAGCCCAAAAACGAGAAGAAATATTGCTTTCAATTAAAAGAGTTCTTGTCATTTCCTGTAATGATCTATTCTTTCTTTCCACAACCCCATTTTGCTCTAGAGTATATGGCGATGAGAAAACAAGCTGTAAACCAAATTCATCACAAAAATTTGCAAAGTCTTGATTTTCAAACTCACCTTCATGGTCTGTTCGTATACTTGTAATAGCATATCCTTTCTCATTCTGAATTTTCTTAGCAAACTTCGAAAAATGAGAAAATGCTTCAGACTTACTTGCCAAGAAGAATACCCATTTAAAGCGAGAGTAATCATCCACGATTACTAAGCAGTATTTCTTTCCACCAATACTTTGAGTTCTGTTTGGTCGAAAAAGATCCATATGTAGAAGCTGAAGAACACAATTAGTAGAAACCTGATTTATAGGCTTAAAAGAACTTCTAACCTGTTTATCCAAAATGCAAGGTGTGCATAATTCAGATTTTCGATAAGCCAAATTGGGTAGCCCACGAACAAGCTTCTTAAAGGAAATCTTGGCAATCTGCTTCATATTGACATGACCAAGCTTTTGATGCCAAGGATATTCTTCATCTTGAACAGAAATTAGACACTAGGAGCTTTCTGGTTTTATATTCATTAGATAGATATTTCCATGTGTTCGTCCAGTAAAAGATTAAGACAAATCTTTACTAGTTCCTGAGCAAATACCTTCTTGGAAGTCGATTTTGAATCTAGTGTCGCATAGTTGACTTATGCTGAGTAGATTATAGTTCAAGCCTTCCACCAAGGAAACGTTATTGATTGTGAGACTTCCAATCTTAACAGTTCCACATCCAATAATTTTTCCTTTGTTGTTTCCACCAAAAGAGACTTTTCCACCATTTATTTGAGTAAACTTTATAAAGCAGTTTGAATCTCATGTCATATGTCTCGAACAGCCACTATCCAAATACCATTTGATCTTTTTCTTGATAGTGACCTGCAGTTATAAAAAGATTTCAAGTTTTCTTTGGTACCCATATTTTCTTGGGTCCAGGACAGTTAGTTCCAAAAACAGTATTTGTCCAATCTCTTAACAGGTATCCAAACTTTAGGACAATCCTTCTCAAAATGTTCTGAGTTATTACACTTTGAACATTTGAGAGCACTTCAGCCAATAGGTTTATCAAAAACTTTTTGAAAGTGATTTTTATAAAAGGTTTTAGTAGGTCTTTGTTTGATTCTTTCTTTTACTTTTGGAAAATCAATTAAAGGAATAGTTTCTAGTGTCATTCCTAAACCTGATTTGTTAAAATAAGGTCTTTGTATTGAAAGAATTCTATCTAGCTTTTTAGATCCTTTTGAAAACCTTTTTGAGATATTTGAAATATCTTCTTTAAAAAAAAATTTTGTTTTCCTTCGAAAGAGAATCTGCATTTTCTTTCAAGACAACAAAATTTTTGTCTAGATCTTCAAATTTTTCTTTCCAAGAAATTTCATGTTGCTTCAGTTTGGAATTTTCTTTTTTTAGTTCGGAAAATTCTTTTAAGAGATACCTTGAAGTTAAGACAGAGTTCATCAATATACTTTGAAACTTTAGTAGAAATTTTAAAATTACTAACCTCGATTTCCTTATCTAAGTCTGAGTCTGAATCTGTTTCAGAGTCTGAGACTGATTCTGAATTTGCCATTAAACAAATGTTGGCATATTCTTCATCACTCTCTTCACATTCAATATCGCTCCATTTCTCTGCTTTGAGAGCCTTTTTGAATTTCTCTGTATTTCCCTTCTTTTTCTTCAATAAATGACAGTTGGGTCCGATGTGTCCTTTTTTCTTGCATTCAAAGCAAATCACATCTTTGTTGGTATCATTGTCTTCAGTTGATTTATTCTGAAATCTTTGAGTAATCTGTTTCCTCCAGTTGTACTTTCTTCCTTTTCTATTTAACTTTCTAAACTTCCTAATCATGAGTGCTAATTCTTCATCATCCAGGTCATCTTCTGGATCTGTAACATCAGAATCATCATTAGACTTTAAAACAATTGACTTCTTACCTTTAGGATCTTCTTCCTCATTGATTTGCTCCACTGCATAAGATTGAAGTGTGCCCACTAATTCGTCTATTGATAGAGGCACGATCCTTTGTGTTTCTTTAATGGAAGTCTTAATGTGATTCCAGTCTTTGGAGAGTCCTTGTAGCAACTTGTTGACTTTCATCTACCTTGAGATTGGTTGTCCATGATATGCAAGACCATTTCAATCTCTGTAAAACGACTGAACATATCAGTGATGGATTCTCCTGGCTTCATTTTAAATGATTCATACTGTCCGAGTAGAATGTTGATCTTTGTTTCTTTAACTCGATCAGTTCCTTCATAAGTAACATGCAACCTGTCCCAGACTTCTTTTGTTGTTTTACAAGATGAAATTCTATTATACTAGTAGGAGATAAGTCACAATATAAAGAGTAGGTAGCTTTAGCATCAAGAGCTTGTCTCTTGGTTATGTCTACTTGTGTCATCTCGCTAGCATCTCCCACTTCCTTTCCTCTTTCTGAAGTTGATGTATTTGTAGGAATAATTCCTTTTTCTACCACATCCCATTCCAGGGGATCTTTCGATCTTAGGAATGCTTTCATCTTGTTCTTCCATACATTGTATTCCTTACTATCAAAGTAAGGAGGTCTAGTGTTGCTTTGACCTTCAACCAATCCTGGAGCCAAAATACTAGCCATAGATCTTTAGCTTAAGAAGTAAAACACTTCAACAAATAAGCACACAGGCTCTGATACCAATTGAAAGAGCTAGTGAGTACACCTAGAGGGGGTGAATAGGTGTAAATACAAATTTTCGCAGGACTTAATGAAAGTAAATTGATTTTAGAAGATGTTAGACATTAAGCGTATTTCAACTTAAACAAATAGACAAGCAGTAAATAAAGGTAAGAAGTTCAGGGAAAAGAGAATATGAACACATGGTTTATAGTGGTTCGGCTTAGACCAAGCCTATGTCCAATCTCCTCACTGACAGCCTATTGGCTAGATTCCACTAAGTATCAAAAAAGATGTTACAACTTGTGATCTCGACTATCACAGTGATGAGTCTCTATCGAACTCTCACACAGTCTCACTAAGAGTTTCTCTCTTCTATATACAATGTATTGCTCGATGAATGAAAAAGCAAGAGACTAGAAAGCTTCAGACTTTGGAATTCTCTCTCAAGCACACCTTGAACAACTGAAGAGTCAATCCTTAAATACTCCTTCATGCCTTCTTGACCGTTGACACTTTCTAAAGGAGTTCTTTCAATCTACCCATTGGACAGAATCAATTAAGGTGATCTCGAGTTGTTGGATAATTTGTGTTGAAAGCCCGTCAATCCTGTTCGCCCATACAAATCATGATCTTGAGTTTCCATAAGTAGAACCTTTCAAGTTTAGCTCGCCTTTCAAAGATCTTCATATCGGAGTAGTTTCCAATAAGAATAATCAATCAAGTAAATGTAAAATCCAGCTATAAGATCTTCCAATAATCATGCAAAACGAAACTTTGAAGATAGTCTTGCATCTAGATAATAATCCTACAATTTGAATAGTCTTCATGCTTCAGTCTCGAACTTTGAGATTAAAATCTGACGGTCTGTTGGTCTTCAGACTTTGACGATAAAGTCTTGAGATCTTCAAGTATAGACTTTGGAAATATTTTGTCAACTTCAAAATAATAAAGGAGTTTTCTAACACAGGTACCAAAGAAAAAGGTAAATAAATGGTACCTTGATAATGGACACTTGAGGCACTTGACAAGAGATCCATCTGAGTTTGACGAAATCTCAAAATTCAATGGTAGAAGTGTATCCTTTGGTGGCAACAACAAAGGAAAGATAATTAGCAAGGGGACAGTCAAAATTAGAAGTCACACAATTAAGGGTGTTTCTTTAGTCAAAGGTCTGAATTATAACCATCTCGCATCAGTTAACTTTATGACGTCGGCTTCGGAATTTGTTTCCAAGAAGACAAGTGCTCTGGAACAAGTCAAGACAACAAGCAATCCTTCATAGGGAGCAAGCATGGAAATATATATCTATTAGACATAAAGTCTGATGATATACAATGCCCGGTATCCATCAAAGACGAGTTGGACCTTTGGCACAAGAAACTTGGGCACCTCAGCACCAAGCAAATCCAAAAGCTGTCAACAACGAAGCTCAAATGAGGGTTACCAAACGTTAGAATTGAAAATTTTGAATCTTGCTTAGTGTGTGCTCTTGGAAAATAGGTAAGGAGTACCTTCAAACCCATTAATTATGTTACCACTAAACGTGCTTTCCAATTTCTTCATATGGACATCTTAGGACCAACAAGAACTCAAAGCTTTGGAAGAAAAAGGTATTGTCTAGTCATTGTTGATGACTACACCATGTATACTTGGGTTTTCTTTCTCGCACATGAGCATGAAACTTTTTCATATTTCTCAAAATTTGCAAAAAGAATTCAAAATGAAAAGGGTTATACTATTTCTTGCATTAAAACAAATTATGGGGGTGAGTTTGAAAATCAAAGTTTCTCTTATTTTTGTGTCGAAAATGGATTTGAGCATCAATTTTCGACTCCCTACACTCTCGAACAAAACAGTGTTGTAGAGAGGAAAAATCGTTCTTTGCAAGAAATGACAAGAACTTTTTTAATCGAAAGCAAAGTTACATCATATTTTTGGGCAGAAGCTGTTGCTACCGCCTGCTACATTATAAATCGTATTTTTCTTAGACCTTCTTAGGAGAAAACTCCCTATGAACTTTTCAAAGGCAAAAAACCAACCATATCATATTTTCGAGTATTTGGCTGTAAGTGTTCTATTCTTAAGAATGCTAACGATCAACTTGGAAAGTTTGATTAAAAGTCAAATGAAGGAATTTTCTTACGATATTGGTCCACTAGTAAAGCCTTCAGAGTTTACAACAAGAACTCTCAAATGGTGGACGAATAAATCAATGTGAAGTTTGACAAGAATAGTAAAGGTACTGTAGAAGAGCTTGAACATTCCCAACAATAGGATTCTCTTCAGCAATTGCAAGATCTTCAGAAGTTATCAGTATCAGACGTTACCACATCTGATGAACCTAAGAAGCAATCTAACAAAGAAGAAATTCCCAGATCTAAGGACAAATACAACAAAAACTAGAAACACAAGTCCAGTCACCCAAAAGACCTCATCATTGGGAATATTGAAGACAAGCTTGGAACAAGATCAACTCTGAAAGATGCTATCAACACTTTAGCACTCATTTCAGAAGTTGAGCCGAACGGGATTGAGGAAGCTCTCTCAATGAAAGCTAGATAGAAGCCATGCAAGAAGAGTTACATCAATTTAAACTAAATGAAGTTTAGAACTTGTACCAAGGCCAAAAGATCATCTGGTGATTGGAACAAAATGGGTTTTTAGAAACAAGCTGGATGATAAAGGTAAAGTCATAAGAAACAAGGGAAGGCTTGTGGCTAAAGGCTACTCTCAGGAAGAAGGAATCGATTACGATGAGACATACACTCCGGTAGCAAGGTTAAAGGCTATCAAACTTCTACTCACTTACACTTGTTTTCATGATTTCAAACTTTTCCAAATGGACGTGAAAAGAGCGTTCTTGAACGAATTCATTAAAAAGAATGTGTTAATAGAACAACCTCCTGGATTTGAAGAGCTTAGAAAGTTTGATCATGCTTTCAAACTGAAGAAAGCATTGTATGGTTTGAAACAAGCCCCCAGAACTTAGTACGAAAGACTCAGCAATTTCTTTATCCGGAATGGTTTTGTCAAAGGTAATATGGACACTACATTCTTCATAAGAAGAGAAGGTAAAGATATTCTGTTAGTACAAGTTTATGTTGATGATATTATTTTTGGATCATCTAATGAAAGTATTTGCGAAAAGTTCTCGAGACTAATGCAGGATGAATTCGAGATGAGTATGATGGGTGAACTAACTTTCTTTCTTGGGCTTAAAATTAGACAATGTCACGACCTGACCTCATCGCTTGCCTCAGGGGGTAAGGGAAAAGGTCAGATTTAAAGACACTTGGACATGAAAGTTCCCTGACGGTTCGCATCCACAAAGGCGTCATCACCTCGCCTTTCAAGATGAACTATTTGTGAGTTCTCTCGCACATGGTCGCAAATTCTCCGAAGCTCGTACCTCGTGCGACAACAAAAGGTGTCGTGCTCCATACCCATATGGGTGACACACCTTGAAAGAGTAGGTCGAGTGCGGATATCAGATTTCGGGATACCTTCACTATAACATCCTCAATACCGAGCCCATAAGGATTGGCCATAAGGTCATAAAAAGGATCGACCATGGGTAATTGGCCATGGATCGATCGGCTTGATCGGCAAAGAATCACGAATCGGTCATGGTCCAACCGACCGACCGACCGGTCACGAATTGGTCGAGGTGTCGGCCATGAATTTCTACCTACCATACCAATGGGATAGGATCACCAGCTCATAAGATGACTTTTTGATCACGAGAATTGGTCATGGGATGATTTTGGATCGGCGGATGATCATGATCGGTCATAGTGCCTGGCCGCGGGTGATTCCACCCAGCTATGCAACAATACACAAACAATCCAACTCGATCAAATGCAATCGTCTTCCGATCAAAAATGCATTGTGACAACCCTCGACCCATTGGGATCACCACGGCATTTCCTTGTCCTTATTATTCTTTTCGCTACGGAAGCATTTATCAACTTATCCCATCATAACTTAAAACGACGCACACAAAAGATGAAACCAAGCACTTTTATTTATTTATATTTTCAGACGACTCCGGTCAGTACATCAAGACCAAAAAGTCCCCCTTTTTAGCTAACCCAAAATTTTGTCCGGACCCCCTGCAATCTATTCACACGATCGTCTTCATATCACGTCTTCATTGTCCAAAAATGCCATCATCCTTCCCCGGGTCCTCCGCCTACTCGACCCCATTCGAATCGTCGTCATCGTCATTCGGAAGTGGAAGCGGCCCCACTGTACGACCATTGACTTGGGCGTATAGCGCTATGAACCCCATCAGCACGAGGCCCGTAGTGAGATTGACGTCCATTATTAGGATCACCGTAATCTGGATGAACGTGACATCCGGAAAGTCGGGTCCACATGCTCCACCTGATCCCACCTGAGGTTAGTGGGAATGCCATAGAACATGGTGGAAGACGTGGGTTGGAGCGGCATGACTACGTCTATGAAATGTAATAATCCCTCAAGGGGTAAGTACAACCACTCAGCAAATGAAAGCTTGTTAGACCATATTACATAAGTCTACCACTACTCCTCCGATGAGACCTCAAACATGCAACATGAGAAATTGTAATAACTTATATGATCATGACTCTAAATAAATTTCACAAAATAACACATCAAAAGGTAAATAGACATTCAGGACAATTCAATAATCGATTCAACTTTGGTTCTAACTGCGACCACCTTCCAGAGGGACCCGTGTTGATCCCCTCCAGGCATCTCGCATCCCACATGGCATCACGAGGACCTTCGATTTCAGTCCCCGAGCATTTAGAGCGTGTCACGTTACACCTCCAGGCATCTCGCACCCCCATCTGGCATCGCGAGGACCTCTGGGGCTCAATCACATTCCTCAGGCATCCAGAGGGCACTATTCTCACGCCCCTCCAGGCATCCCAACACCCGGGGCATCGTCACCACAGTGGACTGACGACATCAATATCAATTCCATCCACGGTGCAGCACCTACAGGTTTTATTTTCGCCATCCCACAAACCTATACTGAACCACTTCTAGACGCATAAGACCGAATCCAACACTCTAGCCAGAGCTTGTATTATTCTATAGCCGACTCAATTACAACGACTCGCCCAAGGGAATTCTAGCATCCAAATCCTAGACAAAACAGAGCCGATCATCCTAACATTACAGTACACACCAATTGACCTCAAGTCCGAACAAGGCTGTAACGAGACTGGACCGACCAGCAAAGACTCAACCATACAAAAATCAGTACCAACCATTCTACGATTGTTAGGACCCACGGCTTCACACCCAAACTAGTACCGACCATGCTGACGGTCGTCACATGCACTATATGGCGGATCAACACCGAATCCAACTCAAACTCGCCTAGGACATAACCGAGTACCCAATAACTCGAGGCATCCGAGCCAAATTTTTGCTCAAAGTCTAGAATAACATCCGAGTAAGGCAGCATCACGCAATATAGAACAACAGGACCTCACTTGCCTCAAATCCACGAAATGCGAGCGGCGGGTGCGGCTGGTGGCGATACAGCGGGGGCTGAATGGAGGCGCGACGGCACGGTCTCCGGTTAGCAACAGGAATAGGTGTGACAGCAGTGTGACGAGGCGATGCACATGACTGACTTCAGTGAACAGGGCAAAATACAACTATGAGGGTTAAGAAGAAAATGTTTCTCAGCTATAGACGTTCTTGGACGAAGAAGCGTGAAGGAAAAGTGAGGAACGGTCCTCTTTCTTCTATGCTTCATCTCCTCTGCCGGTTGACTTTCTGGGTCAGCTTTTCTTCAACGTGCGTGGCAAAAAAAGAAGGAAACAGCTCCTGCATATGTGTCTTGGCGTGAGGGTTTCTTTCCCCTGCTCATGCCATCTTGTTCCTTCATGCAGGAATGTGGCAGCTTGCTAGTCAAGGTCTTCAAGTTGTTGTCCAGCAAAGGGGAAGAAACGTGGTTGCTTGCTGGGTCAACATAGAAGGAAGAACGTGGCTCCACACTTGAGTCAACAAATTTCTCCCTTGTTGACTACCGAGGGAAACGATGGTGTGGACATGTGGGCTGAAGAATTTTCAATCTTTTCTTCAGTAGGTATGCGTATGCATGGGTTGAAAACAACTTGCGTGAAATTGATGAAGAGTTTACATGGGACTCGGCTTAGCGACGTGGGCGGAGATGTAAACACCGGTCTCGTTCATGGCATTTCGTGAAGAAAATTTTGCCTAAGGTGATGGACTTGGTGATGATCGAGTTGTCACAATGCGGCAAAGATGTGATGATGAGGTGGTGCCGCGGGGACGTGATGAGACATGACGGTCCTGTACGAGAACAGTGGCCGTGAATGGTGTCAACGACGTAGTCCGATGACAAACTTGTCGACACGGCATGGATCGTTACGTACTTGAGGCTCGGCGAAATCCGAATATCACATCATTTTTTATTTAATTCTTAGTGATCAAAACGGAATCTCGAATTGGTGATGTCCAATCATGGATCGGTAACACACCGACCATGAACCCTACCGGTAGATCGAGTGCAGACCACAATGAACCCAGGGATAGACCCGGCTATTCCATCACTAATTCTAAGGTCCATGAGTGCCTTGGCTTAGTGTTAGGCCATGGGTAGTCTTAGGATTGGTCTCGAACTGATCAAAGGACAACCAACCCCATTGGCCTACCCACCGTCTAAAGGAATGGTTTGGGCGAATATGGGACGTAATGGCCGAACCTCAGGTGTACATTATTCAATTTTTCAAGGTATATCTAATGATCCCTTCTCCGGCCCCAAAATCAACTTGGATGATAGAATTCTCTAGACCGCCTTTTTGAGGAAGGAAAGAATAAAGTAGAGAAAATTCTAGAATACCTTCATTAAATGAATGAGATGAGATGTCCCTTGACTTTTCAAAGGTCATGATGGAGGTCAAAAATATCTTTGAAGTTCTAGAAAAGACGGCACACACGTGGACCAATTGGAAGGCGATACACAAACCCCTCAATTAATGCCCTACGAATCTAGATGTCGAGTTGGCAACCTAGATGCCGTCATCATTAAACTTCATGTAATGCTCATTAAATGTCGGGTGTAGGTGGACCAATAAGAATAGAACTTAGTGGAATATCCTAGAAGGCCAAAACTTAGAAAGCAAGTTCTGAATTTAGGCATGTGCTAAATATCCAAACCCCATGATTAACTAAATCTAAGCATTTAATAAAAATGGTAAATCATTGGCTTAGGTGTCCATGAAAGATATGGTCATCATTACCATAAGATTTTCCTTAGAGAACAAGTAGGCCAAGTCATAATGGTAATGTATAAATGGTCCAATAGGAATGAAATAAGTGAGCCTTCAATCATTACATTAGGCCATTAGGTGTGCCACCTTTTAAAATAGGCATGACATATTGCAGCTTAGGCTTGCCACCTAAGTATTCTAGGCGGGCCACTTGGAGAATTGGGAATAGACCGCTTGGCTCGGTAATGATGACACCGAGTAGTATAAATAGGAGGAGCCCTTCCTCATTTTCATCACCTTGTCATCCATTTCCTCCTCCTTCTCCTTTTCTCAGCCTTGCATCCTCAATCCATCAAGCTATATAAGTTGGTCCTCGAGGTTTGCCAAGGTAAGTAAGATCTCTATGTCTCCTCTAGGGTGGTAGTCTCCATCGTCAAGTCTAGTTAGGTGCTCACTCGTCAAGCCGTGGATAGGATGTTGGATCTTTTGTATGGTTTTGCTCATTTTGTGCTAGAACGTGTGCTTGAGTAGTTCATGCTCAGAATGAGGCCGAGGTTCGTTCGAATTGAGTTCATCGCAAGGCAAGGTCGCCCCAAGCCATAAAGCCTTGGTTTCGGCATAAATAGAATGTCGGGTCCAAGCCTCGCTTGGTGCGGGAATCACCTAAGGCCACAAGGTTCCAAGTCGACATTGAGGCGTGTCGATATTATGCCTTGATCGGTACGGGGATCACCCAAATCCACGAGGTCTTGATAAGGCACTAAGCATGCCGATTTCCATAGTCCAAGTGGACATGGGGACTTTGTTCTTGGCATTGGATCAAACCGTGAGCCGAGGTCATTCTCGATACATATGCATTCACGTCGGGTCGGAGCCGAGGTCCATCAAGCTTAGGATCGTCACTAAAGCAAGGTGTACCCAAGCCTCGAGGTTTTGGTTCGGCATTGAGGCATGCCATTTTAGCCTTGTCCGGTGCGAGGATCAGCGCTAAGTGATTGATTCATGTTACAGACCAAAGATCATTCCCCACATGTTTGCTAGTGAAGTATAAGAAACTCACGGCACACACGAATGAATGAGCACACCTTCAGGCCATGCATGTGTTGACTAAGAGAAAAGATTAGAATCGGCTTGTATGATGCATTTGTGCATGCACTTAAAAAGGAAAAAGTGCCTGTCGCCACACAGCATTGGCGGTGATGCCTCGTTCATTGAACGAGATGCCTCGGTTGAGCTAGAATGCCTGGGTCTTGAACCCGGAAGCCTTGGGAAGCTAGCCCCGAGAAGCCTCGGTCAAGCCAAGATGCCCTGATCGACCCAAGAAGCCCAACAAGAAGCTAGAAGCCCCAGTCGAGCCGGGAGGACCTAGTCGAGCCAGGACAACGCTAAATGAATTTGCATGAGTGCCCGTTATGCATAAGCATGATATGTTGATATATTTATTGATAAGCCAAAGGTAAGTATGTATTGAAGCATGTTGCGATGAACATCTACATGTAGTCAAAGGTAGCAACAAGTTTGCTATTGATCTGCCATCGACACTATTTGCAAGTGTTGTACTTGCTAAACTTTGATGATGAGATGCTTTCCTAGTAGAAAACTATGAATTTTACTTACTGAGTTTCCCCAAAACTCAACCCTTATCTTTCAATCTTGTAGACATGGAAGTCTCACATCAGATTTGGGAGCTGCAGTCACGCTAGAGGAGATAGGATTTCCCTTGGCCTATGTGGAAAACTTATACTGTGATGAGAAAAGAAAAGAGGGCCCATAGAGTAAAGGCTTGTAAAAGCAGTTATAATATAAATCAGCATGTTTTGTGTGATGTATGTCCCAATCTTCCAATTGTTGTTTATCCAGGGAGTTACTTATTCACGTTTCTGCATGTGCATGATGCAAGATAAAAAGAATCGAGACGGCGACAAGCCTGGGATGTTGCGAAAATAACCCTTGCTTCTCGAGACCCTAGAGATGGAGTTGGGGTCGTTACATTTACCATAGTAGCCCTCCCACTAGTACTCTCTTTCCTAAGGATGGCGTCACTTCATCCATTAGGAGCCTTCCATAGTAGGTATGCTAAACTGTGGTGTACCTCATCAAGGTCTATACCCTTCACAACGGATTTAGTTTTATTCGATATAGTTGTTTAATATAACCTAATAAAGATGGGAGTCGCCACTAGCCTCATTTTTTAGGGGGTCGGCTAGAAAACCCAATCGAGTTGTCCCTCAATTTCTACGCAACTAGATATCTAGATTCGAGGATTTGGGTTATGCTAATATTTCTATTAACGCCCTTTCAATACCTAACAGTATGTTGTGTTACTTAAGGTGTCCATGCATTTCCTTTGACTTTTTCAGGATCATTGAGCCTAAACTAAGTGATCGTGCGTGGATGGTCATTTTCATGCAATTCTATCTCTAAGAAAAAGAAAAGGAAATCACACAAATGAATTTAAAGGATGAGACGGTACGTAAATAACTAAGTAGACAATTATAGGGGAAATAGTGAACTTGACATGCAACCCTAAACATCGAGCAAAAATAAAATGCGAAAAGTAAAACCCACACCTCGTCAGGTGTTTATACAAATGAAGAACCCGAAACATATATCGGGAAAATAGGTACAAAAAAATATGATCGGAATGGAGATCGACCTTCACCATTTCCATGTCTTGGTGAGATTCCACCTCCAAGGGCCTAATCTATTTCTAAACTAAGTACATACAATAGAAAGAAACGGTTATTCATAACAAAATAGTAAAAAACACAGGAAATGATGAACAACAACCAAACAAATGAAATCAGATGCACAAATGAACAATTAGGGCCGCGGGGTCAGCCTTTACAACTCATGCATCCGTCCCTCTAGACGCTTACCTAATTCATTTTTATGACTTACATCTATTAGTGGTCATTTGTGTTCACGCATGGCCAATAATGCTTATAAGTCTCTAATATGTGTTTTAGGTGAATCCGAAGGTTTACTCATGGAATCAAGCATCGCACCTAACATACATCTAACAACCACATGTATCAACTAGAATTAAATATGCATGTAGGCCCTTGGGCGTTATTTCCCAAATAATCAATCGATTTGAGTGAACCGTCGGCTAGTCACTTATTCAATGAGCATGTGCCAACCATAATCATAGGCATTTCTAAAAATGGGATGGTTTCACGCATGTGTGTGGTTCATATGATGCTTCAAAAGATTCGGATGTGTTTGAAACGTTGAGAAAGGAAAATGATATTTTTAGACAAAGGAACGTCTTGGCTATGGAACGCATTAAATTGTCAAAGTTAGTATGAGGCTCGCATATCATGTACTCACAAACATCGTAGACATTTTAAATACAGTCCAAATCTTGACAATCTCAATGTCAAATAAGGCATTTAAAAGAAGCTAAAACATTTAATGTCGGAAGCATCACGTGTACCAAAGGCCTTTTGACATGCAAAAACGACATTTCAAATCAATGTTAAGGAAAATGAGATCAAAAGATCAATTCATTTATTGCAAATTTTTGACGATGAAGATTAAGGAATTTGAAAAATATTTCATGAAGACAATGAGTCCCAATTCTATATGCAAGCCATCCTAAAAAATCTAGATAGACAATCACAGCAAAGATTTACAACAAAACATTTCAGACATGACAAGCCAAATCAACAAAATTGAAAGGAACCCATTCTCGATTTTTCCCTAAGAAAATTACACAATGTGCATGACATCATAAGGTATAGCTTTCATGAAGAAAGTTTCCTAAGAAGAGATAAGCATGAATTTACAAAAATCCAACAATGCACGTCATTGCATCAGGAAATTGACAAAACAGCAGGACATTATGCTATTGCAACTGAGATTGGACCTACCAAACAAGATAAAAAAATCATGAAATTTTGACCACAATGAAGATAAAAATGTAACGATCAAAGTCACTGAGGGTCCGAGTCAAGAATCCCTACCAAAAAATTCACACAAAAATAAAAACAGTCTATCTGAAGAAGGGTAAAACGGGGGTGTCGAATTTATCCTAAGTCAAAATTCTAGCCTAACTTGGAAAAAAAGAAAAGTGGGTCTAACAACAAGAAAATTGCACAAAACTAGCGGCATTTAAAAGGTCTAAACGAGCCCTACGAATTCCTAGAAGGGTCTGGGTTCAATCAAGGTCAATTCAGTGTTCAAAAATCAACATTTGTAAAAGTGCGCATATCAGCCATTAACAAATTAGAAAATAGTATGCATTTATGACTTTTAAAGTCACTTAACAATGCATGAGTCGCATGAAATTTGCATACAACGAAGGATTAGATATGGCAAATAATTTGAGTAAACATCTAACCTAGGTCGGGATGCAAAAAAATTATATAAGTCATTGGCAATGCAAAATGACTTAGATGACGTGCTTGACGTTTTTCCAATGCAACTAGTCTAATTAACACATAAAATTCACATACCAAATGACACTCAATCAATTCACACCATATATTTACATGAACCTTGTAACACGTATTTCAAATGTCGAGAAAGCATTGATGCATGATTTGGCCTTTAAGAGATCTTAATGAATGCATTTTCGTACACTCACGATAAACCTATGATCTAGCCTCAACATCACAGAACATGCTTGATTTCGATTACCTAAGGACATGCAATATCTAACGAAAAATTTGACATGTAGAAAGCGCAATGACAAGCATTTTTTGTTAAGATATCGAAATCTAATTGAGATCACATGAACTTTGGTCAAAATAGCAAAACAGATGTATAACATGAAATGTCCTAATTACAACAAAACCTTAATTTATTTGAGCATGCAATTGACACACCAAACGACGAGTGATCCACATGAATCTTACTTTTCTAGAATCCTAAAAACATGCATTACAAGTCCAATGAAGGATATGAAACCCAATTAGTTCATCTAGAAGCTCAATTTCACTCATATTCCGTTCGGATTAGGTGCATGGCCGATTGACCTAAGCTCAGTTTTAAGCGATTTTGACTGACCAAAACATAACCAAAAAATCTAGAAAAATGTATGTCATGAACAAGAAAATTTTGAACAAATCTTGTGAAGGAAAATTTTTCAGAAATCAATCATAAAAATCAGCTCAAAAATCGAAATAAGAATAGAACCACAAAACCGACCTAAACTACTGCAGAATCAAGCTTTTTCTGAGGTGTTTTCCGAGGATCAAACGATCTCCATTTGAGGTGTGTGACCTATCAAATCAAAGGTCTCGGAGTCTATTTTCTATATCTAGAATGAGTCAAGATCAAATATGTGGCATCCCAAAATTCATGACGACCTCTAGTTACATTAAAGTCTATGAATAGGTGATGGAAGTACCATCAAGTTATTTTATAGCCATTTAATCCATAATTTGCAATAAGATTTATGGCCAAGCTTTTAATGGATAATTATGTGATAGGAAAGAAAATTCTATCATTGGCCATGTGCATTATAAATTGGAATTTATGGATTTGTGACTACAAGTTTTATGGCCTTATTATTATTATGCAATTAGGTATTTATTTAAATGAGGATTAAGATGGATTACCAAAAATAAATATGGGCCATTTGAGTTTAGACTTTAGGCCCAAGTGTGTTGGCCTAAAGTGGGCCAAGAAGCCCGGCCCAAGGAGCCCATCAAGTGGTCGACCAAGCTGACCCAAGCCCGGCCCATTGAAGGCCCATCATGTGCATGGCAAAAATGCCAAGTGGCAAGAAAAGCTTGCCAAGTGTTGCCCCTTTGTAACCAAGTGTCCCTCCATGAAAAAATGGGAGCATGCAAGGGTTTTAATTTGACTAAAAGGAAAAGGGGGAGGGGGGATTTCGACCAGAAGAGAGAGAAGAGAGAGAGAGAGAGAGAGAGTACCGTCCAAAGAGAGAAAGAGAGAAAGAGAGGAAGAGAGGAAGAGGAGACGCCGTCGAGCCCGCCTAGTCCCGCCGTCGTTCTTGCTGTCTTTTCTTTGAATTGAGGCAAGTGAAGTCCTAAAACCTACTCTTTGCATTGATGTGTGTAGTTGTAGTAGATGGTAAGTCTTGGTTGTGATAGATGGGATGAGATTTCGGAGCTTTGAAGAGAGATTCGTTGGTCATGCATGCTGATTTCGGAAAGACCAGTCCAACCGTCCGCGAGTTTGTGTGTTGCATGTGACTTTTAGTTGGAATCTTGTTTCAACCTCTTCATGAAAGTTGTATAGAACATCTTGAAGTATAACATACTAAAATTTGAGACAAAATGGACAAGTATTAAGGGATGAAACCCTTTTTCTACGAAAACATTAGATCTGGAAACTGTTTTGTTGACCTCTTGGTGATTTCGTGTGTTGCATGTGACTTTTTAGTTGGAATTCCACTTCGACCTCTTCATGAAAGTGGTAGAGAACATCTTGAAGAATAACATACTGAAATTTGAGATAAAAAGAACAATTATTTCTTGGTGAAACGATTTTCCTTTGGAGAGACTAGATCTGGAATTCGTCGTGATGACCTTCAGTGGTTTCGTGGTCTGTAAAGTAACTTTCTTGTTGAAATCTCACTTTTATCTCTTAACTAAAGTTGTAGTATACTTTTTGAGGTAGAACATATCAAAAATTTAGGGGAAATTAACGAAAATAGGTCGGTCAAACCGTTGTCTTTTGAAGAAACTGGATCTGGGAAAAACGCTGCTTCGACCTAGTATGATTTCGGGATTTTTATAAAATCATACAGTTAAAATTTGATAGTATGTCCTTAATAAAAGTTGTAGGTAATATTCTGAGGAACAACATACTGAAATTTTAGAGTAAATTGACCAGTAATTACCAAGGAAACCATTTTTCTTCAACACGGGTAGATCTGGAAAAACGATACCGAGAATAGGAAAAGTAAATCGATTTTATGTTTTAATCCAGAACGAATTGGACTACGATTTCTTCATGAAACTTGTACTTCTAGGTCTTAAATACAGCATGTCCAAATTTTAGAATCTTCTGAGTTTATTTAAGGGATTAATCGAAATTGTTTTCAAAACTGTGCATGGATGATGTTAAAATCCTTTTTTTCGGTGATTCATGGACCTGTACGTATTCTGTGAAGCCTTGTTTGATATGGTGTTCTTCACGAAATGTGTTTCTTAGATCTGATCTACATTGTGGTAAATTTTCAGAATTTATTTCCATCGTTTACTAATTTTCTAGAATTTTTCATGAATAGCACGCATCCTGTTTAAGCTGGAAATTGTTTTATTTACTGTTTATTGGATTTATTATGTAAATCATGATATCCTGGATTATTACTCGTGCAATGACATGATGACATCCATACATTTCATATGACATCAAAGGATTGATGGATTTTCATGAACTCAATGAAGTTTCAGAACCATTGCATCAAATGATACTTTTCCCAAGGCATATTATATGATTTTAAAAAAGGCTGTTGTCAAATCATTGGCATTGTTGCATCAAATGTGAAATTGAAAATGAGATGTATGGGAATATGCATTGTGGTGATGAGAAGGCCGTCGGAGGTGTGAGCCGACGATGCCCCGGGAGTGTCGGGATGCCCGGAATGTGGGGGTGCCGGATGCCCGGTGGCCTAGTGGCGTAATTCCGGAGGGTCCTCGGGAGTTTTGAGATGCCCGGTGGTATACGGTACGTAATTCCAGAGGGGGAATCCTGGTGGTATGTCGGTACGTAATTCCGGAAGCCCCGGAGGTTTGTGCCCGGGGGGATTCCTCGTGATGCTAGTTGGGATGCGAGATGCCCGGAATGTGGGGGGCCGGATGCCCGGTTGTATTTTGAATACATGCCCGGAGGTTCCTTGTGATGCCTGGTTGGGTGCGAGCGATGAATTGTGGGATGCAAACATTGGTCCCTGGAAAGAAAAACTGATGAGATCCTTGTGAAAGATAAGAATTGAAAATGAATCATGTGCATGGGTGTATGCATATGGCATGATGCATGATCGGCTTATGAAAATAAATTGATGCTATTTGATATTGAAAATGCGATCATGAAGGCATGAATGGATCTCATGGTGATGTATGCTTGATAGCATGGATGATATGAATCATGGTGGTATATGCACGATGGCATGGTGAGATATGCATGACTGCATGGTGGTATATGCACATATGGCATAGATATGCATGAATGTTTGATGATGAGTGCGTAGTGGTATATGCACGTATGGCATGGTGATATATGCATGAATGCTTAATGATGAGTGCATGGTGGTATATGTACATATGGCATGATGATATAAGCATGGCTGCAAGGTAAGTTATGCTTGAATGCATGGACGATATGTGCTTTGTATGATGCCTTGATTGTTCTGTTTGATGCATTGAGTAGTTTGGTGGATCTTTACTGCTAAGTGATTGTACTCACCCCTTTTGGGGATTAACATTTCAGAATAGATAAGATACCTCTGCCGCCACTGCCACCAGTAGATGGATCAAGTGGTTGGATATGACCGCGAGGAGGAGGATAGCAAAGGAAGGAACTTTTGGACGCCGACACCGATCGATGGACATTAAGTATACGATGTTGGAGGAGATGTCGGTCATCTTTTGAAGTATAGCCAAGTATAGAAAACTATGGCATTTTGATGTACCGATGAATGATGTCCATCTGGTTTAAGTAAATAAAAGTGTTTGGCTTTTACCTATAAATGTTTAGTTGGTGTGCATCGTTTTTGAATATAGGGAAGGGAGTTGTTGGATATGCTTCCGTTATATGAATTGCGCAAGGGACCGATCTAAAAAAAAAATGTAAACCCCCGGGTTGTATGGACCCGCCTGCAATTGAAATGGTATCAGAGTGACATGGTATTAGGGAAAGTGAAAGGTAAGCGAACTGTGGCGACCCTAACGGTTTGGGGGCCGTCGAGGGGTGCCACAATGCTGTGTTGGTATCAGAGCTATGGTCTATTTGGAGTGATAAGGTGCCTCAGATGGAAATGAGGATAGAATGATACACACCATAGGATACTAACTGGAATGATTGACTAACTTTGAACAACGGGTGATGAGTATTCACTCGTAGATCCCTGGTAACTAGTGTGATGTTGCTTTTGTGTGTCAGTAACATTCTATGTTAATTATGTGGCTTTAGTAATAACCTTAATTAATGATCTGACTAGTGACACCGAGTTGCAAATTATTCTTGAGGCAAATGCTTGGAAAATTGCGGGAAAGTCATGGTGCGAGCCGGAAGTGCTCATCCATCGAGGGTGAAGCCTCGCTACAAGGGCTAAACCCGAATGGAAGATATCCTGCAGGCTTTGGCTAATATTGGAAATCTGATGGAAAGACAAGCGCAGCAACAACCCGGAGTGGAACGTCGCCCTCAAGGACTGGTGGAACAATTCCTGAAGTTGGAACCACCTAAGTTTAGTGGACTGGGAAGTCCTAAGGAGGCGGAGCATTGGATTGATGGAATAGAACGGATTTTCCGGTTGTTGAACTGTAGCGATGCTGAGAACATAGTTTTAGCAGAGTACCTACCAGCTAGAGGGAAATGCAAAGTTTTGGTGGAGAGGTTCGAAGGATACAATCTTTCCACCAGGTACTGATGTGAACTGGGATGAGTTTGTTAGGGCTTTCAATAGGAAGCATTTCTCTGATTGTGCTAAGGATAAGAAGATCACTGAATTTGTCCAGTTGGAACAAAGGGAGCTGACAGTGGATCAGTATGAGGCAAAATTTTCTGAACTGTCTAGGTATGCTCCCATTGATTAAGGATCGTGAGGAAAAAGCTAAGAGATTCGAAGGGCTAAGGACCGATATTAGAAAACAACTAGTGCCTCGAATATAAGGGATTATAATGAGATTTATGAGAGGGCACAGTTGGTAGAGCAAGAGTTAGTGAGAGAGCAATCAGAATCTAAGAGACAGATGACCTTTAATGATATTCGAAGGGGTAAGAGACCTTATCCTGATCAAGGTCAGCCTTGGGAACCTAAGAAAAAGAATAACTTTGGAAATTTTAGAAGAAACTGGAATGGCCCGACTTTTGGGAGAGTACCATACCAGGGTAATTTTTGCCAGAGATGTGGTAGACAACATGGACCAGGATCTTGTAATGGATGTGGGCAAATAGGACACTTTAAGAGAAATTGTCCACGCGATGGGTCGCAGCCGAATGTCAGCTCGGTGCGACAGTGCAACAACGCATCGCTGGACCAAATCCACCAAGGAATCCACAGAGACCACCAGCACAAGGAAGGGTGTATGCGGTCACCCAAGAGGAAGCGAAAGCTTCCGAAAATGTTACCTCAGGTACGATTTCGATAGAGGGATAAGAAGGTATATGCGTTATTTGATATGAGTGGCACATATTCATTTGGTCTGAAAAATATAGATGATTGTGAGAGATAGGAACAAATCTCTAGATATGCCTCTTCGTATTTCTACATCGCTGAAGGACATGTTGTTATCTATGTTAACATGTGAGATGTGTGAGATAACCCTAGGGGAGTGAGATCTGGAAATGGACTTGGTAGTGATAGTTATGCATAACTTTGACCTCATCATAGGAATGAACTAGCTCTGTAAGCAATGGACTAGAATGAATGATCTCCTGAGATAATGCTTGCCTATGCGCTAAGGATAAAACCGTGAGGCTAAGAATGGGATAGGCCAAAGCGGATAATATCTCTGTAAGTTAATCCCTATCGAAACGAGACCCTCTAATGGATGTGTAGTTTGGGTTCGAACCAGGCGAAAGCTGGTGTACCTGTAACGACCCAATCCGATGAGGGCGGGGAGTGGACGCCGAGGTCAGAGGACCTGAACAAAGAGCGGCTCCTGGCAGGCTTCTAGGATGGCAAAAGGGGGCAGGAATGAACTGAACTGGGAAGGCAGTGTTTCTGGGATAATTCTATCAGAGTGGCGCAGCGGAAGCATGGTTAAGCTTGTAGAACTATTGTTTGTGAAAAAGAAGGACATGTACTTTACCCAAAAAAAAAGGGACATGTCGATGCGTTTATGCATTGACTATAGGCAACTGAATCAGGTGACTATTAAGAATAAATATCATTTACCTAAAATTGACGACCTATTCGACCAACTGCAAAAAAAAAAAAAAAAAAAAAAAAAAAAAAAAAAAAGTTCGATCTTTTCTAAAATTGACTTGAGGTCAAGATACCATCAACTAAGGATCAAGAAGGAAGGCATTCCTAAGACCGCATTTAGGACTCACTATGGACACTATGAGTTCCTAGTTATGCTATTTGGATTGACGAATGCCTTAACTGCATTCATGGATTTAATGAATAGGATAGTTAAGCCTTATTTGGATCAAATTGTGATTGTCTACATTTGATGATATCCGATATATTCTAAAGGACCGAAGAACATGCACAAGCATCTAAGCGTAGTGCTGCAAACAAAGCTTAAGAAGTGAATTATGGAGAGTGAGTTATGAATTTGAGGATTAAGTTATGATCATTTGAGCTAAGTAGTGACTTCCTATTAGAGGATCTCATTGGAAGTCTTGATGCATTCCATGGAGGCATTTAGTATTTATAGATTGATCTTGGAAGTCATGAGTTTGAGTGGTCATATGAGACATGAAATTATTTGTGGATTATATGTCGGAACAATAGGTTTAATTGATGAACTTTTAATTTTAGGTGATGATCTTAGTTTGAAAGGGGTTCGATGGAATTAATGGATATGATCAATTGTGGTTATACCTTTCCAAGGTGAAATGGAGAAAGTTCAAGTTGAGGATTTGATGAGTGATTAGTCCAAGTGATGATCCTTTAGGGTGAGACATGAGATATACTCGATGGAAACTAGACGAGTTTTTATTTTGGTGGATTGTCGATATTTGAATTGAATAAGTCCTGGTGGGCTATCGATAGTTGAACCGAATAAATGGTGTTATATTTTAGGCTTGAATCTATGTTGCAGTGAAAGCGTAGTGAATGTCTTTGTTGGACTGAACCAGATGAGTTGTTAATGGTGATGATTTTGATGGTTCTAGGCTTGAATTGATGGTGACAAAGGTATAGGAATAATTCGGCTAAATGGTGTGTTCGATTGAGACCGTTAGATATACTAGAGTGGAAATGAGATCATGTGACGATGGATTTTGTGCAAGGATTATCAAGGACATTAAGTGGTCACGACTCTATCTAGGTGATAGTAGATCGCTTGACTAAGTCTACCCATTTCCTAGCAGTTCACGTAGATTATCCGATGGATAAATTTGTTGATTTATGTGTAAGCCAAGTGGTATGCTTACATGATATTCCCGTAACGATTACATCTGATCGAGACTCAAGATTTACTTCCAACCTTTGGTGAAGTCTTCAAACCGCCTTAGGGACTAAAGCTCCAATTTAGTATTGCTTTTCATCTGCAAACGGATGGACATACAAGAAGAGTGATCCAGACACTAGAGGACATGTTAAGAGCTTGCATCCTTGACTTTAAAGGAAGTTGGGATGAAAAGTTATACCTGGTAGAATTTGTGTATAGCAATAGCTTTCAGAAAAGTATAGGCATGGCTGAGGAAGTACCAGCCTGATCCGAGACTCATACTCGATCATGAAGCTATCAAAGTGGATGAGAAAGTGAGGTACATTAAGGAGCCTGTGCAAGTGCTGGATTGAAAGGAACAAATCCTACGGACGAAGAGAATACCATTGGTTAAGATATTATGGCTACATCATGATGTGGAGGAAGCCACATGGGAAAGTAAAAAATGAAATGAGGGAAAGGTACTCTCACTTATTTCAAGAGACATAGGAAATGTCTAATTTCGAGGAAGAAATTCACTAAGAAGGGGAGAATTGTGGCATCCCAAAATTCATGACGACCTCTAGTTACATTAAAGTCTATGAATAGGTGATGGAAGTACCATCAAGTTATTTTATAGCCATTTAATCCATAATTTGCAATAAGATTTATGGCCAAGCTTTTAATGGATAATTATGTGATAGGAAATAAAATTCTATCATTGGCCATGTGCATTATAAATTGGAATTTATGGATTTGTGACTACAAGTTTTATGGCCTTATTATTATTATGCAATTAGGTATTTATTTAAATGAGGATTAAGATGGATTACCAAAAATAAATATGGGCCATTTGAGTTTAGACTTTAGGCCCAAGTGTGTTGGCCTAAAGTGGGCCAAGAGGCCCGGCCCAAGGAGCCCATCAAGTGGTCAACCAAGCTGGCCCAAGCCCAGCCCATTGAAGGCCCATCATGTGCATGGCAAAAATGCCAAGTGGCAAGAAAAGCTTGCCAAGTGTTGCCCCCTTTGTAACCAAGTGTCCCTCCATGCAAAAATGGGAGCATGCAAGGGTTTTAATTTGACTAAAAGGAAAAGGGGGAGGGGGGGATTTCGACCAGAAGAGAGAGAAGAGAGAGAGAGAGAGTACCGTCCAAAGAGAGAAAGAGAGAGAGAGAGAAAGAGAGGAAGAGAGGAAGAGGAGACGCCGTTGAGCCCGCCTAGTCCCGCCGTCGTTCTTGCTGTCTTTTCTTTGAACTGAGGCAAGTGAAGTCCTAAAACGTACTCTTTGCATTGCTGTGTGTAGGTGTAGTAGATGGTAAGTCTTGGTTGTGATAGATGGGATGAGATTTCGGAGCTTTGAAGAGAGATTCGTTGGTCATGCATGCTGATTTCGGAAAGACCAGTCCAACCGTCCGCGAGTTTGTGTGTTGCATGTGACTTTTAGTTGGAATCTTGTTTCGACCTCTTCATGAAAGTTGTAGAGAACATCTTGAAGTATAGCATACTAAAATTTGAGACAAAATGGACAAGTATTAAGGGATTTTTCTACGAAAACATTAGATCTGGAAACTGTTTTGTTGACCTCTTGGTGATTTCGTGTGTTGCATGTGACTTTTTAGTTGGAATTCCACTTCGACCTCTTCATGAAAGTTGTATAGAACATCTTGAAGAATAACATACTGAAATTTGAGATAAAACGAACAAGTATTTCTTGGTGAAACGATTTTCCTTTGGAGAGACTAGATCTGGAATTCGTCGTGATGACCTTCAGTGGTTTCGTGGTCTGTAAAGTAACTTTCTTGTTGAAATATCACTTTGATCTCTTAACGAAAGTTGTATTATACTTCTTGAGGTAGAACATATCAAAAATTTAGAGGAAATGAACGAAAATAGGTCGGTGAAACCGTTGTCTTTTGAAGAAACTGGATCTGGGAAAAACGCTGCTTCGACCTAGTATGATTTCGGGATTTTTATAAAATCATACAGTTAAAATTTGATATTTTGTCCTTAATAAAAGTTGTAGGTAATATTATGAGGAACAACATACTGAAATTTTAGAGTAAATGGACTAGTAATGACCAAGGAAACCATTTTTCTTCAACACGGGTAGATCTGGAAAAACGATACCGAGAATAGGAAAAGTAAATCGATTTTATCTTTTAATCCAGAACTAATTGGACTACAATTTCTTCATGAAACTTGTACTTCTAGGTCTTAAATACAGCGTGTCCAAATTTCAGAATCTTCTGAGTTTATTTAAGGGATTAATCGAAATTGTTTTCAAAACTGTGCATGGATGATGTTAAAATCCTTTTTTTCGGTGATTCATGGACCTGTACGTATTCTGTGAAGCCTTGTTTGATATGGTGTTCTTCACGAAATGTGTTTCTTAGATCTGATCTACATTGTGGTAAATTTTCAGAATTTATTTCCATCGTTTACTAATTTTCTAGAATTTTTCATGAATAGCACGCATCCTGTTTAAGCTGGAAATTGTTTTATTTACTGTTTATTGGATTTATTATGTAAATCATGATATCTTGGATTATTACTCGTGCAATGACATGATGACATCCATACATTTCATATGACATCAAAGGATTGATGGATTTTCATGAACTCAATGAAGTTTCAGAACCATTGCATCAAATGATACTTTTCCCAAGGCATATTATATGATTTTAAAAAAGGCTGTTGTCAAATCATTGGCATTGTTGCATCAAATGTGAAATTGAAAATGAGATGTATGGGAATATGCATTGTGGTGATGAGAAGGCCGTCGGAGGTGTGAGCCGACGATGCCCCGGGAGTGTCGGGATGCCCGGAATGTGGGGGTGCCGGATGCCCGGTGGCCTAGTGGCGTAATTCCGGAGGGTCCTCGGGAGTTTCGAGATGCCCGGTGGTATACGGTACGTAATTCCAGAGGGGGGGAATCCTGGTGGTATGTCGGTACGTAATTCCGGAAGCCCCGGAGGTTTGTTCCCGGGGGGATTCCTCGTGATGCTAGTTGGGATGCGAGATGCCCGGAATGTGGGGGGCCGGATGCCCGGTTGTATTTTGAATACATGCCCGGAGGTTCCTCGCGATGCCTGGTTGGGTGCGAGCGATGAATTGTGGGATGCAAACATTGGTCCCTGGAAAGAAAAACCGATGAGATCCTTGTGAAAGATAAGAATTGAAAATGAATCATGTGCATGGGTGTATGCATATGGCATGATGCATGATCGGCTTATGAAAATAAATTGATGCTATTTGATATTGAAAATGCGATCATGAAGGCATGAATGGATCTCATGGTGATGTATGCTTGATAGCATGGATGATATGAATCATGGTGGTATATGCACGATGGCATGGTGAGATATACATGAATGCATGGTGGTATATGCACATATGGCATGGATATGCATGAATGCTTGATGATGAGTGCGTAGTGGTATATGCACGTATGGCATGGTGATATATGCATGAATGATTGATGATGAGTGCATGGTGGTATATGTACATATGGCATGATGATATAAGCATGGCTGCAAGGTAAGTTATGCTTGAATGCATGGACGATATGTGCTTTGTATGATGCCTTGATTGTTCTGTTTGATGCATTGAGTAGTTTGGTGGATCTTTACTGCTGAGTGATTGTACTCACCCCTTTTGGGGATTAACATTTCAGAATAGATAAGATACCTCTGCCGCCACTGCCACCAGTAGATGGATCAAGTGGTTGGATATGACCGCGAGGAGGAGGATAGCAAAGGAAGGAACTTTTGGACGCCGACACTGATCGATGGACATTAAGTATACGATCGTTGGAGGAGATGTCGGTCATCTTTTGAAGTATAGCCAAGTATAGAAAACTATGGCATTTTGATGTACCGATGAATGATGTCCATCTGGTTTAAGTAAATAAAAGTGTTTGGCTTTTACCTATAAATGTTTAGTTGGTGTGCATCGTTTTCTGAATATAGGGAAGGGAGTTGTTGGATATGCTTCCGTTATATGAATTGCGCAAGGGACCGATCTAAAAAAAAAAATGTAAACCCCCAGGTTGTATGGATCCGCTGCAATTGAAATGGTATCAGAGTGACATGTTATTAGGGAAAGTGAAAGGTAAGCGAACTGTGGCGACCCTAACGGTTTGGGGTCGTCGAGGGGTGCCACAAAATAAGCTCATCTAATACCTTATTTCAGGCCAAACAGTAAGCTATGTACAGGTGCACAAAATTGCAAATCAACATTTATCACACTCAATCAACCACAAACTCATCCTCAATGAGTTTCAATCATAACAAATCATCAAGCAACCTCAACATCATCAAATCGAAGCAAATTATATGGATCTAATCTTGAATCCTAGCACCGATTGGATGCGCCGATCTCGCTTCATCGGATTCGAGTTTGAGAATCTACCTTTTTGCGTCTATATTCGATTTTGGATGCAATTGGACAAAGAGATCGTCACCAGAACATGATCAAGGTTCTAAGGATCATATCAAACTGCCGTGGACCATCACGGGATCAGCTAAATTGCCGGTTCAACTCTAGGACAAAATCGATCCAACCGGACCAGTCTTCAAGTGTCGATGGATGATCAAGCCATTGGAGCTAATCCGGTGGCTGATCTATTGGTTCCCAACTACCGTAGGGTCAGGAACCAAGCTAAACAGAGATCGACGAGGGCTGCTCCACCGATCTAGACCACCGGACTGGTGATCAAGCCGATTAACACAAAAACCGGCTCATTTGCTTGTTCTTTCAACCACAGGTTGGAGCATCAGTTTCAACTGGTCGGCTAGCCGTTAGAGAGAGCACCGGCCACTAGCAAATCAAAGAGAGGAAGAGGATCACCCCGGGGGGCTAGGCAACAACCGGTGGATCGCCAATGTGAAGCCGATGAGCAACGGCGAAGGTCGAACTGGCGAGGGGCTATTTTGGAGAAAGAGAAAAGAGCAAAAAAGGAGAGCGAGGGAGGGAGTTCAATGTTTAGTAAGAGAAAATTTGCAGAAAAATGAGCCCCCCTCCTCAAAAATGGAGGGAAAATCCCTTTTATACTTGTCCCAAATCGGCAAATCTTGGTCATCGGTTTGATCTAACGGTCCAAAACTTGATGTAATGGCCAAATTAATTTTTTTAAAAGGATAAACACCATTAAGATGTATCGTATGATCAATCGGATGAGTCTGATTCATGAAAAGTGGAATTTAAAAGGAGAATTGCCCTTAAGGCCTAATTAGGGGCTAAATCACAAATTTCCAAAATTCCGAGGGTAATTCACAAAATCTTGGAAATGCAAGGGCATGGGAGCAAATTTCATGAGGTGAGATCCCAGAACCGGTCACCGGAGGTCCAAAATCGGCCAACAATGAGCCAAACCGACCAACCTCGCCGACGGTCGGTTGGACTGGTCAAACCGATTCACACCCGTTTGATCGGTTCTTGACCGATTATGGCCAATTCTTGCTGATTCATGTCAGTGTAGTCCTTGTAAGTCCAAAATTTATGCAATTTGATCCTTAAAGAGAAAAATTGTCCAATTTGAAGAGTAATTGTCCAATTTAAATCGAATTAAGCCAATTATACCCCCATAAAGGCAATATATGGTTTTTCTATTAACTTAGTTGAGTGATTATTTTGAAAAACCACGGAACAAAACTATAGGTGCACACAATCGTGCATTAAAGGTTAAAATAAGTCCAAAATTGCAAATTAATTTAAATTGAATTCAATTAACATTGCAATAAACCTATTTGACTAATTACCCATGCTTAGGATAACATAATGTATTTAAATTGACCTTAAATTAAAGTGATAAGACTTAGGTCAAAAATGAATCGAGGTCTAATATATTAGACCTTGATTCATGAAATTAAACCATAGTCTTAAATGGGTCAATCTAAATTTCATCAATTAAACCTTGATGGCTTGATTTTCTTATGCTCAAGAGAGTGAAATTCCCCAAATTGGGAAGTTCTCATGTGAATTTCTCAAAACGGACCTCAGATTTAGACTTATTTCAAGAAAATGAATGGAAAATAATCGTCCATTCGTGAATTATAAATGATCGATTTTGGTCCCCTAATTAGGGCTTAAAATGGCAATTCACCCTCCAACATGGCAATTCTCAAAATTGAATGAACGAGTGGATTAAAAATAGTCCCTAGACCAAATATCATAAAAGGAACAACACCTAATTATGACTAAAACAAAAGTAATCTTATTTTTTGTCAATTTAAAACATAAATTTGAAAAATTCGAAAAATAAGGTTCTTAATTGAATTTTGTAAAATTTTACGACACACACGTGAAATTGACACTAAAACAAAGTGTTTTGAGGGTTTTTAATTTTTCAATTTTTTTTTGTCAAAGGTTTAATTCAAAAATCCACCTTTTTATGACCAAAAGTCGACCATCTAATTGACTTTTTCTAAAAGGTTGATTTTTGAGTCAAACTTTAAATTTTTTAAAAATTAATTTGACAAATGGAAATTAAGACTATTTGACATCTTTTTGGACGAAAAGCCAATTTTTGACCTGATGTTGACTTTCAATCAAAGAATTGACCAAAAAGTAGTCAATTGTTTGACTTTTCGAGTTTTTCTTAGAAATAAATAGAAAAATGCTTAAAAGCGACAATATAAAATAAAGAAGTGAAAACGACACTTTTTGGTTGAAAAATGGGTTTTGTCGCAATCGAAAACATAAATCTCGATTTTTTTACCTTTTTTATGCGTCAACTAAAAATTAAGTATCATTAGCCAAAAAAAAAAAAGAATTGCACCTTTATCTTTCAAGATAAGTACACCGAAAAACTTGAAGAAGTTCAAGATAGAAAATTCAAAGAGGATAGAAACGCCAATGTCTCACTTATCAAAGCTTGACAAGGACGAAAATGGTAATAAGGTTGATTAGAAGTTGTATAGAAGTATGATAGAATCCTTATTATATCTGACAGCTTCAAAATCAAACATTATGTTCAGCCTTTGCATGTGTACAAGATTTCAATCAAATCCTAGGGAATCTCACTTATCTGTCGTAAAGAGAATTATTAAATATGTGAACATTAATCCACTCTTGGACTTTGGTATCCAAAGAGGTCGGAGTTAGTTTTGTCTGAATATTCTAATGCAAATTATGTAGGGTGCAAAATAGACCGGAAAAGTACATCTAGAACCTGTCAAGGGTAACATGCCGGTATCTTGGTACTCCAAGAAGTGCAGTGGCTCTACCAATAGCTAAAGTTGAATACGTGGCACTTGGAAGCCGTTGTGCTCAAATCCTCTGGATGAAGCAATGGCTGAAAGATTTTGGTGTTGAAGACTCAAATACAACTATAAAGTGCGACAACACTAGTGCCATTAATCTAACGAAGAACCCAATCTTGCACTCCGGAGCCAAGCATATCGAGATCAAGCATCATTTCATCAGAGATCATGTTCAAAGCGATGATGTTAATGTTCAATTCATTGATTCGAAAAATCAGTTAGCAAATATATGCATATATATTTTTACTAAGCCTTTAGAAAAGAAAGCTTTTGATTTTATTAGTAATGAACTAGGGCTTATTAACTAGTTTGATCATATTGTTTAAAGACAAGAATCCTTGGATAATATATTTTCCTTTGGTAGGTAAGTTCTTTTTTGGCAAGAATTAAGGTACGAATTTCTCTCAAAATATTTCTTAAGAAATTTATTAACAGTTTTTCCTTGAAAATCATATCTTTTATTCAAAATTATTTTTGGAAACTGCTCTTCTAAGAATCATGTCTCTTTGATTTCTTTTATTCGATTTCCAAAATTCTCTCTATTTATTCTTTTACTTCTTTCTCGAGACTCATTCCTCTAAGTCATCCTCTCCAGAAACCCTCCTTCTTCGAAGCCCTCTTCTTCTTCCCTTCAAAGATCAAAACTTTCTCTGTAAAAACCATCCATGGCACCAAAATCTGCTCAAGGAACGAAGTCTAGGCCCTCTGGCTCACGAAGATCCAAACGTCTAGCAGAAATGGCGTCGCGAGCGAAGAGAAGTGTTGAGCACTTTGAACTGTCCGATTCCTCAGACAATGTCGATGGAACAACAAATAAGGCTCCTGCCATCTCTGAAAGCAACTGTTCGGCTAAGTGGTGCAAGTTAAAGGAAGCCATTGCCTCGCTGTGAAGTCTGGGAGTTAATCAGGAGGTAATCTCTACTTTGTTGGCTACGAACGGGATTGACAATGAGGAGGCTCTAGATTTGATGGTTGTAAAACCTATTCGTATTTTACCAAATGTGGTGGTTGGAACATCAAGTGGGGTTAGTGCTGTTGCTAGAAAGTGGAAGGAAAAAGTTGCTAAAACCCTTATGTCTAGGAGGAAAGGAAAATCTTCGAACGATCATTAAGATGGTAGGAAGGGTGATAATGATGAGAAGTTATTCATGAACTTTAAAAGAAAACTTCCTGGTTTTGTTGCTATTGGAAGCAGAGTTGGTAAATTGCTCAGATCGATTGGTCACGCTGAATATTTGCTGAAGCTGTTGAGAAGAGGAGTGATAAATCAAAGGGTTGTTGACTTTGATTTCTTTGAATCTCCTAGGATTAAGATAAAGCATATTTTCAACAAACTTCTTCTACAAAATTTGTGTGCTGAAAGTTTTCCAAATTATCCCTCTTTAACTACATACTTTTACTCAAGCTTGTCGTTTTACTCCCCTGACACCATTGAATTTACCATCTTAGATAAATCTATTCTTATTCATGCCACTTATTTAGCAAGAATTCTTGGTGCCAATCACTCAGAGTTTGTCCCAATTGATATTGATCCTGACACAACTTATCGATCTCTCTCGAGTATCTCAAATTTTTCACAACACACTCTGCCTCATGTTTCACATCATAACTCCCCCCTAAAACAGATTGTTTTGCACAAAATTATCATTAATTGTCTTCGGCAAAAAGGTTCCTCGAGAATAGATGTCTCTCGGTATGAAGCCAAGATCATCTGGCTCTTTTGGATAACCATCATTTCTCACTCACACACATGGTCATTCTTCATATGTACCGAACTATTTTGAAATCCAAAGGACAGTTGCCCTATGGATCTTTGATTACAAAAATTTTCATGCATTATGATGTCAAGATCCTAGCAAGTTTCAAAAAGAAGCAACTCCCTTTGTTATCAATGGATGAAAAAATAATGAAGAAGATGGGATTCAGATTTGTTCAGGAATGTTGGCAAGACAGATATGGCAAGCCCATTTGAACTAATGTTGAAGGTCTAGTAGCAAATTTAGCCTCACCTCCAGCAAAAATAAGAAGAACTCAAGCTGAATCTCAGTCACTCATGCAGAGATTGACTGAAGAATCTTTTGAGGATCTTGACTTGACAGAAGATCAGGAAGATGATCTGGATAGACTGATTAACAAGATTGGAGATAGCCTACTAGTTGAAGACTTTGATATGGACGAAGATCTAGAGGATAAGACTATAGATGACACTAAGCTTGACAGGCCATAGTTGAGGAAAATCTCTCGCAACAGCAAGACAGAGATCCCCCAACAGTTGTGCAAGAAAAGGAATAGGAAGTGGCTAATACTTTTGCATCGATTAGGGATGTGGTGCCTAAAATGGTGGTCAGTGATCCAACACCTGCTGTAATGGACGTAGCCACATTATCTGTACATCCAACAACTGAGTAAGTGCAGGATCGCGAAGACCAAGTGCTGGAAGAAGTACCTCAAAATCCAGAGGAGAATGAAGAGGTACCCTCAAAACAAATGCAGATTGCTGCTTCTATTGCATATGAGAATGTTGAGATTACAGAAAAGGAAGCAGATGGAGAGGGAAAACCAAAAGCTAACAAGGATGCTCCGATTGAGGGGGAACAAATTCAAGCTATAGGGGCTGAGGAAACAGGGCAAGTTGGAAAAGAAGGAGAGAATGATCTATCTGTTGAGATCATTCCTCAAACAAAAGTTGCTGCAAATTCGAACAAAAGTATTCTTAGTGCACTAAAGTAACTCAAAGATGAGATCAAGGAGATGAACTACCAGATTAAGAGGCTTACGCGGGATGGGGACAGAAAACTCAAGAAGCTTGAGACCACCATCAATCACATGAGCCACTATGTCCTTGTATTCGTGCCTCCGTATGATCTCCCTCCTTCAAGCCCTCAAGCTCAAGACCTAAACTAGCCTTCCACCTCAAAATAATCTTTTTAATTTCTTTTCAAAATTTCTAAGTTAATTTCGTTTGTGTTGGCTTGTTTTCTGTTTGACTTGTCGGTTTGCTTGAGGTGTGTGTTTTTGGCGTGTGTTTTTGGCGTTTGCTTTGACTAGTTGTTACTAAGTATTGAACTCATTGATTTGCTATTATGGTTTGATGTTATGTTACTATTATTACCTTTTCTGCTGGTGACAAAAATGGGGAGAAATGCGCAGAACTTTGAGGACAAAACTTGCGAGGATATTTTTCAAAGATTTTGATGCATTGCGTTTACTATTCTGAGGATCAAATTTTTCGCAAAACTAGTTAAATCTTTCTTATTTTTTATTTAAAATATCTATAAGAATCTCAACTATTATATCTTTCATTCTTATAGATCAAATTTGCACTCTAAATACAGACTTTGCTATTTTCAAAGCTTTATCAAAATCATTTTTTTTTAAATCGATTCTACTCTGAAAAGTTTTGTCATCATCAAAAAATGAAAATGGGAGACTACTGAGGAAAATTCTCCTTACTAGTTTTGATGATTAACAAACTTTCTTTGACTCTAATGAAAAGTTTTTCCAAGTGGAAATTATGATGAACATCATCAGACGTTACTTATCAGACTCTGAAAATCAGACTCTAAGTTCAGAAGTAATTCATATCTTTGATATTTGATTATCAAGATATTGTTTTAGAAGACAATCCTCGTGCAACGGCCAAAAAATTGGCGGCTTTTTTTCTATAATTAAGAGACTTATCCAAGAGGGAAGGAGTATCAAATCCAATCTCTTTAGATGGATTTTAGTGAATCTTGGATGAATCAAAGCGAAATTCTCTTTCCAAATGAAGTACTCTACTTAAGGAAACTCTATCTGCTATATCGGTGGCAAAATCAACAAGAGACTTCAATCTTGGCAAGTCTTCTGACAATGTTCAAGACCTACAAACCTCTATGGAAATGTCCAACGGTCAGCTTGGATATAGAGGCTTATATAAGAAGGTCGAGAAATTGAAAGGAATTAAAGCAGAGAGCTGAAATTTTGAAGTCCATAATTCCTAAGTTTTGAGTGTTCTTCATTCATTCAAATTTGTCTCTAACAGCTATACTCTATAATCTTTTAGAGGTTGAGAGTGTGTGAGGATTTATTCACACGACCTTGAGTATTCGTTACTTAGATCTTGTAACCTCTGACAAATTGATCTAGTGAAATCTAGGTAATCGGCTATCAGCGCAGAAAAGTGGACGTAAGTTTGCTAAAGCCGAACCACTATAACTATTTGTATGCAATTCTCTATCCTCTCTCTCTCTCTCTCTCTCTCTCTCTCTCTCTCTTTATCTGTCTTAAGGTTTATTTACACACTAGTAAGATCTGATAGTTGTTCGAATAGTGATAAGTAATTGTTCTATTGCAATAACATTTTAAATTCTTTTTATTCTACATTATCACATGTTCAACCCCCTCTAGGTGATTCATCTAGCCCTAACAGCGGTTAAGATAACATCACTCCAGTATAGATCTAGGACATGATGAGAAAACATGAAAGACCTAGCGATCTCTACAAATGTCAATTCTTTCTTTCGGCAACACCGCCTTATGCTAAGGCATCAACACCACTAGTCTAATTAAAAATGCCATGATTAGAGAGATATCATTGAAATAGACCCTCATTGTACTCAATGCTAAGGTCACTGTAAAGAATTTTCGTAATAGCGGTTGAATGGAGTTTAAATCATTTTGTGAAGGGATTTGAAAATAGCAAAAAAATGTTACTTTTATGTTTCAACAAACAACCCAAGTTGTATGAGAATCACAATCCATAAAAATGAAAAACCATTGATGATCAGAAATAAAAGAATGCTAGGAAGGACCCCATACACCAGTATGAACCATATGAAAAGGGAAACGACTTTTATTATTTAAAACTGGATATGTTGAACAAGTTTATTTAGCCAAAATACAGGCTTCATAAAAAATAAAAAATAAAATAAAAAAAATAATAAAAAATAATAAAAAATAAAAAAAAAAAAAAAAACTCATTTTTATTACAAGCTAAAACGATATTGCGAAAAACTTTTCCTAAAGTTCCTAAAGAGAGATGACCTAATCTACAACACCACTGTCGGATATTTGTCAATGCCAAATTAATTTGTTGAGGTGCATAAGACAAAATCAAAGTAGAAACCCTAGTATCCTTGAATAGATAAAGACCACTATCCAATCTATCAAATCTAATCTCCTTCTCCGTTATCACATCCTAGAGAACACAATAAGGAAAAAAATGGTTACTTTATAGTTTAAGTCTCGAGTTAGATTACTAATAGAGATGAGATTAGTAGAGAATGATGGAATATGTAAAACTAAAGACAAGGGGAGAATAGATGAACAATCGATGGACTATTTTTCAGTAATGGAAGAGAGAGTTCCGTCAACTACACAAACTTTGTCTCTACCGGAAGTAGGAGCGCATTGATGAAAGAGATTAGAAGAACTTACCATGTGATTCGTAGCCCTTGTATCAATGATCCATGGCCTAGAAACAACTAAGGTAAACCTCCTAAAGAAGGTACCATAAGTGGCTAGATCTGAAGTAGAAGGAAAATTAAATTGGAAACCGTAAAGGAGGTAGCAACGGTAGAAGCTTTTAATAGACGTTGAAATGCCTAAAGTTCTTAAAATCAACCTATATGAGTAATAAGTGTTGCAGAAACAATTTCAATATGGTTTGCCTTTTTTTTTTTTTTTTTTTTTTTTTTTTTTTTCTTTGTTCCTATTTTTACCTTAAAATTTGCAAGTTTTCTATGTAACTTCTAGCAGGTTACCTTAATATGATGTGGCCTATGACAATGCTCACACTTCATAGCCTTCTAAGGGTTATCATCAGATCGAACGAATGAATCAAATTTGACAACAATAATAACATTGATTTGTGGAGCAAATCAATCCACAATAGACGGATGGAGCATTGTTGTCCTACCTTTTTTTCAAGGTGAACTAGGGCATAAGATTGTTCCAAAGTGGAGAATAGAATATGACTAAAGATTTGAACACAAATATGATCATACTCAACAGTCAATCCTACCAAGAAATCATAAACTCTAATCTTGTCCACATGCCTCTTGAATGTTGCAATGTCCGCAACATTGGTTAGGTGATAATCGGCACAATTATTTAGCTTTTGCCACAAACTCTTAAGCTTAGCATAATTTGAGATATAGTCATCTCCTTTTGAGTGGTGTCATGAACCCTTTTTTGAAGTTCATACACCTATGCATCATTCCTAAGTTGACCATAAGTATCTCTTGCATCGACCAAATCTGTGTCGCAGCATGAAGAAGAAAGTATCCTTTTGCAATTTGTGATTGCATCGAATTAAGCAAGAATGACTGTGGCATCCTGAAATTTCAGTCATGTTTTCAATTAAATAAATCGAACATTTCATTGACGCGCCTATACTGATATTCTCTGAACTTATCACTCATGAGATAACTAAATTATCGGGGGAAGCCATTAAAGGATTTTAATGCAATAAATTTGAGAATTCGACCAGGAATCGACTACTCGACCATGCTCATCTGCAGAGATCATTATGGCACAGTTAAAAATCAATCACAGATCAGAGATAGGTCGGTTCGACTGAGATAGGTTATCAAAGTGTGGGTGATTCCACCAGATTGCAAAATTCTCGTCGATCGGCATTAGGTTGATTTTTTAATCTTTTTGGTACCCTGTGTCCGTATTTGAAACCTCGAGATTTTCACAACCACCGAGAGTCGCCAATGTGTTGAAGATGTACATTGTGACTCAAAATACATTGATCACGGGTTAATTGTACCAAAAATTTCTAAAAACTACCCAGTAGGTTAGGTCACGCTAAAATCGCGCCAAATTGAAATTAACCGCGAATTTGAATCCGATTTCAGAAATTGAAAGTTCTATCATGTCATGAGTCATTTTAGGAACGTCAACTCATCCTTCGAAGATTTTTCTACAAATTGAGATTTTTGGCGAAATTTCAAAGTATGGCCGTATTCGACCGGAAAATTCAGGGGACCATTCTTTATCGCGTTTTTGGGATCCAAGTTCGTTCTATTGGCGAGGAAAAATGTCAATTTGACTAAGGACACGTTGGTGGAATTTATAGGACCAAAATTATTTTCATTTGATTAGGATTTGGTTCAATTTGGAGGGGGATGCTTCAAAATTCGTAGGTCTCATGACCCTCAACCTTTTGGACCACTTAGGACTTGTTTTAGGGGGAATTATGTGCACAAAATTAGCTGAAGAGGTCTACCAATTGAGGTGGGGCATGGTCGAGGGGACAAAGAGATAAAAAGAAGCAAGTTGGGTCCCTCCAAAGGGCAGTTGTCTCCCTCTTCTTCCCCAACCGGCTGCTTTCTCCATTTCCAGCACCTTGGAGCTCTAAAAGTTGCAGAAAACTGAGCAGCACACCCCTCTCACCGTCGACCGCTCGTCGAGCCACCTGCCCCCACCGCATCATCGTCACACCCCACAATCGCCAGCCGCACCTGGTCGCTTGTCCCGCGGCCCAGCTCCTCCAACCGTGAGTCCAGACCATTCCCGAGCCTCC
Organism: Eucalyptus curtisii; assembly: GCA_017140595.1. Taxonomy (NCBI): domain Eukaryota; kingdom Viridiplantae; phylum Streptophyta; class Magnoliopsida; order Myrtales; family Myrtaceae; genus Eucalyptus; species Eucalyptus curtisii. Next base: position 15,431,962 of record CM029500.1, read on the forward strand.
CCCATGCCTGTGGAGCCGCCGTCCAGCCACCTGAGCCACCATCCGATCACCGTTCGCCTCCGCCTAGCTGCTGTAGCCGCTCACCCACCCGTCTTCGCCGTTCCAACCCAAGCTACCCCCTAGCTCAACCTCTCGGCCCACCATCCAGAATCCGAACCTAGCAAGAAGCCGTGGGCTTCAGGGCTCATTTCCAAGCCTTTCCCGGTCTTGTTAGGTGCCGCCGCTTCGAAGTTTGTCGCTCATCTCCACCTTGCCATCCTCATGGACTCATCGGATTTCAAAACCGGTGAGCTTACTCACTAAACTCTACTTAGAGAGTTAATGATGCTTAAGGGTTGATTAATTTAGGCTAACTAGGGATTAGGTGGTTAGTTAGAATGGATTAGCAATTTAATTATTTGTTTATGCATGTTAGGTGGTTAAAGTAGCTTAGTTAGTAACTAGATAGGTTGTATTAATCATCTAGATAAGTTCGGAAATTTTCCAAGCCAGTTTCGGTATTTAATTAGGCTTCTCCAGCCTAAGTTTGCATTTATTGCATTTATTGGTATTTATTTAATTAATTTTGGTAATTATTTAATTATTTATTATTTTCCGAAAATTTTACTGAGATAGCCGGTGACTGGAATTTCGTGTTAATTTCAATAATGTGTTTGGTTTATTTATCTGGATGCTTATTTGTGCTATTTGAGTGACATTTGTAATTTTGGGAATATATTCCAAAATTGGGTAATTTCGGTATTTAATTAGAAAATATCGGGTGTCGGTTTACAACACAAAAATATGTTAATGGATTATTATATTTAGTGGGATTTTATAAAAGAAAGATATGGTGTTTTGGCTAACGCCGACCGTGTACCCACACACGATTATCTTATCGGGTATAATAGAAATTAAGTATCGCACAGCTTTGGTGAGCATATTAAGTATCGTATAGCTTTGGTGAGCATATTAAGTATCGCATAGCTTTGGTGAGAATATTAAGGGGATAAGTACACTAATGGTGCCATAAGTTGTGTACAGCGCTCACTTTAATGCCAAAAGTTTCAGTTGGATCACTTAAGTGCCAAAAATTTTGAAAAACGCTCACTTTGGTGCCAACTCCGATCTGGTTGGCCGGAAATCCAACGTGTCATTTTTTTATTAATATTTGAAGCCGACGTGGATCGCCGGAGAATACAATCAGTATGCAAACAACAAAACGACGTTGTTTAGCGTCTTTTCCCTCAAATAAGAAACCCTAAATCCCCAAATTCGAGTAGAATTGGAAATTGAAAATCCCGAATCCCCAATTCGACCAATTCGAGTGCATACTTCGATTTTCTCTCAAAGTTATCAGCTTGCTCTTGCGAATGGAGGACAGAAGCTTCAGCAGCGGCTCACATTTCTATAAATAAAAAAAAAAAAAAGCAAATTAGATGGTGAGTGTTACTGTTATTGTGGGTTATCGAGTCCGAGAAGAACATCTTGGACTCGATTGAATCCCGGGAGAAGATTCCATGGGTGCGGTAGATATAGAGAAGGCTCGAAGTGCAAATATTTCAAATGGGTTGATAGGAAATTCTCTGATCGAGCGACAGAGGTGATCCTGGAGTTAATGGCCGAAATCAAGCTCCACATGCGTTAATGGATGAGTTGGAGGATGTCGACTCAATGCAAGCTCAAATGAAGGGTTTAACATCTCTGGTCGACCATTTGAAGAGGGAGGTTTCAAGGCTGAAAATTGAAAGAAACTTTTATCGAACGTTGATTGTGTTCTTATTCTCTTGTGTAGTTTATTCAAATGTGAAGTGAGTAATGAGAAGAAGTTTGTATGTCTACCATAGTCGAAGTTTGTATGTCTTACCATTTTTGTATGAAGCAGAAGGTTTTGTTGTAATCCATGGTAGAAATGCAAAGTTGGAGTTGGAATGCATTAATTGTGAGCACTTCAGAAATGCAATGTTTGCTTGCTGCATTTTTTATTTGCCCTCCTGATTTGCTGGTTTGCTGGTTTGCTACAACTGCAAACCATGGCGAAATGGAAGAATGGAGTTGGAATGCATTGGATCTGAGCACTTTTTATTGTTTAGTTGTGTATTGGCAATATTTGTTTTGGTTAGTTTTTGCTTCAAATAGAATGGTTGCTGCATTTTTATCGTTGTAATGGTTTGCTAGTTTTGCAGCAAACTGCAAACCATGGCAAAATTAAGGGATGGTGGAAAATTAACGATTGACCATTTCAGTGCCAAAAGTTGTAAATAGTGATCGCTTGAGTGCCAAGTTTTTATAAAAGTGATCATTTAAGTGCCAATCGCGATTACAAAGTGATCACTTCCATTGCACAAGTTGTAAATAGTGATCGCTTGAGTGCCAATTTCAAACTTGCACCAGTCGTGGTACATCTTGCATCTTGTTCTTGCACCAGTTGGCTTGCTGGTGCATCTTCTTGCAACACAACAGCCCTGCAACGAGATGCACCAGCACCCAAAACCGCATCTTATTCCAGCACATACAACCAGAACCCCACAGATAACATCAACGCATCAACAACTTCAACCAGCAACACTATATGCACACATTTAAATCTAAAAATAATAGCAACCTCATAAGAACATTGCACCAACAGCAAAAAAATATACAGCATAACTGATAACTATCTTGCTAGCTATAAGCCGAAACCAAGCCAAGAGAAAATAACAGAAACAGTTATTGTCATTGACATTAATTGATTGTTTACAAAAGAAAAGAAAAACATGAACTTCACTCCCCAATCACTGAAGGTTCAGCACCCTCTTAAAAATTAAAAAAAAAAAAAACCAATGGCAATATGGAGGCGGCAACTACCATCAGTGATATAATATCCAGCACCCTCCTAAAAAAAAAGAAAACATAAAAAGAGAGACCATATCCAGCACCACATAAAAATAAACTATGTCCAGCACCCTCCCATCAGCAGCACCACATAAAAAGAGACCAAGTCCAGCACCCTCCTATCAGTCAATATGGACAACACCCTAATCTCCTTTTCGTCTCGGGGCTTTGAATTAATTCATAATCCGAGCACTATTTCGAACTGGATGTGCAGGTTCTTTAACTGGGCGTTCTGTCACCTCCTTTTCCTTGTTTTTGACGGTGGCTATTCTTGTTCTAGCACGTGTCATGTGTTGGTCCATATCATCACTATTGCGCCCAATCGTTGGTTGAAATGGAAGTGGTGCTGGGTTCTGTTTGGATGGCTGTTTTGCAGCTATACCCACTATCTTCTTCTTTGGAGCACTCTTCTTTGGCTGCGCCCTTGATTCTTGAGTTGGCCCACCTTGAGAGAGAAGTACCTCCGAAGTTCTCCCGGGCTACAAGAACATAGCGATATTGTCAACCAAATGAATTGAAGTACAACAAATTAAATGCATGAGGCCTACAAATCTTACATTCAAAATTCAAGTTCGTTCATCTGTGTAAATCACATAATCATATTGCCTTAATCTTTTTCCAATAGTCCCTCTTGTTCGCTGTGGTGCATCATTTTCAGCAGCAACAGATGGGGGAGCAGCCTCTACAACTTGTGCAGTTGCTCGTCTTCTCACCTAAGAAAAACATAACAAATTTAAAATTCAGCCCATAAAAGGCAAACACAGCGATGTACAACTTACAGGAACTTTTTTTCTTCTCGTTTGCTCAACAGTGGACTCAGTTGTTGTTGTTGTTGTCCTACCTGTTCCAGTTGCTGTCCCTACACTTGAGCCTACAACAGGGCATTTTTCTAGCCCTTTAGAAGGCCTTACAACAATGTACTATATCAGGATCATGACCAACTACAATGAATAATTAGACATCTACTCATTTTCATGGTGGAAACAAATGGAGAAAACTTATCAAATTATAAGTGCATAATAGAGGAAAAGCACAAGGGAAGCCAGTACACATGGTCAACCATCAAACTCTATCGAATAGGAAATGTAAAGTTACTGAGGTAAAAAGGATACTTACCTTACAGCAGGGCTTTCTGTTTGCCCTTCAGTAGGCACTACTGCAAGGCCTTCTATCCTACCTTCACTAGGCCCAACAAGAAGCTCTTCAGTAGGGCCTTCTGTCCTACCTTCAGCCATTACATCTTGCTCTTGATGCTGCCTTTTCAACTCACAACATTTCTTATTGTGCCCTTCCTTGCGGCAATAGGAGCATTTCATCTTTGAGCCAGTCCTACTCATCCTCTGACTTGATGCCTCTTCCTGTTGCATTCTTCTTTTCTTTTTTGGCCTTCCAATTTGCTTCTTTAGCGGCAAAGGTAGAGGGCTTTCATGATTTGTTGGCTCCCAAAATTTGCTGCTTCTGATAGGCTGCATCATGAATTGGTATGAAGCAAGGTATGAGCTTTTTTTGTACCAATCATGTAGGTAATCATCTGGGTTTTCTTGCTTCATGTGAATTGCACAAATTGCATGGGCACAGGGAATTCCATTCAGTTGCCAGGCTCGGCATGAACACTTTCTTCTATCCAGGTTGACAACATACTTATCCTGATTTTGAATAATCTCATATCCATTATCTCTATTCCAAACTGGATGGCAGAACCTACTAGCAGCAATGTTTGCATCCAATCTCTTCATAATCCTAGGGCCATAGTCTCTAGTCCATTTCGTAACCTCATCTCTTTGCCTATGCAGTCTAGTCATCACCATCACTCGAATATCATCAAGCATACTGATGATTGGTTTGCACCTGGCCTCTAAAATTCTGCCATTGAAAGCTTCACTGAGGTTGTTATCAATGATATCGCATTTGAACTCTTCACTGAAGAAGGCCCAACACCAGTGCTTAGCTTCTATTTGGAAGAGTGCATCAAAGCCTTCTTTTGTCAGTTGCAACAATCCTTGTTTGGCTAATCTGAAATCAGCCATGTTGGTACTCTTTGTTATCTGCCAGAACTGCTTCTGGAGCCTATCTCCTTTGAAGTTCCTTGACCAGTTTACATATATGTGCCTCGCGCACATTCTATGCTCAGCATGTGGCATCAATTCAGCCAATGCAGGATTAAGTCCCTAACAAAACTCAAACCAATAAATACAAGTCAGGAAAAATATGCAAATGATTAGTATTAAAAGGGAGTGAATTAATTGACAATGAAATTACCTTCTGTTAGTCGCTCATGAATGCCCATCCTCCCCCATCGGTTATCTCAAGGTCAGCTATTAAATTTTTGAGAAACCAAGACCAAATATCCTTGTTCTCTATCTTCACCACCGCCCAAGCTATCGGAAACATTTGATTATTGGCATCTCTCCCCACAGCAGCCAACAACTCCCCCTTGCACAAACCCTTTAGAAAGCATCCATCCATCCAATCCTATAACTCTTCTACAACCAGCCAAGAAGCCCCGTTTGCATGCATCAAAACAGACATAAGATCTATCAAATCTAGGCCCAAGATCAGGGAGTGGCCTCTCCACAACCTCTACATACACCCTACTAGATGGGTTTTGAAACATGTATTCGCCAGCATAGTCCCATACTTACGCATATTATTCCTTATATCCACCCATCAGTATTTTCATCACCCTCATCTTAGCTCTCTTGCATTGATTCCTTGACACATTAACCCCTACTTGCTCATTCACTAACAGTTGAAATTGAGGACTCTTGATCTCGGGCATTGCTTTGATAGTGTTGAAAAAATGCTTCGATAACCACACACTTGTTACCCTTTTATTGTTAAAAATAATTGGACAAGTATGCTTTTCCTACAAGGACCTAATCTGGAATGACCCATTCTTACTCAGCGCGCCATAGAGCTTCCATGGACAATTGGGTTGTAAGCACTTAGCTTTCACAAATTCCTTCGTGTTTCTAATGAATTTAACACTCCTCTGTTCACCAATAGAGTTCTTCACAACAGATTCCTTGAACTGTTTGGCATCGTCAAATCTCATGCCCACAGACAAAATAGGTTTATCAATAGTCGGATCATAGCAAGGGTACTTACTTTTTCTTCGACGAGCAGGTTCTTCATCATCATTGTCAAGCTCATTCTCCGAACCAGCAACTTCATCGCCGCAGCTTTCTTCATCTTCACTTCTATTACCTTCAGCTGGAACTCCATCCCCATTTACTGGCTCGGGCCTCTTTGCTGAAGGTGCAAGTTTTTTTTTTCAGAAATTCCCTTTGCTTTTGTCTTGATTGTGCGAGTTCATCATCATCTTCGTCACTTGGGAAATTTACTGAAGCAAAATATTCATCTTGCGATTCACTGGATAAAGCAATTTCCCATTCTAATCCAATGAAGTCCTCATCGCCCAAATCTTCGCCCAAATCTTCACCCAAGCTTTCAGGACATGTCACTGTTTGTTCATCTCTATCAATGTGAGTTCTCTCCCTTTCATCTCTTTCAACCCCGACCTGATTACTCGCTTGAATAGGATCCCTCACTTCTCCTCTTTCAGTGGTGGTCTGCTCATCCCCATCCTCATCCTCATCCTCATCCTCACCATCACTATAATACTCAACATATACCTTAGCTTCTTCGCCGTGAAGATAATGGTAAATGATATCCTTAATACCATTATCGTCATTAAAAAATCTCAAGCCATCCTTCAATTCCTTCCCAGGAACACAGTAATGTAGTTTTTGCACTTTGCATCGTAAAAAATACACCAAATCCCTGAGAAAATCAATATATGATGGATTCCGAATATTGACATAAATAGTACCTTCATTTCCACCAGTATATTCACAATCGTTGGTGCCAATAAGAAACTCTCCACCATAGCAAACAATGATGCCTACCTGATTCGCGTCCATGTCGATGCTGCACCCAATGAAAAAAAAAAAAAAAAAAACAAATGTCATTACTTGTTGGGACCACATGACAGAATCAGCAACTTCACATGGAGGTCCTTGTCATTTTGTTGTCAAGAAACAAATGCAACTAATCTCCCCAATTCAGTGCTTTTACAAAAACAAAAGAAACCGAATTGAATAAACAAAGTGAGGTCCCACCACCCATTTTTCAATTCAATCACATTCGGTCCCCCTGTTTCCCCCACAGAAGCAGTCCTATTAATTAAATAAATTCGGTCCCACCACTGTTTCCCCCCGAGTCGAGCCCCATTTTCCCCTCCGCGCCCTATTTTTCTATTCGGTCCCCACAAAAGAAAGGGAACGAACGACGAAACCCTCAAATTTTCTATTCGGTCCCCACCACTTTCTCCACCACTTTCCCCACCACTTGTCCCCTGAGCCGAGCCCTCAATTTGCCCTCCACGCCCTAACTTGCTCGTCAGAACCCTCAATTTTTCACTAAATTAACCCACGTAGAGAACATGACAAACCTGAGTGAGCGAGAGTTGAGGACGCAGCCAGTGAACGACGGCGCAACTACAACGGTGGCCGAGCGACGGCGGGCGAGTAAACGACGGTGGGTCAGCGAGCTACGGCCGGCGGCATCGAGCGAGAACCCTAAGCAAACACCGTTTTTGGCCCACGTCGTTTTTTACCGTATTGAATCCACTATACGACGATCGTTTTGTAGGTAATCCACGTGGAATGGTAAAACGACGTCGTTTCTTACGAAGAAAAGGAAACGGCGTCGTTTTATGCCATCCACTGTGGACAATATTAAGAGTTATCGAATTTTTTTTTTAAATATAAATGCCACGTAATCATTTTGGCCGGAATTTCTCGCATGTGGCACCAAAGTGATCGTTTTTTCTCCGATTTGGCACTTAAGTGATCCGGAGGAAACTTTTGGCACCAAAGTGAGCGCCGTACACAACTTATGGCACCATTAGTGTACTTATCCCGAATATTAAGTATCCCACAACTTTGGTGAGCAATATAGATATATAGCAGCTCCGGTGAGCATTATTATATATCTATTGATAGGTTTTGGTGAGCTATACTATCTATCTTCAACTTAGGGTGAGCAATCCTTGATGTGATCGAATTTTATAGATATAATTGATTGGGTTGACTGAGAGGTGGTATTGATGGTATGGAATCGATTGATCGATTGATCGATGACTCGATTTGATTTGATTATTTGATTCGAATTGAAGTGATTCGTTGAATATATGAATCGTACTGACTTGCAGGAAGGAACTGAAGCAAAGGTATGTCACCTATCTCTTGTGTGCATAGGTAGCCTTTAGGCGTATTTCCTTACTAGTCAGAGTTTAAGGCGTGAACTTTCTAAGATGCCTCACCCCGTCGTGGGCTAACATTTACAAGTCCTTAGATGGTTGTACCTCATGAGCGTTTTGGCCAGCCGACGAAGGTCACCAAACAGCACTCTCAGATTCCCCTCCTTGGGAGCCAATGAACTTGGGTCTACGAACTCGTGAGATCCATTGTCTGGGTTGATGCGAGTCTATCCCGGAAGGTACCCCATCAATTCAGATCGTGATATCGTTACGGGCGAGATGGACCCAAAAAAGGCCCCCTTCTGGAGTCTGAGATTCCTAGGCCAGTGCTGGAGATAGCTTTTGGTGAGGGTACGGCTGACCCTCCTGATGGTTCAGTAGTAGACCCGAGTCTTTCGGATCCAAAATCCCCGGAGTATTCAGTTGAAGACTCGAATGCTTAGAGGATCTGTAGCCCTCTACCCCTTTTTGTAGACTTGTATATATCGGCTAGTAATGTATATGACTTAGTCTGATATGTATAAAGGTGTGATGTGGTTTTTTTGAAAATTATGGCCCTATTTTTCTATTCCATCTTTGTGTTGTCTAGGGATTTAATTATTCACTTCCGCATGTGCATTAAAATGAATGGGTTGGCGATGCATCTTGGGCACGCGTTCGGAGGATTAGGGCGTGACATCCCCACCCGGAGTGGTATCAAAGCTGGTCGTTAGTTGGAGTGATAAGGTGCGATAAGTTATGGGATAGTTAGTAGGAAAGGCTTTTATTTCATGCCAATGTATGTCTGTGTTAGTTGTTTGGTAGATTGTTTGTTTAGGATCGCTCAGCTTCTAATTCGGTGTGGAATTGGAAGGCAGGTTTCAGTAGAAAACTTGCATCATGAGTGATCAGGAGCAGAGGACTCTTAGGAAGCGTACCATCGGGCTTATTACTCGGGGTAGGACACCGACGAGGGTCGGTACCCGAGGAGGTCGTGGTCGAGCGCCAGCTCAGGCTAGCGCTAGTGGAGTAGCACCGCCTCCTGTTGGTGCTGGGGTAGCAGCCCTTGGTGATCCCAAGTTCGAAGGGATCATGCAGGCGCTTGAAATGATGAGAGATCTGATGGGGCAGCAAGCCTAGAATCAAGCCGCTGCCACTACTGCCGCCGCTCAAGCTACTGCTATTGCTGCCATTGCCGTCGCCGCTAAAGCCGTCGCCGTTACCGCACCTGCCGAAGTTCCAGCTGGGAACATAGTTGTGGAGAGGGAGAGACCAATCCATAAGTTGGTAGAGCAATTCGTGAAGCTGAATCCACCGAGGTTCACTAGTACTAGAGATCCAGAGAATGCATCACTTTGGATTCAGGACCTAGAGAGGGCCTTTGCACTGCTGATGTGCACTGAGGCAGAAAAAGTTGTCCTAGTAGTATATCAACTGCATGGTAACGCGAATACCTGGTGGAGGGCCGCCAAAAGTACAGTGTTTTCAGAAGGTGTAATCCCGATGTGGAACGCCTTCCTCAGAGCCTTCAACGACAAGTACTTTTAAAGTAGTGCCCGAGAACAAAAGATGGAGGAATTTCAACGCCTCCGCCAAGGGATGATGACTATTGACCAGTATGAGGTCAAGTTTGCGGAGCTTTCTTAGTATGCTGGAAATTGATAGAGGATGGAGAAGATAAAGCTCGAAGGTTCAGAAATGGCCTTCGACTAAAGCTAAAAAACCCGATGGTACCATTTGATCTGAAAGACTATAGCGAGGTTTACAACCGAGCCCAGATGATAGAAAGAAGTTTGAATGAGCAAGCCGCCTCGTCTGGATTGAGGTTTCAAATAGAGATGGGAACCGGTATGGGAAGAGGCCCATGACCGGAGGAAGGTTCCAGGTTTCGCCCAATAGGAATGGTGGAATTGGAAAGTCGGCGCCAAATCAGAATGGCATGTGTCGCTTATGTGGAAGGCGACACGGTTCGACCCCGTGTCCTCAAAGGATGGGCGCTTGTTTTGAATGTGGCCAACAGGGTCCCCAGGTCTGAGATTGTCCCAGAAGACTGAAGGGACAACAACAGTTACCACCACCACCACCAATGGGTCAGATAAGGGGTGTAATGACGTAGTTTGCCCCGCAGGGTAGATAGAACAGACCCCCAACTCAAGGGATAGTGTATGCATCACAAGAGGTTAGGCAGAGGACTCGTCTGATGTGATTATAGGAATGGTTTCACTTAACGACCATGCTGCTAATGCTTTGTTTAACCCTGGAGCGACTCATTCTTTTATTGCTGAGCAATATGTTAAGCCGATAGGATTAAGTCTTGAGTTGTTGGAGTCAGTGGTTAGCATATCTACACCGTTAAAGGATAAGGTGTTAGCTGCATTGGGTTGTACTGGTTGCAAGTTAGTGATTGGTGAGCAAGAGGGGAAGATAGACTTGTTAGTCCTAGCCACGTATGATTTCGATTTGATAATTGACATGGACTGGCTCACCAAACAACGAGTTAAGATGGACTGCTATCGTAAAGCGATTCAGTTTGACCTGTTAGAGTGTAAAAGTTTCAAGTTTGTTGGAGGTCGAGGAGGACTCTCGATTACCTTAATCTCGTCGCTTGAGGCAAACCGTTTGTTAAACGGAGGTTGTCAAGGTTACCTGGCAACTGTCGTGGATACGATAGTTGAGGAGCTGAAGATCGAAGATATCTCAATGGTGCAAGAATTTCTAGATGTATTCTCGAAGGAGTTGCCAGGCCTACCGCTAGAGAGAGAGATTGAGTTTGTGATTGAGTTATCACCCGAGACAAAGCCAATCTCTAAGGCTCCTTACCGAATGGCGCTATCTGAGTTGAAGGAACTAAAGGTGCAGATGCAGGAATTGTTGGATAAGGGATACATACGTCCCAGTGCATCACCTTAGGGAACACCAGTTCTATTCGTGAAGAAGAAAGATGGTTCGTTGCGCTTTTGCATCGACTATCGTCAACTCGATCAGATGACAATCAAGAATAAATATCCACTACCGAGGATCAATGACTTGTTTGACCAGTTACAAGGAGCGTCGATATTTTCAAAGATCGACTTGAGGATAGGGTATCATCAGTTGGGGATCAGAAGGGAGGACATATCGAAGTCAGCGTTTCGTACTCGATATGGCCATTATGAATTCATTGTAATCTGTTCGGTTTGACGAACGGTCCAGCTGCATTTATGGATCTGATGAACTGAGTGTTCAAGGAATATCTGGATCAATTTGTGATCGTGTTTATCGATGATATTCTAATATATTCGAGAAGTGCTGAGGAGCACGAGAGTCATTTAAGGATAGTACTCCAAACCCTGAGGATTCATGGATTGTACGCTAAGTTTAGCAAGTGCGAGTTTTGGTTGACTCGTGTTGCGTTCCTAGGTCACATGATTTCAAGCGAAGGAATCTCCGTGGACCCAGCCAAGATTGAAGCGGTGATCAACTAGCCAAGACTGACTACAGTGACAGAGATCATAAGTTTTTTGGGTTTAGCAGGTTACTACAGAAGGTTCGTGGAAGGATTTTCAGCTTTGGCGTCGTCGTTGACTCGACTCTTGAAGAAGGAAGAGAAGTTTCTGTGGACAGACAAGTGCAAGCGTAGTTTCCAAGAGCTTTAGCAGAAGCTGACTATCGCACATGTGCTGACCATTCCATCTGGTCCTGGAGGATACGAGATCTATAGTAATGCATCGTTTAGAGGACTGTGTTGCGTGTTGATGCAACATGGTAGAGTTGTTGTCTACGCCTCCCGTCAGTTGAGACCTCACGAGCTGAATTACCCGATGCATGATTTAGAACTCGTAGTGATTATTTTCGCCCTAAAGATTTGGAGACATTATTTGTGTGGAGAGAGATTCCAGATCTTCACTGATCATCAAAATTTCAAGTATCTATTCTCTCAAAAGAAGTTTAATATGAGACAGTTCCGCTGGATGGAACTTCTGAAGGGCTACGATTGTGATATTTTGTATCACCCGGGAAAGGTGAATAAAGTCGCTAACGCTTTGAGTTGAAAGTCTTCAGTCACACAGATGATGGTTAAAGAATGGGTTTTACTCGAGAGAACTCAAGACTCGGTATTCAAATTTGAGGTAGGCCACCTTTCGAATCTTATGGCCACCCTCAGAATTGAGTCAGATGTGCAAATCAGGATCAAGATGCTTCAATCGACAAACCCAGATGTTCAGAAGATTCTGCAAGAAGATACCGATAAGAGAAATGTTGATTTTCAGATTTCTGAGGATGGAACGCTGAGGTTCCGAGGATGATTGTGTGTACCTGACGATGCAGAGCTTAAGGAGAAGATCTTATCAAAAGCTCATCGTAGCAATTACAACATTCATCCTGACAGTATGAAAATGTATCAGAATCTACGTCAACACTATTGGTGGTCCAGTATGAAGACGAACATCGCCAAGGATGTCGCCAAGTGTCTGACGTGTCAACAAGTGAAGGCACAGCATTGTAAGCCGAGAGGACTTCTGCAACCTTTCGAAATTCCCGAGTGAAAATGGGAGCACATCACGATGGATTTTATGACAGGCTTGTCAAGAAGTCAGAGATGTAATGATTCCATTTGGGTAGCGGTCGACAGACTAACAAACTCTGCTCACTTCATCGTAGTACGGAAGGACCTTGATTTGGATAGGCCCACAGAGTTGTATGTATTCCAGATAGTTCGTCTGCATGGAGTGCCAATGACGATTACTTCAAACCGAGACCTGAGATTCACAGCTGCCTTTTGGAGGAGTTTGCAGGCTGCCTTAGGAATGAAGCTGTAGTACAGTACGGCATATCATCATCAGATGAATGGCCAGTCTGAGAGGACGATTCAAACCCTCGAAGACATGCTGCGAGCTTGCATGTTGGATTTCGAGGGAAGCTGGGAGGAACAGCTTCATCTTGTCGAGTTTGCCTACAACAACAGCTACCAGCAGAGCATTCAAATGGCTCCTTTCGTCGCGTTGTATGGCAGAGCGTGCAGAACGCCAATGTGTTTGGGGAAAGAAATATCACATGCCCAGAGTTGGTTCAACAGTCAGTAGATGCAGTTGCCGTCATCAGGGACAGGTTAAAGACCTCTTAGAGCCGCCAGAAAAGCTACGCAGATAAGCGTCGAAGGCCTTTGAAGTTTCAAGTTAGTGATCACGTTTTTTTTCTGAAAGTGACACCAATGAGAGGTACTTCACGCTTTGGCAAGAAGGGAAAGCTAAATTCGAGGTACGTAGGTCCCTTTGAGATTTTAGAGAGAATCGGGATCCTAGCGTATCGTCTTGCATTGCCGCCGAGACTGGCGCAAGTGCATGACGTCTTTCACGTGTCGATGTTGAGGAAGTATGAGCCTGACCCGACCCACGTGCTTAATTTTGAGGAATTGGACCTGGATGACAAAGTGTCGTACGTGGAAAGCCCGATTCAGATTGTGGATCGGAAAGAACAAATTCTACGTACCAAGACGATCTCGTTGGTTAAAGTGGTCTGGCAACACCACGGGATTGAATGAGCAACTTGGAAAAGTGAAGATTCGATGAGACAACTATACCCCCGCCTTTTTGTTTAAAGAATTGTAATGGTTTAAATTTCGTCCTCGAAATTTAAACCAGAGGAGAAGAGTTGTAACATCTTGAAATTTCAATCATGTTTTCAATTAAATTAATCGGGTCTCTCATCGACGTGCATATAGTGATATCCTCTGAGCTGATCACTCATGAGATAACTAGATTATCGGGGGAAGCCATTAAAGGATTTTAATGCAATAGACTTGAGAATTCAACCAGGAATTGACTACTCGACCGTGCTCATCTACAGAGATCATTACGGCACGGTTAAAAGTCGATCGAGATCGAGATAGGTTAGTTCGACCGAGATAGGTGATCAAAGTGTGCGTGATTCCCACAGATTGCAAAATTCTCATCGATCGGCACTAGGCCGATTTTTCTGTCTTTTTGGTACCCTATGTCCGTATTTGAAATCTCGAGATTTTCACAACCACCGAGAGTCGTCAATGTAACGAAGATGTACATTGTGACTCAAAATAAATCGATCACGAGTCAATTGCACCAAAAATTTATAAAAGCTACCCGATATGCTAAGTCACGCTAAAATCACGCTAGATTGAAATTAACCGAGAATTTGAATCCGATTTCAAAAATTGAAAGTTCTGTCATGTCACGAGTCATTTTAGAAACGTCGACTCATCCTCCGAAGATTTTTCTACAAACCGAGATTTTTGGTGAAAATTCAAAGTAGGGCAGTTTTCGACCGGAAAATTTAGGGAATCATTTTTTATCGCGTTTTTAGGATACAAGTTGGTTCTATTGGCGAGGAAAAATGTCAATTTGACTGAGGACACGGTGGTGGAATTTATAGGACCAAAATTGGCTTCATTTGATTAGGATTTGGTTCAATTTGGAGGGGGATGCTTCAAAATTCGTAGGTCCCATGACCCTCAACCTTTTGGACCACTTGGGACTTAGTCTAGGGGGAATTGTGTGCACAAAATTGGCTGAAGAGGTTTGCTAATTGAGGTGGGGCATGGTCAATGGGACAAAGAGATAGGAAGAAGCAAGTTGGGTCCTTCCAAAGGGCAACTGCCTCCCTCTTCTTCTCCAACCGGCTACTTTCTCCATTTCCAGCACCTTGGAGCTCTGAAAGTTGCAAAAAACCGAGCAACACACCCCTCCCTCACCGTCGACCGCTCATCGAGCCACTTGCCCCCGCCGCATCGCCGTCGTGCCCTGCGATCGCCAACCGCACCCGGTCGCTTGTCCTACGGCCTAACTCCTCCAACCGCGAGTCCAGGCCGTTCCCGAGCCTCCCTCGCGCCTGTCGAGCCGCCATCTAGCCACCGTCCGGTCACCGTTCGCCTCCACCTAGCCGCTGCAGCCGCTCACCAACCCGTCCTTGTCATTCCAACCCAAGCCGCCACCTAGCTCAGCCTCTCAACCCACCATCCAGAATCCAAATCTAGCAAGAAACTGCGGGCTTCGGGACCCGTTTCCAAGCTTTTCCCGGCCTCGTTAGGTGCCGCCGCTTCGGAGTTTGTCGCTCATCTCCGCCTTGCCGTCCTCGTAGACTCATCGGATTTCAAAACCGGTGAGTTTACTCACTAAACTCTACTTAGGGAGTTAATGATGCTTAAGGATGGATTATTTTAGGCTAATTAGGGATTAGGTGGTTAGTTAGAATGAATTAGCAATTTAATTATTTGTTT
Source organism: Eucalyptus curtisii (assembly GCA_017140595.1). Taxonomy (NCBI): domain Eukaryota; kingdom Viridiplantae; phylum Streptophyta; class Magnoliopsida; order Myrtales; family Myrtaceae; genus Eucalyptus; species Eucalyptus curtisii. Next base: position 15,447,288 of record CM029500.1, read on the forward strand.
ATACATGTTAGGTGGTTAGAGTAGCTTAATTAGCAACTAGATAGGTTGTATTAATTATCTAGATAGGTTCGGAAATTTTCCGAGCCCGTTTCGGTATTTAATTAGACTTTTCCGGCCTAAGTTTGCATTTATGTCATTTATTGGTATTTATTTAATTAATTTTGGTAATTATTTAATTATTTATTATTTTTCGAAAATTATACCAGGATAGCTGGTGATCGGAATTTCGTGCAGATTGCAATGGTGTGTTTGGTTTATTTATTTGGATGCTAATTTGTGATATTTGACTGACATTTGTAATTTTGCCAATTTATTCCAAAATTAGGTAATTTCGATATTTACGGGCGTCAGTTTACAGCGCCAAAAATGTGTTTATGAACTATTATATTTAGTGGGATTTTATAAAAGAAAGATATGTTGTTTTGGCTAAGGCCGACCGTGTACCCACACACGATTATTTTATCGGGTATAATAGAAATTAAGTATCGCACAGCTTTGGTAAGCAATATAGATATATAGCAGCTTCGGTGAGCATTATTATATATCTATTGACAGCTTTTGATGAGTTATACTATTTATCTTCAACTTAGGGTGAGTAGTCCTTGATGTGATCGAATTTTATAGATAGTATTGATTGGGTTGACTGAGAGGTGGTATTGATGGTATGAAATCGATTGGATCGATTGATCGATGACTCGATTTGATTTGATGATTTGGTTCGAATTGAAGTGATTCGTTGAATATATGAATTGTACTAACTTGCAGGAAGGAATTGAGGCAAAGGTAAGTCACCTATCTCTTGTGTACATAGGTAGCATTTAGACGTATTTCCTTCCTAATCGGAGTTTAGGGGGTGAACTTGCTGAGACGTCGTCCCACCCTGTCGTGGGTTAACATTTACAGGTCCTTAGATGGTTGTACCTCCTAAGCGTTTTGGCCAGCCAAAGAAGGTCACCGAACAGCACTCTCAGATTGATGCGGGTCTACGAACTCGTGAGATCCATTGTCTGGGTTGATGCGGGTCTATCCCGGAAGGTACCCCATCAATTTAGATCGTGGTATCGCTACGGGCGAGATGGACCCAGAGAAGGCCCCTTTCCAAAGTCTGAGATTCCTAGGTCAGTGTTGGAGATAGCTTTTGGTGAGGGTACGGCTAACCCTCCTGGTGATTCAATAGTAGACCCAAGTCTTTCGGATCCAGAGTCCCTGGAGTATTCAGTTGAAGACTCGAATGCTTAAAGGATCTATAGCCCTCTACCCTTTTTTGTAGACTTGTATATATCGGCTAGTAATGTATATGATTTAGTCCAATATGTATAAAGGTGTGATGTGGTTTTTTCAAAAATTGTGGCCCTACTTTTCTATCACATCTTTGTATTGTCTGGGGATTTAATTATTCGCTTCTGCATGTACATTAAAATGAATGGGTCGGCGACACGTTCTGAGACGTCGCAATTTAATCGACCACTGAGGGATGGGCACGCGCTCAGAGAATCGGGCATGACAATGACATTACCAAAGAGTCATTCAAGATCCACTTATCCTAAGTAGTGTTTGATGTATTTAGCTTCATAGAAGTTCCATTGATATGTTTTGCAAGTCTAGGACTTGTAATGGTCAAGAATGCAAATTGACCATTGAGGGATTTAATTATTCGCTTATGCATGTGCATTAAAATGAATGGGTCGGCGACGCATCCTGGGACGTCGCAATTTAATCGACCACCGAGAGATGGGCATGCGCTTGGAGGATCGAGGCGTGACAATTACATTACCAAAGAATCATTCAAGATCCACTTGTCCTGAGTAGTGTTTGATGTATCCAGCTTCATAGAAGTTCCATTGATATGTTTTGTAAGTCCGAGACCTGTAATGGTCAAGAATGCAGACTGAGACCGTTTCAAATAATTTGTGTTGTTAAGCTTTACAGAGATTGTAGCAACCGTAATATAATCTATATGGCCATCTCCTATAGGTGGGGAGCGCACAGTTAAAACCTCAGACATTGTGTGTTAGAAATCAACTCGAAAATCATGAAAAGAGCAATTGAACCACCAAAACTTGCTAGAAAAAGCCAAAAAATAGGATCGAAATCCTTTGTTAGTAGGCTGAAGTTGTCCTCCAAAAATTAGCCAAATGAGATCATGTGAAAGCAATAATTTATTTTTTTTAGGGTTTTGGAAACTTAGAAAAAAATTGATAATTCTGATTTTTCCCAAAAAACCTAGAAAAAAATAGGATGGTGGTCCATGAACTGCAATACTTTGGTCTTCACACATGAGCCAATTGTAGACTAACAGTAAGGCAAAACCAATCTCAAACAAGAAGATCCAAAAAATCGCAGAAGAGGTTGAACCACTTATTGCAAATTGCAATGAAACTTTAGTTTATCTCATAGAGGGAGATTTAGGGCAAACACTAAATTCAAAATATCACCTCATTAGTGTAGCCCTACACCATGAAAGGAAGCAAAGGAGAATGTGAGAAGAAACTGCAATGAGAGAGAGAGAGAGAGAGAGAGAGAGAGAGAGAGAGAGAGAGAGAGAGAGAGAGAGAAGAAGAAGAAGAAGAAGAAGAAGAAGAATGACTACACAAAAAAGAGATCGGGGTTAAGGTTTGGGTTTTAGTTCGGCCGTGACTTTGATACCATGTCAAGAGACAAAAACTAAATTGAATACTTGGTTAGATCGATGTAACCCCAGCCTATATATTTATAATAAAGCCAAGAGATCAAAATTACAATATTTCCCTTATTGCCACCACACATAAAATAATAAGAAATAAATAGAGAAATATACCTCTATCAACCAATTACTCTCAACATGTCACATATGCAAGTGTTCTCGTGATAGTACTTCTCTTTCTGAAGGAGAATTGCATGTATAATCTTTTCTTGCTTCTCATTCCGATCCATTGATTGATTCAGATTGATTCTCGGTTGGAATTTGATTTTATCAGTTGGGATTTGATTTTGTAATTGATATAGTAAATCATACATATAGGATTTTGTGCATATTCTTTCCTATTCATTTCTTGTACTATAAATATGGGTATATTCTTCTACATTAAATACGATGAAATTTACAAAAAAACTCTTTTCCTCCATTATTCCATATTTCTTGTCCTAGTATCAGAGCCCAAGTTACTTACAAGTCTAGACCCAACAATCACTAGTGAGGGTTGTTACGGCCACTGAGCTAAGCCCAACGTGTGAGGGGGAGATTGTTGAGATTTATCCCACATCAGTTGTAAAAGAGGTAGGTGATTAGTTTGTGAGTGGAAAAGAAAGCCTCACCTCTTTAGCTAACTTTTGGGATGAGAGAGGCTCAAAACCACCCAACACTGGTATCAAAGCTATCAGACAAAGACGGATTCCTTGATAAATCCATTCCCTTTTTGGCCGACGACCGTATGCAATGACACTGGCACCGTTGCAACCAGCTCATCCGCAGCTGGATCAGGAATTGTGTGGCATTCGAGGTCGCGACTGGCGAGGTCGTGACTAGGCTTCCTTTGACTAAAGATGCAAGAGTTATGTGAGACAATATCAAAGAGATGTACGGGAAATTGGATAGGATCAAAGTGTTTTCGCTCACCAAAGAACTTTCTGAGTTGAAGAAAGGGAACCTCTCGAGCTTGCTTCAATCGACTATCAGCCCTCTGGAATGAACTCGAAGCTGCTGAAGAACAGCTTGAGGGCTGAAGACAACCCCCAAACAATACAAGGAAATCAGGGAGAGGGAGAAGGTAAACCGATTTCTTTTAGCCCTAAATGACAGCTACATGCCTTTTCACTCGCAAATCTTGGCCATAGAGCCCATTCCACCCCTCAACTGATTTTTTAGTTAGCCATTCAAGAGGAAAACCAACGACTGCAAGCTCTAGGCATGAAAAGGGAGGAGAGAGTGTGGCCCTTGCTATGCCAACAAGGCTCTTGGATGCACTGGCGAGATTCTCCGACCACACCCATGGCAGTCCTCGAACACAGCAGCGAAACTAGGGAGGAAGTGCTCACTGGCTTGAAGAAGAAGATGGGAACCCTAGAAACCACAGATTCAATGGTCCAAGGCAAGGATCGGACGGCTTCTATTCTTTCCGAACCAATGGTGCAGTTAAGAGGCGTGGGCACGGATGTGACGGCCCATATCCACTCCGATCCGATGGTCCAAATGATAGGCGAGGGCGTGGATTCGAGTGTCCTTATTCGATGGCTTGTGGGGCCGAATCCAATGGCCCTCCTCATGCCACATCATCACAAAAAGGGGGAGGGCAAAATTCCAAAGGGTAAGTACTGTGAATATTGTTGGCATCCACATCGCACTATTGAAACAGGTTGGAAATTGCATGAGAAGCCCACTAACCAAAAAAGAAAAGAAAAAGAATTTTCTGCCTATCAAGTATGTACGCAAGGAATTGAGAAGACTCACCAGCCAATTACTCAGGATCCATATGAGAATATTATAAAGGCACCGAATCAATTAAAGAAGGTCAACAAAGCTGTAAATTTTTCAAGTACTTCATTATATAAGTCCAATAAGATTTTAATTAATACAAGAATTATTGACTCATGCGCCAGTAACCACATAATTTGTGATGAATTTTTATTTTCTAATATTCATGGAAAATATAATTCTCCCATATTTCTTCGTCTCCCAAACAGGGACATCACTAATGTCAGAAAAATTAGCACTGTCCACCTTAGCCAAAACATTACTCTTAAAGATGTTCTATACGTTCCTAAATTTGAATTCAATCTCATATCTATTTCCAAAGTCTGTGAAGAAAATTCCTATCATGCAAATTTCAATTCCAAAAATTGTTCCTTCAAGACTTTTCAACTGGGAAATTGATGGGCTTAGGTAGTATGGCACAAGGGTTGTATTTTTTGGTCAACTTCTCAAAAGATTTTGGTTTATCTTCATTAAATAGAAGATTATCTTGTAATGCCACTGCCAATAATAAAAATTTTCTTTTTCATAAGCGTTTGGGTCATGGTACTCGTTTTCCTAATCCTGATTATACGATATGCACTCTGCCAAAACAATCACGAGCACAATTTACAACTAGTGTACAAGCTACTAGTATGTTTTCATTGGTTCATATCGATATATGGGACCCTTATCACACACCACATCGTGATGGATCTCGTTTCTTTCTTACCATTGTGGATGATTATTCTCGTGCCACTTGGGTATTTCTCATGCAGTTTAAGAGTCAAACATTTTCTTCTCTCTCAAAATTCTTATCCATGATTAAAATTCAGTTAGATAAAATTGTTCAAAGAATTCACATGGATAATAGGCGTGAATTTTTCTCCACCGAGTGTCAATCTTTTCCCCAACAGAATGGAATTGTTGAACATACTCATCAACACCTTTTGGAAGTTGCCTGAGCACTTAAGTATGAAGCTTCCATTCTAAAATCTTTTTGGGGAGATTGTGTGGTCAGGGTAGTCTATTTAATCAATCGCATGCCAACTAGAATCCTAAAAGGATGAACTCCATTTGAGATGCTTTTTGGAAAACAACCAAATATTGATTATCTCTGAGTTTTTGGCTATCTTTGTCATGTGACGAATGTGGGTTATCAAGACAAATTGGATCCTCGTGCTCTTCATTGTATTTTTATGGGGTACCTTATTTTGCATAAAGGTTACCAAGTTGTGGAGATATTCGCAGGGCATTTCCTCATTAACGAAAACGTTTTCTTCCACAAGGATATATTTCCTTTTCAAGAAATGACATCCTCACATGAGTCATCGAGGCAAGGATCAAATCATCGAAAGTTCTTATCAATAAAGGATATTTTTATGAAGCTACGCTTGATCGGCCATCTACAGGCCATTGTCCTGCGGTGACATGCCTCAAATCCCCAAATGTATTGGCTAAGTCTCCTGCTACTTCTAATACAGGAAATAACTCTCCTACTCCGTCATCATAGCAACATATCCGTGGATCATCAACACCAATCGTCAAGGAATTACATGTTAACAGGCCCAGACGTTGGGGACAACACGTTCGCCCTCCTACATGGACTAAGGACAACATTCGCCCCACTGTAGATACCCCAGGTACATGATATCTAGTATCCTCCTATGTTTCATTTAGTCGATATCATGAGAACATATGAGTTGCATTAGCCAAATATATGAAGAACAGGAAGCTTCTTCTTATGAAGAAGCAGCATGTGATATTCACTAGCAAAAGGCGATGAAAGAAGAATTAGCTACTCTTACTGAAAATAACACTTGGGATATTGTTCTTCTACCTCCCTACAGAAAAGCCATTGGTTGCAAATGGGTTTACAAAATCAAGTATAATGCAAATGGCTCTATTGAACATTATAAAGCCTGACTTGTTGCTAAAGGATTCACACAGCATGAAGGTTTTGATTATGATGAGACATTCTCCCCTGCTGCCAAAGAAGTCATTATTCATTCTTTCATGTATGTTGCTGAACTTCGTAACTGGGATCTACATCATATGGATGTCAATAACATATTCCTTCATGGTGATTTTGACGAGGAAATTCATATAGAACTTCCACAAGGCTTACGTAGATAGGGTGAGTCTCAAGTGTGTCATCTCTGCAAGTCCTTGTACGAACTCAAGCAGGCATTTCGACAATGGTATGCAAAGTTTACTGTTGCACTTACAAATGCAAGCTTTCAACACTCTAGGCACGATTATACTTTGTTCACCTGGACCAAAGGTACTTCATCGATTTACTTGTTGATTTACGTGGATGATATACTTGTTATGGGTAATGACAATGTCACAATTCAGAAGTTCAAGAAATACTTGCATCTCACTTTCCATATTAAGGACTTAGGACCTCCCAAATATTTTCTTGGGATTGAGATAACTCGATCAAACAAGGGAATATGTCTCAGTCAGCAAAAATTCATTCTAGAAATTATATCAAAAGCAGGTTTATTGGGATGCAAACCAGCTATCATATCTATCGAGCAAAATGTCAAAGTAACAACATGCGAATATGATGCAAGCTCTCCTTCACCAAATGATGATCTACTACTCAAGGACCCATTGGGATATTGGCGACTTGTTGAAAAACTAATATATCTCACCATGACCAGGCCTAATATATGTCATGCAATGTAGATACTTAGTCACTTCATGCACAATCCGAAGAAATCTCATATGAATGCAGCGCTAAAGGATGTAAAATACTTAAAGGGATGTCTGGGACTCGGAATTCATTTAATTCATGAATGCAGAGTATGAAGATGATGGCCTATTGTGATACAGACTATGCTAACCGCCCAATGACGAGAAGATACATTACTGTTTTTTGCATAAAATTGGGAAAATCCTTGATTTCGTGGAAAACGAAGAAGAAATCAATAGTTTCACTATCATCAGCCGAATTAGAATAATGAGCCATGGCAAAAACTGTTTGCGAAATAGTTTGGATATAAGGATTGCTTTTGGATCTTGGTGTGAAAAATCAATGGTGCAAGTAAGTTATTTCGCAACAATGAAGCCACACTTAAACTAGCGGTAAATCCAGTTTTTCACGAAAGAACAAGGCACATAGAACTCAATTGTCACTTTACTCGGAAAAAAAAAAAATTAAAGAGGGTCTTGTTATGACATGAGGAATCTGAAATGTGGAACATGTAGATAATTTCACTAAGCCATTGTCCCAAAGATAGCACATGTATCTATTAAGCAAGCTTGGCGTCTTTGATTTATATAAGCTGCCAACTTGGGGGCTGTTGGAGAATGAATTTGATTAGATCCATTCCGATCCATTCATTGATTTAGATTTATTCTTGGTTGGGATTTGATTTTGTAATTGATACAGCAAATCATAGATATAGGATTGTGTGCATATTCTTTCTGATTCATTTCTTGTATTATAAATATGGATACATTCTTGTATATTGAATATGAAAGATCTTTTCCTCTATTGTTCCATATTTCTTGTCAACAGATTACTTTGAGAAAAAGCTTTAAGACCTCTTTCTACTTTACTGGTCATTTGGCTAAGCCAAGTATATTCAATAGTAGAGCCCAAAAGTCCCCTCTCTCTCTCTCTCTCTCTCTCTCTCTCTCTCTCTCTCTCTCTCTCTCTCTCTCTCTCTCCATTGTCTCTTTTAGCCATGGAGGAGGATTTGAGCTAGTCTCACCCTCCCCTCTCTCTTTTGTTGATTTTGTTTGCATTTTGTTGTTCTTTTCTTGCTTTTTCTTCTTTTCTTATTTAGCTTTGGGAGCTCTTCTTCCGATCTAGTTCTCAATTTGAGAGTTTGAGCTTTGCCGATCTAATTCTACTTTTGGATGCTATCCTCTCCCGATCTAGATCTAAGAGTTTAATAAATATTCTTTTGGGGATCGATGCCCCTCTATCATGTTCATGTACAGGTTCTCTATATTTATTCCCAATGATAATTGCAAGAATTTTGGTGTCTCATTGAATTACGAAAAATTTGCTTCTCTACATGTTAGATCTGTGTTTGTTTAACCTAATCTGGTTGTTTCTATATTACGATGGTATAGAGAAAGACGAACCTAGACGCATACCGCCAGTTGGCAATGTTGTAATTATTGAAGAATGAATTTCGGCATGTGCTCATCACTGACAAAGACACAAGATCCAGTGATAGGCCGCCGATTTTATTTGACAAATCCATTCTTGTAAAACAACTTTGTACTTAATTTTGCTAATGCTCCATCAATCCTCCTTGTTTTCTGGATTTGACTTAGTTTTTCAGTATTCTTGCTCTGTTTTGCTTTTTTTTTGTCATGAAGTTTATGCACTTCTGTATCATTTTAAGTAATGAATACAATTTTCTTTCGACCAAAAAACAATCTATTCAATAGCAAAGCCACTTTGTAATAATGTAGTTCCAAAACCTCACCCATATATTCTTGAGGAGTATATTTTTACTTTTTGGTGATCTGGCAAGTTTATACAGCAACTGAGGAATCAGAAAGATGAAGGGCTACAAATTATATTAGAGAGGCGTCACAGAAATCTGCTAAATTTCTACCATCTGCACACAATCAAGAAATTCCAAATTGCTGGAGACTTTGATAAATTTTTCACTTGAGATTTTATTTTTATTTTTCGCTTGAGATTAGAAAGGCATTGTTTCATTTAAACTGTCATTCCTCTCACTTTCGGTACTGATAATCATCACGTCCTCTTTCGTTTCCTTTTTTGTCCATTGATCCTCAATATAAAGACATGAAGAGAAAGGATGAAGGACCACTCCCCTGAACTTTCACAAGTTATATTGATATCCATCATCAACACAATGACAATATAGCAGTTGGAGCATCCGGGGAAAAAGAATTGTGCTCGCGAAGTCATTTTCAATTTTTGCTACGATTATCCCCTAATTCTTCCTTGACTAAATAGACATGTCAGTTGTATACCTGCTCTCTGCGGATTGTCATACAAAAGTATAACTAAAATGAAGCTTGAACCAATTTAGTATAAATACCCGATTATTTTTACGTTTCATTAGTTGTTAAAGGTAGCCATAAAACTAAACTATCAAAATTAGAAAGCAACTAATTAGTATTAAAAAAATGCATAAACATAAAGTGGAATATTCGAATACTATAGTATCTATAAACAGTAAAAACTTTTGTCTATTAACTGATATGGAAATATATATATAATATTATTTTACAAAGAAAAATATTTTATGAATTATATAGTTAAATATTGAAGAGAGAGGGGAAGCGTGAGGGGTGATAAAAACATATGCCATGCTAAATTTAGAGAAAACACCTAATTTTTTTTCATGCAACGAGAGTTCAATTCTAGCAATCGTTAGTTCTCTATGGTACACTTATTATGGGTAACGCTTAGAAAAGACTTTGCTATAATATATTTACATAGATAGTAGCGGTGATCACGGAATGGGAACCGGACCCAATTCCCAGTCAACCCAATGAAATCAACAATAAATTGATTTCCCCTCCCCTTTAAAACCAAGTATTTGCCCTTTACCCACGAAAAGATCAAAATGTTAAAAAAAATATATGTGAACTTCACACACTTAACAAATATTATACTTAATCTTACCCTAAAGGCCAAGAAAGACATTGGTTGGAACATGACTTGGCTTTCATGCCCAACTTCTCTTAGGTTTCATTACGTACCTATTTAATGTGGGACTCTTGGTGTATGGCTTGTCTACCTAGTCTCTTGTGCATCCAACCTTCCATGCAAACGCCTTCAATGTGGGACTCTTTAGCTTGTCTCTATTGTTGTATCTAGCCTTCCATATAAATACCAAGAGTCCCACATCAAACGGGTATGCAAAGACCGTGAGAGGAATTATGCATAAAAGCCACAAAGCCATGCTCCGACCGAAGCATGCTTTTCTTGACTTTTGTCTAAATGTTTGCATCTCAAAAACATTTAGAAAATCCTTAACAATTAAGAATTAAAATTATTCTTTTAATAATTTTCAAGAAAAAAATTAAAGCTTTAATAATAATCGATCCGGGCAGTTTTATTCTTGAAATCAATGACTTGAAAACGGACCGATTTCATCAGTTCCAATTTTAGAGAACTAGCAACCAAACTAACACCCCTTGAGATCGGACCAAATTAAGCAATTCCATCCTTGGAACCGATGATCGGGAATCGGACCGATTTCATTAATTCCAATTTTAGAGAACTGAGAACCAAACTAACACCCCTTGGGACCGGACCAAATTAGCCAGTTCGGTCAGTTCTTTTTGCTCACCCCTAATAGATACCTGAGTAATAAGCATGGAAAAAAATAATTACCCTGTCTACATAATTTTGTCAAGGTCTAATTATTCAATTTCCAATTGAATTCTAGGACAACATCGTATCGATTTCACGTAATGAACGTTATAGTAGAAAAAAAAAAGTTCCTTAGTACTGCAACCGATAGGGAAAACTTGAGACTCGGACATGCAATCATTCGGAGGAGTTGTGCAAAGATTAAGAAAATTGAAATACAAACCAAGAATTAAGAAAATTGAAAAACAAACATGGAAAGTGGGCCAGGCAAAGGCCAGGGCGGCGCCCCCTTTGCCAAGGGACAAGGGCCTCATCAACCTCGCCGAGGGCTGTACTGCTTTTCCTGTGGTTAAGAGGGTTTGCCGACAATCTCGACAAAATTACAAAAAAATTATAAATTTATTACACGAATATTAATCCAATCTTAAACATTTCAATCTTAGCCAATTTGATTTCAAACAATTTGATGATTTACCACTATAATCATTTTGATCAATTTTAATTAAAAATCATTAACATAAACACTAACCATCTTATATTGCATGATCAACACTTACATGAATAATTTTTTATAAATATTTTATTTTATTTTTTCCTTCTTCTATTGAACGTCAAGCCTCATCAAGGATCGACCTCGCTGGATCCTCACCCTCGCCGATTCTAGCAATGGTTGAGCCTCGTCCAATCCGACGAAGGCAAGCGTCATTTTAGGCTATCAAGGTCGACTCTTGCCAGTGGTTAATCACCAAAGGAGAAGAAAAAAATAGAAAAAAAACAAATCAGAAAAAAAAAACAAAAAAACAAAAAAAAAAACAAATGCAAACAATTGCTTGTATTTGCCAATTGTGCCATGTGATGTCTACGTCAGCAATTGCCAATCAAAATTGACATTAATCAAATTGAAAGGTTTAACAGTGAATTGACATCCGTACAATAAATTTAGAACTTTTTTGGTGATTATCTCCAAAACTCTCACCGCCACTTGACAAAGGTTTGCAGATGACACGAGCCCGGGGGAGGGGGGGGTGGTGGGGGGTGGTGGGGGGTGGCGGTGGCGGGGCGGGGCCAGCGAAGGTGCAAGATCCTCGCAATGGGTCGGCAAGGATCTCGCAAACCATCACCTCAGCTCGGCCGTAAAAATAGAATCCAGATTAGAAACAAATAAAATGGACCCTGCCACAAATGCTCAGTTCAACCTAATATTCCGGTGCATCGACAGAGCTACTGTGACTAGGCAGCTGATTTGAGTTATTGATTTGTAGAATTGTTACAATCGTATTTGATTTTCCCATAGGGCCCATAGAAACTTTGATTTAACAACATAAACCATCTAATAGACGCACCTGATAAGAGAGATCCAATTTTAATATCTGCAATGGTAAAACACGTAGAATTGACAGTTGACGCTGAATAGTCGGAATAAATTCTAGTCCAATGTAAAGTTGGTATCCAGCGACTCCACTCTTTACAATCTCACCCAATTGCTACGACTGTCTGCAAATTATTTAGTGGAGTTGATAGATTTTTAAAAGATAGAAATAGAAACTTACCGCCGTGGGACCCCGAGTTGCTGAAGTATTCATCTCCCTCTGCTGTTGTAGACCAAGGATTCAGAATTCTGGCCAATTCGCTGAACTCTTTCTGAAGTACTTTCTGAGGAATTCGTAGGTCATTTCAATTACAGGAAGGGGAAAAAGAAGAGTCAGAAATTTTAACCTGACTCCTGTCCTGAGGAAAAGAAGAATTTATTACACTGAAAATATCATGCATTATTAGCACTCTATATTACAACAAATCAACTAACCGATGGATGGAACAGTACGTGGGAGGTGGGACAACCGGTTGCCCTGAGACCTCACTTATCGAATGGTGTCTATACTTACAAAAGAAAGAAAAGCCTCTACCGAGAGTGGTTCAGCAAAACTGTGGAGGGAAAAAGAATGTAGTAATGGAGACGAGGGCCAATTAATTTTCTCAGACCAGCATCAGATATCCCAATAAATAACTCCACTCAATGCCGCTTCATCTCCCGGAATATGTTTGATACCTTGGGTGACAATCTAGGGAGGAACTTGAATAACTGTTTAATGAGGAAAAGCATTAGTGAACCAAATGGTCCATGTCATGGCCAAAAAAAGGAACCAAAATCGTAAGTGAGAGAGCAACAGATTGTATCGAGCATATTAATTGCAGAGAACATGTCAACAGTACACTCAAAGTTACTTCTAACAGCCAAATATGGAAAACCATTACTACAAATCTCAGCTAAAAAAATTGCTAATTGGAAGAAAGGGATTGGAGCTCTCTTGTTCTTCCACAAGGCCTTCAAAGGAGGGCAAATCAAGAAAACAAACTTCCATGCGTGCATGCAAAACCAAGGATCAGGGTACAAGAAAGGAATCAACTAGGAATGAGTTCCAACTTAATGAAAACATGATTACGCTGGTGAGCAGAAGGTTGTCTACATATGACAGTCTAACTGCCTCTTTGCTTTCCTACTTGATGTGAGACTAGATGTTAGGAAAAAAAAAATCTCAGAAATACTTTCTAATTCCTACATGAGGTACTCCAACGAGAAAGACAGTGAGCATTGCAGACTTGCAGTCAAATCAAAAATCACAGCGATTATCAGCACTGAAGGCGGCATCCTCATTAAGGTGCCCCCATTTACAAGTGTTCATCCCCTTTGCTTTATAGTTTTGTAAGGTTGGGCACCTCTTGCTAGTTCATGAATGAATCAGATAGATGTAACTTTGAATCTATGAGATATTTCTTGATCAGAAAATTGCCACAAAAAGTTTGATGAAGTACATACCCAAAGCTTCACACAAGCATCAATGACGACTGGAATCAGGCTTATAAAAATAGTAATAGCAGCCTGATCAACTTCCAGTCCATAATGCTCAACAATCACTTCTAACAAAGTCTGCCAACCGGATTCGGAATGATACCTGCATGCGACCAATTGAAATGGTGCATAAGCTACAACAGGACAAGACGTGAGTCGCAAAGAAATTCAGTATTTTCAAAGGAATTAAATTCTACTTTCCAAAAGCCTAAACATGATTCATAAAGAGTCGCAACAAAAATATGCACGAATCAACAAATGACCATTCGTCGAACTGAACCAATGGCCTAAAGCACGACCAGTAAGGAAAGGTAAAACATAATGATGAGCATTATAGCATTAAAACTGCCAAATTACAAATTTGAGGTCGAGGGAATACGTAAGAGGAAGAAATGAGCAAATTTAAAGTCCAAACTGAGAGATATTAATTTCTTCAAATGCAGATATCCCCTGCAAACTGTTGCATTTACATCAATTGGCATAAAGAATGACGACCGGTTCCCATTAAGTGTACTCTGACTGAAAATGACAGGAGTATTGTGTCATAGCATGGCAGAGGAATGTTACCCTAAGAAGATATCCGTGATAAGAATAATAAGAAATGCCTTCCCAGTATCCGAAATGTTATTTAGAATTTTGTAACCTGTAAATTTCAGCAATGCTACCTGTAAATCGTCACAAGGTTAGAAAATTCGACAGGCAAGACAATAACCAAAAAGGAAGAGACAGACCAGCATATTCCTATGAAAGTTTGCGTGCATTAGGTTACTCGTGGAGAACTGTTGGTCTGGTCACATTTATGAAGTACATGGCATACATTCAGATGAACAACCAAAAACTAAATTACAAACTAACACCTATCTCCTGAGATATTCTTAATAAACTCTTAAAATTGAATAAGACAACATAGTGAATTACTAGCTTCCTTTTCCCAACTTGTTTCATCTTTAAATGCATCCAAATAAGTGAAGGTAATTACTGTTCCTTGTCTTCTTCTTCCTTCAATATTTTTCTTTTCTTTTCCAGTTACTTCATCCTAAACTGAGAGCCTTATGTAGAGTTAGACCGACCTGGAATGTTTTCTGTCGTAATTAGCACAACCGTATTTCAAGCACAAGCTGCACAACTATGACAGTTAATTCATCATTAACTCCATATGTTATGGTATCATTATTATGTTGAGGTGATTAACCGGCGACTTATACATGAAAATATCATAAGAATCTATCACCTCACACGTTAAAGAATACTACAACTAGACTGAAGAGGGCAGCGTACAAGGACTCACCTTACTTTGATTGAAGTACAAAATCAGAAAAAGTGAAATCCCAAATACCATGTCTGACCAAATGTTGGCAAATGCTCTACGATTTTCTAGTCTCCACTCATCTCGCAACTCCAAGCTGTTCCAACAACAAGAAAAGAAACATATATCACAAGATTTACATTATTTCTTCTATTGTATGAATTCTCAAGCTAAAACTTATAACATGTTCAAAGAGAGAGGAATTTTATCAATAAACAAACAAAAGTAGTGTTAAGAGTGGGTGAATTTCATTCATGGTCACTGAAGTTTAGTGGATTTTGCAGTCAGATAACTAAAATTTTATTGCAATCACCCAGTTCATTAATTTGAATATTTTGCAATTGATGCACCTGGACTAAAATCCAGCTAATTTTCCAATGAACAGTTGACGAGGCAAACATGTGGAGCCTTTGATCAAAGCCACATTATTGCTACATGGGCACACAAAAAACTTCATTATCTGACAAAATTGGCCACATCTGGTCGCAACGCACCAATTGCAAAAATTTGAAGATTAGAACAATGATTATTTCCCTATCTTATTTAATTCAGATTTTTGGATAGATGTTTTAGGGTAAAATCCTAATTGGATGTTCTTAGCATAGGTATTTCAGTTGACTAGCTTGCCTCTCTTTTCCGTGAATTAAGTTCAACATCTCTTTGTTTGGCTGGCTGGCCGCCTTCTTTTGGTTGGCTGGTCCTTTTGGACTGGTTCTTTGTGGGTTGACTGGTTTTCTGTGTTGGTTTTGCCGTTTGGCTTGTTGTGCCGTTGTTTGGCTTTTCCTTTTGTCTCGGCACCCTTCCACTCATCATGCTTCTTATTCAATTTGAGTGTAAGTTTTGGTGCCGTGATCTCTCTTTATAGGTTGATTTTAGCTCAATATATTTATTATTTTCACCAAAAAAAAAAACATCTACATCAACTAAGGTTAGACGGAAAATGTGTTCTTACGCTTTATGCCGTAATTCCAACCAGACCTCTTCGTCAGATAGTGGTGGAGATTTACCAATCTCTTCCTCAAACCTATATCTTGCCCTTTCAACTTTCAGTTCTTTAACCATTTCAAGTTTCTGGTGCCTTCTCACATCAAGCACCTGGGCTGCAAGCGGGACAGTCTTTACATACCTGTCAAAACCAAAGTGTGTAATTTGATCAGTTAGGGAAACTTTCCAATGACTTTGATTAGGACAAAAGAGTAAACAACTGAATTTGATGCAAGACTGAATGCCAAATCATAAACTTTAGGGAAAGCTCTATTGGACAACAATAAGGCCCACAATGCTTTATGAAATATATTGCTAGGCAGTTAACACCAGCATGCACAAAAAAGATGAGTGGTAAAGATGAGAATGATTCATTGAATGTGCCAGCCCAAGAAAAGGTAGGATTTGAAATGAAGCCATTCGAGAAAGTTAGGCGCGGCACCAAGAAAGGACCATATAAAAGAAACTCGTTTGAGTTGCTTGGGACATGCGAAACCAAAGCCTCTAGATACTCCAGTGAGGAGATGCATTTAACAGATGAAGAGTCCCAACGAAATATTTAAGGGGGCAGCGGGGGGGGGGGGGTGCGCCTGATAAGAATTTAAAATTTGAGAAGAAATTTTTGGTGGTCCCATGTGCCTTCAAATGCACTACAAATTAGTTAGTGAGATGCAAGTACTAATCTTGCAACAATGATTTTTCCATGACCATCCTTGACATTAAAAGACTTGGCAACAGTAAGATGCTCAGGTATAGCATCAAGCACCACAAGATGCAGTCATGCAGGAAGGACAAAACAAGTTAAATTGGCAAACCTATCAGAATACTTTTGTTGCAGATAGTAGAACAACAACTACAACTGGCTGTAAAATGTAAAGGGAAGATATCTGGTCACTCTTCCTAATTTTAATGAAGTACCAAGTCTCATAGAAATGTTCTTTTCCCCTGTTGGGTATTTCTCTGAGAAAACAGAGAACCTTATTGATGTTCCTTTTAACAGAGCTAAAATCAACCACTCAGAGTCTAAGGAACACATCACCAGCTCATAGTAGTTTTATCACACTCTACAATGATTAAAAAGAATAAAAAAAGAAAAGGAAATATCATGGAGATCTTGATGTTTACCTGTCCAGAAAAGGCATAAGAACATAGTCATGAACCATGAAGTCCAAGGCCCAGGGTATAATTATTAGTATCGCCAGAAACTTAGCCTACAAGTCAAAGAATGACAATTTTTCATTTATTCAGCAAGCAATCTCACGTAGTTGAGATCAGAAGACGTAACACATATATAGCCAAAGTAACAGTATGAGCTAAATGAACAATGAGCATCAACCGTACAATAGAGTAGACTTCAACCACAACAACAAAGAGTCAGCTATCTCATCAAGTGTTCTTAAGACATGTACTCTGTCAAATGGCATAACTGGTCAGATTTGAGCATGGAAAATGGATTTTTATTTAGAAAGCTCTGTCCCCAAGATAAATTTGCTTAAAATGAAAAGAGCATCCATCTTACCAAGCTCGCAATGCAAGTGAGTCTCAGTAATATTTCTTTTATCAGCTACTTAAGCAAGCTTTTCCAAATGCATCATAAATCACACCTCTTCGGGAAAACTATTTTCCAAGTAGTTCTGAATCCAATGACAGTAAATATTCAGAATGTATATTCTAAACCCCTAGCAATTGTTCCACAGCAGATTTTAGCATTAAAAAGAAGAAGCAAAGTACTAGAATGGATTATATCTTTTCACTTTTATGGGTTTAGATGTGGGTAGTGAGGGTTGTAGGAGTGGGAGAGACATTTGATGAGAATTGAACAAAGAAGTCGCACTTGGAGCAACTGTGTTATAGGGAAAAAGCATAGATAACATAGTTCTGACTAAGCTGTTGAGACAATAGAACCATAAGAAGTCCCCTTTTCCGTAACCCAACTTTAAATAAGATATGAGAGAGTCATCAATTTAGAAGCTTTGAGGCGACAGAGCCATAAGAAGTTCCCTTTATGTCACCCGGCTTTGAATAAGATTCAAGAGAGATACTCATCAATTTAGAACCTTCAGTCTCTCTACTACGTTTTTCCAGTAACAAACTCAAGCTTCTATATAATCATGCTCAAGTAGAATCAACTCACCGTTAAGGAGAAACAAAGGGATCTCCTTGAAATTAGAAAGGCATGAAGATTAGTCCAAAACCCCATTTGACCTTGTTTGACAGAATGTGAATATTTCCAAATGTACTACGGCTGAAACCCCATTTGACCTTGTTTGGTGAATTTTCAAGGTTTGTCCATCTGTTGATTCTATTGTGTAGATGGATTTATTGCTCAATGTCATCAATGAATTTCAAATCAACACCACTAACTTGCATTAGGAAAAGATCTCTCAGTCAAATGCTTCTCGATACTATGCATATTAGATAGCGAAAAACATGTACAGCTCCCTATCAGACATTCAAAGCAGTCTCGTACCTATTTCATTGCTCTTATTAAAAAACAAGTGATCAAATCATAAAAAAAGTGGAGCTTATTGACGACATATTGCATTAACCTAGCTCCAACTAGGCATCTAAGCAGGATTGGGTGACCACAACATTACATGTTTGAGGACCATTTTAATCAATCAATCATATTTTACATGTTTAGAAGTATTTCAGTCTGTTCAAATACACTTTTTTCATCTCTTGATTCTTCAGAGGAGCCAGCAAAAGCAATGCCAACGGTCGTTCAAACAACAATATCAGACAATCCAATTTCTAGTCCTGAATCTTGGGAAAATACAGACAATACATAACCTTGAAATAGATAATCCTAAGTTTCCTTGTCTTTCTATACATGCGAAGTGAAGAACTAAATGAAAGACAACAACCAAAATTGCATCATCTTTCTATTTAACAGCTCAAGTGAAGAAGAGAGCACCCTGCCATCCATCTTTCATACATACTCAGAAGTTAAGTTGTATATAAACATACAAAATGAAGCTGCTCAATTCATCAAGGCATCTCCTCCCCCTGACCAAAACGAGCCCCCCCCCCCCCCCCAAAAAAAAAAAAAAAAAAAAAAAAAAAAAAAGCAACCACCTTTGTATGATCTTATGTAAACAGAAAGCAAGCACTGCACAATCTGAACTGTAGCAAAAGCCAGTAAGACCAAACAGAAGCTATGTTCGTAATTCAAGACACAGCATAAATGCACCCACCGAATTCTGCGAGGCATACCGAAAGACGCGATCCTCATACAGCATATCTTCATCTTCTCTCCCTACAAGCATGTCGCTCACCGATTCAACAATACCTCTTTCACCAGAATCCAACACCAGCTCTTCCCCCGACCTCCCCGCTCCGCCATTCCCATCATCCCAAGAGGCCGCGCCATCATCATCAACAAGCCAGTCCTCCCACATCCGAGACTCCTCGTTCCTCGAGTCCTGCTGCGCTTCCCTCAGCTCCACAATGGCCTCCGCCCTCCTCTTCCAGGCCTCGAACTTGTCGCCGTCCGGCGGCGACGCCCCGTCCCCCGAATGCTCCGCTTCGCCCTCGAGCATGTCCTCGTCCCTCAGCCCCAACCAATTCCCGTCGTCCTCGAGGAAGAACCTCTTCCACCAGCTCGTCCGCCTGCCGTGGCGGCCCTTCCCCTTCGAATTGGGGATCAGGGCGTCGAATCGCGCCCTCCCCCCGCATACCTTGACGGAGAACTTCACGGACCGCGAGAGGCGGCGGCTAACACGGACGCCGGCGTCGAAGAAGACGAGGCCGCGAGCCGCAACAACCGAAGTGCTCATTTATCTTATCCGGAGCCGACATCTTTCAGAGCCGCCCGGAAAGCGAAGCCGGAAGCACCGGAAAGCCCGCTCAGTCGGCATGGAAGTTGCTCATCGCGGGGCAAGCGAAGAAGCATCAACGCGGAGGCCCGGTGGGGGACGGCGGCGGCGGCGGCGGCGGCGGCCGATCACGGACGGTGTCGGAGAATCGAACCTTCGAGCGAGGTGAAGCGAGCGAGGGAGATGAGGGACTGCGGATCTTGTGCTTTGAAATGGATAATGGATGACGGACGTTTATCTATCAGTTTACTGTTCAAGGAAAGGGGCGGCCAATTCCACGGGGGAAATTTGTTGCTTCCAGGCCCATTTTGGTGATGGGACGGAGATGCCCCTGATTCGGGTGAGATTTACGCCTTGCAAACGGGATTAATACCATCAAAAATCCTAAATTTACCGGTGAGATATTCGGATATGTCTTCTTTCAACTAGATGATGACATTTAGGATCCGTTCATTTCGCGAAAAATAGATCATTTCTGAAAAATACATTTCCAAAAGTCATTTTTTAGGAAAACGACAATATTTTTCGGTGTTGTTTAAAATCTAAAAATATTTCGAAAAATATTTTTCGATGTTCGATAAGGAAAATATTTCCCGCTCCCCAAATTGGCGAGCGTGAGCATCAAGCTCGAGGCTCGCTAGATCGATGAGCGCGAGCTTAAGATCAACAAGCTTGAGGTTCACTGGTGACGGCCGACGATTAGCCAAGAAAGAAGAAGATGGAAAACAAAGAAAAGAAAAAGGAAAAGGAAATTAAAAATAATTTGAATTAAAAAAGAAAAAGAAAATTTAAAAATAATTCGAATAAAAAAAGAAAATGAGAAGAAGAAATGGGAGGAGAAAGTGAGGATTTGTAGGGGTGTGAGATAAGAGAGATCAAGTAAGGAAAATGTTTTCCACTTTTCAAAAATGGAAAACATTTTCTCCTAATTTAGAATATTAACATTTTCCCTCATTAATTCATTTTCCGTAAAACGAACGCCGGAAAATCCGGAAAACGTTTTCCCGAAAATTATTTTTTGCGTAACAAACGGAGCCTTAAACATAAGCAATTGCCATCAAAAATCTTAAGCCTAGTACACTTGTGATAAATTCAACATCTATTATTTTCCATTAAATTAGCTTAATATAACAAAAATCACAAACTGGTATATTTATGACAAATGAAAGGTAAAATTATAAATTGATATACCCGTTAACTGCCATATGTCATTTAACTCAATAAGTGATAAATTTCTCACATGTGTACAAATTATTAGTTTGGAGTAAACTTATCATAAATATACCAATTTGAGGCTTCTTATGATATTAACCCTTAGATAGATGCAAGTATTGTTTGACAAATTTTTTTAGCATTTCTAAAAGCCACCTTTAACTCAAAGCAAGTCCGAAGTTGTTTTGAATTTTGAGCAAATTTGGAATGTAACTACATTTTTTGGGGAAATGTCCCCCACCTCACATGACGTCATAGATGAGGATTTAGGTTGCCAGCGAGGCCAGATCAAGCTGCCGGCCAACCTCACCTGAGGTTACGCAACGTCAGGCGACATCACCTAGGTTTGCAGCAATTCTACCTAAGCAAGCAACCTTAGGCGTCTAGCCAACTACTTGATCTAATCGCCGCTGGTTGATTTGGCTCATCATTGGCTAAGTTTTGCTAGCGAAGGTTTAAGGATTAAAAAAAAAAAAGCATAAGTCATTTACAAATTATAATTTTTTCCAAACAACATTTAAATCAAATTTGTTTCTTAATGTGTTTTCAAGTTACACTTTATGTTGGGATATAATATACCGGAATTATCGGGATCTTGCAATTTATGTCAACGCGAAATCACTGGAGAAATTAACGAGAAAAATAAGGACACGAAATTTACGTAGTTCGGTCCAAGATATCGCATCTACGTCCGTCTTTGAGGGAGAAGCAAATAAAGAATAAATAATCCACTATAATCGGAAAATCGAGTTCTGATCGTTCAAGTATTTCCCACACCTAAATTTAACTTCAAATCCAAAGTATTTATAAATAATAACTTAATTTGGGATAAACTCACGGTACAAAATTATCGCGTGACAAAACTCTACGTACGACGAGGCTTCAAGATCTTACGGCTCTTCTTCAAGCGGCTTGAACGTCCAGCTCTTCGTAGGCTTCGTCGGACGTGCGTTCAGCGGCTCCTCTTTTCGACTTGTACATGCAGCAGCGAAAAAATATGCGTGTGGGCCCAAAAGTCAAATTCTTGACTTGGGCCCACCATCCACTTCTTTCACGTGCAGTGGCAGCCGCTTCCCACCAAAGGGGAAATTCATACATTATTATTATAGATGTGCCCAATGGACCCCACGGCCTGATTTGCTCCACGTACAGACGCTGGTTTCCTTCGGCGGCATCTTCCTTCTTTATTAATATTTTCTTTTGTAAATTTTCACGAATCCAGCTAAACGCGTTTTTACAAAACGCTCAAACTCGAAACATAATTTAACATTTTACCCAACATTATTTACATTCTAAAAAAACCATTTCACCTACACTCCTTTGCATTTTTCCAAAGGCTTTCCTAGAGTATTTCCCAATGCACCCAAAGAAGGGAAAATTAGGCAAGGTGAGTCCACAGCTATATTAATCATCGTGCTAAATTTTAGGTTGTATTTGGTCGTCTAGATTTTTAATCATGGTAGAACTAAGTAGGATAATGTATGAAATTCAGAGATTTTGCTATATTCAATTCGTTTTTTTTGTGAATGGTAGTAATAAAATCAAATATTTTCATATTATATTGCATCCATTATTTGGTGGGAACTACATAACAATGTAAATAAATTTGAAATCGCACAAACAGAAATGGTAAGAATTTCTTACAAATAGAAATAACCTCTAGCAATTGGTCCACGAGAATGTAAATGTATAAACCTTAAACAACAAAGGAGCTCATTACAATATTCCACATCCACACATTCAACCTTGACAAAAAATGTAACTGGCTTACAACAACATCGACGATATAGATTGGCCAACAAATGTCAAATTAAGTGAGAAAGAGAAAGTATGATTATTCAACCTTGCAATTTTAAAACATATAGTTCTTTGACTCTCTCACCTCTTTGGTGAAGTTTCAATATGAATTAGAGTTCCAAAGGAGAAAGAGAAAGAGAAGAAGAGAAAGGGGTTTTCTTAGAAATTTCATCATCCCTCGTTCTCAAAAATTAGAAAAATCCTTTTTCAAATCTAGATTTGTTAATTTAAAATGTGGTTTCTTCAACTTCATTTTCATGTACTTATTTTTTAAA
This sequence comes from Eucalyptus curtisii, assembly GCA_017140595.1. NCBI lineage: Eukaryota > Viridiplantae > Streptophyta > Magnoliopsida > Myrtales > Myrtaceae > Eucalyptus > Eucalyptus curtisii. Next base: position 15,470,279 of record CM029500.1, read on the forward strand.
TATTCCCCCCTCTTGTTTCATTTCTTTTCTTTTCTTATCTCTTTTTTTATTCCCGTTGTTCCTTAACTTTAAATTTTATTATATAATAAACTATATGAACATACCTAAAACATGTAATTGTTATAAGCACAAGTACTACCTCACAAGAGGAATCAATCACACTCACTATCCTATCAAACTCTCTTATTAAGGATTTCATCTTGGGAGGGTCATGACATTTTTAATTCAATTTTTTTTGAATAATTTTTCACGCAGATGTAACCTAGAAATGATAGAAAGCAACCATGGACTACTAACCTTAGGATTAAAATGATTTGTTCTGGGTTAGAAACGCTCATTCGGGTAGAAAGAGGGGACAACACTCCTGGCTAAAAGCTCGTCCGGGAAAAAGAAAGAGAAAATGCTCTAAGCAACAATAGCTCATCTCGGTAAAGAAAGGTGAACTGGGTCCCGCAAAGCTCATCCAGAGCAAAAGAAGTGAGAATGCTCCAGGCGGAGAGGGAAGTGAAAGATGCTCCAGGCTACAGAAAGCTCACCCTGATAGAAAGAAAAGGGAAAGGCACTTCGGGCTACAAAAGCTCATCAGAGCATTTAGTGCTATAAAAGCTCATCCAGGCAGAAAGAAGGGAGAACATTTGGTGCTCCGCAAAGAGGTGAACACTCTTCGGGCTACTTAAGCTCGTCACGGCATAAAAAAAGATGAAGACGCTCTAAGTTACAAAAGTTCATCTGAGTAGAAGAAAAAAGAAGACAAAGCTGGGGATAGCTAATCTGGGCAGAAAAAAAAAAAAAAAAAAAAAAAAAGTTGAGACACTCTAAGGTGCGAATAATGACCATTCGGTTCCAAAAATCAATTTCTATTTCAAAAATAAATTTTTCTATTTTTATTTACTGGACAAGTTTTTAAATAAAATATGCGTTTGATAACAATACATAATTTTCTATTCTCGAAATAGAAATTAGTTTGATAATAATATAAAATTTTTCTCTCTCGAGTGATGGCAGCGGACAAGCGACTGGCGGCGACGACAATGGCGACCGACGATCAATGGACGGCTACCAACGACTAGCAAATGGCCACCAGCAAACATCGAACGGCGGATGGCCATTGGCAACTGATGGCCAGCAGCTGGTGATCAATTGCCGGTTGTGGATGGTGACCAATAGTGGCAAAAATGGCCGGACAGATACGCAACCGACTAGTAGCAATAACGAGTGATAAGAATAATATTTATTTCTCATTTCTATTTCAAAAATATAAGGGTTAATACTCTGAAAAGCCCTAAACTGGTAAGCATGTGACAAATTTACTCAAACTATTTTTTTTACCATGAAAAACTCCAAACTGGTACACCCGTAACAAATTTACATCGACTAACAAAAAAAAAAAAAAATCATAAACCGGTACATTTATGACAAATTTACCCAAAACTAATTTATTCGACCGCAAAAAACCCAAAATTGATAAATTTGTGACAAATATACCCTCCGTTAAATTAAATTAATACCACAAAAAAATCACAAAAATTGTAAATGTGACAAACGAAGCGTAAAATCCCAAATTTGTATACCAGTCAACTATCACGTGTCATTTAACTTAATAATTTGATAATAAAATTTAACGAAAACTAACAAAAGATAAATTTATCACAAGTGTGCCAATTTAGAGTAAATTTGTCAAAGGTATACCGGTTTGGATTTTTGGTAGTCAAAATAGTTTTGAGTAAACTTATCACAAGTGTACCAATTTGAGGTTTTTCAGGGTATTAACCCAAAATATAAAAATAGAAAAAAAAATTCTTCTCATTTCTATTCTAAATCTATTTTCAAACTAAAAAGTTGTTCCAAAAATAAAAAATATTATATTATTAAACGGATTTCCGTTTAAAAAATTTCTCAAAAACAAAAAAAATTGTTATGATAAAATATATAATGGTTATTATGTGCATCCCTAAGCTACAAAAAGCTTATCTAAGCACAAGAGAAGTGGAAAAACCTCCAATTTATCTCCCTTGGACTCCTGTAACCACCAAGTACAAATAAGTTCTTGCGCTAGCCGGGGCTTCTCACGACAAAACTATAGAAATGATACCTCAGGAGCACGCTCTCCACGAGGGGACGAATTTCTGTTAGAGTTTGACATGGCGCCTTCGGAGTTCTTCCGACCGGGGGCCTAACATCTTGGGAGTTCTTCCGACTAGGTGCCGACCTTCCGTCAGGAATTGGACAAAACAAGGATTTATCAAGAACTTCATGTTCAATTTGAAGAAAAATGCAACATGCATTAATCTAGTGTCTGCCACAATTCAATTTGGCAGTACGGTTCTCCACGATTTTCTGGTGCTGATCATCATCTTTGTGACCAGGTGGGATTGATTGAGATCCGAAAATTAAGACCAAAAAAATAAAAAAAGGTTCAAACTCAAAGAGAGCGTTTCCCGAGATTTTTTTTTTTTGCTTTTGTCCCGAAATTGGGGCAATGGAGATCTCTGCATGCCCCCTTGGATGCTCGTTACATCACTTTCATGGCACATATCGCTCTTCCAACAGACGTCAAGGACTTAGAATTCCGATTCGCCTTTCGCCAAGGTTTTGGGTATGTAAGAAATCATAACCTAACCAAGCTGATTCATTCGATTCCCCACCTAAATTGAAAAGGGGTATTGTGAAAAATGTGCCCGCGCCTAACAAGGCCCGGTATAATTGTTAGAACACTTGTGAAGCTGAAATTTGCAAAATGGATTTATTTGGGCAGTTGAATTACTTTAGAGGCATGGGTTCATAAAACGGAAGGAAAGAAAATTAAAGTGCTACTAAAAAATATCAAGAACAAACGGATCAACGGCTGCAGAAAAAGGTATAGACTTGCGCATGAACTTGTGAGGACGGGGGACGGGTATGAAATAAGCGTAGTGCTTAAATGAGAAAATATGCACAACAGTTTATGTTTTGCATACACTATTTGAAGTTGCAAACGTAAACATTCATCCTGACAGTTCCTTTCAAAAAGAGATCAGCAAACATTCCTTCCCTCCTAACTAAAGTTGATTGCCCCAAATTCATGCGCTGATCGAAGGATCACTCACAAACATTTTCTTAAAAGAGATAATCGGGCCTAAGTTCTCTATAGGTTGTAAGCAATTTTTAGTGCAAGCTATCGCGACTTTCTGAAGGTGAATCCTAAAGGAATTTCATGGATTCCTTAGGAGCAAATAACCCTCTTGCAAGTTGACGCATATGCTTTGCATGTGTTCTCCCAAGCTCCTGTTGGGGTTTCATGAATCATGTATAAGAAAAATTAACAAAAAGAACGTAGCGGAAACAAAGATATATTTTATACATGATTCTCCTAAGGCGTTGTTCGTGCGTTTTAATCAAAAATCTGAAAATAAAAGGGAGTTAAACGAATTACCTCTCGAAGCGCGCTTTACACGAATTGGTTCGGATATTCTGATTCGAGCCCCACAAATGTCGGACCTCTAGTTCAGACACACCAACAACGAACGTCGAACGGAAGAGAGAACTTTCGGATATTCACCACTTCGATCGTGCTAGCAATCACGTGGAAACAATCCGTCGTATTCTTGATGTATAATAATCACGGCCCCGGATAAGAGAACACTCTTCTTTCTTGCGTCTCTTGAAGAACGCAAGAACACGCACACTTTTACTCAATATTCAGCAACTAACAGAACTTCAAGTTTTTGTTCATGGTGAAGAGCCGATCCGAATAAGAAGACAAAACACACGAAGTCTCCTTTTTAATTTTTTTTTTCAGCAGCCCTTTTAACTCTCGTCCATCAATTGTTTTTTATATTAAAACCGACCAGCAATGGTTGCTAATCGATGGACGATCGATCGTGCATGAGCGGTTGCTCATGCACGACCATCGTGCATGAGCAACCGCTCATGCACGATCTTGGCATGATGGTCAGCGGTTGCTGACCATCCATGCTTCGTGCATAATGGTCAGCAACCGCTGACCATTACGCTTCGTGCATGTGCACGAATTCGTGCACATGCATGAAGCTTTAATTTTTTAATTAGTTAATTAATTAATTAATTAATTAAATGAATAATTAATTAATTAATCAATTCTCCTTTTAAAAATAAAAAGAACATAATTTTATATGTACAATTGGAATACATTAACATGTATCCACTTCGGACATGCGTGTGCATCATATGTAAGTAGGCTCGTGACTATAATATAAATTAAATTAAATCTCATTTAATTTAATTTCAAATCGACTCAATTCGATTGTAGTAATTGCAAACACATTTGCAATTATATTTCTCTCTTGTTCCACGTTATCCTAATTGTTTATGGTGTGTGACATCCCTAGGTTCATCACTAAGCTGGTAGTAAGACTTGTACTAACACATTAGTACTCCCAAAAGAATTAATTGTCCCGATTAATCTTTGGGTCCTACAAGCCATGATTGACATCTAGCAATATGTCATGGCTACCCAGATAGTGTGAATACTTTAAGAACATAATTAAACCTGTTAGTTTTGGCTACGGTGTAATTCAATCCCTCTGTCTTACTATGTCCCAATCAAACAAAGACCATGGAATATTAGTCAAGTCATTAATTCGATCATATGCACAAATCTAATTGACATGCATTTTATTTGAGACATAAACAATTTATTCTCAATTACAACCCCGGCCGAGGATTTCAATGCAGTGTCACAGTTAGATCGCATAGGACATCATTATCATACCTTGCATGTAACAAGGAGACAGATTCCATATTGCGCACACGTGTAACTTCATATATGAACAAACTATGACCAGCAGGTATAAAGACGGATCAACGACCCGGCATTATGTGCACCCGTGAACCATAGTTGTTCAATACACAAGTTAACATTGTGCCTCAGGTCTAAGGATTATTTACACAAGACCAAAGCATGAACAATTAGACATTGACCACGCTAAAAGCTTCCATGTCGCTAAATCGTTCCATACGTGTCACGTTAGTGAACTTGTCTTATACAAACACTGTGTTCTTAACTTAGGCATCACAATACCCGATGACTTGTGACTCATCATTCCCTTAAGTATCCAATACTTAATGGTGAAGTTAAGAACACACCGGTCTCAACAGGATTATTAATATCCACTCAATAATCCATCGACCGGGAACGATTTAAAGATTCAGTCTAACTATGAACCCGTCACATATATTCTTGACGTCTCAAGAATAGGTCTAGTTGCAATCGATCTTATGGAATCATTCATAAATATAAAATAATTGGACAAATGAATGAATACGTTCATTGCCATTAATTAAATAATAATAATGAAAGTACAACTGAAATCCCTAATATGTAACTATTACATAGTAGCTTTAGGGCATACATCCAACAATCTCCCACTTGCACTAAAGCCAACTTGTTTGGTACCTCAAACCCATTTTGTCAATATGTCTTTCAAAAGAAGCGAGGTAAGGCCTTAGTGAAGGGATCGCCACGTTTTCTCGCTGAGGCAATTTTCTGCAAGGCGATATCACCTCTCCCAACAATTTCTCTGATGAGATGGAAGCGTCTCTCAATATGCTTGGACTTTTGGTGAGACCTTGGTTTCTTAGCTTGAGCTATCGCCCCATTGTTGTCACAAAACAATGTAATCGGTTGCTCAATTGAAGGAACGACTCCAAGTTCAGAAATAAACTTCTTCATCCAAGCGGCTTCCTTTCGCTTTCGGAAAGCGACTACATACTCGCCTCGGTGGTGGAATCGGCAGTTATGCTTTGTTTGGAACTTTTCCAACTAAGCGCACCACCATTGAATGTAAAGACAAACCCAGACGTAGACTTATAATCATTAGGATCCGATTGGAAATCGGAATCGTATAAGCTACAACTTTAAATTCTCCTTCTCCATATATCAAGAATAAATCTTTAGTCCTTCGCAAGTACTTAAGAATATTCTTGACTGCTATCCAAAGTGCTCTTCCCCTGGATCAGACTGATATCTGCTAGTAATACTTACAGCATGCGCAATATCAGGTCTAGTACATAGCATAGCATACATTATGCTTCCAATAGCATATGCATATGGTATCTTCGCCATCCGCTCTCTTTCTTCAGGAGTGTTGGGACACATCTCCTTAGAAAGACGGATCCCTTGCCTAAAAGGCAATAATCCTCTCTTGGAACATTGCATGTTAAACCGTGTTAACACTTTGTCTATGTACGTAGACCTTGTGAGAGGCCAATCAATCGTCTTGATCTATCTCTATAGATCTTGATACCTAAAATATAGGTTGCCTCTCCTAAATCCTTCATGGAGAATTTCGTGACAAGAATAGTTTTATCGATGATATCATTGGTACATCATTTCCAATCAAAAGTATATCATCGACATACAAAACCAGAAATGCAATTGCACTCCCACTGATCTTCTTATATACACAAGGTTCATCCGGATTTTTGATAAAGCCAAACGATTTGACTACCTCATCAAAACGGATATTCCAACTTTCGGAGGCTTGTTTGAGTCCATAAATGGATCTCTTAAGCTTACACACCTTCTGTTTTTCACTATTGGATTCAAAACCCTGTGGCTGTTCCATATAAATGTCCTCATCGAGAAAACCATTTAGAAAAGCCGTTTTGACATCCATCTGGATTATCTCATAATCAAGGTGTGCAGCTATAGCCAACATAATCCGAATGGATTTTAGCATGGCCACGGGTGAGAAAGTTTCGTCATAATCAATTCCTTCTTTTGACGATATCCTTTCGCCACCAGCCGTGCTTTGTAAGTTCCAATTTGACCTTCAGCATTCATCTTCCTCTTGAAGATCCATTTACAGCCAATTGGTATAATACCATCGGGCGGGTTAGTTAAGGTCCAAACTTCATTGGAATACATTGAATCCATTTCGGATTTCATGGCTTCTAGCCATTTACCAGAATCGATGTCCGACATCGCCTCCTCATAGGTTTTAGGATCACCGGGTTGATCACTATCATTCACAATGAATAATGGTTCTATATGATCAAGCGAGTGTCTATAACGAGCGGTGGGCGAGACGTTCTCGCACTTCTCCTAAGAGATTGTGTATCGAAGCTCCCACCGAATCGAGGCGGTATCGAACTCGGTTGTTTGGTACTTCATTATTCTCTTCTTGTAAGACTATTTTCCGCCCAAAGACACCACCTTCTTGGACGAACCGATTCTCCATAAAAGAAGCGTGCTTGCTCACCAAAATTCTTTGGTCTGAATGAAAATAGAAATAATATCCAAGAGTTTCCTTTGGATATCCAATGAAGCGACCTTGTTCAGATCTTGCCTCCAATTTATCCATTTTTAGCTTTTTCACGAAAGCTGGACAACCCCAAATCTTAATATGATTAAGACTCGGGTTTCCTACTATGCCATATCTCATAGGGCGTAGTTGGAACAGATTTGGACGGCACTCTATTCAAAAGTATATATACAGCTGTCTCAAGGGCATATCCCCAAAGGGATATTGGCAAATCGGTGTAACTCATCATAGATCGCACCATATCCAATAAAATACGATTTCTACGTTCGAGATACACCATTATGTTCGGAGTTCCAGGAGGTGTCCATTGTGATAAAATGCCATTCTCTTTAAGATAGTCCGGGAATTCAAGTACTAAGGTATTCACCTCCTCGATCCGATCGAAGAGCCTTAATACATTTTTCTGTTTGTTTCTCAACTTCAGCCTTGAATTCCTTGAACTTTTCAAAGGATTCAGATTTATACTTCATGAGGTATAAATAACCATACCGTGAGTGATTGATCATCGGTGAAGGTAATGAAGTAATTATAACCACCTCTAGCAGTTTCATTAATTGGTCCACATACATCCGCATGAATTAATCCTAATATGTCGGCGGCTCGCGCACTTTGTCCTACTAAAGGCGCTTTGGTCATTTTTCCTAGAAGACATGCCTCACAAGTCGAGTATGACTCAAAATTTGATGGATCGATGTACCCATCATTACTCAACTTGTTAATTCTGTCTTCTCCAATATGACCTAATCGGAGATGCCAAACATACTTTTTATTTGGACCGTCTCTAGGGCGTTTATTAGTTATGGCATTTATATCAATTCTATTTTGCTTATTGACATTGGTAATCGCATTACCGGACATTGTAATGGTGTAAAGATTGTTGGTTAATAAGCTAGAACCAACACATGTTCTATTATGATAAATAGAACATACATCATCAGCAAAAGAAAATTCATAATTCTCTTTCCCCAAACGAGGTATAGAGATGATGTTCCTAACAGCATTCTTATAATGCAAACAGTTCTTTAAAACCAATACATGTCCAGAAGGCAAACATAAACGAAAAGTCCCTATAGCTAATGCAGCAACTCTTGCTCCATTGGCAAATGTCAGGACAATCTCATTTCGCCCTAGCATCCTCGCTTATTTCCAGATTCGCAAAGACATACAAATATGTGAAGTTGCAGCAGAATTTAGAACCCATGAGCTGGATTCAGCACTAACCATAAGATTAGTTTCAATAAGCATAGACACCATACCTTCATAAGGTTGGTCCTTGGGCTTGACCTTCAAGCTCGCGAGGTACTTCCTACGGTTCCTCCTCCAAAGTGCCCTTTGACACCACAAGTAATGACATTTCCCTTTATCAATCTTGGGTTTTGGTTGCACAACAGGTTTGGCGGGCCTCTTCCATTTATTCTTCTTTAAAATAGTCTTACCCTTTGAAGAAGAAGCCTTAGCCATAGCCACTACATTTGGCCTCGTGTTATGCATTTCCTTCTCATAAACTACCAGCATGCTATGTAACTCAGCAAGAGTTTTCTCCATCTTATGCATGTGGAAGTTTTGGACAAAACCGAGAGAAAGAATCGGGTAAAGATTGGAGGATCAAATCCATAGCTAACTCGTTGTCCATAACGAGATTCAGCCTAGCCAATTCTTCAATGTGCCAGATCATTTTCAAAGCATGATCATTAACAGATGATCCTTCAGCCATCCTCATACGGTACAATGCCTTAGATATCTCATATCTTGAGGTTCGACCATTCTCATCAAAGTATTCCTTTAAATGCAAAATGATCGACCTAGCATCTTCCATAGATTCATACTTCTTTTGTAATTCATTGTTCATCGAAGCAAGCATATATGACCTAACTTTTAAGTCATCATCACACCACTTATCATAAGTGACACGCTCCTCTTGGGTCCCACCCTCAGGAAAGGAGGTTGGCATCTTTTCATCAAGCACATACCCAATTTTTTCTGAATTGAGAACAATTCTCAAATTCCTCACCCAGTCAATGAAATTGGGTCCAGTCAAACAATTCTTGTCAAGTATAGAAGCGAGTGGGTTTGTGGTCACCATTTTTCAGAGTAATAATATATCTGTTGCAGAAAATAAATTGTTAGCCGTTGTACTTTTCATAATAACTATTTCATTTTGGTCTTTAAATGAAATAGATCCTCCCACTAAATTTATCTTCGAATCCCATACTCCTTAAGATGGGAAGCGGTAATCTTTGTTGGGTAAAGATTACTAGTGGGGATTGGAGTCCCACTAGTCCAAAGTCCACCTCACCTAGCAGTTATGGGTGTTCTATGAACTTAGTGAGTGAACCAACTTGTTCAACGCATCATATGCGAGTCCCAATCATAACTTCGGCCTCTAGACCATGAAAGCCTCACCTAACAGTTATTGGCATCATGATCATAGTTAAGTCTCGCCCATCGTATCATGTAAGTATTGAAAACACAAATGATTCCCTCACCGACAGTTATTAGAAATCATTTGGCTCCAACCCCACAAGCATCATATGCATAATGGAGTGGTCCAATATTATAAATGGTAATTAACCCTTATGTATCCATAGCCGGTCAATTAACCACAATAATATTGAATCAAACCACGACGATGGAAGGCCACGAGTCCGAAACCCATTTCGACTTAATATTCTTTGTAAGGAGATTTGGGTCGTTATTAACGGTCTCACTTTGCACATTAACCGGTTTAACATGCACGATAACATAAACACAATAAATAAATAGATATCACATAACATCTATCCTATGTGGTGATCATGGAATTATGGTTCAATGGGTCTCGAGCCAAAGAGACCCATTTAGCCATTTTAATGTTTTAATAATATGGACCTGCTCTTCACTTCTTCTTCAATCTTTGAACTCTTCAAAGACCGGGCCCAGAGAGCTCACCGGTTTAATGGCTCCTCCAATGGCTCCTCCTCTCTTGTAGTATTTACATCAGCAATTGAAATACTAAACTATACTAAAATTACATAGCAAAAAAAAAAATTAAAATAAAATAAAAGGAAGGACGCAGCCTCCATTTAATAATTACATCCCCAAAAAGAATACCTGTAATCATCATACATTCATCCATACAACAATCACAGCAAATAGGGATTTTTCCATGATCACCACCCTTCCTTACGAGCCATAAATTCAAAATTTAAAGCTCTGGAAGGCATGCATAAAATTCTACATATCATTTGTAGAATATAAACACAAATTATAACAAGTTACAGATTTTTGATTCAAAATTGATTTAGTTCTAATTTTTGCTTAGTTGATTAAATTTATCACATAAATTAATCAACTTCTATAGGCCACATAAGAGCAAGAGAACCAATTCTCTTAAAAAAAAATAAATTGGCCATTAGAACGCAAAAATATATTTGAACTACAAATCAATTAAACGCACGAAAAACGCCTAAGGTTGGCTCTGATACCACTGTTGGGGTTTCATGAATCATGTATAAGAAAAATTAACAAAAAGAACGTAGCGGAAACAAAGATATATTTTATACATGATTCTCCTAAGGCGTTGTTCGTGCGTTTTAATCAAAAATCTGAAAATAAAAGGGAGTTAAACGAATTACCTCTCGAAGCGCGCTTTACACGAATTGGTTCGGATATTCTACAGTTCGAGCCCCACAAATGTCGGACCTCTAGTTCAGACACACCAACAACGAACGTCGAACGGAAGAGAGAACTTTCGGATATTCACCATTTCGATCGTGCTAGCAATCACGTGGAAACAATCCGTCGTATTCTTGATGTATAATAATCACGGCCCCGGATAAGAAAACACTCTTCTTTCTTGCGTCTCTTGAAGAACGCAAGAACACGCACACTTTTACTCAATATTCAGCAACTAACAGAACTTCAAGTTTTTGTTCATGGTGAAGAGCCGATCCGGAATAAGAAGACAAAACACACGAAGTCTCCTTTTTAATTTTTTTTTCAGCAGCCCTTTTAACTCTCGTCCATCAATTGTTTTTTATATTAAAACCGACCAGCAATGGTTGCTAATCGATGGAGACGATCGTGCATGAGCGGTTGCTCATGCACGACCATCGTGCATGAGCAACCGCTCATGCACGATCTTGGCATGATGGTCAGCGGTTGCTGACCATCCATGCACGAAGCATGCATAATGGTCAGCAACCGCTGACCATTACGCTTCGTGCATGTGCACGAATTCGTGCACATGCATGAAGCTTTAATTTTTTAATTAGTTAATTAATTAATTAATTAATTAAATGAATAATTAATTAATTAATCAATTCTCCTTTTAAAAATAAAAAGAACATAATTTTATATGTACAATTGGAATACATTAACATGTATCCACTTCGGATATGCGTGTGCATCATATGTAAGTAGGCTCGTGACTATAATACAAATTAAATTAAATCTCATTTAATTTAATTTCAAATCGACTCAATTCGATTGTAGTAATTGCAAACACATTTGCAATTATATTTCTCTCTTGTTCCACGTTATCCTAATTGTTTATGGTGTGTGACATCCCTAGGTTCATCACTAAGCTGGTAGTAAGACTTGTACTAACACATTAGTACTCCCAAAAGAATTAACTGTCCCGATTAATCTTTGGGTCCTACAAGCCATGATTGACATCTAGCAATATGTCATGGCTACCCAGATAGTGTGAATACTTTAAGAACATAATTAACCTGTTAGTTTTGGCTACAGTGTAATTCAATCCCTCTGTCTTACTATGTCCCAATCAAACAAAGACCATGGAATATTAGTCAAGTCATTAATTCGATCATATGCACAAATCTAATTAACATGCATTTTATTTGAGACATAAACAATTTATTCTCAATTACAACCCCGGCCGAGGATTTCAATGCAGTGTCACAGTTAGATCGCATAGGACATCATTATCATACCTTGCATATAACAAGGAGACAGATTCCATATTGCGCACACGTGTAACTTCATATATGAACAAACTATGACCAGCGGGTATAAAGACGGATCAACGACCCGGCATTATGTGCACCCGTGAACCATAGTTGTTCAATACACAAGTTAACACGTGCCTCGAGTCTAAGGATTATTTACACAAGACCAAAGCATGAACAATTAGACATTGACCACGCTAAAAGCTTCCATGTCGCTAATCGTTCCATACGTGTCACGTTCAGTGAACTTGTCTTATACAAACACCTGTGTTCTTAACTTAGGCATCACAATACCCGATGACTTGTGACTCATCATTCCCTTAAGTATCCAATACTTAATGGTGAAGTTAAGAACACACCGGTCTCAACAGGATTATTAATATCCACTCAATAATCCATCGACCGAGAACGATTTAAAGATTCAGTCTAACTATGAACCCGTCACATATATTCTTGACGTCTCAAGAATAGGTCTAGTTGCAACTGATCTTATGGAATCATTCATAAATATAAAATAATTGGACAAATGAATGAATACGTCATTGCCATTAATTAAATAATAATAATGAAAGTACAACTGAAATCCCTAATATGTAACTATTACATAGTAGCTTTAGGGCATACATCCAACAGCTCCATCGGCCACAACTTGACTTCTCATTATTTATCGAATTGGAGTTGTCATTAACCCATTCTAAGTCAGTTAGAAGCCAAGTAAGGTGAGCCAAGCCAAGTAAGGTGCAGAAGCCCACCCTACTTTTTGCAGGGACTTGGTTACATTAGTTTTGCCTAATGCTAATTACCACGTCCTTTTCTCTTTTAAGAATACAATATTTCATGCACTCTTTTCCGTTAAAAAAAAACGTGTAAATTTATAATATCATGTATAAGTGCTCAAGCAATAAAATTAATTGATCAACAATATAGACAAAGATGAAGAAAGAGTGGAAAAGAAAAAATAAAACCCGACAAAATCACACAAAGACTTGTTATAAACCGTAAGGAAGGATCTTTGTGAGCTATACCAAAATAATAATAATAATAGTAATAATAATAAGCGTGCACCAATCTAATAAATACAAAATTCCTAATCTATCTGATGAAACTAGCAATAAAAATTTAAACTAATCATGTCATTAAATGCAAGAACACGTCTAAACACATCTAAATGATTTTTTTCTCACTTTTTCTTTATATAATAATGCGATGAAATTATATAAATATGAATAGAAATATAAACCTAAATATCGAAACATAAATACAGAATGAGATTAAAAAAAAAAGTCAAAATTCCGCGCAAGAAAACGGCATGGATGGGTCCGATATCTATTCAATATCTCCCTTTTCACATGTCTGCAAAAAATAGATGAGAATAGATCCAAACGAATGTAAGGATCCAAGGAATGCCAGAATTACATGAAAAAAGGATCTCTATATGAGTAAATATATGAGTAAATATATGTTATGCGATGCTAAAACGAATAAATAAATAGAAGGGCAAATTATATCCTTAAAAGTAGGAGATAGCTATATATTATTTAAAATACATAAATGATTTCATTCTTGTATAGTAGAAAAGTATATATGGACAAAGGTATTTATGGAAGAGAACGAGGGAAACATATTTTAAAAGTAGGAATCCCTTTTCCATGATATGATAAATATGTATGTCATCACTTTCAAGTAATGCTAATTCGACGGAAATGGTGTATGAATAAATTCACATCATGGGGCGATTAAACAATTCAATTATTGTAATATGTACGTTTGTTCCATTAAAAAAACGTGGAGATCTCAAAATAGAGATGAAAGACGTATTTCACGAAAAAGGGGTTCTTTGTTGATTTTAAATACGCAAGTAAATGGATGTAAAAGAAAAATAATTGAAAGGCAAAAATTGGAAATTAAAAGTTGCTAGGAATGTAAATGGTATGTGAAATTTAACGTATTGAGAAAAGGTAGATTTGCATCAATCAGGATACGTTTGTTTTGCGGAAAATTGGCCATTTCCGAAAAATATTTTCCCGGAAGTCATTTTCCAGGAAAATGATATTTTTTTCTGGTATTCAATTAAAACTTGAAAATGTTTCGAAAAATATTTTTCGGTGTTCGATAAGGAAAATATTTTCTAAGACTTCACCACTTAGGCATGCATCACTTACCGACCTATAAATCCATCAAATATGAACTTCCCTTTAAATCCAAGCAAACTTGCTTCATATCTTTGTTCTCTCATTATCACCAAACGTTCATCTACTCTAGAAAAATATTCATATGGATTTTAAAAAGAAGCAAAAGAGAAAAGAAACAAAGCATGTACAACCCTAATGAGAATCTTCCAGTTGAGTGGCCCGTTCTCCCCTTGTGTCTTTTGTGTTCTAATAAACAAAAGAAAAAAGAAGAAAAGTATATAGAGCTATTTGTTTAAGCAATGTACAACTGCAGGATAGAGTAAATAAAGAAAATGATAAGCAAGAGTGCAGAGCACAAGCTTGAGATCGATGAGCCGAGGTTGCCGACAACTAGCCAAGAAAGAAGAAGATGGGAAATAGAGAAAAGAAAAAGAAAAGAAAAAGAGAAAAAAAATAGAAAAGAATAAGGAAATTAAAAATAATTTGAATTAAAAAGGAAAAAGAGAATTAAAAAATAATTCGAATAAAAAAAGAAAAGAATAAGAAGAAATGGGAGGAGGAAGTGAGGATTTGTAGAGGTGTGAAATAAGAGAAAAGCGAGAAAAATGTTTCCACTTTTTTTCCTCTAATCTAGAAGATTTTTTTTTTCCTTTCATGTAAAATATTTTCCTCAAAGAATTCATTTTCTGTGAAACGAACGTCGGAAAATCCGAAAAATAATTTCTCAAAATTTATTTTCCACGAAACGAACGAAACCTTAAAGTAAAACTTGGTGGCCATCCTCCAGTTCCACCCTCATCTTCCCTTCATAGCGCCAAGTAGTTCTCATCCCTTCCTTAAATTTTTTTTTATTATTTAAATTTAGCTTACCTTTAAATATAATTTTTTATATAAATATTTATTTTAAAAATCAGATTTTGCGGGTTTAGGCAGGCGTTCGACGAAATTACAATTTTGGACACAACGCGAGTTGAAGCTCAGGTTAGGGTTTATCACAGAGGGAAACAGAGAGAGAGAGAGAGAGAGAGAGGGAGGGAGATGAAGGGAGTGGTGGGGATGGTGGTGTCGAACAAGATGCAGAAGTCGGTGGTGGTGGCGGTGGACCGCCTCTTCCACCACAAGATCTACAACCGCTTCGTGAAGCGCACCTCCAAGTTCATGGCCCACGACGAGCTCGACCGCTGCAACATCGGCGACCGCGTCCGCCTCGACCCCTCCCGCCCCCTCAGCAAGCGCAAGCGCTGGGTCGTCGCCGAGATCCTCAAGCGCGCCCGCATCTACCAGCCCCCCTCCCCGCCGCCGAAGACCACCGCCGCCGCGGCTATTCGGGTAGTTTGCTCCCTCCTCCTCCTCCATCTCTTCCCTTCGGTTGGGTAGTCCTTGTTGGGGGAAGTGCGGGAGGATAGGAGTCTGGGTTAGTCTGAAATAGTCATTTTTGCATCTGGGGAATGGAAGGGGGAATGAGGGTTGTGATGATGTTAATATGGTACAAGCTCTCGGTGGCTTTAGACTGTCCGAGAGAACTTGTGGGGATTCGGATGAGTTGTGTGGTTGGAGCTTGCTTGTACCCGGTGTTGTTGGTTCGGAAAGTATAAGCTCTTTGATTCCCAGACCAGTTTGGCATCTGGGTTTGTTCATTATGGTATTTGGTACTGAGTTTGGGAGTGATTGCTCCTGTCCCGACTCCTGAGTAACCCAATCGAGGACAAGAAGGACCTTGCCTGTTTCGAATTGAATTATCGGTTTTTCTCTGTCGGATCTTTTTTTTTTTTTCTATGACTAGCAATTCAAATGTTAGAAACTTATAAAGAAGCATGAGAATTGAAGCAACAGAGATTAAGTTAGCCCAAATCCCCTTTTAGGGAGTTAATAAGGGTTATTTAGTATATGTTATTGCTTTCGGATGACTTTTAGCTTTCTTGCTGAACATTGAAAACTTCCTTCAGGTTTGCTTGTTAATAAGATCTGTAAAATGTCACGGCTGCTTATTCAATCTGTTGTACAAGAGGGAAGGAGGGAGGGAGATCCTTTCAGTGGCTTGACATTGTTTAGCACTTACTGTCGGCTTACACAATTTTCATGCAGACTTCTGTTTCGCTGTAAAAAGTTATAGTGACAGCACTGCCTAGTGGGTTCTCGATCCATTGGCTTCAGATAAATTTATGAATGGGCTGTGCTAAACTTCGGTGAGAGTGAGGTGCAATTTGTTGTTGGATCATCTCTTGAGTCCTGACGGAATCAGAAGTTTCAACTTGGGAATGCTCAGATCAAAGCTGAGGGAAATCATAGACGACAGTCCTGCCTAATCCAAAACAAAAATTTCAGTCTGGACCATTTTGCAATTGAATTTGCATTAGCATTGATCTTTAACAGTTTGACGTTTATGGTCGCCAAAGTCAGGATTCTTGGCTCAACATAAACAAAGTTAGAAGCCGAAATTAAGAAGGATTAGATCTCAAACGAAGATAGCCATAACAACCAATTATACAGTAGTCCACACATGAGAGAGCTATGAGCCAAGGCATAACGGCTCTATAAAACTTTTGGTTATTAGCCTAAGAAAATTGTGGGTCAGAAGAACCTCGGATGGAAGTACTGATAATGTGACGAATATACAGTGAAATTAATAATGGATATCCTATATTTTCAATTTAATTGTGTTTCCTCCACCTCCTTATGTGTAGAAAAACGTTCTGCTTCAGTCATCTGAGACCAGGAGACTGCTGCCAGAAAGAAATCTTATGTTACCTCTACTTTTCTTGCAGGAGAAAGCTTGAACATAGAGAAGATAAAAGCTGCAAGGGTGAATATAGTGGCTTTCTAAGATCAGCATGGTTTGTACTGGCTTCTGCTTGAGTGTCCGATAAGATGAGGATCACTGCATCTGCACCATTGAGAATTGTCTGGACTTTATTGTTGGAGAGGAGGTATCAATAACCAACTTCATGGAAAAACTCATGTATTCAGGTGATCTTTTCCAGTGAATTGATGGTTCATAAGTTGCCCCTTCTTTGTAAACAGTCCAATGTCGTTTCCCTCACAGAACATTGGATGCTGTTCTTTGGATAATGTTTTAGGATTCAAATTCTTGCTTTGATCATCCGTTAGAGATGCTACTTGGTAGTTATTTCATAGAAGCTGCAAGGGTCACAATTGCAGCACTCGTGGTCTTGACTAATAAATGAGACCATATATTTGTCTGTGGCATGGATATTCAGAAGCTGCACACTTTGCTGCCACTATAAGTCTATAATGTTCATTCCTTAAAGTCACGCAGCTTATTCGTTCTTCTTTTGTCGTGCCTTCCCTCAATTTTACACTATTGCTGTTAATGTCGATCATTAGAGTAGTTTCCAACTGCTCAGAGGCAAAGCTATACATTTCGAACCCAAGTCAGGACTCTCAGGCCTACCATTTAGATCAGTTCAGTCCACAATGTTGGCTTTGATTTGGTGTTTGCTGCCCGATTCAAGAGTTTGTGGCCTGAAATAGTGGGGTACACCTGATCCAACCATTAATGCTGCTTGTACCGTTTACTTTTCATTGAGTGGTCCTAGCTGAAGTCATGATAAGAAGGAATGGCAGAATGGAAGGCTCCTCACCAGAGCGCCGAAATGAGCAGCCACCTGCGAAATGTTGAGGTTTTGTTCTCTGGCATTGTCACAGGTGGTCAAGGTGTCGACCTTGGATCTTTCTGTGGCCATATGCTCCTCGCCTTCTGCTCAGCGTTCGATCTAAGTTTCGTAAGAAATCAAAGGACAAAGAAAGAATCAGTACAAGGGCGAATACGGCTCCTTCAACTTTTCCGGTCGAGGCCTGTATAGGTCTCTATTTCCATGACTTCTTTGTTTTCCAGATGTGCTTTTGACGAAGGTCAATGTCATCACAATTCCATTGAAAATTTGAGAAATTCGATTGACAATTTGAAGTACAATGGTTCTAATATCCAAGAACTATCTTCAAGATAAACCTATAAACTCGACTCATCCTAGTGGCATGACGAAGGACGAGTTGTGGCACTTCTTCCTGTCTTCGGGAGAACTTTTAGAGTTACTCTTTGCTCGACATAGCCCGAGACTGTCAATTTACAAGGTATCAAATCCATTTCCTCGCCGGTAGCCCCTGTATGCATTTATCGCTATATCTCTTCAAATGGATGATTTTCTGAACCTTCTTGCCTTTAAAATTCGCACACGCTTCTAGCAGTTGATAAAGGCGTGCCTAAATCAACCGAGAACGGCTTAACATAAAGTATGAAGGAAAATTACTAGCAGTCCATGGCAATTCCCCCTTCTACAAATCAAAGAATGGAAGAGCTCTAAGTATTTGTTTCAAGGATGCCAAGTGATATGGTGTGAAATTTTCCCGCCTCTCACTTCGAGTCAATTAGAAATATATGGATCGTACTTTACTTAACTGGAATCATGTCAACAATGCAAAAAACTTATCTAAAAAGTCATAAATCTATTATATTTTTTACCAATTAATTTTTAAACCTTTTGATCATGTCATTTTTTTTTTTGCTTCACTTTTAACGGTACCAATTAAGTTTTAAACATTTTCACATTTTGTCAATAAGTCCATCCGGCCAATTTTGGCGAAAATCATTGACGTGGATAACGTTATTATTCTACCTTGCACGGTTGGGATTAACGTTGACAATTTTTAATAATATTTTAATATTTTAGATCTTTTCTTTTTTTCTTTACTTTATTCTCTTTTTTCCTTTTCTCTTCTTTTTTCTTTTTTTTTTTTTTTTTCTCTTATTCCCTTCGCTGGCCATGCTGAGCCTCATCATTGGCTAGCAAAAGTCACTGGTCTCAGGGGAAGGCCACTATCGCTAGCCTCAACCAAGGGTCACCATCCCCTAGCCTGATAAGGTTTGTCCTCACCTAGGCGAGTGAGGGCAATACTTGGCCAAGGCCTATGAGGGCCACCTTCACCCGGTTTGAGGAGGCCAGCCGTCGCTTAAGGCCAATGGAGGGGAAGAAATGGAAAAAGGAAAAAGAAAATTAAAAAAAAATTAAAAATTAAAATTTGCCCACATCAACGCCAAACGTCTCATGTGGGACGACAAATGTCTATGTTAGCGATTTACAATTAAAATTGGACAAATGAACTCAATTGGTAATCGATAACTCAAAATTGAATGAAAATGCATAAAACTACTATTCCAATCTAACAAATATTGGCACAAGTAAAAGTGGAGTGAAAAAAATTAACAAAATTAAAGGGTTTTGAGATTGGATTGGTAAAAGTGCAAGAGGTCTATCATTTTTTGGACAATTTTCCCCGACAATGCATGTCAAACATGCATCTTTTACCCTCCTTATTGTATGTAGGACAGTCGAGCGAAAAACCTTACACGTGAAACTAGAGGACAAGCGGGACCAACAGGCATAATGACAAGAAGAGCGGGGATCGAGAAATTAGTTGCATGCCTCTGGTTTTTTGCACATGGCTTCCCGTATGTCTTTTCTCACGGGCCTTGCAGTGGACGCGTACCTTCAGTTCAATAACCTGTACCAAGAGTGTTCCGCCAAAACAAAGAAAGGATATGAACATCGGAAGGTCTGAGAACGGGTGCTTTTAGTGAAGGAAGCGAGGCTGAAGGAGGCCCTTGTACAGAAACCTCCACAACTTGTGGATTCTGAATGGCCCCTGTCCTGTCTTGTGCTATAGGTTGCAAATAGCAGGTCGTCATCGGCAAAGTTTGGAGGGAGAAAGAAGAAGAAGAAAGATGATGATGAAGCCTGTTGTTCTGATGATAAACTGTGGAGTTTAAGTTGGTGACGATAGCTCAATGAATGGAACAGGGGCATGGGTGTGGCCACACTTTTGCCCATGAATTGGCATCATTGTCTTCGATGATGATGTTGAGATGAACTTGACATTACTCCTGAAAGATAGCACAGCATAAACCATCAGCATCTCTGTCTGTCTGTCTGTCTCTCTCTCTCTCTCTCTCTCGTCCTGGGTCAAAGATTCTACTCTCTGCATCATGAGATTTTCAAGAACCTGCTGTTTGCTACTTTCGAGTATGGGAATCTAATACAAAATAAAGGGTGAGCAACTCGTGGGCATCAGCTCTTTTTGACACCTCATGTCGAAAGTTACAGGAGCTTTACAAATTTGAGGGTGCGAACTGCAAAGGATAGATGTCATAATTAAAAAATGCAAGATAAAAATGAAGAACAATTTGATGATTATTGCTATTGTACAGTTTTGAAAAAATTTATGATCGTTTAAGGATTGTATTGATTCTAACGGCAAACTTACTCCAATCTAAGATAAATTATTTATCTAAATTAGGAAAAATTGTAATGTGGACCGGGCCTACATAAGTCCACTCATCTTATCAAGCGATTTAGTACACTTGCACATATAAGTAATGCTCGCCATAAAGTCTTGGAAAACTTGGATCATATCTAGTCTACTCACACCAAGCGCATCCTATCTATGTGGACCAAGACATCTTTGACATTAGAATTGTGGCAAGGAAACATTGAAAGATAAAGTACTTACGATAATATTCCGATGCCTCCCTTATTCAATAGCCTCTCTATAAGTAAAGTACATGTTGAGATGCAAGTATGCTTTGTGTAAAAAAGGTTCCACCCAAAGAATTGGCCTAGTGTAGACTAATTGATATACTATAGTTAACCTTAACGCATTAGTTTGTATTTAAATTAGGTGAATTCAACCGGATATATTGACAGGTTCAAACTTAAAACTTCTTATTGATCCTCTTGGATAAGTGTTGTATGCCCCTAACAATTATCAAAGCCAAACATTGATTAGTGGCCTACTCTCAATATATATCGATATTTGGTAAATATCTCCAAAAAAATCTAACTGACATGATTTCTAAGCAACCTTCATGGTTCAATCTGGTGAAAACTTAGCATTATGGTGGAGTAACACTATCCCGATGGCATTTTGAACTGCACTTAACAAGAGCCTTCAAACGAGACAGCACTCAAATAGGAGAATCCATCAAAAGCCTCTTTATCCACCTTTTTAAGTCCCAAAAACCCTATCGATTTTCTTCTTTTTTGGCTTAGAGGAGATCTTATTATTATTTGCTCCTTCTACTCAAGTCCACTAAAATGTTTCCGAATCGGATGCTCAATTCTTGGGAGCGCATCTCCTGTAGGGTTGGCACCCGATTGGTACAGAATGTCCACACGCACCACAAAGAAAACAAGATTGGCTAGAGCACTGTCGCTTACACAAGGAAAGGCATTTCGCCAAGCCTGAATTACCTATAGCAAGACAAGTAGGCGGGTTACAGGTGATTAAAACAAAACTGATCCCAAAAAATCACAAATAGATGTTCTTAGACTTGACAAAGCTCCATCCGTGAGTTCACCCGCCATTTGTTGTCGACAATGCATCGCCTCTTGATAGGCAGACCTATCATGAGCGCGGAAGAGCATGAGTAGGGCACAACCGAACACCCAGAAACAAACCCCCGCTACCCAAGAAATAGGACACGCACATATTGTGTGCGGTTGTGTATGCATTCACTGCATACACGCTAAGGAAGAGCAAGGAAGACAATTCATGTTCTTTTTTTCCAAGACAACATACTCTAAGTAACCCTCGCATTGTCCCTCATCCTGATGATATGCATTGTGACAACCATGATCTTGCCTCATCCACCAATCAATTTGCCCACCGAAACAGTGAATCAAGCGTTGATGCCATCCTTGTCTCTATGCAATGGCCTTCACCTGAATCCTGTTTAATTAAGATTAGTGCTGACCAAGTTATGCAGACAGAGTCGAATATCAATTGGACTCTGTAGTAAATCCTTGCCTACATTGCAAAATTTGAGGTACAACTACATCATCAATTTAGCACGACTCCCGCTATGCCATCCTAGGACCAGAGAAAAATAGTTTAGGGAAAAAAATCGGTACCTTGTGAACTTAGAAATAAAGTGTCACAGAATCATCAGTAACAAAACAATCAGGCTGAGTGACGACCCGAATACATTTCCAAGATAGCCATGTAGCCTTCCCGCACTCCCATAATAGGGTTGGATCATGCGGTTGAATTTGCAAGTCCCTCCTGAAGGATCTGTCGTAGTGATTGTCGCCAAGCCTGAAAACTTGCAAGCGCTGTCAAGCTGATTATTTATCTGGTAATAACTGTTAAATGCATACGAGATGTTCCCGTCAGCATCTAGATTCCCACAAGACGTCCCGTAACCGAGACTAGTGCAGTCGCCCCTCGAACATGCGTAGCTCACACTCGGCGCCATTTGATCACCTGTGAGGTTGGCCGACGACTTCAGCACACACCACTTCGGGTCGAGATAGCGCACACCTTGTGCAGGAATCAAGCCGTTGGAATTGGTGGTGCCAAGATTGAACAAGTACTTCGGCTTCCCGTCATAGCTGAAAATTCCCCAGTGACGCTCGAAATTTCCCGGCTCGATGCTCTTAGCATCCTCATCAATCAGACTGAACAAGTATGCATCAATGGGTCCTGGTCTCATGGGAGTTCCTTTGCCACCTGATATGTGGGACATGAAGCCTTGGTTGAAGCGCTGGGCATAGAC
Organism: Eucalyptus curtisii; assembly: GCA_017140595.1. Classification (NCBI taxonomy): domain Eukaryota; kingdom Viridiplantae; phylum Streptophyta; class Magnoliopsida; order Myrtales; family Myrtaceae; genus Eucalyptus; species Eucalyptus curtisii. Next base: position 15,493,212 of record CM029500.1, read on the forward strand.
CAGGTTTGCATTACGGTCCCCATCAGTGGGCCACCCGATCTCTCCAACTATGATGGCCAAGTTCCCAAAGCCATTCCTCTGCAAGGCCCACACGAGCGTGTCATAATTAGCATCGAACATGTTATAGTACATTGTGCTGCCATCTGCTACAGGGGATGCATTGCCATCAAAGAAGGCATATTCCACAGGGAAGTTGGCGTCAATGTAGAGACTAATGAAGGGGTAGATATTCACAGTGAAAGAACCCCCATTATCACTCAGGAACTTGACAATTTGGATCATTAACTGCTGGATATCTGCACGAAAATCCCCACCAGATGGTAAGCCAGTTGAGCTAGCATAGACGTCAGCATTGAGGGGGACAGTAACCTTCACTTGGCTGCTAAGGCCAGCTTTTATGAGGGCAGATTGGACATTCTGCAGGGCCGGATAGGTTGTGGTGAGGAAAGTTCCGTTGTAGGTTTTCAGGAAAGGTTCATTGCCAACAGCAACATACCTACATGTCATAAGATGGATCTCTTGGTTAAGCTCACCACATGACCAAAACAAAGTACTCTTTAAGAGCCAACCAATAAAATCACAGCCCATAGGAGCTGGAAGGAAAAAGGGCAAAACAAAGTCTCGAATCAAATATATATTAGACCTTACCAAGAATATCCTTACTCAGAAGCACAAGGAAAAAATTTAAGGACAAAAATAAATAAAAAAAACCAAACATAGCAAGTGTCGCATGGAGTGAGTTTTAACCTTTCTGGATCATACGTGGGCCATGGTCACTCCGTTGAAGACAAAAATCAACCCAAATCAAAAGCAAGTATTAAACTCAAAAACTGGGAACAATCACCATTTGGCTGAATGTCATTCAAGTCCTAATGACTGACTTTCAACAAGATAAAAGGCAGGTGGTACATTAACTGACAAAATGCTAGTTAATTAACCAGCAACATGCAACAAATGAGAGGATCTGCGACTTTAGTCAGTTGAAATATAGCATAAGGAAATCAGAAAAGCAGAAGACGTTTAAATCATCAGCTGATCAATTTCTGAAGAAACCAACTCTTTTTGTTGGCACGACCTCATGAAGCAGAACCATATTTAAGGGTGCCGTGATACAAAGCTAGCTGTAAGGCCCTTATTCATGAAAGGACAACTTTTATCCATTTTGATCTGTCCATAAGCTGCTAGCACGAGTGATGCAGTGACTATTATGCAGAAGAATGAAGTTAAAGAAAATGTGAGGGTACGAGCATTTGCCTAACCAACATAAGCAGCCAAAGAAAAGTCACAAAAGGAGGAAAGAAAAACAATGAAAAAACCCAATGGAATTTAGCAGCTGCAGCATTGGTTTGCTGAAACAACCATAAGATTTAGTTCACTGAATTTGGCCACATCAAAAGCACAGGATCTGATCTCATTTCTCCTTTTTATGACTGCTGCTCTTCCATTACCAACCCCCAATTGCACCTCACCGTCTTCTATAGTTGCTACAAGCATTGCTATCTCTCACCGGAACCTTTCCACGATTGGGATGATCTGCTACCACAATAAGTTTATGCCAAGAAATTTGACGAGCCCAATAGAATTCAACATGCATATTGACTGTTTTTATCTACATAATTGGCAGAAAAAGGAGAGGGTAAGTCAGTTGAGCAGTTACGAGCTCGTGATATGGGCATAGCAACCTTCTAATGTTTTCCTACCATTGCTTGTGCAGAATGTATATCCATCTCTCTTAGGCATTATTTGTCGTGCCATGTAAATCTCTTGGTAGCTTTTCCATATGCCCATGGAATAATACTATAAAGTTGCATTTCTAACTCCAGATGGTCACCCCCACATGAGCCCCACTATGGAGAATAAGAAGGATAATAAGAAGAGTAGAGCGCTTTCTTTATTAATGGAGGAGGTGCAACTGACCCTGTTTCAATGGCTAAGGCAGAAAGCACAGAACTTCTTGCTATAAAGGACAAGGGCTCTGCCTCGGAACTTCAGTGTGTAAAAGGAGGCAGAAAGGAAAGGAACTTTACCTTATATTGTTCTTGTATTATTACAATAAGCTAAAAAGTTCAAGTAATGCCTCATATTGATCTAATATAAATATTCCTAACTGCAACTCAAGCACAAAGCTCTCATCCACCCCATCAAACTACTGCACTGCCATGTATAATGGATTTCATTTGTTTCTTCCAAATGATAACCCTCTAGCTTAGGTATCAGGAAACATTAGACTACGAAAGTACAAAAAATAAAATAAAATAAAATCTTTCAACACATATGGATGACAATGGAACCCATTTTATGCTTGAATCTAGGCATACTAGAATCCTCCAATGTGAATCACAGAAAGGTAGAAGGTATATAAAATGATTGTTCTACAAAATCAAAGCAACAAATTCATGAGTTATTCCAAACATGAACCAGTTAGCCTATCAAAATATTGTATCCCCTAACTGTAATTCTGGAAGAATAAACGTCCTATATGTGTGTGCTTTAGCAGCTATGTTTATCCCATAGGAACCACTAGACCCATCAAAGTAAAATACGACTAAACAAACAACTGAAGTAAGGGGGAAATTATGTTGTCAATCCACTCTAAGGATACACGACAACTAAATTCTTGTTAATTGAAAACTAAAATTATGCAGGAAAACTTAAGACCCTCAGTTGATTATAGTATCTAAATGAAGCATTAGTGATAAATTCCCTCCGTTCTGGTTCAAGCCCTACAATACAGAATTTTAAGCTGCAAAGGGGAAATCATTGACACTAATATTCTAAGTAGATAATTGGGAGGAATTTCCAAAAGCTACTTCCGTTTTCAGAAAGTGACAGGAGCATTAGTGGAAAGTTTCACAAGCCTTCAAAAGCAAAAGCAGATGGAAACTGAAGCAATTGAAAGCTGATTTTGAAGTAGCAGCACAATAATGCTTCGGTAACTTTCAATAATCTGGCTTTTGCTTCCAAAGCTTTCTTGGAACATCAATAGAGTTTAAATACAAAGGTTTTCAAGGAGAATCATTCTAATTTTTAGAAAAAAACTAATTTATACAAGACTTCAATTCTACTGAAATTAAAACATAAAGCGCCATATAGCATGATTCTGAAAAGTCAATAGAGCGCATTTATTATTTGCTAAATACTTAATGAGCCACATATATGTCACAGCAAAACATCAAAATTATCGCACAAAAAACTACAAGTGAACTCTAAATCATATGAGGAACCACAAAATACGGATAAGTAACTATAAAAACATGATATGAGACTATGTGCTTAACTTTATCGGCCTCAATTTGTAAGTTTCAAATATACCATCTGCATTGTCTTCGAAGCCATCAACAATCAGTCCATTCTCTAGTTGTATACATCCCATCCGAATTGATCGTCCTTCCAAGTAATTTTTCAGGATTATTACAAAAACTCTTCACATCTGATACAAGACAATTGCTTGCCTTATATTAACTTCCAACCCACATTTGAAGTCCTACAATCAGTTCGCAACGAGCACGAGAGAATGCCCTAATCCAATTGTTCGACTTATTAGTTTCGCATTATCAAAAAAAAGCTTAGCATGAATTCTACGTACATCCAAATGATTAATTATCTTTAGAAGTAACTGGTTTCTTGTTCTGTTTCCAGCAAGATCTCTTCCCTGGATTCATGACTAAAACTGCAGCTGCTCATCCAATCTACCTCGCTCTCACATTGCAGGCCATCTTGTTTAACCTAATCTTCCTTCATGTTCCAATTATCATCACAATTGAGGGTAATCATATCTACATTCAAAACACCTCTCAAACCATTCAGGAATATTATCTAAACGTTTCCCATATAACCCATAACCAGGAAAAATGAGCACATCATTACTTATCTAGTACCGGTACTAATTACAAGCGTTAAAAATTTCAAATCCAATGGAGAGATATGTGTGAAGTAAATATTGGGTCCGTCGCACCGTCCCTCTTGCAGAGCGAAAAAATCTACCTAGACTTTATATCATTCACACTTGCCATGAACTGTAGAAAGCTTGCCCCTTCCATTTCCAGACGCATTCTAATTCCAACTCAACAAGTAATCGGGAAGATTTTAGACAGGCAAAGGTGGTGAGGCACAGAATACCTTATGTTGACATTAGAGTGGGTGATGTGAGTGGAGACATTCTCGGACACCCATCTCTGCGCAGCTTTCACACTGCCCGCAAAAGAAGCAAGCATGTCGTTGGGAATCCCCACCATGACCTCAATCCCCGTCCTTCCCAGAGCTCTCAACGCCCCATAGTCCGCGTCGAAAAGCTTCACCTTTTGGATGCCATTTTCTCTCAGCATCCTCACCACCGTTGCTGGTGGGAGAGGGTGCGTGGCCTGAGTACCCCAGTTAGCCCCTATCCCACTGACTGAGCACACCATTGAGAGCGACAACACCCAGGCCAACCCCAGAGACACCAGCCACCCCATCACAAGCGATTGATACCTCAAAATAGGAACTCGGGTCGGGGAAAAGAACTTGAAATGTTGCTTACACAGCTCAGAAGCCACGACCTTTACTTCATGTATGCAGACCTAGAAGCAAAACTGAGACAAAGCAGAAATTCCACCAGGGATCTAGTCAGCCTAGTGAAGTGGGGAAACTGAGCAACTCGGAAACTCTGAAGTAGAAGATAACAGAGCAGAATCTTCGCTGATACTTGGTAAGAGAAACGAGAGCAGAAGTGGGTATCTTTTGCATTAGGCGAAAATCAGCACAAAACCCACATCACATATTCTTCAGAATATGGAAAAGGAAGTAACTAGAAAGTCGCAAATAAGAGAGAATATATTCATTTGTGGAAAATGGGTATGGTGGGTTCGAGCTAGAATAAAGACAGCAAGTCAGGAAGCCGAAACCTAAACCAGATTTGAAGCGGAAGCGAATAAAGGGAAGGCCAGATGGGAAGAGGAAAAACGGACAGCGGGCTCGGAAGCGAACGGTAATGGATTTATAAAGCAAACAAAAAGAAAATGGGAAGGAAAAAAGAGAAGAGAAGAAGAGAGAGGGGCGAGGCCAGCGCGGAGAAAGATGACGAAATGAAGCTAAGGATCCTGTTGTTGTCCGACAACCGAGCTCGAGAATCTATTCAAGCCCGACGCGACCCATCATCCCCACTGCAAAAAGAAACACAAAAAAAATGTTAGGGACTCGCTCGAGCTCACTGGCAACACTCTCTCTCTCTCTCTCTCTGTGAGAACGGAGAGAGGAGAGAGGAGAGAGAGAGGAGATGGTTCTGGGGTATGATGACTTGTGGGACGAAGTTGATGACATGTACGGTCCATCAATGGATATAAAAATGGGGAACAAAACAAGTGAGTTCAGGTATCATCATTGCGAGCTCGGGCGTCCTCGGGCGGCATCTCGGGCAGTGCTGCTGCTGCTGCTGCTGCTGTACACACTATGACTGGGGGGCAGCGGTGGGGCCCGCCACACCTTCCGGTTCAAGCTTCGACAGGGGATTTGCCAATGGACGAGCGGGTGGGTGGGCGAGGGCGCGAGCCTTTTTCCTCGCGCTTTTGCTTTATGTACGATGCGGTTTGAATGTCTCAGAAGGCACCGCCGCTGCATGTTCACGGCTTTCTGTCGTTGAGGCCGAGAAATTCTTCGTTTGCTCGAGTCATGGGCCTTTTTTGGTTTATAAATTCGTGGAGGATGGCATCTGTCCACGACCCACCAAGGTGATCGCCAACCCCAAGAGCCACTGCGATGGCGGTCGCGGTCGCATTGCATTCTTACTTAACCATTCATTGAGATCACGACAATTGTGTCGGCCAACACAAATCCATCTTTCTTGCTAGGTTTGCTTTTTGTCCACGATCCTTTCAATTTTTTTTGAATCCAATGCTGGACTGGCGTCACACAATGGTCATCGACCTCAAGTGTGATTGTTGCTAGCCCCAAGCTGCCACGATGTGGTGGTTCGATTGCAGTTGATGGTTGTGCAGTGGCTTGTGGTTGTGAGTAGAAACATTGTTTAGAAAATCTTAAACTTATTATATAAACAAATTTAGTTATAAATATTTTTTTTGTGTCAATTTAGTCATAAACCTTTTGGCGAATTGCCAATTTAGTCCTATTGGCTAAGCCGAAGTCTCTACCATGGCGATCAAGTTAGTGTTAGTTAGCATACATAATACAACCGATGCTAACATAGATAATTTTTGCAATTCTTTTATTTTTAAAATTTTTCTTTTCTTTCTCTCTCTTTTTCCCTATTAAGGGCCGTCCTTGCCAATCTTAGAGCCCTCATTAGTGGATAATAAAAGGTAGAAAAAGAATAAGAATTAGAAAACTAAAAAAATTGCAAAGTTGTCAACTTTAGTGTGCAGCAAGATGATTGATGTTTACATATTATCATATCAACGATTTCTAATCTAAATTAGCATAAATGACTAAACTGGCAAATCAAAAATTTTAAAATTAAATTGAAAAATTGTTAAAATTTAAGAATTAAATTAATATAATTGAAAGATTTATGACTAAATTGTAAAAAGGCTTATAATTAAATTGATCACCATACAATAAATTTATGACTTTTTGAATAATTTTCCCATTATAAGCATTCATTTTGTTCCTTTCAAAAATGTCCTTTTTCTTTTTTACTTGATCTTGATTTCATTTCCTTCATTACGATTAAAATGAACAAAACCACTTTTTCATTATGATATTTTGTTTCTAGTACTAAATATTTTTACTTTGAATTAAAGTAATAATAGCTAATTAAAGTAAACCATCAACAAATTATAGAGACATATGCTTAATGTCAAAAAGCATCAAACTCAAAAGAGGGAGTTGGGGGGAGACGCGCCACCCGTAAAGGACCCATCCAGCTTCTAACTCAGGTTAGGACCCAGTTGCCCAAGAATGGACATCTCTACCGATTAGAGACACGTTACAAATAGCGACGTAACCTAGCTGTCTATTTGTAGAAAAGCCGTTTTCGAGAAATTAATTTTTTGACTTTTTGGTATTTGAATGATAGAAAACTAATCATGCGTAGAAAACATTTTTTATGGATTGAAAACAAATTTAGATTAAGGAAAACGACTTTCCCTCGTAGTAAGAAGGAAATCACTTCCTTAAATAACCAAATAAATAAAAATTAATCATTTTGCTTAAAAATATTTTTTTATTGAAAATATTTTCCTTTTATCATGAAGAACTTAGTGAAATAAACGCACCCCCTAATATTATGGTGTATTTGGTAACGTTTATTCCTAAAAATGTTTATTTTCAAAAACAATTAGTTTTCTATTTTTGTTCTCTAGAACGGTTTAAGTATTTTAAAGCATTTAATAACTATATAAAATCTATGTCCCAAAACAAAAATATGTTTGGTATGACCTTAAATTTTTTGTGACTTGAAATTTATTTTAAATTATTAATAATATTATTACATTATTCTTTTTCTTTTCCTTCCTCTAATTGGTCGCGTGCCTTGGCCATGGCCGGCCGACGATTAGCCACACGAGGGTCGACAAGGTCATCAACCTTGAGGGAGCCTCGCCGGCCACAAGCGAGGTCCCCTCTACCTCGCTCGGCCACCGCGAGGCCAGGCGATGCCACCATGGCGATGCCAACCTCGCGGTGGCTAGGCGAGGCTCGAGGGAGCCTTGCCGGTGGCCGACAAACTTGGGGCAACTTTGCCGAGAGTCGGCGAAGTTGTGGCGAGGTTGTCGGGCCTCGTCTAGCTGATCATTGACCATTGCCGTGGTCTACGACCGGCTAGGGGAAGAAGAAAGGAAGAGAAAAAGAAAGGGAAGAAAAAAGAAAATTTTGTTTTTTGAGTTGTTCTTTAGGAAGAAAAAAACAATTTTTTTTTGTTTCTTCTTTCTATTCCAAATCTATTCCTGAAAATAAAAAAAAATATCAAATGCGTTTTTATTCTATTTCTATTCCGAGGAACAAAAGAATATAAATAAGTGTTTCCTGGAGCGTTGCCAAATACCACATTAGTTTCCAAGTCCCGAAAGTAACTATCCATATCCAGTTAATAGCTTCAGCAACACTTGCAACATCATATACTTGGCACAGCTTGATGCCGCCGTCTACATTGGGGTAAGCTTTCAGTTCAGTTTAGCTCATTAAGCAAAGCCTTTTAGTTCGCAGCAACGTCTTAATTGATATGACTGTGAAAACCGTGAGGCAAGTAGTTTTCTTGAAGAAAACCAAGAACCTCCAATAACGTGTTGACTCTAGATAGTTCAACAGGTCACCAAAAGCCTTTCGAGAGAGGGTAGGCTCAATTATCAATATAAGCTATATGTTTCGCGAAAAACGGATGAGTTAAATATTTTCTTTAAAATAATTAACTGTACCGCTTATAAAAATAAATTATTAACGAATATTTTTATCGTCCACAAAAGATATTTAGAAATAAATTTCAAATGATAGAATATGTCAATTTTAGAAAAACACTTTTTAAATAATTTGTAATTTGCAAAATAAACAGAATGTTGAATCCATCACAATCACCTATCGCGACCGCTTCGATGAGCCCTTTTCTGAATCCCCACTAAGCCATCCTTCGATAGCCATAACTTCTGTGGTGTCCACATCTTGAGCACGACCCGACCTCCAAAATCTCACGTCTAGCTGCAGCTTTTTTTCAAAGTTTAAAGAAGGTCCCCAGTAAAGGTCTTTCTTCTATCAGCGAACATCCCCGTTCAAAATTAAATTAATAAAATTAAAAACCACAAACTAACATACTTACGATAAATTTATTTCAAATTAATTTTTTTAATTATATAAAACTCTAAATTGATACACATGTAATAAACTTACTTAAAACTAATTTTTTGATCACTAAAAAACCCAAACTAATACATTTGTTACAAATTTACCTTCTATTAATTTTTATTAAATTGAATAATACTACAAAAAATGACACACTAATACACTGTGACATGCAAAGGTTAAAACCTCAAAGTAGTATATCTTTCAACTGTCATATGTCATCTAACTTAAAAATTTAACGGTAAAATTTAACGGATAAGGGTAAATTTATCACTCGATTTGGGTTTTTTATGATAAAAAAATTAATTTAAGATAAATTTGTTATAATTACGTGAGTTTTTCATGATATTATTCCTTTAAAACTTTAGATACAACTTTTACTTAAAGAGATTCCCTTATAGATATTAAAACATTATCCGGTTTTTTCTGGCATCAGAGGCTTATCCTAAAACACGGCCTCGTTCTACTTTTTTTGGTACTTGTATAAGCTATGATTCCCAACATTATCTTTTTGGCCCATTGGCGTCTGCTTACCTTTATCAACCGTTTACATAATCCATTAATGGATCGTGGATATCTTTTGCCCCAACTTCCTTTTTTTTTGCCCTTTTTGTTTGGGGGAGGTGGGTTAGATAATATTCCCAACTTCTTTGACGTGGCGATGATGAGAAAATGATACTGTAAGAGTCATGCCTATCTTACTATGTACACTTTAATGCTTTAACTCTCTCTCTTTTTTTTTTTTTTTTTAAGATCAATTGAGTATCACTTTAGTGAAAAATCAATCATTTTTTTTTATACTGAGGATCCGTCCTAGCACATCTTACGGGTGCTCACGGCCTCCACCGAACACCAGCCATCTAAGACCAGCGACTATACCTCGAGGGGACTAACACGGGACCTTACCAACCATGGCTGCCAACTTAAGTTGCAATCAACCAGTTGGTGAATCAAAGCCAAGACCTCAAGGTCGACTAAGCCCTAACCAACCGGGCTGCCTATGGGTAGGTGAAAATCAATCATTTTCGTGCCTAGAAAATCCTAAAATATCCGATGTGACTCATTGACAAAGTAAAATTATTAAGTTGAACGACATTATGCATCATACTTATTTGCCCCCAAATTAACAAATTGAAACTAAAATTGTTATGTTCCCCAATCCACAATTGAGGAATTTGGGAAAAATGAGATGCTGAAATTGCAATAGAAAGTACGAGCAGGACAAGGTTTCATGGATGCCTCCTAATAGTCGGAATTGACATTGTAATTGAAGGGATCTAGGAATCAGTTTTCCTAAGATGAAATGATATCGTTTTAGTTACAAATGCCCCGTCATCTCGTCCTTTGTTCCCATTGGTTTGATTTTTTTAAAAATGTCATATCGAAATATGTTGGAGGCACAAAGTGCTTGAGTTTTTTTATGTGACATTCAAGTGATTAAAAAAAATTATAATACTAAAATAAGCATTATATTATGTTACGATATTTGTGGCATTTTTTTTACCTTGACATAACATTGATTGTCCCAAGTTAAATTATGGTGAATTGCCTAGAAAATTGTCCAAAAGTCATAATCTATTCTATTTTTGTCAATTCAGTCGTAAACCTATTAGTTTTACTAATTGAATCCTAAACATTTTCATGTTTTGTTAATTGAGTGCATTAGGTCAATTTTTGGCCAAAAATTGTTGACATGGACGCTAGGCGTCATACGTGGCATGATCGCTTATTTGATATAAACAATTTTTAATAATATTTTAATATTTTTTGAATTTTTTGTTTTTCCTTTTTTTTTTTATTTTGTTTTTAACCCTAGGCCAGTGAGGTCATTGGTTGCCTTGCCTACCCTGGGCAAGGGGCCACAGGTGAGGCGCCCTCACTTGCATTTGGGCAATGGTAGATACCCTCACCTATGGCCGGTAAGGGTGTCGACGTATTATTAAAAATTGTATACGTTACCGCCGGTCGTGCCACGCAGAACGACTAGCGTTTACGTCAATGATTTCTAACCAAAATTAGCTGGATAGACTTAATTGGTAAAACATGAATATGTTTAAGACTTAATTAGTAAAATTGAATATTTTATAACTGAATTGATGAAACTATAATAGGTTTAAGATTTTTTGGAGAATTTTTCCAACTATAATTTAAAGTTAAATATGGAGATGCATATTCTAAAGGGAAGTCCAAGATTCCAAAAAGTGACGCAGTGCATGTGGATCGCGTGTGCATTGCACGCGTGATGCACGGGATAAAATTCGTGCTCCTTTATTATTGAGTTCCTCATTCCGCAGTGTCTTGATGTTCTAGTGCAAAATATTTGAACCAAGTCTCCCTTTTTTTAACTTTTCTTTTCGATTGCAAGTTGATATGGTTGCCGAGTCCATGGCCATTTCAAGAGGAAATATCTCCTCGGGAGTTTATTTATTTATTTTGGGTCTGTTCTCATTGGGAGTTTTGGGACCTGTCAACTTGTATATTGCACTTGAAGTTGCGAATGCAGTGTTGGGATTCGTTTTGATAACAGGAGTTCTGGTTAACATTTGAAGCAGTGAAGATTAGGTAGGGGTGGTGATACAGAGTTAATTCGCAGAGAGAGTGATGAGAAAACTTAAGAATCTCTCCAATGGTGATTTTACCTCAATTCCTGAATTTGAGGTTAGGATTTAAAGGACATATTTAATTTAGCCTCAATTCGATAATTTATTGCAAACTAATGGGTCAAACGACGTCATTTTAGGCTGGATTTTGCTGGTTTCATTTTGCGATGAGCCACATGGACGGTTTACATGAAACTAATGACACATTGTATATTTGGGAAAAATGTCAAAAAAAAAATCCTAAATATATTATAATTTTGTCAATTCAAGCCTAAGTTTTTTTTTTAATCTTGTTAATTGAGTTTTAACTTTTCATATTTTATCAATTGAGTTCATCTAACTAACTTTAGTTAAAAATCATTGATGCGGATCTTGGGCATGCCGACGCTTAATGTAGATAATTTTTAATAATATTTAATATTTTTTCGAATATTTTTATTGTTTTGTTTCTTTTCTTTATTTCTTTCTCTTCCCCCCCTTCTTCCTCCTCTATTTGATCATTAGGCATTAGCGACCGCCCAGACTTGCTAGCATCTGGCAAAGCTCGACCTCTCCAACCTCGAGTGAGGCTTACCCTCTTAAGTCTCACTCTGGCTAGTTGTTGAGGCCTAATGACTGGCTAGATGAGGAAGAAGAGAAGAAGAAAAAGAAAAGAAAGGAAAAGTGACTAAATAATAAATAAATTCAAAAAAATATTAAAATATTATTAAAAATTATCTACGTCGGCGTCGGTTATCCTACATGGCATGGTTGGTGTTTGCGTTAATAATTTCTAGCCAAATTAATTAAATGGACTCAATTTACAAAACATGAAAATGTTTAATACTCAATTGGTAAAATTAAAAGGTTTAAAATTGAATTAATGAATGTTCAATTGATGTAACATTTTTTGGAAAATTTTCTGGTATTTTCCGGTCATATTAATCATTGACTTCACTCAAATGAAAGATTTTTTAAAGTTATGATATTCACGTGATTGTTCGAAAAATTTGTGGCACCCACGTGATGATGATGGGAATTATATGGTACTTCTTGTTGTGTCCTTTAACTTAAATTTATGTTACAAATTTTGAAAAAAAAAATCCTTTATGGAATGATTGATTTCCATTGTTTTTTTTTTTTTTGTTTTTTGTTTTTTTGGCACCGGAGGTTCATTCTGAAATACTAGCTCATTTTCCCTTTTCATAAGTTCTAACTTGTATCGGCTATGATTCCTCTTAATTTCAACGTCTCTAACTAGGCAATTGTTAGCTTAGGTTAAGGGACAACGTTAATTGTCCAGGATTGATGTAACATTTTTTAATTGCCAATCTAAAGGTAAAGAAGGAAATGCATATTTTAGAGAGAATTCCAAGATTTCAAAAAGTAATATATCTTCTAATAAGAAGATTGTGTTCATGCGTATAAGTTGCAGGTGAATTAAACATATTGAATTTATTACATATTTTGCACAAAAAATTAATATTGATTTAAAGGGTTAATATTACAAAAAATCAAAAACTGGTACACTTATGACAAATTTACTATAAATAAATTTTTTACTAATAAAAACCTTAAAATGGTATATTTGTGACAAATTTACGCTTCGTTAATTTTCATTAAACTATATTACTATTATGAAAAATTACAAACCGATACACCTATGATAGATCGAGGATAAAATCCCAAATTGGTAAACTCGTCAACTGTTACATGTCGTCTAATTTAATAATTTGATTATAAAATTTAAAGAAAACTAACGGATGATAAATTTATTATAGGTTTATGAGTTTGTGATTTTTCGTAATATTGAACCTAATTATAAAGGAAGTTATGTGAAGTTTTTCTATACAAAATCCTTAACTATCCCTATAGAGCAGATAAATTTTTCGGCCTCTGGGCCACACCTAAAACAAGTAACTTTCAATTCTTATGATCGTGGGGCATCAGACTTTCATGGCTTATTTGGCTCTTTGTTGCTTTCGTGCCGTCCGTGGATCCCACCACCATAAGTTAGGGAATTTCAGGGCAAGTTTTGGTTACCGGCCTGCATGCCTACTGCATGCCTACCGCACAATATGAGGCCTGCATCGGCAATTGAACGGTCATCTTTTATTATCCAGTGTGAGTTTTTTTTTTCATCTAAAAACGTAGCATTTCATTTAAGTAGGTAAAATATTACAACCCTTAATCAGGGCTTCAGTATATAGCATATCCAAGAGAACTTGGGGAGGTGAAAAGGCCCGGTTCGGAGAAAGGGTTCCATGGCCATGGGCCTTGGCGGCCCAATTAGCTATAGAGTTGGCTTCACGTCGGTAGTGCTATATACGCATATTGGGAAAATAGAGGAGTAGCGAGGTGCTGTTCGCAAGAGTTTGAAGACGTTTTTACATGAAATTAACACAAGCGGTTTCTGAGCTTTTAATTTATTTGACGTAGTCTTTGAACTTTAACTCAATATGTAATATCGTCTATAAACTTTCAATTTTTTTATATATGTTGAACTTAGTTGTTGGATTATATGTAAATATTCAGTGTTATATTTTCATATAGTCTAGTGATTAACTTAAACATGTACAAAAAAAGTTTAAGAATTACATTTAACAAATTAAAAGTTTGGAAACGGCATAGCATAATGGGTTAAAGTTCAGGGCTCATATTAGATAAGTTAAAAGTTCGGGATCATATTGCACATTGGGTCAAAGTTTAGATATCATTTGTGTCATTATCCTTACTTTTATAGATGAAGTAGTCTTCTCATGATGTATGTTGAGAGCTCATGCATATCCATTAAGGATCTATCGCTATGTTATTATATATTTCTCTTTAGGAGTGTCAACGGTTGAGTTTGAGTCGAATTTCCATTGATACCTAACCCAACCTAACATGGAGGATGTGCTTTTGTTATGACTCGACTCGCATAGAAATTGAACTGAAAACATGATTGGATTGGCTTAGGTTTTTATTTTTATTTCTCTCAAGGTCATATATTAAATCCCGTGTGTATTTTAGAGGGAAGTCCAAGATTCTAAATGGTAATATCTCTTCAAAAGATTTAATTCTTAAGATAAACATTAGTAACTCTTAAGAGTGCAAGGAAATTAAACCTTTGCAAGTAAGAAGCAAGAACTCTTGCCATAATCCTTTTCTTAATCAATTAAATGAAGAAAGGTAGGGAAAGTTACAGAGATCAAGAGAGGGAGGTTTCGACTAATTGTACACATTTCTTTGATCAATTATCATTTATTTTGGCGGAAACGCTTGTCTACGATTGACCAGCATCTTGAATTGGTATGAGAAAATTGTTTAAAAAGTCTTGAACTTATTGCATTTTTAGCCAATTGAGTCTAAAACCTTTCAATTTTGTCAATTGATTCCATAACCTTTTAACGTTTTACCAATTGAATCTATCCGGCCAATTTTAGTAGGATTTGCTAACATGAACGCTGGCCGTCCTACACGGCATAGCCAATACTAACATGGCCAATTTTTTATTATATATTATTTACATTTCTTTTTTTTTCTTTTTTGTTTTCCCCTTTTTTCCTTCCAATCCCAGCCAGGGCCTTTTGGCAAGGCAAGGGCCTGCTGACCCTCGCCGGCCACTAGGCAGGACACGATGGAGAAGACGATGTAGAATTCTTATAAAATTTGTTGGGCCAGAGAAAAAACACTTTCATTCGTATAGAAGAAATTTGTAGACACGAGCAGTGGATTTCCAGGGCCAGGGGATAGCGAGTCCAATATTGTGGCAGGCTAATTATACCGTGGGCGAGTTTTAGATTCTGAGAGGCCCAAAGAAGAGACTGGGCTTCCTTGATAGCACTGACTTGCCAAGTGACATTTGCTGAGAACGTCAGACAACAAGATCACGTCTCGACGGTCCTTGAAGGATGTCACTTCAAAAGCACTTGGCATTGGATTATATCGGGCATTCTTGCCCAGGCAAATTTTTGATTGCATTATGTAGTGCAGAAAATGTTTGACAACGCAGATAAAATGTGTGGATTTATATTTTTTATGCAATTTTTCCCGTGTTGTGTGGAGGCACACTATGAGACGGTGAAAAGAATTTTAAATGAACGTTTGAAATAAAGTATATATATATTTTTTTTAAAAGGTCCTCAGAGGGACCCTGAAGCGGTCACTTTAGTTGCGAAACACAATCTAGCTCACCAATTAGCCATCTCACTTGCACATGCTCATTCCAGTGACAACACCGTCAATAGATGTTCTGATTACACCTAAATTGAAGAAAATCTGAATTGAAGACAAGAACGCAACTGACTCAAGGATTGTCACCTCCACGAATTCAAGTCTTCCACAAGAACGGCAATGGCATCCTCATTCCCAATGATCTCTCCTAGGCTCTCATCCTGGATGCTGATCTCTCCAATCTCGAGTTGATCCTTTGGTCCCGCATCAAGGCGGAGAGTGACGACCTAAGGTTTAATGACTTTGTCACCCCACACTAGTCGATCAACGAGGCCTTCTTCGGAGACAACACATTTTCGAAGGAGGCAGAGGCGGAGGCTGCACAATGAAAATGGAGTAAACATTTTGAAGAGAAGAACGAAACTGTTAATGAGTTAAATGATACAGGGAATTGGTAGTTCGATAGATGTTATTGGTCACCTCGCCGTAGCAGACCGGGACTTCAAGGGATAGACTATGGACTCGAAACGGCTTGTATTGATGGCGGATCACTCGTGCAGTGCGCATTGCGCCTGTGTGAGGTTGGGGTTAGAGGAGAGGTGAGGTAGTTGAAGTGCTGCAACCATGTCTTTTGCCAGGTTGCTTGTCTTGGAATACTACAATTCTACTCGAATTGTCAATTTAAGGTTGAAGATGGCTAAGCATATTTTAAAGGGAAGTCCAAGATTTCAAAATTCAATGTATCTTCTAATTATAAGATTGTGTTCGTGCAAGAGCCAGCGAGGTGCACTGGCATTGCACATACAATGTACAAAGATAAAATGTGTCATATTTATTATGTGTCGTGTGTAAATAAACGTATGTTAGTTATCAAAAAGTAATTTTAAATTTTTGTAGGGAGTTCAATAGATGATATCCGCCACCTCAGCTTGGTGGGCCAAAATTCTAGGAATAATCCATGGGATTAGGCATTGCCCAGTACGGTGGCGGACCACTCATGGAGTGCTTGATGTGCATGTGGAGGTATGGACACCTGGAGTGTCAAAACTTGGCACGGAGGGATACTTAAATGCAAAAAATTAGGAAAGCGACACTTAAATGCCAAAATCAGAACAAAATGGATCACTTAAGTGCCAATCCGGCCAAAATCCGGTCAAAATGCTGACGTGACAATTTTCTAGCGAGGTAAGTGCAAAACGACGTCGTTTTGCATGCTGATGTAGCTAAAAAATGCAAAAACGACGTCATTTTGCCTCTAACGTGGTAAAAATTTAATACACAAATTAAATAAATAAATTTAAAATTAAATTTATTTAAAACATTTAAAAATACAAGTTCAAATATTTTAATAATAATAATAATAATAATAATAATAATAATAATAATAATAAAAGGAGGGGGGAGATATAGCCGAGCCCTCCGTCGTCGGCCCTTCCTGGCGACGACGGGGAGGTGGCGGGGCTGCGAGCCCTCGCCGGATTTGGGCGAGGGCTCGGCCGTCGGTAGGCCGGGTCGGTGACCCGGCCGACCCTCCCCCTCCGTCGCCGGCCCTTCTCGGTGGCGGTGGGTGGGGAGGTGGCAAGGGCCCGCGAGCCCTCGCCGGAGCCGGGTGAGGGCCGTGACCCTTGCCCTAGATCCGGGCGAGGGCTCGTGGCCCTCGTCACCGGTCGGCCGGGGCCGGCGACCCGGTCGACCCTCCCCCCACCGTCGTTAACCCTTCCGGCGACGGCGGGGAGGGGTGCATTTGTTTGTGTTTTTTTTTTTTTTTTTTTGTTTTCGGGGAACGAAATAGAAAAAACTATTTACGTTCGGGAACGGTTTTTGAACAAAAGAATGCGTTTGGTAAACTTATTCCTAGAATAAAAAAAGAACGAAACATGTTTGGTAAATTTGTGTTCTTTTTTTATTTCTTTTAATTTTTTTAATATTTTTATTTTATTTTTCATTTTTTTCTTTCTTTTAATTTTTTCTTTTTTTCTTCTTTTGGCCATGGCCGGCGACTGGCCGACGAGGGCTGGCGGCCTCGCCCAGCCACGGCGAGGCTCGCCGGCCCCGCCGAGGCCGAACCTCGCCGTGGTTGGGCGAGGCTCGACCTCGCCTTGGCTAGGCGAGCTCGGGCTCGCCTAGATTCGGCAAGGCCGAGCTCGCCGAGCCTCGAGGTGCGGGTCGAGGCCGGGCGAGCTCGGGCTCGCCCAGATCCGGCGAGGTCGAGCCTCGCCGGGGGCTGGCAACGCTCGGCCTCGCTGGGGGCCGGCGATGCTCCAGCGAGGTCGCCAGCCCTCGACAGCGTCGCCGGCCAAAGAAAAAAGAAGAAGAAAAGAAGAAGAAGAAGAAGAAAAGAAAAGAGTGGAAAGAGAAAATTTGTTCCCAAAAGTTGTTCCAGAAACAAGAAACAACTTTTTTTTTGTTTCTTGTTTATGTTCTTTTCTTGTTCCCGGAACAAAAAAAACAGATTTGGAACAAAAACGCAAACAAACGCGATTCTGTTCTTTTTTTATTCCCGGGAACAAAAAAACAAAATTTTTGTTCATAAACAGAAAAAAAGAACACAAACAAACGCACCCCTCCCCCCACCGTCGTTAACCCTTCCCTGCCGACGGCGGGGAGGTAGCGCGGCGAGGGCTCGGCCCTCGGCCCGCGCCTCCTCTCCCCACCTTTTTTTATATATTACTTTATTAAAATAATAATAATTTATTTTTATAATTAAATTAAATTAATTTTTATATTAATATTTGAATACGCTTAAAAACGACATCGTTTTTAGCTTTGTTTGTTGAGTTAGCATTCCGACGAGCCACGTAGACGAAAAAAATAATAAAAAATTGCCACGTAGGATTTCCGGTGGGGTTCGTCGAAGATGGCACTTAAGTGTCACTTTCCTTACTTTTGGCACTTAAGTATCCATCCGTGCTAAGTTTTGGCACTTTGGCTATACTTTGCCTTGTGCATGTGTGTGATTGAGAAGAGGTAAGGGAGTTGCAGAGCGTCGTCAAGTCTGCTTGTCCCAAATAATATAACCCTTCTTGAATCGTCAATTTAACGTGAAATATGGAGATGCATATTTTAGAGGGAAATTAAAAATTCCAAAAGGTGGTATCTTTCTGATGATAAGAACATGTTCATTCATGTCTGTGCAATTGTATGTGAGTTCCGCGCACATTGCATGTACGTTGCACGAAATGAAATATATTAAATTTCTCATGTTCTTGTGTAAATAAAGAAATGTTATTATAAGGAAAATTAATTTAATCTTTTGTACAAAATCGTGAATTATCTATATAAAGCAAATGGATTACTAGCCTCTAAGCCACTCTTAAGACAGTATTTCTATGGCAATCTCACATCACCATCATTCCCATAATCACAAATGAAATGATGGACAAAATGTCAGGATAATTATTCAAAAAGTTTTAAACCTATTATACAACAATCAATTCGATTCTAAAGCTTTTAATTTGATCAATTTAATTATAAAATTTTTAATGATTTTTCAATGTTGCCCATCTAGCCAATTTTGGCTGCAAATCGATTATGCAGATGCCGTTTGTCCTACATGACACGGCATAGGATAGTTGGTGCTAATGTAGATTTTTGAAAATTTTTGAAAATTTTTCTGAATTTTTTTCTTCATTTTTTGCCTTTGGCTGGTTGCGATGATGAGAAAAGAAAAGAAAAAGAAAAGTAAAAAAAGGAAAAAATTTAGAAAATTCTTAAAAAATTGCAAACATTGTCCACATCAATAATTTCCGGTCAAAATTGGTAGGAATGACTATTTTGGAAAATTGTCAATAGATTTAGGATTAAATTGTCTAAATTAAAAAATTAAGCGCTGAATTAGCCATCGTATAATATATTTTAAAACTTCTTGGAGAATTTTCCCTAACGAAGTGCAAGATTTTCTATCAATCTTATAGAAGTTTATTGTCGCGCTTGTAGGGAATGTCTTAATCTTTCAATGCCAAAACCCTATGAGTTGTGTACAGCAACACCATGAAGATACATATTCAGCTACGCTCTAGGCAAAGAGATCACCCTAACAAGGCTGGCTCTCACATAGTTATGAAGGTTCACGATTCCTATGTAAACCAACCTGGGAGCAATTGGGTTAGGCTAGTTTAGTTTGATTATCTGGGTGAATCGATCTAGATGCTCACTCCTAATGAGAAGTCATTTTAGTTTTGAGTATTGTTAGACTTTTAGAGGGAGACAACCATTTTTTGGGGATGAGCATGGTTTCTATAGAGTGCGCAACCTTTCTTTTATACTCTTATAAGGTATGCGGAAGCTTGTGGTGATACCATGAGAGAATTGTAATAGACAACTCGAGATATACTCTTTATACTAAATTGTGGCAAAATTATAATACTAAAAAAATTATCTTACACAACTATTATAATATATTCTCTCTCACCACACTCAAAAGACTTAAAATAAACTAACCAATACTAGCACACACCTGGCTATTCTAATTCCGAGGCTCACGCACCAAGCCAACTCTCTTTATGGCTCTCACTGATGGATACTTTTGTGGCCTATCTTACATTTTGCACTCCTAGGCACATTTGGGAGGGGACGTGCCTATTGATACTACCCCTAAGGCAGTGAAGTTTTCTTTTTTATTAAGCAAATTGATTTGTCAAACCTTTCTTCTTTGGCTGAAAACTTGCATCTTGAGAGATTTCAGCTATCCTCAAAGTTAGAGTCGGTAATTTAATTTTCCTTTGCCCGAGTTAATTAAGGACCAAAGTCCAATTAGAACTTTCCTTTATTTTTATTAGGTGTTGACTCCAACATTCCCTCTTAACACCTAATACTCTTCTCTTATATCATATTGTACTTGTCTTCTTCCGATGCTAATTCTAGACTTGCAAGATAAAACCCTAATTTAGCATTTCCATCTTAACTTTAGTTACCTCTATGATTGCAACTTCTAAAGGGGCTTTGTGAAACTCGGATTTCATCAATGCCATTTCAACTTGCACATCAGTTTCTTTTTCTTGCTTCATAGTCTCCATACTCAAATCTTTCAAAAGAGTTTTGAGATTGCAACTTATGTGGTCAAGCCTCTCATTCATGGTTTTCATTTCATGCTTCAATTCATCCATCGAAAGCACTTTAGGGTAAATATCTTGGTCCTTGTTCTCATAGGACTTTTTTTTGCTTTTCCATTTATCTTTGCCCCTTAGCATCTTTTTCTTCGGGCAACATTTCTTGACTTGTTTAACCTCATACTAGAGCTTTTTGTGCTCTCTTTCTTTTACCTCGAGCTCCTTGTCCTTTTGCCTTAGTATTTCATCCCTCTTCTTCAAGATCACTTGCAATTCCTTCTCGCAACTACTTTTTGAAGTTGCTATTAGCTTCATCAAGTTTTCCCTCAGCTTGCTCTTCTTCGAGGACATGTCAATGGTTGTCACATCATCTATTTCAATGATACCGGTGACTAGGAGCTCTTCTTGCTCCTCTACTGCAATAGTTGCTTGGAGACTTCATTCTTCTTTACTGTCATTTTCCTTCCCGGTAAAAGTTGTGGCATTTCCCTTTTCCTACTTGAACTAACAATAGTCAAGTGACCTACTTTGCCATACATATAGCACCGCCTGATATGCCTTCTATTGTCCTTGTCACAATCTCGGTGAGCTCCCCTTGGCTGAATGCTTCTTTCTTTTGTTCGCCTATGTCATTCATCATTGCTCCATTGATTTTTGAAACCACATTTATTTCTGAAAAGGGTATTTTCTTTTTTCATGGTATGTACTAGTGTCCCAAGTCGATCGATCTAGCATTCCTTTACTCATGCGGCCTTAGGAATTTCTTCCATAATTAGCCTTATTTATTCGTATTCACAAGGAAGTAGAAAGAGAAAATCCAAAGAAAGAAGCTCTAGAGATTGTATTTACTTATGAGGTGGATACAAATGAAGGGGATGATGACCCTATATATACAAGTACATGCACAACCGAAACCGTAGATCTCTACTCAATTTGATGTTAGAGATTACATCTCCTTATCTACCCAACTATCCGCATTTATTATAAGAGTGTACATTATTAGTATCAAGCACCCCTAAAAGTATTCTAGACTATTTATAAAAACCTAGGAGCTAGGAGCTTTAAGGTTGGCCTGTTCATGAATCGGTCATGGTCCTTCATTCAAAAACCCTCTAGGAGATCGTGTTGTTTCCTTGGGCCATGACATTCTCCCTTACCCAATAGGGCGACGCCCTCATTGTATCTTTGGCATGGAGGGCATCGATTTGCTTCTTGAACTGCCAAAGTGCTTTAGCGGGTTCCTAATTAGCCTCGCTCTCTCGAAGACCCTTCTATCAAATCAAGTACTCTCGCTTTGATGCATGGTATCGCTTCCATATGACTCGATCCGCCATGATGGAGTTGATGTCTCAATCATATGAAGTCTTAGTCCTAAGTGGTGCTCGTTGTGACTCTTCTATCCAGATCATCATTGGTGTACATGAAAAGGTTTTAACATACTAATGTGGAATACCGGATGTACTTTAGTTTCGGTGGGAGTTCCAGCTTGTATGCGAGCTTCTCGACCCACTGCAACACTCAGAAAGGCCCATTGTAATGACAAATCATGCCATTTTGCACCTCATTGTATCAAAAAACTAGGTGAAGTTTGGCTAGCACCAGGTTCTCGACTTGGTACTCCATGTGATGTCGCTTCTTATCGACTCGCTTCTTCATGGGTTTCGAGGCCTTGTGTAGACACATCTACGCCAAGTCTGTCTGCTTATACCAATCCTTAACGAACATGTATGCAGATGGGCTACTCCCTCAATAGCTCATGGCAACCATGCTCAGAGATTTTGAACAGACTTTGGTTCATGGACTCGCTTCGCTATGAGTTGTAGGAGAACCAGGCTACGTCGATTAATTTTCCCAATATGCTAGCATCATGCTCTATAACTCCAAGAGTGCATTTACCCTCTCCATCTAATTGTCGCTTTGGTAATGCAAGGTCGTAGAGAAGTTAAGATCTAATGCTAGTAGCTTGAAGAGTTCGGTCAAGAATCACCTTATGAGTTGAGGATCACGATCACTCATGATTGTTTATGGTATACCTAAGTACTTAACGATGTGCTTCATGAACGGCTTGGTCGTCTCCTTGATCGAGCAATCCTCTATAGCAAGCATGAACATTGCATACTTAGAGAGTCGTTCCACCATGACCATGAGAGTCTAACACCTTTTGAACTTCAACAAGTTCACTATGAAGTCCATGAAGATGCTCTCTCATGGACACTCTAGGACAAGAAGTGGCTCTAGAAGCCCTGAAAACCATTATTGTTGTAGTTTGTCTTGTTGGCACATATGACACGTTCTCACATAGGCCTCCATATTGTTACATAGATACAATCCATAGTATTGATACTCCATAAGCGCCATAGTGTGGTGGATCTCCAGATGACATGTGTTGAATCATGGCACTTGTGTAGCACCTCCTTCGTCAGTTGCCCATGGAGTGAGTTGTACAGTCATCACCCCTTGGTGTGTCTTCACACCAAAACTGTCGGGGCTTGCCCTCCCCTACATGCTCTAAGGCCCCGTATGGTTTAGCATTCCAAATGTACTTTGAGACTCTAAAGTTCGTTGGCTAAATGAAAATAGCGTTGGTTTAATTTTTACTCAACTTTGAGAAATACAATTGCATTTCCAATGACCTCTAAGAGCCTTTAGCCTAAAGCTGATCTGGAGGTCATTTGGGAAGTTGCATTCTTGAAATGTAAGTCTTGGCCCTCATCTATTGTCATTTTCTTTATGGTTTGCCCGGAGAAGTCGATCGGAAGTCGACGACTGCTGGCAAATCGCTGCCTAGGGTTATGCAACCTTAGGCGACATTTGAGTTGTGGCGACTTAGGCCAATGGTCGCAACAACCTAGGCATCGTTTCTTAAGTTGCTACACTGCTTGAGGTCTCGGTGACCCAGGCGATGCCTAAGGCTAACCTCAGGTGAGGCCGTTTGGCGGCTATTGTGGCCGCCAGTGGATGAACTCCACCAAAAAAATTTAAAAACCTTTTTTTAAAAAATAATTAGCAAAAGTTCTTTACAAAATGTAATTTTTACCAAACAACATTTAAGCCAAAAGTGTTTCCTAATGCATTATAAAATTACGATTCACCAAATGCTATTTGCATTTCGGAAAACCCCTTTAGTCCAAAGGCATTTGCATTTTTTCAATGACATTTCCTCAAAGTCGAACCAAACGGGGCGAAAGAGCGCCTTAGTCATTGGGTCATATTTCAACCCCTCCTTGATCCTTTTGGTCTATAGGCATTCAAGACGACTCATATTTGCCAGCTTCATCTTACGGCTAAGTGCATTGACCATTGAATTGACCTTTCTTGGCTTGTATTCTAATGCATAGACAAATTTGCTAGGTAATCTTTTCAATGAAATTGCTTCGAACTCAGGTTCTTTTGGGTCTAAAAATAGCTAGTGATCACATTGTTCATTTTCATGAAGAATTGTGGTTATTTCATTCTCTTAGAATGTATACCGCCATTCTGTATTATTGAGTTTTCTTGACTCAAATGCCACCCAGTGTCCATCATGCATAAGAACACCACCAATGGCATAATTGGAGGCATTAGTCTTTACCTCATTAGGCTTAGCGTGATCAGGTTGCTTGAGCACCGGCGCCTTAATCATGGCTTGCTTTAGCCAATAGAACACCTTTTAGCACTGATCCGTTCGCTCCCATAACTTTTCCTTTCTCAACTTCGTCACTCTAGTTGGCGCCTCCTAATCAACAATGGCCCGATAGGTGTGATATCTAGCCAACCGCACTCCTTTAATAGCACTTTCTATCACCTCTCGACCCTCAGATGTGCGACAACCCTCTTTCTCTTTGGTCATTAATTGTGACATGCCAAGAGGCGTTGTCAACCTATTTTTTTTTTATTTTATCTTTCGACTCTATGCAAGCAGAAGTAGAAATACAACCACCAAATCATTCACAAACATGAATAACATAAGACACATATCGGAACAAACTTTCATACATACATACATACATACATATATATATATTAACCATTGTACATTAACTTTTTACATCAAAAGCTTACCCAATACACAAGCCCGCGAAGTGGATCCTTTCATACTCATCCAAAAGAGGGTTGGGATTAGCCTAACACCTCTATTACTATGAGGACGATCTCAAAAAGTGTTGCACCCTACACGCTCCTAGTATCCTATCGGCTCAAGGTACCATGGCTCAAGGTGAGGATCCCGATCCAAATCAGTCTCCAGGTCGGTAACAGCACCATTAGGGATGTCCAGGTCCATGGGATCCTAGTTGGTGTTCCCAGGTCCCCTACCTGGAGGCTTATCGAATCCCCGAAGAAGGCCAAATAGATCCTCAACTCCCTAGACGTACTAAGCCATAAATTAGTAGGGTATTAAGTTCATTAATCTCTCATCCACTCATATAGTGGTTACGTATCTCTCGTAACGAGTGTCGGTCCCCGCGATGGGATATGAGGTCACCTCTATATCCTGGTCCATCGGCACTCCAAAACTTATATGGTGGAAAGGTTCAGACATGCTTAGGGATTGAAACATTTAAATAACAACAATAAGATAAACTCAATAAGTAAGCTCTCTAATTCTCATGTAAGGAGTTACTTCGCCTCGAAGTCACCCTAAGCATACAACTTATCTATCGATGATAGATCAATAGCAAAGTCATTGCTTTGCATTATCTATAGATAGGGAATGGGCAACTTAACATACGGTACCTTATCACGTGTCCAATTATTGCATGATAAATCACTACACGAGTACACCATTCCAACAAGCATACAACGATCACCATTTCATAATCTAGACATTAATACTAATACTTCCATGCACAATGCATCACACGGATCTAAATTATCACGACCACTCTCGGCCACGAGCGACACTCGCGTCGGTGGTCTTTAGGCTTAACCGGACATCGTCTCGTCCCAGTTGGCATAGTAATGTTTCGACCTCACTCAAAAATTGCATTCCAATTAAGCAGTTTCGTTTCGAAATCCATCCGTCAACGGCATCCCGTTGACGTGGGGGCATCCAAAATCTATTGGGCATCGTCCCTCGAAATCATACAAGTATGAAGTCATTATGTGATCACGTGAGCATATCACCACTCAAGCCAAATTTATCTTGTATATCACCACTCAAGCCAAATTTATCTCTCATTAGCCAATGCAAAAGTATTTAGTACTCATGCATCATACTTTAACAATATTTGCAAACAAAGATGTCATGAATTAATGTCATATGATCATCCCTCAATTAATCATTCACCAAGGCAACCGTACAACAACCTCATAGTATAAAACATCACATAATGATTTTTTTTAAAAATAATTTAACAACTCACCTTTCAAAATAGTCTTTCATAAGTACTCATTATTTATAAACACAGAGTGCCAAGAACACTCATCATTTTCAAAATGAGGATTTCATAAACATACATTATTTTTAAAATTAGAATTGAATAAGCACTTACCACTTTGAAACTCACCATATAATATGCTCTTACCATAGTCAAGATAGCTTGTCGCATGGAATTATCACTTATCATGATAGCTTATTATATCCAATTTATAGCTTATCGCGATAGCTTAATGCATCCAATTATAGCATATCACGATAGATTATCACATCAAATTATAGTTTATCACGATAGCTTATCACATTTAACTATCACTTATCATGATAGCTTTTCACCTTAATCCACTTATTCCCTTAATTTAACCACCATCAATCTTAATATAATCCTAATCTTACTTCTAAGTGCAACTACAACCCTAAATAAGGGTTAGAAAGTTACTCACTTCCGGATCTTGGCTAAACAACAAGTGGCGGTGGCAATGAACTGGATGGTGGACGACGGCTAGCACAACAAAAGGCCAGTGGCTCACAGCGTGAGGAAGGTCTATCAAGGGCTCCGGACTCACGCCAACACATGGGAACGACGGTATGACGAGATCTCATGGTAAGAGTGGCTCGACAAGCTGGATGGTGGAGGATGGACGGCAAAGGGGTGGCAATGGCTCAAACAGAGAGAAATGAAGAGAGATGAGGGCATCGAGTGAGAGAGAATGAGGGAGAGGGGTGTTTGGCCAAGGGAGTGAGAGAGAGAGTGTGAGAGAAATAAGAGAAATGAGAGAATGAGAGAGGGGAATGAGTGCAAGCTTTAATGAGTGAAGTGCCATTTCCCTTAACTCACTCACAACCAAGCTCTTCATATGGTTAGAAATGCCTCATGAAGATATTCACGTCTAGCTTATAAATGTTTGGATTTTGCACATGCTCGAAATGGGGGGTAGGCTAGGTAGACTAGTTAAGCTCTAAGTAGTACCGACACGTGACACAATACGTCGACACGTCATTTCTAAAAAATAGAGAATTCCGACACGTTGGGATATGTTGTATATTAAATGAATAATTTTATTTTCAATTAATTTGATTCAAATTTACAAATAAATAAATAATAAAAAAGAGCCCACAATGAATTTACACTAATAATATTAATAAATCTATTCATTGGAAATTAAAAAGACATATTCATAGTTAATACGTATACATGTTTGAGACATGTTTCTAACTTTAATATAAGTTATTGATGAAATAAATGACTAATAAGAAATTAGAATTAACTTATTTAAATAAATCTATGATCTTTTACAATGACCAAAATTTATTATTATTCAACATTCAGTACTTTTATTTTCCAAAACCACTTTTTAGCCTCATTCATTTATTTTTATGATAAAAAAGTCCCCTCGGGGTCCACCCCCCAACCTCCACTTCCCAAATTTATTCACTTTCCTTTCCCTCTTTTCTTTCTCCCATCACCCAACCCCCACCCCCAAATTTATTTCACTTTTCTTTTCCACGTTTCTTTTCCCCACCACCTATCACTTCCTCCTCCCTCTAAAAAATCACGCCAAGTCCATCAAAATCTTCATTTTGAATTCTTTTTGAGTTTCCTCCCTCAAAAACCCTAGCTGCCGCCCTCCTTCTCCTCCTCCTCGCACGACCATCTTCCTCTCCTCCTTCTCCCGATCTTTGTTCTCTCTCGATCCTCATCACAATCGCTCGTCACCTCGCCTCTGGCCCTTTCTCCCTCGCAACTGCAACCTCATCACTAACCCTCCATTGTAGCATCATAGTCGCGGCCCTTTGGGTGGCCTCAGTCTCTGCTCTTTCTCTAGCCCTCTCTTGCCGTCGTGGGCTTGCCGTCACTCACGACCTCGCCTCCGCTCCCTCACCCTCACCTCCTCCCTCCATTGTCTTTCAGATATGCATGTCTAGAAGAGTTAACTATGAGTCGAAAAAAACGACACGTGTTGACCACGTGTTCAAGCATGTCGAACACGTCGACACGTGTTTGACACGACACAGAAGCTCTTGCAACGTGTTTGTGCTTCATAGGTTAGGCTAGGCTTTCTATTCTCTCATTCTCTTGCTTGGGCGCCACTTCCCTTCTTTATGCCCACTATTTTTATATCATTAGCTTTAGGCTTGTAGAAAGGGCAAAATTATAATTACACCATAACCCCATTTCACTATTCATGTATATGGGCTTATTAATGTGCAAGTTCATAAAAATACAAAATGGGCCTAATTGACTTAATTGGGCCGGCCATGGGTGAGCGTGTGGCCCAATGGGCCTGTCCTTGGGCTTGGGCCCCCGTGGTTCTTCGTTTATGGCCCGTTTTCACTTTTCCAAGATTTCGCGATCCACTGGTGAAAAATTGAGTTTTTGTTCCAAAGTGGCCTTCTGAGCTTTTTCGCAATCTATCGATCCTTGTCGTAATCCTATTCCATAGATTAAGGTCGGATTGTGGATATCACATCTTCTTTCGCCTACTAAGCTTCTCATGATCTTAATAGACTAATGCATAATTCTTTCCTTATTGAAAATGTGTTAACAAATTGTGCCTCCATTGCCATCCTAGAAACTAGACAAGCCGCACATTGTCCGATTGCTTCTAATTCCAACTATTATTCTCTGCCTTCATAGGATTGGGAAAATCACAAGCTCTCTTTGAATCACCCACCCACTGGAGGGATCCTACTCTTGTATCATTTGTCATGGGTTGATTGATCCGGCGTACCCTTATTGTGCGACCTTAGAAATTTCTTCCCAAGTCAGCCTTACTCGCTCACACTTACAAAGATTGTAGAGATATAACCTTTGAAAATTGTTTTTTTATGAGGTGGATACAAATGAGAGGAATGGGATCCCTATATATACAAGTACATGCTCAACTATAACGTAGGTCTTTTCTCCTGACAGTAGAGATTACATCTCCCCCATTTACCCAACTACCTACATTTATTATAAAAGTGTACATTTACAGTATCGTTTGCTCCCATAAATATTTTATAATACTCAAGAAAATCCTAAAAATTAGGAATTTTGAGGTTCGCCCAGATCAAGGATTAGTCATAGTCCTTCATTTTTAAACCTTATGGGTTGTGTTGTTTCCTTCGACTGTGATACTAGCATCACATCATTGTCATCATTAATTGGTATGTGCATGTTCTATCATCTCTGTTTGACATTCAAATTTCCACCTCCACCTCAGGCACCTCCATGACCTTGGGTACCATGATGGCCTCCTTGATTTGAGTGAGGGACCCAACTTCATAGTGTTTGCTCAAGAGACGAATTGATGAGCTTTTAATTCATTCTTTGCTCATGCGAGCATAAGAACCCATTAACCATTCTAATGTTATGGTCGATATATCTCGGCTTTCTTTGATCGTCGCCACAAAGTCATTCATGCATAAAGACTTGAAATCTCCTCAAAGTGTTTGGAGTCGGACTCACCTGAAACAACCATCGTTTTGTAGGATTTTTGCAAAATACCCCACACTACTTTGGCAATCTTCGCACTTGATATTTTTCAAATATCGTCTCCTTCACGGCTTGAAAGATCGTGTATTATACTTTTTGATTTTTCTTTTGAATTTCCACTAGTAAATCTTTCTCCATCTTTTTTAAGTATAGAATGCTTCAGCATCGACTATTTCAGTGTACCTATTCTCCAACAGGTTCCACAAATCTTGTGATTTGAAAAGAACCTTCATCTGAATGGATTAGTTACTGAAATTTCTTTTATTCAACTTAGGAAGTTGCAATTGAACGAAGCTTGTTGATGCTATTGCTAGCTTTGACTTCATGATCCTTGATCATCCGCTGTAGGTTCTCGGTTTCCAACCAATAGTTTTGATACTTCGATTCCTAACCTCCTAGGCTTTGATACAGCCCTTGCCTGCTGGCTTTGATACCAATTATAAAGTGCACAACATTTCTCTAATTCCACTTGTAGGGTATGTGAAAACTTGTGGTGATAAAGTGAGAAAACTGTAATAGACAACTTGAGATAAAATAATTATACTAAATCACAACGCAAGTATCACATTCAAAAAATTATCTCACATGACTATTACAATATATTCTTTCTCACCACACTCAAAAGACTCAAAGAAAACTAGCAGATACTAGCACACACTCAACTATTCTAATTCTGAGGCTCACTCCCTTGTGGCTCTCACCATTAGGGACTTTTTGTGGCCTTTCTTATGTCTTGCATTCCTAGGCACAATTAGGAGAGGACTTGCCTATTTATACTACTCCTAAGGCGGTGAAGTTTTCTTTTTTGTTAAGCAAATTGACTAGTCAACCCTCTCTTCTTTGGCCAATAACTTGCACCTTCAGAGATTCTAGCTATCTTCAAAGTTGGAGTTGATAATTTCATTTTCCTTTACTCGAATCGGCTAAGGATCGAAGTCCAATTAAGACTTTTCTTTATCTCATATTATGTGTTGACTCTAATAGTTTCAGGGTAAACTAGGCAGCGAACTGGTGGTTGATTCGGTTCCAAATTCTAGAGTATGTATGGTAGGTTTTAAGTTCCAAAAATTAGGAGCCAATTCTGACGGAATAAACTGGAATCTAGAGCAAGTTTTTGTGTTTTTCTTATTCCATATCTTCATGCAATCTTATAATATGTCATGGTATGAATGGACCTAGGCTTAGAATTAGGGAAGACGAAGTCAGTTTCCTGCAGGTATGCCTTCCCATTATGGGTGAACCTCTCGTTCAAGCCCTTTAGGGACAGCCTTTTAACTGAAAACCACTCCGACTTTTAGTTCAAAGCCTAAAGACACTCAGGGATGCTAGGATGGTAATATTTCTAACTATCTTAGCTGCATTTCTCAGAGGATCCTAACAGGCTGGAGAAGAAGAGGAGCTTACAAAGCCATTGAGAGTTTTACACAAAACACTCACTTTACTTTAAGGGACTCTGCCCAACACATTACATCCTCCTTGCCTTTTATAGACATTGGGAGGTTACACGCAAACAATGACCATGCTCACAAGTCCCGAAACAAACAGTGGCTCCGGAAAATCCGGTAGAGAATTATTTTCGGTGAAATGAACAGTGACAATGAGCAGTGATTTCCCTAGCCTGCTGCTATAGTAGTACTATAGTGACTTGCTACAATGTTCTGCTACAGTTAGCGGTCTCGCCTGTCACGAGCATTATAGTAATAGTTTGAGTCATTAAAACTATGCATTTCTGCCAAGAGATGTTCTTCATATTTTTTTGTTCAAGTCCTGCAAGTGAATCTGGTGAGAGAATTCGGGTATTTGCCTCGCTCGTTTAACGAGGATACTTCCTCATGATTCCCGAAAGTCCCTGTAGTGTCGGCAGGAATGTTTGGCTGGGGCCAATTGGATGGTTGAACATAGTAGGATGTGTCTATGCCTAGAGATAAGGACAAAGGTCCTTGATCATAGGGGTCTTGAGAAAGAGGACCTCTCCATTGTGCATAGGGGTCTTGAGAGGACTGTGTAGGGTCATTTGTGTTTGTCATTTCTCACTCCTGTGATAATTTAGCTTGTCTGAATTCTTCGAGTGCTTCCTTGGCTTTTGGTGTAAGGCTATAATGATCCCATGCAGTTGGTACATTATAGTTCCATACATCTTCAGGAATAGTTTTATTTTCCTGGCACAAAACTCTTTAGAGTTCTCGGTACTGGTGTTCACAGTAACCAAACAGGTCTTGGAAAAGATTTGTAAATCCGAGCTTCTGTAATGTGCGGTTGAGGTTTATAAGATGTGGTACCTATAATTTGTGGGGCATTGGTGATGCTGCCATTATTTTTTACAAAAGCCCATGGACGTCAGAAGAATAAAATGGTGTTGACTTCAGGGTTTGGTTGAATGGTTCTCAATTCTTGTTGTAAGAGCTGCTTCTAGTGAGTAGGAGGATAAAACCAGTTAAGGAAGGCTAAAAGATTTCTGTCACTTTCCTTTTCAATGTTTCGACCGAGTCCGAATATCCTGGTGAGGTTGACAATGAATCTTTTGGTTGAAATTTCAATAGCTATTAAGTACTTATTGGTTAAGTACCATAATAACCATTGCAACTGATCAGGGAAGTCTTCATCTTTCCAAATTAAGTGATGTATGAATGGATAGTTCGAATTTAATCCAAAATGATAAAGAATTGAACCTCCATGGAGCCTGAATAGATCTGTGTGGAATTGCCACATGAGGTTTTCTAGATTTTCAATGAGACTGTCATTTTGGACTTGTTCAACAATCTTCTGGGGGTATTACCAGCTTAGCTAGTTTTGTATTCTTTCAATCTTATACTTTTCATTGTGGTGAAGAATATGAAAAGCATGCCTCATGATGTACATGTTGATTTCTGCCGGTGCCTTTGGTCTTGACAAGAAGTCAGCAAGTACGTTCTTTTTCCAAGCAATGTGTTTGGTTTCAAAAGAATATTTTGAAAACCATTCAGCCCATCGAAGCAGTTGAGAATGTGGAATCTACTTCTGTCTGAACTTGGTCATCTGGGGATAAGATGCCATGTCCAATTCTACTAAAAAGTGATGGCCGATGAGATGTAATTCGAACTTTTTTATTCCATTTTTCACTGCTAAGATCTCTTTGAAAGTGGAATGATAATGCATTTCAGCCTAAGAAAATTTTCTACTTTTGTAAACACACAGATGTCTCTCACCATCAATTTCTTCGAACAGGATGGCTGCCCAGTATTCATCACTGGCGTTAGTCTAGAGAATTCTCTTTCCTGTTGATGGGATTTGTAATTGAGGAAGAGTTTGCATGATCTCCTTAAGTTCAACAACTGCTTTAATTTGAGATTTTTCCCAAGGTGGAGGATTTTCTTCAGCATCGATTGCAATGGAATCAACAGCTTTGCAATGTTTGGAACAAAGTCTCTGAGATAATTAATTATCCCAAGAAATTGTTGAACTTGCTTTGTTGTGAAATTCTCCTTAGGAAATTTTAACAATTCCTTAGCAATATGTGGCCCTGGATAGTATGTATCTTTGTTAAGGTGCATATCAAGAAATTTAATTTCCGTCTAGGCAATATTCATCTTTTTTTGAGAAAGCATAATCTCATGTTGTTTTACAATGTTTGCAAACTGCCCAAGAAGTTGGCAGTGGGATTCCTCGTCAGGGCTGTAGAGTAGGATGTCATCAATATATACAGCTGCACTTAACATGATTGGTTGGAAAATTCGACACATAGCCTTTTGGAACAAGGATGGAGCTACCTTTAACCCAAAAGGAAGAACTTTCCATTGGAACTGTTGGTTCAGAATATGGAACCCTGTTTTGGGTCTGTTTTCAAGATGAATTCCCAATTGCCAAAATCTGGCTTTAAAATCAAATTTGGAATAGATATGAGCTTTTGATAATCCGGTAAAGAGGGAATTTCTGGAAGGTAAATGGAATTTGTCATCTTGGAGAAAAATGTTAAGAGGCTGATAGTTGATTACCAGTCGCATCTTTCCCCTGTTTTGCTCGGCACGGTTATTGACATAAAAGGCGAGCATTTCTTCTGAGTTGAGACCATGTACTTTGGCTTCATGCCCATATGACTTGTCTTGGTTGGATTGATATCTTCATTTTCTTTAAGGAAATGCGAACAAAGAATTCTGGATTTTTCCATAAAGGATGAGAACACTTTTGAGAGAATTCAGAATGGGATTTTGAACAGGATTCTAACAACTTCTGCATGATTAGATCTAACAAATTCATTTGAATGGAAAAAAGTCTTTGGATATTGACGAATTCAGAGATTTGGTCCTATACTTAAGGTATTTTCCAGAAATAATATGAAACTGAGAAATTTGAGTCATGATGTCCCAACCAAAGATCAAATCTTTGTTGGGGAGACTGGATTCGAAGATTTTTGTGGTTATGGAACACCGGGGAAAAATTGGATAGTTACTGGGGCGGTTCTTACATTCATAGAAAAAGTATCTCCTGAGGTTGAATTGAAATATCGAACGCAGGAAGTCTAATATTTTTTAGGAAGAACTTTAGTGTCTAAGATTGAAGAACTTGCACCAGTGTCTATGAGAGCAATGACAATGATAAGTTTGGCAAACTTTAAAGTGAAGATTTTCACAAGGAAATGGGAACAATGAATTTAGCTTGAAAATATGTCAGGGTCTTGTTTCGAAGAAGTGAAGGATTTGTGAAAAAGGTCTTTAGATTATGAATTTGAATAAGTTTCATTGGGAGTTTCGTAACAAGGGATGACACAAAGAGTTTATTTAGATAGTTCTTCTTTCGCAGAAAATAAAGATTCAATATCATCATTTTCAAGTTAAACACCAGTTTCAATCTCTATATGATGTATAAGATGATTTTGACATTTTCTTGCTTGGGAGCAATTTTTGGCAAAATGCCCCTTTGGATTGCAAATGAAGCATCGAGTTGATTTCTTGTGACCTGAGCGATCTTTCATTTTGCGTAAGTATCGCCATTTCTTCTTTCTCCGGAAGTGCTTAGATCCATGTTTGGATTTCTTTATCTAGAGCTTCTTAAAGTGCTTCTTTTTCCTGGAAGATTTTCCATAAGAACCATCATAGTCTCTCTTGGAGCATTTGATTCTCAGTTTCTGGCGAGAATAGGGCCCATCAAGTTCTCTGTTGTCTGTGGGATAAGTTTGGATCATTTTGCGCTTTAAACACAAATCGTCAAGGCACAAATGGATTTCTTGTTGTATTTCTCCCAACGGAATGTCCGCAATTCTCCTTTGTCTATTAAGAAAAGATCTCTCAACCTATTGGGATAATTTTTGGGGATAGAAATCAGGAAAACTTGCTTCAGGTTTGGATCAGTTTCAATACCATAAAAGAGCTTGAGCATTTCCCAATAATGTTTATCAAGATACATTTTCTGGAGAGAGCAGCATTTTCATTCAAAAAATTCTCTTCTTTTAAGTTCATGAAGGTCATAAGGTTTTCCAATGAAGAAATGGTATAAAAAGGTAATGGCATGACCAAAGTCAGGTGAAAGTAAAAATTGAACCTGGTCTTGTTCTGTCACCGATTGCCACAAATGTTTGAGACTGCCTGTAAACCTTGTGACAAAACCAAAAAGGACATCATACTTATCCTGATTGGTAAGGGCTTGGGCATTTAACCAAGTATGGAATTCCTCAAATCTTTCTAGTCATTTGGAATAAGGAATGTCATCAACAGTAAAAAACTGTTTGGAAGAAGTAGACATATTCTGAAAAGGATTGCTTAGTTGAACAACTTCTAGTTCAGAAGGGTTGGAATCCATATCTTGGTCTGGAGGGTCGGTCATGAATATTGACGAGGTCACTGGTACAATAGGAAATGAATCAATGGTAGGAATTGAGAAGGATGATGATGATGAAAGGGATATTGAGTCTGATTCAGTATCAAAGTTGTTCGGCAAAACCGGTTTCGATGGAAATAAGATCTGGTCTTTCAAAGTGGCAGGATCATGCTGTTCCTCTTGATTGCCCAGATCTCTCAGGAATGATTCTAATAGATTTGATAGCATCATTTGGTTTGGCTTTTCTTTTATAACAAGCGAGGATTCTTCAGGCATCTTCTCCTTTCCCTTTTCCTTTCTTATTCGATCTAGTTCTTTGAGACGATTTCGCATCTCTACCACATCTGTCTTATCTTGTTTGATGAGAGCTTCTGTGAGAGTAGCAAAGATAGATGTATTCTAAGATGGTGGAGGAGGCAAATGTCCTGTCCGTAATGTAGTCGGAAATGGGTTGAAAGGATTGAACCTTCCTTCTTCAAGGAATTGGATCTGTCTTTTGAGCTTTTCTATTTCCGCTTTGGGGCTTTCAAGATGATGATATCCCAGATGTTGTCCGGATTCTAAGGCATGAAGCCTTTTTTGGAAGTCCGAAAGCATTTTCTTGGTGGTTTCATCATATCTTCGAAGATCTTGCTGCACATTCACAATTTTGGAGTCAATTGCTTTGAACGCATTGTTGTGTGCTGAAAAAGTCTCCGATTGCCAATTTAGGACGGTTTCAGCAACATGAGTAATTTTCTATCTTCCATGTTCGTCCACATTAGTGGGGGCATGTATTTTAGGAGCATGTTGATATCTGCCTTGTGGATCGATGAATTCTTCTGGAGTAGGGAACGAAAGTTTTGAACTTTCTCGAATAAGAGGAGGAAAAGTTGTTTCTTGGAACATAGCGATGGAAGAATTGGATGGTGTTCTTTTCGGAGTCTCAAGTGGGTAGGAATGCCTTTTGGCCCGCTTGAGGATTGGCTTATAAAACGGGGAAATAGCTGGTTTTTTCTGAAGAGGAGGTGATGGAGGTGTAGTTGGTGAAACGGAGGGTGGAGTAGTGAATTCTGGTGGTGGAGTTGGAGTAGAAGAAACCATAAATTAGAATTTATCATACTCACCAAGAGTATCAACAACGGAGTTTCCGTTCAACTACCTTTGGTACATAGTATCCTTTGACTTTCTATGCTTTCGTCGGGGTTTTGCATTTGGGTCTACTTCGTCGAGAGAATTTGTACAATAGCAACATTGGCAAAAAGGATCCTAGAAGCAGTGACCATACTGGTCCTTGTAGTAATGGACAGGGTTTCCATTACTCTGGAAATATTAAACAAGCCTTTTGGGATCTGGCTCGGAAATTGACTCAGGAACATGGTTCAATCATGAAGAGGGTTTGGTGGAAATAGTACCATCCTTTTTTCTGACGAATACAGAGTCTGAAGACTGTAAAGGCTCGTTATTCTGATGTAACTTTTCATAATTGGTGATCCAAGTCTCCGGAAGGAGTTTGGCCAGCTTTTCCTTCGGAATATGTCTGGGAACATGAATGTAGGATGCTTGATCATTCTGCATAGAGATGAATAAAGCATCTTTATTCCCATTGTGGAAATTCAAGTCAAGAGCATGGTTTTGTACTCGATAAACCATCTGGTAGTGCAGTGTTGCTACAATAGAGTTAGCAATTTGAGGAGCTCTAGTGAGCTCAACTTGGACTTTTAGAAAGGAAAGTAGTTGGGGGTCTGAAAGGGCAATATTAAAGTTTGGATATAAGGTCACAAAGACTGTTCCAGCATTTAAGGTGGTTTGGACAGTACCAATGCAAGCATGCTGGTATTCTAGGAACTGGATATCCAATAACGCTATCCTTGCCACAATTGGCAAGCCCTTGCGGCCATGAAAAGTAAGAGCAAAACGAACAACTCCATAATGGACATGAGAATATCCTTGTTGAGTCTATTGCCTAGGAAACTCTGGAGGAATTTGAAGAGTAACAAAATACTCATTTTTAGTGGCAGGAATGGGATGTTGATCGAACTTGGAAGATTGAACGTGCTCCTTTACTTCCTTTGGAGTTTGGTGGATGGAGCGAATAGGAGAAAATGATGAGGTGGGTTTAGTAAAAGTGAAATAGGGGGTTCATAAGAGGAAGTTGAGTTTCAAAGATTTTGGTTTCATCGTTAAGAGAGACTTCATAAAGATAATCTATCTTAGAAGCATTTGATACACAAAAATCTGAAAGGGTTGAGGAATATGGAGATGAGGCAAGAGAGACAGATGCTTCTAGTTTTCACAAAAAAAAAAAAAAAAAAAAAACAGATGCTTCTAGTATTTCCGGCTCAATCATGATGTGAAGATATCTTCTCAGCATTGACGCATGGAATGGATATTATTACAAACGAAACCATGGCTTTGATACCATGAATGGACCTAGGCTTAGAACTAGGGAAGACGGAATCAGTTTCCTGCGGGTATACCTTCCCACTATGGGCGAACCTCTCGTTCAAGCCCTTTAGGAATAGCCTTTTAATAGAAAACCACTATGCCTGAGCATATGATCTAGAAGCACTAGTTTAACTTTTCATTTCCGACATATTCATGACTGAGAGTTTTACTTTGTTAATGTTTCATATTTTTCGTGCGTCTAAATATGACTCCTAGTTAGTGGATTGTAGTAGTGTGGTGGTCATTAGAGGTGATGATTCACTATAATTATTATAATTGAATATAGGTGAAAGCTGGGTAGACCTTGGAATCGATCTTGTAACTTGTGATGGGATACGTTCTAGGTTCCAAAATTTGGAAACTAGTTCCAACTTTCAGATTTTAGGTGGAACTTGCGCTCAGCTTGAAACTGCTCACCCCTCCTATTTTTCCTTAATAAAATAGAGAAAATGTATGCTCTAAATACTTTAAATTATCCAAATAAATACGCTAGAGATGTTAATTATTTGCCTTTGTCATGGCAAACTGTTTTGTGAGAGAATCATTATTACGTGAATTCATTTAACTCTTTAATAATAGGATAATCAAGATTTTTTTTAAGAAAATAACATGCCATGTGTCTTACGTTCATTTCTTCTTTTTTTTTTTTGGTGCTGGAGGAACCGCTTTGGCCGACAGCCGCCACGTAAACCCCCAGGTGGCGCTAGCAGGGAAACTACCACCCCGACGCCACGCGTATTACGTTCATTTCTTTGTTCACCGTAAAAGCACGAAAAAGAGCGTATAAGTGAGAGCTACTCTTGTATAGAGTAAGCCAGAAGTCTCTTTTGACTTACTTTATCCAGTTTCCAAAATTACCTTAAATAATAAATTTACCTTAGTTGAATTCTAATTATGTGAAATATAACTTGCAAAAAGTTAATGAATCTGGCCTTCAATAACAATCATCACTTGCAAACGCTAAAGTTGACCATAACAATTAGGTTTATAGTGGTACGCAAGTAAAATAGTGCGTTTATTTTGCGGAAAATGAATGATTTGGAAAATATTTTTCTAAAAATATTCCATTATATCACTTATAAATTGAACTAATGCAAAATATTTTTATTATCCATCAAATGTTTAGACATAAATCGTTGTCGATAATGAAAGTACTTTTTATTGATTAATTATTTTGAATGATACAATCGATCATTTTTAAGAAAATATTTTTCAAATTATTTATTATCACAAAAGAAATTAATAGATTGGAAATTTCAACTAAATGAACATATTCATATCCGGCCTAGGCCTTATTATTAGGTGTTTAAATGTAAATAATGCTCCTGCAATTATAGAATAGATTTCATGTGATTTGACATTAGATTTAGTTTCAGTGAATAAATTTATATTTCATGTATTGAATAGATTCTCTCTTTGAAATGCTCATGTAATCGTGATTTCAATTTGATTTTCTATTTTCATGTAGCGTTTACTTAAGGCAATGTATAAGCACATATATCATTAAAATTTATGTCAATCCATGACTTGGTCTCAGAGTTAAATATCAAGCCCCTCTTACCAAAAAATCTAAATCATATAAATTTCCTTTTAATTTCAGAAATTTTGTGGATTAATTGCAAAGATAGATGAACTGGAAAAAGAGGAACCTTCCATGCCTTCTTTCTTTTATTAACCTTTACATTTGAGCTCCATTTACTTTACGGAAAAATAATGATTGAGAAAGCATTTGCTTAAAAATGATTTTCTATGTCGTGTGTAAAAATGAACAAACGAAAAATATTTTCCTGATTCATATGAAAAAATTTAAGACATAACCCACCCGTAAGTAGCCGTGATGGTTGTGCTTCACTACCTCATCGCAAAGGGAACGAGTTCGAATTTTCGGATGCTCGCGACTTAATTGAGGGTCCCAAGGGGTGGTTTAGGGTGCGTTTGGTAACGTTTATGTTCAAAAATTGTTCTAGGGAATAGAAATATAAAAAACTATTTATGTTTCGAAGAACAATTTTTGAATAGAAGAATGCGTTTGGTAAACTTGTTTTTAGAATAGAAAAAGAATAGGAACATATATTGGTAAACTTGTATGATTTTTTTTTCTTTTAATTTTTTAATATTTTTTCTTTTTTTTTCTTTTTTTTTTTCCTTCCTTTTGGCCTGTCGCCGGCCTCGGCCATGGCCGGCGACCGGCCGACGAGGGCCGGCGGCTTCACCCGGCCATGGCGAGGCTCGCCGGCCGGCGCGAGGTAGGCCTTGCCTTGGTTAGGTGAGCTCGAGCTCGCCTAGATCCGGTGAGGCCGAGCTCGCCCAGCCACCGCCGACGCTCGGCCTCGCCCGGCCACCGCTAGGCGACGCACGGCCAAGGCGAGGCCGAGCCTCGACAATGGCTAGCGATGTTGGGCCTCGGCGGGGCGGATCTTCGGCGAGGTCGCCGGTCCTCGACCACGTCGGGCCTCGACGGACCATGGCGAGGCCGGCGACCGGCCAAAAAAAAAAGAAAGAGAAGGAAAAAATAGGAGAGAGAAAAATTATTTCTCGAAAGTATTCTGGGAACAAGAAATAAGTTTTTGTTTTTGTTTTTTGTTTCTGTTCCAAATTTGTTCTCAGGAACAAAAAAATAGATTTGGAGCAAAAATGCAGACAAACGAGTTTTTTTTTTTTTGTTCCCCGGAATAAAAAAATAGAAATTGCATTCATAAACATGGACCGGGAATACAAACGAACAGTCCCTTACTAGGCTGGCGGGGTTTACATCTAAATAATGCGACGAGAAGTTTCCGGTCAAGGCGCAAAGACGGGTGGATCGTGTGATTCCGTAAGAAAGTGATTTCGGCGGTCCTCATCAAAAAAAAAAATAAAAATTATTGTGGTTATGAAATTATATATCGCCAATTAATAATTTCATTCGGTATACGCATCGCATTAAATTCGTCACATTTTCAGATTCGTTCCCCCTAAATACATGTATCCATCTCGGGTCCCGAGTCAACTCGGGATTCATCGTCCTCGTTCCTTGGCAACCTTGACGCGGATCCCGTGCCGAGCCGCGCTGCGAAACGGAAGGGAAGAGAAAAGAGAAGAGGCGAGTCGTCTTCGTCTTGTCGGAGTCTGGTTCTCCGGTGGAGAAACCCTAAACCGGCCACGAATCCGTAGCCCGATCGCCGTCGCTCCGTCGGGGGGACCGCCGGTCGCGGAACCAAATGGCTAGTCGCCGGTCGGCCGGCCCGGATCATCGCCGGCGGGTGGAGCTGATGATGATCTCCGCTCTTCTGCTGGTAAAAAAGAAAAAAAACTGAATTTTTTTTGGTGGGTTTAGTGGGTCTGTACGCTTGCCTTTTCGTGCGGTGAAGTAGTAGTAGTAGTTTCGGTGTGATGGTGTGACGATGTAGTTGATGATTGATCGGGCGCCCTTTGCATTTTGGACTTTTGGGTTGGAGAACGATTTCGTTGTGGCTCGCGGGAATCGGCTTCTGTACTGACGTTCGGAATGTTTTTGTTCGATTAGCTCCTTGCGGTCGGGTCGTTCGGATCCCCCGTCGGGAATCGTAAGAGCGGAAAGTTCTCTTCGGTGTTTTCGCTGTTTAACCTCAGAGAGAAAAGTAGGTTCTGGAGTGAATCTGTTATACGCGGCGGTGGTAAGCCTGTTTATTGTTCTTCTGAGGTCCTGAATATGAAAGTCCATTGTTAAGTTTGTTGTTCACCTTGGTGCCAATTTCTTGAAAAATCTGCAGATCTTGAGGATTTGACCACCCATGGCAAAATGGCTTCTCTCAACTATACCAGGGCAGGTAGTTAGAGTATGGGTTTTGCTAACTTCAATCTTTTGCTTACGTTACGTGTTCCTAGATCGATGTTTTGCCTTTTTCATTTCAATGTTTTCGTTGCAACTCTGGTCCTCTTCTACCCTTGTTGGTTGGAAGCAATTCTATGTAGCAAAGACTATGAGCTTGAAGTTCTTTGCTTAAGTCTGTTTCGGGAGTCTGGCAGTGATCCTAGGCCAGGTTCAATTCTCTTAAGAAAGGAGCTCAGATGCCATTTCCATATGCTAGCATGTGCTTAAATTATAATTGTAGCAGTTGCACTTCTTAAATGGATCAAATTGTAAGCCTTTTGTGATGAAGCATGAATTCCTTAGTCCAATCCCACTTTGATGTCAAGTAATAACAGAGTAAGTCCATGCTCATAGGGATTTGGTAAATTGAGATGGTGGGTGTTCTCAAATAGGAGTGTTAACAAGTTTAAGAGTCTCCTTTGGCTATTAAAGCAAGAACAAACGAGTTCATTAAGTTGCACTAATCAGCTGATCCTTTACTCTTTGTTGGTTCCTATTTGTTCTCATGGATTCATGTTTATTGTCTTTTACTTTTCCTGTTGATGGGTTGTTGATATTTGGGACGTATTTTATTGCTTGTCAGGCAATATTGCGAACTACCTCAAGCTTCAGGAAGTTGATTCTATTTACCTTCCTGTCCCAGTCAATTTCATATTTATAGGATTTGATGGGAAAGGGAATGAAGGTAATCAATTTGCCCACCAGCAACCTATATCTCAACCTGTCTGTAGACACTGATTTCTTATTGACTTTCCTGTGCTAATCTTTCTCTCACACAGAATTTAAGCTTCATCCTGAAGAACTTGAGCGCTGGTTCACTAAAATTGATCATATATTTGAGCACACACGAGTTCCTCAGCTACGGGAAGTTCTCACTCCATTTTACAAGACAACCGTTGATAAAGAGCAAGGAAATCACCTTCCTATCATCAGTCATATAAACTACAAGTAATGGCTTTTGCATTGTGCATCTGCAGTATGCTTTTTAGAATATCACATTTGCCTTTCAGAAAATTTTTCTACTTGATCAAGTTGATTTCCTAATTTATTATCATGCTTTCAAGTTTTAGATGATGATGCTCGATATACTTGTGCAGTTTTTCAGTTCATGCCATCCAAATGGGTGAGAAGGTATCTTCTGTTTTTGAGCGTGCCATAAACGTGCTAGCTCGCAAGGATGATGTGTCTGAACCCAGGTAATCATGGATCTGTCTTTTTACTTAGTTACAAAATTTTGAATGTATGTCTATTAAGTGCCCCTTGGGCCTCTACCTATTTGGTTCAGTATGGGACTTTAAACTTCTCTGAACTAGCTCAAGAAAAAGAAAAGGTAGGCCGTTGCATGTCAGCAGTTATGTTGATGTGGAAGTATACCCATGTATCTCATGTTGTCAAGGAGCTATCGATCTTAGTAACTAGGTAGCATCTGGGGCATTTTCCTCCTAAATGCATGGTTAGAATTAAAAAAAGAAATTAAGATTGTATCTGATACTTTTCTTTTCTATTCACATTTTTTGTGGTCCTCCTGGAAGTCGGTACTTATTTCATATTTCGTGTTGCTGCTGGAGTGAGCATCTTGCTCTTTGTTCTAATTTTGTCCTTGAACAGGGAAACCGAACATCCTCTTTGGCAAGTAGACATTGACATGGTCGAGGCTCTTTTCACTAGCCTTGTCAAATATCTTCAACTTGAAAATGCATACAACATTTTTGTCTTGAATCCCAAGCATGACAAGAAAATAGCTAAATATGGCTACAGGTAAATGTCTTGAGGTTGACCTATTCTAAATATTGACTTCTTATTTGCAGTGGTTGCTTTCTGTAGATATAAGCATGAACATACATGATGATTAAATCCTTGCCTGATTGAGACTGTTTCTTGGTAATAGGATCCTTACCTAGACCCCTAGACTAGGTCGGATTACTTATTCAAGGACTTTGTTAATCTAGGGATAAGGCTTAATTTTTTAAATTAAAGGACAGAAATGGGGAACGTGAACCAGGGGCACAGGTCGTTTTTCTTTCTCTCTTCTTATATACTACTCTTGGTCTAATCAAGAGGTAATGCAGC
Source organism: Eucalyptus curtisii (assembly GCA_017140595.1). Taxonomy (NCBI): domain Eukaryota; kingdom Viridiplantae; phylum Streptophyta; class Magnoliopsida; order Myrtales; family Myrtaceae; genus Eucalyptus; species Eucalyptus curtisii. Next base: position 15,536,710 of record CM029500.1, read on the forward strand.
ACATTTTGGGTAGTTATCTGGCAATGTCCTCCTATGATCATTGTTTCACATCCTTACAGCTTCTACCTTTTCAGTCAGCTAATATTTTTCAGCTCTCAATTTTTTTATGTACATAGATAATCTCATTGAAGTGCCAAATAGAACAAACTAAACCTAAAACCTCTAAAAACAATATTAACTCAACAAATGCCAAGTATGGAAAATTGAGACAAAGGGTGAGTAGGAAGGCAATATTTGGATGAGGTTCTCAGAGAGAGATTATTTTCATCTTTTCTGTTTGAGGGTTTTTGGTCATATTTCGTGCTTTTACTCTCATATGCTCTAACTTTCTTATTTAAATATTGACTTTTCTTTTTTTTGTATCTTGTCCTTGCATATTTCCAATGTAGTAGAACAGTATCTTTTAATGAAATTAATTTTTCACTAGTAAGGGCGCGAATGATAATCGTTCTGTTCCAGAGGCCAAAAATTGATTTTTCTATTTCTATTTCCCGTACAAGTTTCTAAACAAAAATATGCGTTTGATAACCTTATAAATTTTCTGTTCTTGAAATAGAAATTTGTTTAATACTGACACAAAATTTCTCCCTCCCAAGTGGTGGTGGGAGGTGTCCGGCGTTCGACGATCGGCAATCGGCTGCAGGAGGCAGGCCGGCCGGCAATCGGCGATGGGAGGCGAGAGGGTGGTGGGGTGGTTGGTGTCCGATGGTCGGCGGTGGGCGTCCGACGGTCGGCTGCGGGTGATGGGTGGGCGATGGGTGGTGATGAGAGTTTATGATGAGTAGAGTTTTCATTTCTCACTTTTGTTTTGTTCCAGAAGTAGAAAAGTTAAAAATTTAAATTTATGATTTCTTGTCCAAATTTATTTCTGGAGTAGAAATCTGTTTCAGAAATAGAAAAATGAAATTGCGTTACTAAACAAATATCTGTTCCAAACTTGTTCCGGAGAACAGAAAAATAGAGAAATAGAGAAACAGAATGGTTATCATTCACGCCTTAAAATGCTACTCTTGTTTCTCTCATGCCAGTTACTGTATAAGTGGGGATGTGTACCCCTTCAATTTCTTTGCTGATTATCCGGCTTTAAAGTGGCTCATTCTTGGTTCAATCTTTTTCCAGGAGAGGTTTATCCAAGTCGGAAATTGATTTCCTTAAGGAGGTAATAAGATGGCCTCTTTTTTTTCTTTTTCTTTTTTCCAAGTTTGTCTTTTTCTGGTCTCAGCATTTTCTTTGCCTCCTTTTGTTCCTGATGGCGTTATGGTCTCCATGCATTGCCTAGTTGTATCATTTAATTTGCTAGTTTTGTGATGTTTTACTAGAAATTCAATGTCCAGCCTGGTTGTTTAGATTGAGCTTACCATCTCTTAATGTTACAGAACAAGAGCTTGCAAGCAAAGGTTCTTCAGACTGGAGGCATTCCTGAAAGCATTTTGGGTAAGAAGTATTCTTTCTTATGCCTTCCAGTACTCTTTCATTGTGGTAAACTTTTTCTCTGTGATGCTTTATCTCGAAGTAAGTTACTCCATTTATAATCATCACCAGCTCTTGACAAGATAAAGAGGCCTTTGTATGAAAAGCATCCAATGGCAAAATTTGCTTGGACAGTGACTGAAGACACTGACACGGTTAGTAGTTTTGTTTATTGCTTGGACTGGTAGAACACCGCAATTGCTACCTAGAATAGGCATCCAGGAGATGTAGTTTCTCTTTCTGACTTCGAAATTGATGAAGATTTGGTTGATTGGGTAATGGCAATTTCTTCATGATAGTTTTACGATTTGAACTTATGACCTAATTTAACAAACACACTGCCTTGAAGAGGAAAAGCAATTTCAAATACTTCATTAGCATTTTCCATTTAATTGGGATGCTAGATATCTATTCTATCCTAAGGGAGAAGTATAGTTTCAGTGTCCACCAAAAATTACCAATAGCTCTTCTACCAACTAATGAAATGATTTACCATTTCATTGTTTAAGGGCAAAAAGCAGATGGATATTTGTGCAGTTAACCGAATTTAGGAGGCTCTAAAATAAAAATAGTGACTGGTCCCATCAATAAAAATTCTAATTCAACAGGCGTTTTCTCACTCAGAGGAAAGAGCAGCTCTCTCTCCCCCCCCCCTCTCCCTCCCTCTCTCGCTTGCTCGCCTATGTAACCTCTCGACATTCACTGCGCTACCCTTTTTCAAATTAGTCCCTCATCTCGTCTCCCCACCACATTTGGATATTGATGGATTATGTTTTCTTATTTTTCCAACAAAACTAATTAGGTGATATATTTTTCTTATTCTTGCACAGACTTAATAATCATGAAGATCATTGAAGCATGGCAGAATTCTATTTGTTTGACTGTGAATATGATATAAATAAAAAATAACTATGCATGCACTATTCATTAATAAGAAATAGATCAAAATATCTTCATAATCAATTAAGAGGACGTAGATCAATTATGTAGAAATTTTCTTTTACACAAAATCATGAAAAAGCAATCCCATCTGTACTTGAGTACCAGTGTTCATTTGTTACAGTAGAAGCCTATTTTCTGATATTTAGTTATGCAGGCTGAATGGTATAACATTTGCCAAGAAGCACTTGATAATGTTGAGAAGCTGTATCAAGGGAAGGACATGGCAGACATGATTGAGAGCAAAGTTATGCAGGTGAACAGTCTGGCTTATTGTTCATACTGCATGGGGATATTTTATAGAAGCCATCTGAAAGACTTGGCTTTGAAGTTATGCTTCATTGTAAACAACATTCATCCGTTCTGTGGTTTCAGTTATTGAAAGGAAAGAATCAGGATATAAAGCTTCTACTTGAGAGGGAATTAAAATCTGGAGATCTCAGCGGTCTTCATCCGGAATGTCTTACAGATGCATGGATTGGAAAGGACAGGTTGGAGTCTCTCCTCTTTTTTCTGTGGATTTGAAAGGGGTCATCTTAGCCCTTGATACTTATAAACTCTTCATCAGGTGGACATTCATTGATTTAAGCGCAGGCCCTTTCTCATGGGGCCCTGCTGTTGGTGGAGAAGGTGTGCGTACAGAATATTCTCTACCAAATGTGACAAGAACCATTGGTGCTGTTGCAGGTAGATTGGGTGATTTTTTGTATCTGGTTTTATTTATCCAAAACAACTCAGATTTCTGTTGGCAATGGTAATATGGTCTAATAATCATGGAGTTACTACCGATATAGCTTTTGGACATCTACAAATGTTTTTACAACAACTGGATATCTGCCTTGTATATACACGTTTTATGGCAATATATCTGGGGAAGTAGCATAATGAAATCTTTAGTTTATTTATTTATTTTTTTGGTTTAATTGAAGTTCTTTATAAAATGAAACTGTTCCTGTATATCAGAAATGTACTAGAACAGGGGATTTCTTGGATTTCTGAATATAGAAGAACCTGTGATTTCTAAAATTTCTGTGTTATTGTTGGTTCCCAAAATAGATTAATGAGGACTGTCATGGTAGCTCTTTATAGAAGCATCATATTGTTGTTACGTTCTGTTAAAGTTAATCTGAGTAAATCCGGTACTTATCAACTGAATAACGAAAAAATTTCCAACCTTATTCATGGTTTTCTTTTGGGAACCAGAAATCTCAGAAGAAGAAGCCGAAGATCGTTTGCAAGATGCAATACAGGAAAACTTTGCCGTCTTTGGGGATGTAAGCTTATTTTAAAACTGATCCCTGCCCTTTAAATATAATTGGAACTTGAAATCAGTCAAGTGAAATCTGCAAATCTTGTAGGCTGCCTTTCTTCCGTAAAAAAGTGTTAATTGATGTCACATGCCATTCCATTTGGATTAGTCTTTTAATTTGGAGTGTAATGTTTTTGTTATTTCTGCGTTATTCTGTTTGAAAGAAGTTGATCTTTGTAGGTGAACTTAGGAAAGAGTTAGATGTTTCCTGTGCAGGCAACTAGAATCATAATCTGGTGGGAAATTTGGTTGTGATATGTTTTGATCTTCCTTTGGTGTCCTGTTAGATTTTCAAGGACTACAATTGTTTTCCCTTTTTCTTTTTTGCTTATAATTGAAGAGATATTCACTATGAGGCATCCATGTAATGTGACCTATTTATAAAAAGAGCTCAGCCAAAAAAAAGAAAAAAAAGAAAAGAAAAAGAAAGCAGCTCAATTACAAGAAAAAGAATGCAATAGCATTTACCTCCTATAGTGAATCCTGGCTATATCGAAGCTGTAAAACAATAAGTGCTTGGATAGAATATTCTCCCTTCAAAAGCTCTCATTTTATTCTATCCTAGAGCTGGCACACGAACTGTATATATGAGACGCGTGTTTAAGTTGACACTAATTGTGTTCTTGTCATTAATGGATCAAACTGTTATATGCGATAATAAAGGTGTCATTTGCTGGTTGATCCTTTCAACCCATTTATGATATGCTTAGACATGTTTTTAGAAAGATTAACATGGTACCCATGTTAACCAGCCACCCTTAAGTATGTTTAAACATAATTTTACACATTTGTGTAGAAGTTTATATCCAAAAAATGTCATGTAATGTAACCTGTCTAATAAACATTTCACATTTGACTTTCAAAGATATAACATTATTAAAATATATTATCTTGTTCATGTTTGACATAAATTTGACACGAGACAACCGTGACATAACAGAATTATGGCACAGATATGCAAATTACTAGCCCTATTCTATCCAAAACCAACCAAAGAAGTAGATGAGGAGGAGGAGACGGATTGAGTAAAGATTTGTTGATTTTCACTCTCTTGCAATCCTAATATCTCTACATGGTATCAGAGCCATAAATGGAGATGGAACAAAACCCAAATTGAATCATATACTATCTAGATCTTACCCAAATCAGTTCTTCTTTGCTACCAGTCATAACTGTCAATGCCGTCAATCTCTAATAGTCCTTGTTGCTATCACTGCGATAAGCTGAGGAGCTGTTGCCATTCATTTTCCTCTTCTCAATGTCAGAAATCATTACTCAAGCTACTTTTAGCTTTTGTGCCTCATCAGTAGCTCTCTGTTTACTGTTCATTCTTTGTTATCCTGGTCATGGACATCACCAGTGCTCATTGTAGACTGGCCACTCTTTTTATCATGCAACAAGTTTAAAGGCCAGATTACTTATTGTCGAGTCAAGTCTCCATCCTTTGTCTGTCTATGGGGTCTAGGATTTGGATTTTGCCTGTCCTTCATTGTTGATCTGTTGCTGTTGCTTCATAACCAGAAGTCAATGTTATCTGCTCTCAAAACTAACAGAGTGATCTTAAAGAAGAGAAAGCACTAAAAACCAAAATCAGGATAGAAAAGAAAATTGAGGTCTCAACTTTTGAAATATATTTATTTCTCTAGAGCTTCATCAGTTAATTATGTTCCAATCTGGTCACATCTTGTCTATTATGTAAGGTTCGACTTACCTCATTGTTGTTGTCTTCAAATCCAATTTTGATTTGAGCACAACTACTATCTCGTGTGAGGTTCAATATGTGTAGTGCTTCCTTCACCTATGGTTGAAGAAAGTTGCGCCTCAGCTATCGTCTGTGCTTGACATTTCTGTCAATTTGTTGCAAGATGGATCTGCTCTAGCTCAGGGGGCAGTGTCAAAGTATATTTAGTAGTACTATGAAATAGTTTGGCAGGTTAATATAGATAAGGTAGTTGAGGTGTTCCGTGAGTGTCTTCATATGCTTTATGAATAGAGCTTCTTGGTAATCTTTCACTAAGTCAAATGTGTAAAGATGTAATTGTTTAGGTTTTTGTCTTACTCTCTTCTGATCCTAAAATATTAAAAATAGAAATATTGGAAAGTGCGCTTTTGGTAAGGGTGTTAATGTTCCTCTTTTTAGAGAGGAAGTTTTTCCCACCTGAACAATCTCTCCTCAAACTCCTCAACAATGGGTTCCCAAATGGGTTGGTTTTTGAAGCTAGTGCCCAATGGAAGTCCTAGGTATGTGACTGGAAGAGGTCCTACCCACGTACCAATCTTTGGCCAACACATTACAGATTGTTACTACACCCAACTGGACAAAGTCGCTCTTACTCAAATCAATCAGAAGTCCCTAAATGGCCTTAAAACAAAAAATTATTGCTGAACGTCATCCCCATAAATGGATGGTATCACCAGGGAAGAGGAGATGCGAGATGGCACTTTGAAGTAACTTCCCACTTGTAAATCATTAACCAGCCAATCTCGGAAGCCTTGCATAGCATTATCCTAGAATAAATTACAAAGGAAGGGAAGAGGGAGAAAGCCCTTTAACCACGAAGGGGAAAGGGGAGTCATAGGAGAATTGGGGATGAGGGTTCTCACCTCCCCAAAATACAAACGTTAACAAATCTACTAAGAGAGTAAATGAGAAAGTGACAAGGTTCTAACTTCTCTCTAAAGAACAAATGTTAACAGATCTACCATTAGAGAATAGAGGAGAGAGCGAAAATTATACAAAGGAGAAGGATTCAACTTCTCATAGTTCTGCTTGCTGAACTCTTGGGATAAGTATCAGAGAGTCTGCGTCTCAACTCTGCGATGCACTGTTGCAGTACAAGTCTTTTGGCATGCAAATTACAAATTCATCTCATAGCATTAGTTGTAATTCCTTCAGCATTATTCCATTTGGTGAATTCGAACTTAACCTGCTATTCTTTGTCAACTGGATGTCTGCTTAGCAAAAATGTTTGATTTATTATAGATCTTTTCAATTAGAGGAGCCTTTCAAGAGTGTTTGAAAGACATGCTAAAGCTAATAACTACACTTCTTCACTGACAGCCTAACTCCACTGATCCTTTCTCTTTAGCAGTTTGTATCAATAAATATAATCAATCAATTACTCAATCTTTGGGGCAAATTCACTTCCGGTGTAATGGATCTACTTTTTTGCTTGGCACGATAGCAGTTTTGGTGAGCTCAGGAGGCCACCACTGGAAGTATGACTTCCATATTTTGATGTTAGATTGTCATACCAGGCAGAAGAATATATAATTTCTATGTAGTCGGTGAAGCATTTCCATGGATTCCTTGACTATATTTTTCATGATCTCGTCTCTGATACTTACATAGCTTGGTTTTAATGGCAGAAGGACCATCAGGCCATTGATATTCTTCTAGCAGAGATTGACATATATGAGCTTTTTGCATTCAAACATTGTAAGGGAAGAAAAGTTAAGCTTGCCCTTTGTGAAGGTATGGCCTCATTCTTAAAAACAGTGGCTTCTTCTGTTAAAGTTATCTTATGTGGCAATGGAATGGTGGTGATTGTGATGATGACCAAGTTTTTGGGTTTTCGAACATCTGTCAAGTTTACAGCAATAGATTTACCTCTGTCTATCCAGTGGCTAAGTTTTCCAGATGCCCATGTTTCTTCACCGAAGTGAATGTGTGATGCCATGCAGATAATATAAGAAGGCAAAATTTTTCTTTTCCAAATTTTTTTCCAACCTTTTTTGGGAGACTGTTAAACATAGTCAGATGACTTGATATCCCTCTTATTAAAAAATATTTGCTCTGTCCGAAGTGATTCCAATTTAAATGGGTGTTAATTTGCCATAAGGTAGTGATTTTATGTGGTGCTTGTGCTGTCATGTCAGAACTTGACCAGAGAATGGAGGATTTAAAAATTGAACTCCAAGAATTTGAAGGGGAAGACAAAGATGAAGGTCATCGGAGAAAGGCCATGGAAGCGTTGAAACGAATGGAAAGCTGGAATTTGTTCAGTGATACTCATGAGGTATCCATTTTGGTTCTTTTCTAAGAAGTAGTATTACTTTCTCGCTCAACATACAAGCCATGTTTCTTACAGAACTTTCTAAACACTGTTTGTGCTTTTGTATAGATGAGTTTGAATCAGAATGGCCTCTTAAAATTTATTCTTCTCTGTTTAGGACTTTCAAAACTACACGGTTGCTCGGGATACTTTTCTGGCTCATTTAGGGGCGACCTTGTGGGGATCGATGAGACACATCATATCTCCTTCCATGGCTGATGGAGCATTCCATTACTATGAAAAGATATCCTTTCAGCTTTTCTTCATTACCCAGGAGGTATTGCTATATATTTCACCTTTGGATTTAGTAAGTAAAGTTCATCACAGATAAGCGACTCACGTGCTGTGTAACTCTCTTTGGATGCAGAAGGTACACATTAAGAAGTTACCAGTTGATCTGACAGCTCTCAAGGATGGACTTTCCTCTTTACTTTTACCCTCTCAGAAATCTACTGTCAGTGAGCACATGTATGCTTGGGGTTATTCTGTAATGTCCAGCTTCTTTCCCAATGAGCATAGTTTTCTTTCTTCTTTGGTATGCCTAAGAAGCATAAAGTTGGTGGATCTATTAGGACATAGCTGCTTAACCTTTCAAATACATGTAGTTACTCGGTTTGTTTTAATTTATGTAGCTTACCACTTTCCGAGGATCCTGCTTTAGCAATGGCTTTTTCAGTGGCTCGCAGAGCAGCAACGGTCCCATATATACTCGTTAATGGGACATACAGGAAATCCGTTCGGTCCTATCTTGATTCCTCAATTTTGCAGTATCAGCTACAGAGGCTACATGATCATGAATCCCTTAAAGGTCCCCTCTCTCTCTCACATATACACATGGGCTCCTGTACAACAGACTTAGGTTAAAATATATGTATACTTCTTGATTGTCCCTGTGGAATAGTATTTCTGACTTTTCATGCCACAAGTGCTATCATTAGAGTGGTATGGATGTTGTTGTCTTGTCTGTCTTTGCTGAGGTAGTCTATCGTGTTAATCCTAGATCCTTTGTTGGATAGGATGTACGTGAATTCATGGATTAATATGGATTTAGAAAGTTTAGTACTGGAGAATTCTCTATGTGCGTGTATTCAACAAGAATTAAGAAGTCTCAAGTTTTGCTTTGAGAATTAAACAAAGCTAGATCAGAACCATTTCCGTTGAGGTCCATCTTCAAGGAAAGAACACTCAAGGAGCCCATGTGAGACTTAGTTTTGGGCATTAAAGAACATTCCTTAAATCTTTTTTAACCAAAATTTTAGTTGGAGGGGTTATGGTGACAACAAACAAAGAATCAAGTGCAAAAAAGATGATGCTGAAAGAGCCGTCTTATAAAGAGGCAAACATCACGGTCGTTGTGGGGGGTGAGCGAGGGGATTACCATGCTATTTACTGAAGACTGATTCCAGACAAGTGGTGAGGCATTATTAAGTCCATACACATCAAGTGTGCATCTCATGTACTGCTGTACCACCACTGCCAGTGATGGTCCATGGTTAATACGTGTTCTTACTTAGCTCTGAGGAGAAAAACTGATGCCTTACAGGCGGAAATTCCATTAGCAGTATCCTTTTTCTATAATTGTGATTGTACTAGAGACTTGTTAACATGCTTCAAGTAGCTGTGTCCAACAAGAGTCTGTGCCTTTTAGCTCTCATCATATATTCTAGAATCCGTATAATGTTAACTGGATTTGTACTGTGTGGAAACGATCCAATTTTTTTCTCTTTTTTTTTTTTTTTTTTTTTTTGGGGGGGGGGTGGGGTTCTACTTGGAGAGCTTGTTGCTCACATCTTATACTGGTAATGATGCCAGTTCCTGCTTTTATGCAGGGATGCACGCCCATAGCAGGTCAACCCTGGAAGTTCCAATATTTTGGTTTATTCATAGCGATCCTTTGTTGGTTGACAAGCATCATCAGGCAAAAGCTCTTTCTGATATGGTTATAGTAGTACAATCTGACTCGCCATCGTGGGAGAGCCATCTGCAATGCAATGGGGAGTCATTGTTGTGGGATTTGAGGTATAATATTTTGCCTTTGGCCCTTTCATTAAGCTATAACTGATGGTTGACATCTAGGCTTCCCATGTGGTCATGTTTTTTGCACCCCAGTTATCTTTACTTCTGCACTCGGTCATGTGACATTTTCATGGTAGTGGGACTTATTTGGACTTCCTAGTGTTTGATGTTAAGCTTCTTAGTCACCCATCCTTCGAAAATTTTATGTTTAGGTTGAGTCAGTTATGCCGAATTGGTAAAACTCAGTAATACATGATACAAAAATTAGCTTTGTACAGAATTCCCTTGCATATTGAGTCGTGATGAAGAAAGTTTGAGGTGTTTGCTTTACCAGATTTTCTTGTTTGCTTAAATCTTTATAGGATTTACTTTATAACCAAGGATGGGGCTGGTTTTAATGCTTTATGTATTTTTATGCTTGATTCCGTTCAGGAGGCCAGCAAAAGCTGCATTATCAGCTGCTGCAGAACATCTTGCTGGTTTGCTTCCTCTTCATCTGGTTTACAGTCACGTCCATGAAACTGCAGTTGAGGTATGCCTCAACTCTGATGTGCAACGATGTGTGACTGTCTGTTTTCCTATATTGTCACCATTCTGTATAATGCTTTCATTTCTGGAGCTTCTCATATGAGAAATGGACATTTATTTGTGCAATTGGGCATCGCTTTGTTTTATGAGATTAACTTATTTTTATAATTCCTGAGGCTGCTAATGTTATTCTGCTATATCATTTGTGGAATCTGCGCTATCGCTTGCTTGTGCAACAAGCATGCTTGATATGGGCATGCATGTATAGACGCAAGAAGTTCATTGATTTTTTTGGGGGCCACTGTGTATGAGACTATGCGCATACTCATCAAAACATGGGCTGAGTACTTCCCATGCATTGATGATGGGGTCTAGTTGTGCATGCTCATCATCCACTTCCTTTTTTAACCTGGTGGTATATCTCTTGATTAATTTCTGTTGAGATGTTGATTATCGTATTCTGAGCAGCAAAATTTGAAATGCTATATCTTGAAGAAACTTGATATTCCAGCAGGTGGCGTTATGTGTTTATAATCCTTGATTTGTTATAATCTGGCATGTCATTGCTACTGTACTTTTTGTATATAGATTGTCCCAGTGAGACATGTGCGGTTTGGCATGTTAGGGTTGTTTGTTTATGTGTGCATCCTCTTTGACAGGATTGGGTTTGGTCGGTGGGATGTAATCCCTTTTCTGTGACTTCTCAAGGTTGGCACATTTCAAGTTTTCATTCCGATAGCATTGCTCGGAGCTATATCTTTACAGCACTTGAGGAATCAATACAGCTCGTCAACTCGGCCATCCACCTTTTAGTTGTTGAGCGGACCAGTATCCTTGCCATTAGATGGTTGCATCTGCATATTGCTAAACTTTTATTGAGCCCTTCTAATGTGCTTCCATACTAGAAAATCTTTTGGTGGCTTTTGAACTATATCCTCTGATGTTCATTTTATTTGGGACTTGCACTTGAAGGAATCTGCAATTATGTGGACCATATAGTTCATTTGGGTCAGATATGTTCTGAGAAGACTATTATCTTATAAACGATTTTTCTTGAATAAACATAGCTGATGTTGGATGGGAATTATAGCTGTTCATCCCAAACTTTATGAATTTTTTATTTTTTATGATTTCAGTTGGAACCTCTGTTTGGTTATTTTTAGTGATCTCGAGCCAAAATAACTATCAAGAGACTTAACGAAATTTAGCTGAGAAGACGTATAAAATCTTTCAGTCACAGGAGCGCGAGCTAGTGTATAAATACAATACCCTGATTGGGCTTTGGAAAAGGGTCAGTATGTCTTTTTCTCTCCTCTTCTAATCAATTCCCATTTGAAGTCTGTACCTGTCAAAGTGTATGTGATGAAGTTCCTGCTTTACATTGACATGGACAAATTTATCTTTCTTTTCAGATCTCAACAAGTGTTGGAGAATTGCGCTATACAGATGCCTTGAGATTTTTGAATACACTGGAGGATGCATCTAAAGGGTGAGGCAACTACTAACTGGATCTTTCCATTGGGCTATTTTAAGGGTAATTAGTAATATGGGTGCATAATTAGATACAGCAAATGTGTAGAATTGGACAAGCCTTTGAAGATAAGTGGAGTATGGTTACAAAGTAGAGGTGGGAGCTTGTTTTATCAGTTTATGGATTTGCTGGAAAACTCATAATCAGCTGGGGTAGCTCTCTGATCTGGGAGAGTGCTTAGGAGACTGCTGGATACTCCTCATCTCTTATTCCTGATTATGAGTTTGCATGATTTGGGAAAACTCATAGGATATGCTACTCTCTAGTCTGCTATCATGATGATTAGCACCTTATTGCCCTTATAGATTTTGAGTGCAAAAAAAAGCGGAAACTAGTTCAGTGGCATGTTTATTGGCTGCTGCTATGAGGGGCTCATATGAGCCATTACTATAGTGATTAAGTCTGTCAAGTCTGAAGCTCATGCCGTCAGTATTGAGGTAATTATGTGCCAGCTGAGACTGCTAATCGATTGGACTACATGTCTTCCAAGATGCAAATGCAACATTTGCAGGATGGAATTGGGGAAAGAATGTATCTTCGGGGAATATTATTAGCCGTATTCACTGAAAGCAGATTATGCTGAGTGGCTGATGCTGTACCTCAAATATTGGTTTCACTGTCGGTAGTTTTTTGCTTTTCCCATCTCTAAGTGTCATTGCCTCAGTGCTCTCTTTTGCCTTGTCACATAATAGGAAGGGAAAAGCATCATGATCTGCAACTTAAATACAGGAATTGTAATTTTCCTATGGCAATCTCTGAAATTTGCTGTATTTATGGTGTTTATGATCAGTTACCTAACTAGCTGTTTGTTTGCTGTCTAGGTTTGCTCATCAAGTGAATTCAACCATTGCGCTGCTTCATCCTGTCCAGTGCATGCGAGAAAGGAAAGTGCACGTCGTCTTCGATATGAGCACGGTCCCAGCTTTTCTCGTTGTTGCGGGCATTCTCTTCTTTGTGTTGAAGCCGAAAAGACCAAAGCCAAAAATTAATTGAGGGCGCCACTGAACGGACTCCCTGCGTGATCTAGATGGTGCAATATTTTCTGGCGACTGTTAACCGCAAATTCGAACTGCTAAGTCAGAAGGACGTTACGTGTCCAAGTCGAGGCCAATTTTTTCATGGCAAGTCCAGCCTTTGTGTGCGCTGCGCAGCGCAGCAGCCAATGCCTCCTGGTCGAAATTTTTTAGCCATTTGTCATAAAGTTGGGAAGTCAATGTGAGTGTAGAGAAGTCAACAGGAAAACCGACAGATTTGGCACTTGAATTGTAGGGTTAGAGAGGACATCACCTGTCTAGCTATATGAACTTTTCTTAATATTTTTTTTTTAGATTTCTAAGTTTTTTTGGGGAGTTCAAATCAGGTGTCAGGAGAGGTGATTTGGCCGTGATTTGTTTGACAATTTTGTCATTGCAAGGACAATCCGATGTTTGTCCTTTTATTTGTCCTGCTCTTTTCTTCTTCTCCTTCTTTTTTTTTTTTTTTTTTTTTTTTTTTTTTTTATGATTGAATCGACTAATTCGCTCTATTCTTGCAATTTGATTGTTCGATACCCACTAGTGCGTCCGACAAAGAAAAGCTATAAGCCAATTATGCAAGTCATTAAGGTAATTATAGGAGTACTAGAGAGCTCGATTTATGATATTATGCAAGATGCAACTTGAAATCATTGACTGACCCCAAAAAAAAAAAAGCTTTGTAATCATTGAATGATATTGAGGAATAAAAAACATAGGCATAGGTAATGCCTAAAACATAGCGTGAGTAGAACAAAGAGGTTTAGCACATTTAATGAGAAAATTATCCAAGAAGTTTTAAATTTAGTAAGTTTTTGTTAATTAAGTTTTAAATTTTTTAATTTTATCAATTGAATTCTAAATTTTTTCATAACAAAAGTACAATCAAAAGTTGGCATGAGAATACTTAAGTGTCAAAATTTTTAGTAAGTATACTTAAGTATTACTTTTTTCAGAAAAGTGGAACACTTCAGTGTCAAGTTCGGCAAAAGTAGCTGGAAACTCGATGTGGCATATTTTTAATAATACATATAGTTTACGTGTTTTAATGGAAGCCAACTCAGTAATAAAGGACCACCGCCTTGGTGGCCGTGATGGTTTGGGCTCTCTCCCCCTAACGCAAGGGGAGGAGTTCGAATCCCCTCACGATCGCTTGGGGACTTAAGTGTGACGCCGGGGGTGGTGGGTCCTCCCGCTTATGTGTCACTTCAGGGTTTACCCTCCGATTGCCGGTCGTGCGGGGGTTCCCTAGATTACCAAAACTCAGTAATAAAGGTGCAAAACAAACAAAATTGAATTTTAATATAAATTTTAATTAAAATAAAAAATTAATAAAAAGAAGATCTATTGCAAGCGTTCGGTGAAGGCTTGCACAGCCCTCATTGCCATCACCCCAACGACGGTGGGGTAAGGGTCGACTAGGGTCATCGAGACCTAAGTAGTAGCTGACGGCCTTGGCCGATTGGCAACGAGAGCCTACAAGGCAAGAGCTAGCGATCCTCATTGGATTTGAGGGAGGGCCGTGACCCTTACCCCAGATCTATGTGAGGGCCTACAGGCCCTCACCAATAGTCGACTAAGGTTGCCAACCATTGCTTAGGGCTCGACGACCCCAGTTGAACCTCGCTCCATTGTCGTCAGCCCTTCCCAATGACGATGGGGAAAATTGCTAATGTACAGGAAAACTGTCCTAAGTAGCACGGTTAATGCAGACGTGGATAATTTTTAATATTATTTTAATTATTTTGTCTTTTCTTTTCTTTTTCCTCTTTCTCTTCTTTTCTTTTCTTTTTCCCTTTTCCCACCACCGGGTCTCTTCTTTGTCAGCCTTAGATGAGGGCGTCCCTTGCTCGAGGCCGATGATGGCAGCTCTCGCTTAAGATCAATGGAGGTCACCAACCATTGCTAAGGCCCACGATGGTTGGTAGAGGGAAAAAAGGAAAAAAAAAAAAAAAAAAAAAGAAAGAAAGGAGGAGAAAAATATAAGGACAATTGCCATGCATGTTAGGGATTTCCGTATTAGATATGAGCAATATTTGTATTTGATACAAGTGATATGTTAATCCGTGCAATCTACTTATCTACGTGCCACATACAGGGTGAAATGGTCATCTTGTACACAACATGATTATTTTCATGTGTAAACAAGTCGACCCCTTCATGACACCAGCCCATTTAACCTCGGTACAAGCGCACTTAATCATGCATCGATAGTGTTAAATTAATGTCTTGAGTTTGAATTTGGATAACGATTTGTTAAACCGAATTTGTCGGTAAAGTTTTCCCAAGTCAATTTCAACTCGGTTGAAGAAAGAAGAAACAATTTCTTTTCTTGGACAATATTTCTTGGATGTGCAAAACAAGACAAAAGGGGAAATAAGAGATAAAAGAAAAAGAAAAAGGAAGTTTTTTCTTCTTCTGATCTGCAAGTGTCTGAATCCCTCTTTCAATGAAAGAAAGAAAGGTGGGGCCCAAGGTCAAAAGTTTGACCTTGGGCACACATACGTATAAAAGTAGAAACAATTGTAGGCCTTTTTTTTTTTTTTCTTAAGATGCCGCCGAAGCCCACGTACGAGTTGCAAGAAGCCGCACGTGGCCGAGAGAGAGGAGCCAACCTAGAGATTTTATTCTTTTCTTTTTGGCGTACAACTTGAACCCGTGGTAATTTTGTGCCGTAAGTTTATGTTCAAGTGAGTTGTTTATTTATAAACACTTTGGGTTTAGGGTTAAATCTAGGTTTGGGAAACACTTGAGCGTATGAGTGATTGTAAACTCTAATTCTCCGATTATAGTGAATTATTCGCTGCTGGCTTTCCCCGTGGACATAGGTACCGATAGTTGGACTGAACCACGTAAATTTCTAGTGTCCTTGTTATTTCTCGTTTATTTTTCTGGTGATTTTGCGTTGACGTAAATTGCAAGATCCTGTCGTTTCCGCGTATTATAATCCAACAATTAGTATCGGAGCTTGGGGTTATGAGCATCAAGATGCAATCATTTTAGAGCTTTAACTTGTCTGATTATTATCTAGAAATCATTTTACTGCAATTATGTCTGTGAGGAAATCTGAAATTGAGAAATTTAACGGGAGCAGCAATTGTGTGTTATGAGCATCAAGATGCAAGCATTACTGACAACCCAAGGTTTGGCCAAGGCATTGGATGGTGAAGAAGAGTTGCCTATTATAATGAAAGCTTCAGAGAGGGTAGAACTAATGGAAAAAGCAAAGAACACAATCCTGTTAAATTTGTCGGATGGGGTTTTAATAGAGGTTGCTGATGAGAAGGATGCCGCAGCGTTATGGGCAAAACTTCAAGCACTCTATGTGAAGAAATGTTTAAACAATCGCTTGTACATGTTGAAAAAGATGTTTCAATTTAGACATACTGAAGGTACGTCTATCGGAACCCACCTAGATGGATTTAATAAACTCATGATGGATTTAAAGAACGTCGGTAAGATACTTGATGATGAAGAACATGGCATGATGTTGTTAGCATCTTTACCAGAGTCATGAGAGCACTTTAATGATTCATTGTTGTAGGGGCGTACTACAATTACCTTAGAAGAGGTAAAGTCCGTCTTATTCTCTAAGGAGTGGCAGAGAAAGTTGCGAGACGATGGTCTGGCGCAAGGAGTAGCGCAAGCACTGACAATTCGGGGTAGAGAACAACATCGAGGGCCTAGTAGCAGCAAAGGTAAAAGCAAATCGAAATCACACCATAGAAAGTCCAAGGGACGCGTGAACTGTTTTGAGTGTCACGAGGAGGGGCACATAAGGAGAGATTATCCAAAGCGGAGAAATAAAGTTGATAGGCAGAATGCCACAAGCAGTGTGGCAAATGTTGCTGAGGGGAGCACTAATGATGCATAAGCTGTTTTATGTGTGACTACTACTTCGTCAAGAGACGAATGGGTGCTAGAGTTAGGGTGTTCTTATCATATGACGCCTCATAAGAACTGATTTACTACTTACCAGATTGCAGATGGTGGTGGAGTTCTTTTGGGGAATAATGCAGTCTGTAAGGCTGTGGGGATAGGGACAATTCGGATTCGGATTCGAATGCACAATGGGGTGGTGCGCACATTGACAGATGTGAGGCATGTACCAAAGCTCAAGAAGAACCTTATTTCTCTGGGGACACTCGATGACATCAGGTGTAGGTACACCGCTGAAGGTGGAGTACTGAAGATCTCGAGGTGCCATGACAGTGATGAAGGGGAAGAAAGTGAATACTCTCTATCATCTACTAGGAGAGAACATGACTGGAACCGCTGCAGTTTCATCAGGTGAGTCAGACTCTAACTTGACTCAATTATGGCATATGCGTTTATGGTACATAAGCGAAGCAGGTATGACGATACTGAGTGAAAGGGGGTTGTTGAAGGGTAAAAAAACAGAGAGCTGGACTTATATGAGCACTGCATCTTTGGGAAGCAGCACCGAGTTAAGTTTACTACAGTTATTCATTCGAAAAAACGACCGGTTGAATATATTCATTAAGACGTCTGGGGCCCGTCTTTGGTTCCTTCGTAAGGAGGTGCCCGATATATGCTGACTTTTATTGACGATTATTCGAGAAAGGTATGGGTATACTTTCTGAAGCACAATATAATGTGTTCAATCGGTTCAAGAAATTTAAGGCATTGATTGAGAAGCAGTCAGATAAACAAATCAAGTGCCTAAGAACCAATAATGGCATGGAGTTCTGTGGTAAAGATTTTATTGAGTTCTGCGAGAAAAAATGTATTGTGAGACACCGCACAGTTCCTGAGACACCACAACAGAATGGCGTGGTAGAACGGAAGAATGGAACTTTGCTTGAGCGAGCTCGATGCATGCTCTCGCATGCAGGACTTGGCAAGGAATTTTTGGCCGAAGTAGTGAACATGGCATGTTACCTAGTTAATCGATCTTCATCATCTGCTATCGAGTGGAAGACTCCTGAGGAAGTATGGTCGGGGAAACCTGTTGATTACTCCGGATTACGTATATTCGAATATCCTGCGTATGCTCATGCAAGTGATGGTAAGTTTGAGCCGAGGGCGAAGAAGTGCATATTTCTGGGTTATGCACATGGGGTGAAAGGCTACCGCATATGGTGCACTGATCCCAGATCGCCTGATTTTATAATCAGCAGAGATGTGATTTTCGACGAGACTGCAATGCTTCGACAGAGGAGTTCTGAGACACAACCAACAGAGAAGACAGATCATGGTGTCATTAGTGAGGTGGAGCTTCAGGTGGAGACTTCAGAGACCTCGAAGGTAACAGAAGTTGAGCCTGCAGATGAAACTAGTTCCTGAAGTCGGTGATAGTGAACAACCAACAAAGTCGCAGCACACTATAGCCGCAGATAGACAGAGAAGACACATTAAATCACCGGTACGTTATGGTTATATAGATATTGCTTATGCATTAATTGTAGGTGATGAGGTTGAGACAGATGAGCCTTTGTCTTACTCTGAGGCGATGGCTAGTTCTAAGTCATCGCAGTGGCTAGGGGCTATGAGTGAAGAGATGGAATCACTCTATCGAAATCAGATATGGGAGCTGGTCAAAGTACCCAAGAGTCAAAAGATTGTCGGAAGTAAATGAGTCTTTAAACGGAAAGAGGGCATTCCCAGTGTCGAGGCAGCGAGATATAAGGCGAGACTTGTGGAGAAGGGATATACACAGCGTGAGGGTATTGACTACAATGAGGTGTTATCTCATGTGACAAGACATACTTCTATTCGTGTTTTACTTGCCTTAGTTGCTTCGTAGGATCTCAAGTTAGAGCAGCTAGATGTAAAAATTGTGTTTCTTCACGGTGAGTTGGAGGAGCAGATTTACATGAGGCAACCAGAGGGATTTGCTATTTCGAGTAAGGAAGATCATGTTTGCTTATTGAAAAAATCTTTGTATGGACTAAAATAGTCTCTTAGGCAATGGTATAAACGTTTTGATGCTTTCATGGCTAGTCAAGATTATTCAAAAAGTCAGATGAATAGCTGCGTTTACTATAGGAGATTGGAGAATGGTTATTTGATTTATCTACTATTATATGTTGATAATATGCTGATAGCAGCTAAGAATATGTCTAATATTGATGTGTTGAAGAGGTAGTTAAATGTTGAATTTGAGATGAAATATTTAAGTGCTGCAAAGAAAATATTTGGTATGGAGATTTTGCATGACAGGGCCGTAAGAGTTTTACGTCTATCTTAAAAGAAATATATTGAGAAGATCGTGATACGTTTTAATATGCAGTCAGCAAAATTGGTAAGTACACCTTTAGCAAAGCACTTTAAACTTTCGGATAAATTATCACCGCATATTGAGGATGATGAGGAGCATATGTCTCGTGTTCCTTATTTTAGTGTCGTGGGTAGTATTATGTATGCTATGGTATGCACTAGACCTGATATTTCACAAGCTGTGAGCGTGGTTAGTCGCTATATGAGCGTCCTGGTAAAGCTCATTGGGAAGCTGTGATATTTGAAGAGGACAACAGAAGTGGGTATAGTGTACCGGAGGGACAACAATGGCAGTGAGACCACTAGTTTTGTGGATTTGGATCACGCTGGTGACTTGGACGATTGCAGGTCTTTAACAGGGTACGTATTTACTCTAGCGGGTGGTGCGGTTAGTTGAAAAGCGTCCTTACAAGATCACATTACCTTGTCTTTGACTGAGGCAAAGTACATGGCACTAACATTTGTAGCGAAGAAAGCGATATAGTTACAAAGTTTGCTCTCAGACTTTGGGTTAGAACAGAAAAGTGTGGATATACACTGTGATAACCAATGTGCGATATATTTGGCGCATAATCCAGTTTATCAAGGAAAAGTACCAAAAAAGTCCTAAACCTATTGCATTGGTACCAATTCAGTCCTAAACTTTTCAATTGGACCAATTCAGTTCTAAACATTTTTACATCGGTACTAATTCAGTCCATCCAGCCAATTTTGGCATGCCGGCGCAGACGTGGTAATTTTTTAATATTTTTTGAATTTTTTTATTTTTATTAATTTTTTCCTTTTTCTTTTATTTTCTTTTTCCTTTTCTTTTCTTCCTTCTTCCTCCTTGGACTGTTTCGGCGGTGGCCGGCGAGCCTCCGGTGAGGCTCGCCGCCGCCGGGCGAGGGCCTCGAAGCCCTCGCCCGTCGCGCCGGCGAGGGTCGCCTCCCTCGCCCGACCTCTCCCAGGGCCGCCGGCAAGGCGGCTTTGCCTAGATCTGGGTGAGGCCAGTCTCGCCGGCCGTGGGCGAGGGGCTGGCGAGGCCGCCTTCGCCCGCGGCAAGGCCAGGGCGAGGCTAGCCTTGCCTAGATCCGAGCGAAGCCGCCTTGCCCGCGGCCCCGGGCAAGGCCGAGCGAGGGCCGCGACCCTCGCCGGCGGCCCGGATCTGGGCGAGGCCGAGCGAGGGCCGCGAAGCCCTTGCCCGGCCGTCGGCGAGGGTTGTGGCCCTCGCCCGGGGCCACGGCGAGGCAACTTCGCCCGGCCCCTTGCCCGTGGCCGGCAAGGCCAAGGCGAGGCTGGCCTCACCCAGATCCGGGCAAAGCCGCCTCGCCGGCGGCCCTGTGATAGGCCAGGCGAGGGCCGCGACCCTCGCCGGCGGGAGGCGAGGGCTTCGAGGCCCTCGCTGGCCACGGTGGCTCGCCGGCCACCGCCGAAACAGTCCAATGAGGAAGAAGGAAGAAAAGAAAAGGAAAAAGAAAAGAAAAAAGAAAAAATTAATAAAAATAATATAAAATTCAAAAATATTTTTAAAAAAATTGCCACGTCAAATACGGCAGCCAAAATTGACCGGATGGACTGAATTGGTACCGATATAAAAAGGTTTAGGACTGAATTGGTCCAATTGAAAAGTTTGAGACCGAATTGATACCAATGCAATAGATTTAGGACTTTTTTTGTACTTTTCCCCAGTTTATCACGAGTGAACGAAGCATGTCAACATCAGGTACCACTTCATCCGAGATGTCTTAGCTAAGGCTATTGTTATTGTTAAAAAGATTGCTATAGCAAATAACCCGATAGACATGATGACTAAGTCTTTTCCTTTGGCAAAGCTTAAGCTCTGCTTGAGCTTTGTTGGCGTCTATGGAGAGTGAGCGCCCGTCGGGGTATTGGGAGAGCAGCATTGATGATGAGCACTATAACTTGGCTTCAAACATCGAGCCAATGTGGAGAATTATTAAATTAATGTCTCGAGTTTGAATTCGGATAACGATTTGTTAAACCGAATTTGTTGATAAAGTTTTCCCAAGTAGATTTCAACTCGGTTGAAGAAAGAAGAAACAATTTCCTTTCTTGGACAATACTTCTTGGATTTGCAAAACAAGACAAAAGGGGAAATAAGAGATAAAAGAAAAATAAAAATGAAGTTTTTTCTTCTTTTGATCTACAAGTGTCCGAATCCCTCTTTCAATGAAAGAAAGAAAGGTGGGGCCCAAGGTCAAATGTTTGACCTTGGGCGCGCGCGCACACACACACACGTATAAAAGTAGAAACAATTGCAAGCCTTTTTTTTTTCTTAAGATGCCGCCGAAGCCTACGTACGAGCTGCGAGAAGCCGCACGCCACCGAGAGAGAGAGGAGCTAAGCTGGAGATTTTATTCCTTTTTTTTTGGCATACGACTTGAACGCGCGATAATTTTGTGCCGTGAGTTTATGTCAAAATGAGTTGTTTATTTATAAACACTTTGGGTTTGTGGTTAAATCTAGGTGTGGGAAACACTTGAGAGTGTAAGTGATTGTAAACTATGATTCTCCGATTATAGTGGATTATTTGCTGCTGGCTCTCCCCGTGGACGTAGGTATCGATACTTGGACCGAACCACGTAAATTTCTAGTGTCCTTGTTATTTCTCGTTTATTTCTCTGGTGATTTTGCGTTGACGTAAATTGCAAGATATTGTCGTTTTCACGTATTATATTCCAACAGATAGCTATAATGCCCTAAAATTCTTTGCAACGCTAAAAGTTTGCTTTACTCCTTGCACAACTTCATAATGTTCCTCACCAAAAATTCGAGGTTGAAGTATTGTTGACATTCAATCTAAAGGACCTACTGCTGGATAGTACGGCTATTGATGCGTGCATGAGCGAGTGATTCCGAAATGGGGAAATTTCTAGTTGTGTATGGGAATAGTGCATATGGGGATGGTTGTTGATGGGTAAATAAGAAATGCAGGTTGGATGCAATCACCACGGAGGCCTAAAGGACGCGCCATCAATCAAGGATGAAGATCAAAATCAACGAAATTCACTAGAAAGGCTTAAAGGACAAGCAACCCACCAAAAATATAAGATTTCATGATAGAATAAGCTCACCACTAAGGCTTAAAAGGAAAATCATCAACTGAGGATAAAGCTCTTCTTGGCTCACCATTAAGGTATAATCCACTCTCATAGGATAAAGAAACCGAAACAAGAGTTTTTCAATCTCCAAATATAGTCACTCAAATAGAGGAAAATCACGTGTTTGGACTCATCAAAATCATCTGTCTTACAAATGAGAACTCTTCTCAATTTATAGGAGAATTACGACATAGGAAATAGACAAAAAATAAATAGACATGCAGGGATTAAAGGACATGAGAACTAGAAAGCAATGACAGAGAACTCAGAATTCGAACTCTTAAAATTTACATGACAATAAAGACTCTTGGAAACTTAGAGATGCAATTAATGACGTGAGAACTTGTATTCTTGATTTTTTCAGCCTCTTATTTTCAAAATTTGTCCACAACCTCCCATCCATATATAGTTGATTAACTTGGAAATCGACAACTAATATGGTGAATCGATAACTCTTTAATCATTCTCGACCCATTGAAGTATGTAATTACCAAATTCTACCTTGACTTAAATGAGCATCAGTAGTGTCGTAGTCGTTGATGGAGCTAATTTGGATCCTCCCGCATCAGTCATGGGGGTCCGGAAATTATGAGTCTTGATTGTGGAAAATAGTACCAAGCAAAGAATAAAGAGCAGGCAAAGTGAAAAGAAGAAAGGAAATGCCAACAGCGCACGAGTAAAATGCTGGGAATCGTTGTGTCTCAATTGAGGTAGATGAATCTAGAAACAAAATTTAAAAAAAAAAAAAAAATTATTCGAAATCCACCCCCACAAATTTGGAAATCTCTCTTTTTTGATCCCTTTTCTCGTTATTATATAATGTTACTCTCCCTACAGAGGAAGCTCCCCAGTTGACGAAGACCGAGCGCTTGGAGCCAGAAGCTTCCGGAGACCTAGAGAGACCGCGTTGAACGGACCTCCGCCGCCGTCGCCGCCGCCGTCGCCGTTTCGGGGTGGTCGCCGGGCGCGTCCTGGTCGCCGGCGAGTCTTTGATCGGGGTCGATTCCGGCCGCATTCGCAGCGCAGGTAGTACTCGTTTTTCCCGTTCCTCGAGATCTATTTCGGTTCCCGTCGGCGGCGCGGGCAGTGAACGGTTCCGGTGGACAGGACGGGGTGAGGCAGCGAGGGGGGATCGCCGAGATGGAGGGAGTGGAGGGAGGAGTGTCGGTGGAGGAGGAGGAGAAGAAGGAGACGATGTCGTACAGGTATTGGGTGAGGGAGGCCACGGGGGAGGCCGCGCCCGCTCCGGTCCCGCGGAAGCTCACGCCGCAGGACGTGGTCTCCGATTCCCGGTCGCCGGCGACCCTCGGTTCCGTGTGGAATAAGGTGGTTGGATCGTCTTCTTCTTTTCTGTCTCCGATTGGTTGCTGTCGTGACGTGGAAGTGTGACGCTTTAGGATGATGGATAGCGTGGATGGTTTTTAACTGTCGGTTTTTTGTGTTCTGATTTTGGCTGAAAAGGTTTTGTGACTTCTGTTTCCGTCAGGCTGGAACTTGGGAGGAGAAGAACCTCAATAAATGGGCTTCAGATAGGATTCGGGTCAGTTTGCTGCTTGCAACTTTTGAATTCCCATTTTTTAGCTGAGATGTCAAATATTTTTCTTGGAATGAGCTTCCGGGGAATCGGAATTTTGGTGGGTTAGTACTTATTCCCATCTTTTTGGATAAGCAAATTCTTTTAAGAGCCAGCCTAAGCATTATAACAAATCTGAAAAGTTCAAGAGAGAGTGTATCTTAAGGGCGACGACCGACTGACTGCAATGCCGATTTCTTTCTATGCAAATCCCATGTATTTGGTCACACCATTTATTGTGGTTCCGCTGCAGGAGCTGCTCACATCAATCGGCTCACTGGAATTCAATGGTGGCCGTGCAGAGATATCAGAAGTGTCAAACTGCAGTGGTGATGTGAGTTTTTGATGGCTTCATTCATGGAATTAAACTTTCATTGGATGGGCTTGGAGATCTTGCAAAAGCATCTTGGTCTTTACAGTTTACTCTAGTTGGTGGATAAATTTATATCTAGAATATGTGTGGATGATTCTATGTTTAGCTTGCTGACACGTTATGATCTCTCATTCTGTTCCCATCGTTATAAAATTTATGGAAGCTTCTTGCCAGTATGTCAAGGTTCTTCCAAGAAAAAACTGTATGATGTGGTTCTTGAGGTTTGAACTGGGTAAATATGCTAGTTAGTCATCAGAGGTGAGGTTAAGCCCATGAAAATGCATTCTTTCCTGGGCTTGATATCATACGTATTAACATACTGATCAAATATAGGAAAAATTAGAAGATTAAAGAAGAAGACTGGTTCATACTTAAAAAAGTGTTCTGTCATCACCTTATAGCTGCTGTTTTCACTGTGTTCTCAACTAGGACTTTCAGAAATGTTGAAACAACTGTTGAAATGATTTTCCATGTAGTGATGCACTCATGATAGAACAGTGCTAGAGATCTAGACTTAATATAACGATATTGAGATATATAAGTATGATAATGGCTTCTCTTGAAGTTGGCCCTATTAAGTTAGTCTAAGACATTATTTGTATTGGGGAAAGGTATTAACAGCCAATACTCTGGCTTTGAGAGTTCTCTTGACTTTTGACTCTTAACTATTGTTGTAAGTCTGTCTCTCTCGTATGAATCTGGTGTTGAATATAAAAACTTTTAGGGATGTTTTATAGATGGGAACTCATTGAGTCAAACTTCAGATCAACTAAATTTGGCCGACAAGGTTGCTAAATGAAAAAGGAAGTTTAACTGCCAATCTTGTTCATTTGGACTAGCCGAAAGGCCTGGTGTCATACCTACTCCTCATCTTCATTTTCCCTGTTACATCTTGCTACTCATTCAACATCCTCAAGCGGTTGCATCAAATCACGTTGAGCTTAAAGTTGAGAATCTTTTTACATTCTAGAAATTGGGAGGCCTATCTCATCGAGGAGGCAGGACTGATGCTTATCTTCGTTTTGATTGTGGTTTCTTCTAGTTCTTGCTTAACCTCTATTACTAATGTAGAGGATGAAAATAGTATGGCAACAGATAATGATGGTATAGTCTTGCCTCAAAGAGAACCAGGAAAATATTGGCTTGACATAAAAGGATTTACAAATGATGTTCTACGGGTTTGCCTCATCTATGTTATAATTGAAAATAACTTGGGTATTGAATTTGTACCATGCAAAATAAAAAATCTTTATACTTGGAATTTGTTACTATTTCCTACTATCTAATTAGAAACCAAAAAGGATGTAATATTTTTTAATATAGGTAACGCGTGATGCCACCAATGAATTAGTGAACAGTGAAATGTTACATTCATTATGTGAACATGTATGGAATGCACTAAAAATGAAAGGCATCTTTACTAGAGTACATTATGGTACGCATTTCATAAGTGTATGAATCGTCTTACTACAAGAAAATAGTACTTTGTGCAAAGATGAGAAAGTGTGCAAGTTTTAGAAGCTTTAGTGAAAAGTGTTGGCACATATAATTCATATAAAAGTGTGGGTATTTTAATAACAGTGTACTTTACAATTGTACTATTGTTTTTGTCTGACTGATCAGGCATTCCTGGTGACTGTGCGGAACAAGAAAAGGGTTGGTTACACTTACGAGCTGAAGTTAAGAATCAAGGGTTGGCGTGCATCTCTCTCTCTCTCTCTCTCTTACACACACACACACACACCCCAACCACACACATGCACACGTGCACTGTCACCCCCACATACCCACTCACACCTACACATGCATGCATGTATGCACACACATTTTGTGTGCAAACAGACAAATTTTAAAGACATTGACCGGGTGTTTGTGTCTATTTAAGGAGAGTGGACTATTAAGGAGGAGAAAAAGAAAGTCAAAGGTCATTTGGAGATCCCTGAGTTTTCATTTGGTGAGCTAGATGACCTGCAGGTACATTCTTTGACAATATTGAGATCTTTTACTTTGTACAGGTGAATATTAATATTAATGCTTGCATGACTAGAAATCTCTGGATATGGCTAAAACTAAAGAAATGCACATTTGCTGTGGACAATAAAATGACGAGGGGTTTATATCAGAAAAATGTATTGGTAACTTCTCTAAGGATGAGTTGAGCGTGAGAGATGTATAACATTGAGAGGTCGCGGTGCCTAGCTGGGTTGCAGTGCTTGTAAGTCATTGGCCATATTATGGTCTTTATTGACAATCCAGCAATCTGGTAGAACAAAATCTTTGATTTTACTCATCTCTTTGGCCATCTTGTCCATTTTTGTCTATAGGTATGTCTGTTTTCAAGTCCCAGTGTTTGAATAATTTGACTAGTTGATTTCTTCTTTGGTTGAACAATTTGGTCATTTGCATGGGTAGTCTGATTTATCTATTCTTTTTTTGGGTCGGAGGACTGATTAATCTATTTATTGGCATTACAATACTTGTAGATGGATGTCGGACTAAGTGAGGAAAAGGATCTTCTGCAACAAGATAAGCAGCAGATCTGTAAGGATTTGAAACAATTTTTGCATCCAGTTCAGGAGAAACTGCGTCAATTCGAGGAGGAATTGAAAGATAGGTAGTCTTATGCTACTCACGATAAGATAGGTAGTGTCACGGTAATTCGACATTGTCTGGAAGCCTATATTTTGGCTGACGGTCAACTGCAAAACTGCTTCTCAGTATTTATGATAATTCGGATTTAATGTCACCAACTCAATGGCTTTGGACGCATCCAGT
The DNA here is from genome assembly GCA_017140595.1 of Eucalyptus curtisii. NCBI lineage: Eukaryota > Viridiplantae > Streptophyta > Magnoliopsida > Myrtales > Myrtaceae > Eucalyptus > Eucalyptus curtisii. Next base: position 15,563,636 of record CM029500.1, read on the forward strand.
GTGCGGAAGGCTCTTGTAATGCTTAAATGTACTGTAATTGTTCAACAACTGTGGGTCGGAGGACTTAATTGTTTTAAGCTGTTCTGTCCCCTTTCATCAACTTATCCTACTATGGTATCTTCCATAACTGTTGGTGAAATCAATTGCTCAATTACAGCTTGTGACCGAGTTGTTGCATCATCTTGTGCATTTTACTCTGTCGTCAGCTTGAATTGGTTCGCGAAGAATCTTCCACCCAGGTTGTGGAGCTAGGCGGGAGGGTTCTGTTGACTTCGTTCTTGTTTTACAACAAGAATTATGAAGTCATTCCTCGAGCAGATTTTGGATGTCAGGCCTGTTTGTATGACGTCATTTTATTTTAGTTCGATGCTTTGATGAGAACAATCACTGTGGTCATCATTCACGGCTCTCGCCAATCGCCAAAGCAGAAATGCCCAATGAGGCGAGGGGTCTCCACGGTTTCTGGTATGGCAAGAAATCATTGTTTTTGGTTCATTCCTCGTGGTGTTGGATTTGAGGAGCCGTTCAGGCAACGGTGGCGACACCATGTCCGATTCACCAACGAACTTGAATTTACGAAGTTGTCATTGTTCTTTTCATAATACCCTTGTCATTTTTCCCTAGGCCCGTCCTTCCATTTAGAAAACCTTAAACCCCTTCCTTCGACATTTCCCGACAACAGCCACCGTCGGCCATTGTGGATGCTAATGTAACCCGGTCATCGCCGCCCCTCTGTCTCCGCCGTGCGTCCCCCAGCTATCTTGCTCTCTCTCTCTCTCTCTCTCTCCTCTCTCTATTGTGCTGGGTGTCTTTTAAATAATTAGACTTGCGAAATGGTCGACTGTGCTTCTGCTGTTCTTTGCTTTGTTTTCTATTTCCTCGTGTCGCAATAGAAAATGGTGCCTAGGTTTTTCTAGTTCTCTATCCAAACTTAAGGTTGTCTCTTCGGTGGCTTCCTTGATGCTTGTCATATGTGGCTACATTGAGATATGAATCAAGTGTAGTATTAAGAAAATGCAAAAGTGTCCAAAGGCAAAGGGTTTTAAATTTATTATATATATATATATATATATATATATATATATCAATTTAGTCATAAATCATTTAATTGTACTTATTTGATCGTAAATCATTCCATGATTTTCTAATATTGTAATTGGCAAGTTGTCAAAAGGTTTAGGTATAATTCAAAGACTTAAAACTTAATTAGTCATTATTTATTCATTGGATTATATATGTTTAATATTATCCCTAAACTTGAAATGATGAAAAGATCACATTGGATATTTTTATATAATCTAGGGACTGGATTGAATATTTACGAAATGTTCAGAGACCACATTGAATATATTAGAATGTTAGGGATGATATAAAATGTTAGGTTCAGGAATCACGTTAAACAAGTTAAAAATTCATGAATGCATTGTACATTTGACTAAAGTTTCGAGACCGTTTATAAAATTATCCATTTTTTTTATTTTTTCATGGGCGAGCTTGCAATACTTGGGTTGAAAAGGTGTAAACAATAAATATCTCTCGGTTTGGACTTGGAGCAAATTCATATGGTCCGGGCAAATCATATCATGTCAATAAAGAACTGGTAGAAAATGGGGAACCTCATCGCAAGACAGTCTATTCAAGAACACTCAATCTCACTTTTTCTTTCTTTCCTTTTTTTTTTTTTTTTGCCATTTTTTTCCCTATTGTTTGCTTAGTCTATTAAAGAATATTCAATCTTGCTCTTCCTTTTCTTTTTCTTTCCTTTTTATTTTTTGCCATTTTTTTCCTTTCGTTTCCTTCCATGTTTAACTGTTTTGCCCCAATAATATCAGCACCGAGGCTCCACAACACAAGTTTCTATATCTAGAAGTATTGTTTGGCAAGATATCCACACTTAATTCAAATTAATATTTGGTAGTATGAACAAAAAATTCATTAATTAAGTTCCCCAAATAGGTGAGATTACGAGACCCAAAATATATTTGGACACAAGTAAATTAGATGTCTTTTAGGATTACCCAGTTCACAACCGGCAAGTTACCTAGTCGAATAACAAGCAACAAATTAAAGGCACATACACTTATAAGTATACAAATCTAATTGAGTATGTATCATTTATGTGCATTTTATTTAATACTGGTCGAGATCTCCATCAAGCTGGCTTTGATTGTAGTCTTTATCCAACATCTAATTATGTATTTATCTCCATTTATGTCACAGTATTTACCATTTCTAAACAACATCCTCGTGAAATACAATTTGAGGGTGTCTGATAACCCAATTAAGTGTTGAAGTTGAAAATTCGACTTTTAATGATATTAAACTTGATGGATAACCTTGATTGGTATTGACTCAAAAGACTCATTTAAGTTAGTAATTCACTTAATATGATAAGCAAGAGAGTGTTACTTAATTTATTAAACTGGGAAAAATAATTGATGGGAACTTAGGTAATATATTGCTTAAACCGATCAATGGTAATTGTCATTCTATGTTTGCTAAGAAATCGATCATATTCAGCTATCCAGTTCCAATTGTCATCAAACAACTTTTTTGGTTATCAACACTTTCAAATTCAGCAGTTCAATTTTCAGAGCTTACTTTTCAATTTTTACCAAGCAAAGAAACTATGAAAACAAGGATGAACTTCTTTTGGCGCAACACAAAGAAAAATGTCACCTTGATGCACATATACATAACCTGAACTTTAATTCATCTGAAGATGTAAAGAGATCAGCAAGAGATAAACATTGTATTTTTCAAGATGACTATACCTCGCATTGGACGGTTATTGGGGAATTAGAAAAAGAGAAACCTCAATTAGGAAAAAAAAAAAAATCTTGCGTGGTCAAGTGAAGAAGAAGAGTTTGACAATGTAAATGAAGCCCAGGAGTACGTAATTTTGTACGACTCATATGATATTAGATGATCAACGCATCAAGATTAACATCTATCTAAACTTTTGGGCACTCGATTGTAGAGATTTTGCAACAAAATAAAGCTGTGAAGATAAGGCTATATCGCAAAAATCACGACATAATCAAGAGGACTTGACAAAGTATCGAATGTGAATCTAACGTAGGTCATGAAATCGAACTATTTTAGAGCCTGTCAGCAAGAGCAAAATCCAATCCATGCAGACTTCAGATGCATCATTAGTTCTTATGATGATCAAGAAGATAACATTGTTCAGCAAAGCCTTCGATACATTATCACAACAAAGGAAATTGTTACAGCATCCACAACAGAAGTCCCCCCCCCCCCCCCCCCCCCCAAATCCCAAACACATCGCCATAGTTACATTTATTCTCACTAAACATAAGACTCATAGACGAAGACCGATCACTGATCACGGCGATGAACCCATTGCCCGATCACGTCAGTGACCAAAATGGAAGCGATATCCAAAGGCGGTTCATCATTCCAGTGAACCGCCTCCTCGAGTCGCCTCCCTTTAGCTGCAAGAACATTTGCAGCCTCATTGGATAGGTGGTGTATGCGCCTCACCATCACCTTGCGAAATCCATCCAACAGATCGAAGCATCGGTCGAGAAGGATTGCCATTCCAGGCGTTGATGGCATGAAAGTACGTTGGATCATCCGGATCACGTCCGGATGCTCGCCCTCTACTTCGAGATAGTCGGCTCCAAGCCTCATAGCAACGTCTAGGCCTTGTTCTAGCGCCACCAGATGGGCCATGGTCGGGGTGCTACACTTCTTCACCGGCCCGGCGCAAGCAGCCACAAAGACGCCATTTTGATCTCGAAGAATGCAGCCGGTGCCGGCGACCATGTCCTCGTCTATGAAATAGCCAGCGAAGTTGAGCTTCCACGCATCGGGCTCTACCGGAGGTATCCACGAAACATGGCGGACCCACATGCTGGTCTCTACACTTGCCATCGCTCTGGACGCACTCCTAGACCGCTTCACCACCGTACGGGAGCCGCTCGGCGATCTCGAGATGGCGAGCCCCAATTGCACATTCAAAGGTACTTATAGGCTGCACGTCGGGCACGATTTAACCTAGTCGCGCCCATTTGGCAAATTTGAGATGACAAATTACTTAAACCTATAGATGGTAGTGACATTATGCCGTTAATAGTCCGAAGTAATAAAACAAGCCTAAACAAGGCAAATACAAGATGCATAACGGCTAGAAAATTTACTACCTGAATAAATTTGTGATTGATGCTGGATTATATTCAAGTTTTAGGGGATACTGAATTTATTGTAGCGGTATTTCATACCTACTACCCGGTATTTGCGCGAATTTGGTTCAACTTTTATTCTCAAGACTCAAACCATCTTCCCCCTTAACCCCCTTTGAAATTGAGTAATCATCAATACGACGGCATGTACTTAGTGTTTACGGTGAAAATGTGCGACCAAAGCTTAGAATTTTGATGGAGAAAAGGGATCCGAAAGAAGTTAATGTCGCTTAACAAGCAAGTCCCACTAGTCTCTCCCAAAATCATTTGAGAGGTATATAAAGTTTTTCCTAGGTAAAACAATATACTTAGCTAGCAAAATCCTCTCAATATCATTTTAGGAAACTATAAAAAAGAGAGCACTATGGATCCAAAAGCACCACTTCATTCGAGCAGAGCAAAGCAAAATCTTACTCCGATACCTAACCTTTCTCGCAGTAATCATAAACTGCCAGAGCTCTCCAGTGAATGCTTTTTTAGGCCCTTATTCGTCTATCAGCGTGTGCATATAAATGGGCCTTGAATGAGAAACAATCACCTCTTGAAAGATACGAGTTGACTAGAAAGGGATAGCAACTGGCCATCGAAAGAGGTTGAAACGTGACAGGAGACAATTTGGGTAAAGAGATTGTCGCATAACTCTCATTTGGTTTATACTCTCCTTGCAATTCCCTTTTTATTTTCGTGAAGTCCGATTATTGATATACTACTAGAGTAGGAATAATTTGCCTAATCAATTACAAACTTATTGAATGAATACTAATTCAGTCCTAAATTTTTCGATTTTATCAAATCTTAAACTTTTGCACCCTTCTAGCCAATTGCTATCGAAAAGCACTGACATGGTATCAAATTATTGCCAATCATCCTACGTGGTATGCTAGTGTGGACAACTTCAACGATTTTGGCAACAATTGACCAGAAGGACTACATTGACAAAATTGAAAAATTTAGGACTCAATTAGTATTCATACAATAAGTTTAGAACTAAATTAATAATTTTCCCTACACAAGTATGTCCTTTGTTTAATGATGCTTTACCTAACCAGCCGTCGATTAACACTACCTATGTGGATGCTTCAAAAGTTCAGTTTCAGATCAAACCAAATTGAGCAAAATATGTTTGGGAAGACTTATGCCCCCAAGGATACAAAGGATTCCAACTCCGGTTCAGATCCGACCTGTCCGCATCAAGATACATCAGGATGTAGTGCAAAGAAATTCGACTTTCGAACATCAGACCATGTCTCGACACGGAAGTTATAGCCAAATAAGCTGGATAAATCAATTCTCCCTACAAAAAAAAGCAAAAGTCACTTTTGAGGAAAAAAATGCAGAACAAAGTACATGTCATTAGAGGCTTTTTCTTTAAGGTTCACCACAGTGGAACAATCAATCTTCGTACCAGAACTGATAGAACCATTTGACACCATGCTCCATTTTTTCGACAACTCTCCTATTCGTTTAAATTGGAGAAAACAACATATGGTCTTTTACCCGATGAATCAAAGGTCAAGAGTACTACTCACAGTCAAAAAAGGATTACCAAGAGAGCCCCAACTAAAAGCGCTAGAATGAACTCATCCTTGATCTAATCCTGCTTTAAGCCTTACCCGTTTGAGGAAATCTGACAGCCTTGATACATTATAGATCACCCCAGTAGAGCAGCTTACTCGAAGCACCAAATTTGCAGATTATCTTTTTCTTTTAAGCGACTTAGCAAGAGCTGCTTTGCTATTCGCCCAGTCTCGTAGAGAAGCTTCACTTCTCATAAAATGGCATTCTCGATCCACTCTAATTTCTGACTGATTTGGAACTGAAATTCGTCTTTCCTCAGTCAATGAAGCAGCAGCAGCTTTATTGCTGTTTTGTACAGTAAGCGAACTCAAGTTCAAAGTCCCTTCCGAACCTTCCAGTTGCGGAAGATTCTGCTTCATAACTTGGGAAGCCTTGCTCGAGTCAAAAGCAGCACTTGAAGATTCCTTCATTTCACCTCTCAAGCCATGGGAACCATCTTGTACAGATTCATCATGCTGCTTGCTAGGCCCATGTTCAGAATTTAGAGCTGGCTTAATCACCGATATACTGAATGACTTGCTTTTATTGTCCGTGACCAATTGTGTCCATGAAGATTTGTGGAGCCATGATTTGCCCCTTCCTGTCTTCACTAAGGATTTATTTTGTATTGCAAACTCACTTTCAGTGGCATCTTCTAATTTCGCTGATTCATTAGTCTTGTCTTCTGCATGTTCATGCTGATCATCGCCATACTGATTTTTTCGGTCCACACTGTTGAGCACATTCGAGTAATCAGAAAGCAGTTGCTCATCCCCCGGAGTGCCACCTGTCTTTGCTGAGGATTTATTTTGTATCACAGACTCACTTTCAGTTGTATCTTCCAATTTCGCTGATTCATTGGTCTTGTCTTCTGCATGTTCATGCTGCTCATCGCCATGCTGATTTTTGCAGTCCACACTGAGCACATTCGAGTTATCGGAAAGCAGTTGCTCATCCCCTGGAGTGCCACTGCCTGACAGTAAATGTGACACAGAGAAGGCAAATTCATTTCTCTCCCCGAGAAGTTTTTTCCATGAGGACTTCTGGGACCATAAGGGATGCTTCTTCATATTTTGGGTCCTTGATTCTGAAACTACAGGTTTCAGTTTCTGACTGTTTCTTGATATTTCAGAATCAACAGGCAAACTATCATTTTGCCCATTGGAAGACGAAAATGACTCCTTTCTCGCACCATGTCCATGAGAAAGTGATTTATCTTCCTTATTTGGCAATGCGCCGTCCCTTTTCTTTATAGGAAGCCTATTTTGTGCCAATCCATCTCCATAAGTTTTTTTGTGAGCTTTTGATTCCTGCAAATAAAAGATAAAAAAGACGTGCCGCATATTAACACAGACAAGCTATAGCAGGTTCAGTCAGTGGACATAAGACCCATCAAACTCACCTGATTAGTTGAGAAATTGCTAATATGGCCCCCAGTAATTCCATCTCCCACTCCTGTAACCATATTAATCACGAGGTTGTCATCATCATCATCATGATCTACCATGTCCTCTTCTAGTTGTGGTTCCAGAAACCCTGCTGAAGAAATCTTTTCCTCCTTGATTAGTTCATTCCCACTGCGTGCTGGGATTGATTCTGCTTCTCTTTGAAATAACTTGTTCATCACTGAATTCATCATATCAAGCTCTTCAGCATTTACGCCACCATCACCTTGAGAGTCAAGTTCATGAGTCTTTTTCACTTGTAAGGAATGAGATAGATTAGAATGCTCTTCGCAGTCACAGAAAAGCTTTGGCAGGGGAGGAACCTCAACCTTCTGAAAGCTGTACTTATGCTTGCCAGTTCCTCGAAATGGCAAAGATTTCACCTGAGAAGCAACTCAAGGATGAGAGGATGACAGCTAGTCCCATTAAATAATACTTAAACAATCTAATCGTATCGGTCAGGATGCATGCCCCATGGTTAATTGATCTAGTGAAAATTCAAAACAGGACATTATACCCCCACCTAGACAGAAGAGGAACAACTTTGGGTAATCAATGAGAAAGAGCAAGGCACCTCTGGAAACTTTATACAGCTCACCTTCTTCAATCTAGGGAAGAAAATTTGAAGATGCTTCTCTTTATCAAGAAAGTTCTTGGCCTTCACTGGAGCTGCTGGGTCTTTCTTCGCATCGAGAGCATCAGAAGGTGTGATGTTCTGTTCAGCATCTTCCTCCCATTCTCGTTTCAGTCGAATAAGGTAATGTTCTTTTGCCTTCTCAAGCCTTAGCCTACCCCCTTTCCACACACAGCCATTATACTGCAGTTCCAATTCATGAAAACATGTAGAATAAGCAATCATCCCCGCTAAAATGTAAGCAGAACTATCCAAAACAGCCTGCATATGAGAAGAGTGGATGGGCCTATGCAAAGGCAACATGAAAAGCAATGCATATACATGTGCTGGGTTTTCCTATGCTCTCTTTTTCTCTTAGCAATAGATTGGATATACTATACATCCACACAAAGCAACTCACCTAGGACAAAAGAATATTGGGGGGACAGTTACAATTATGAAAAAGAATTTGGCCTTCAATTTATTTCTAGAGAAAACACAATCTGGAGCAAAATTGGATGCTTTTGGATCAGGACTGTTCCTGCAATATGTTCTTGCAGGTAAAGGAGCCTCCTGTATCACCTAGGGAAATAGGAACACAATACAAAATGCAAGAAACTAGGATGGTGCAGAATATTCGATATCAACATTCCAGTATCTACACTTGTAGTAGGACAGCACTAGTCACCTTTCAGACTGTAAAACCAGCGACAAAGTACAGCAGCATTATACACCTATTTAAAAGCAAAGACATTGTCATGTGGACAATGCACGAAAAAGGCAACCTCTCTCTCAAGGGAGGTGCCTTTTTTTCCAGGAAAGAAACGCACCATTTAATCAGGACAAAATGTTAAATAAATAGCTTTTCCATATACAATCACATATTCTTTCAGTCTTTCGTTCTTCATTACATTCTGCTATCGTTGTACACAAAGCAAATATGAAACTCAATAGATATACCAGCTCTTGTGGACTGGCTGGTTCTTGATGGGTGAAAAAACATGTTCACTTAGCCATCCTATCTGAACTCCATGCACACAAAAAAAAAAAAAAATTTAAAAGGAGCTTGATGCCAGTGGTATCATATGGGCCTATGACAGTGATTACAGAGGCAAGAAAACATTTACTGGAGAAAGCCTAACTTCAGTGAGCATTGATATACAAGGGTACTGCGAGTCAATAGAAGGAAAGGGACAAAAGAACAAATCTGAAACCTATCTAATTACGTGGTGTAAATGCAAAATTGACGTAGCTTGATAAAAGTCTCCTTCTCAGCAGATGAGAGGAAAAAATAAGAGGAAATATACATATGTACTCCATAACTCAGCTTGACTTGAAGGTTAGCCTATGATCTCTACAACAATAAAATTCTTGTTAGAGCGCTAGTTTTGGCATGAAAGAATCAAGAGTTAATTTGTGAACTGAGACATCTATCTGTGAATTGTATCAATCTGAGAGATTTGGCTTGAAATTAAAAGTCTGGCTAGACTCTAAAAACTGCAAAGAAGGAGAAACTGGACAGCAGAGAGAAATGCTGAATCTTCTCAAAGAAAGACAATTTTATTGATTTTCCAGAAAGTGACTCTGATGGGATCTCTATGAAGATGAGAGAGGTCACTTCAAAATATTAAAACACGCCAGTTGATTCTCCACAGTCTGCTGTACGAACAAATTTAACAAAGGATATAGAAACTTAAATACAATATAAATTGCATCCAATTTCCTCATAACCAAATAGTAATAAGAAATCACAATGTAGAGTTAATAGGAGCAGAAAACACCATTGCCATTTATGAAGGGTTGCGCAAAATTGTTTCTTATGACCAAAGCACTTTTTCATGCTACACCTCTACAGTAATTTCAACAAGTAATCATTGAAAAATCCGATATTTAGTACCTAAAGGTAATGCTCTCACACATGCCTCGATCAAGTGAGAACAACCAGAGAAAGCACTTCAAAAGGGTGTTGCTAGAACAATATTTGTAAGCATTGTTATAGCTTTTAAGATACAGAGTACTTTCCAAAGGCTCTTCTCTGAAACCGGTAGTGACTGAAATGTGGAGCAGGGCCTTGGAAATCCCAAATTTCACCACAAAAGGCAAAAGTTCCTTTCAGCAGGACTCTTACCATGGTCCCAGCCTCTCTTCCTGCTAAAAAATTCCTATCTGTGTCCGTATACAAACAAATTTCTCCTACTACATCTTTTTTTCTGTGCTTATAGATTTTCCATTTAGCAACATTTCTCTTTACCCACCAATTCTTCCATATCTTCAATTCAAGGTTGTTGTCCACAATTCTGCTCATCAACACATGCTAACAACATCCTCTCACCCCATTTTAGAGGATCTGACACAGGATATCACACCATTAAATTGGGTCAGACAAAATCCAAAGTACTACTAGCATGACAAGCCAAGACCAGACCTTCTTGTGAGCACAACCCACCATTGAATTCCATCATTCTGCATCCCCAAAATATCAAAGCACAAGAACAATAAAATTTGTATACCACTGGCCCTCAACGTCATGCAAAAACCAATTCTTTCCATACCGAATGTAATTCAGACATGAGCGACATCAGAAGGAGAATCATCAACTAAGGAAAAAAAAAAAAAACAGCCAGGAAAAGCATTCGCAGCAAAGAAAGGGGGACCTTGCTGAAGAGCTTGTTGAGGGAATTCTGGGTCGCCGGCACGAAATCGAAGTAGGCGACGCTGCGCCCTTTGGTCCGGACGATTTCCACGGTGCCTATCGTCCCCAGAGCCCCGAAAATCTTGCGCAAGTCGTCCTCCCCGACGCTCCCCCCCACTCCTCCGACGTACACCCTCGTCGCCGCCGCTTCCGGCGCCGCCGTCGCCGCCGCCGCCGCCGCCGTGTTCATCTTCCCTTTCCTCCGCTTTCCAGTTTCCAGTAAACTCCGGTTGTGTATGACCTGCGAAGATGTTCTGCTGCGACGGGGCGTTTGTCGTTGGTCTCCATGTCTTGTCAAAGCCCAATGTAGTGGGCTTGGGCTTTATATGGTGAATTTGTCTTGCCTTTATAAATTGGATTTTTCATGAATATATTTCTATTTAGAGCCCAAAAAAAGAAAAAGGTTAATACAAGGAAAAATCTCAAACTATACACCTGACATAAATTTACCTTAAATTAATTTTTTTATTATCTAAAATCTCAAAACTAGTATACTTGTAACAAATTTATCGCAAATGATCACAAAAAACCCTAAATTCGTGCATTTGTGATAAATTTATCTCAAATTAATTTTTTGACAGCCAAAATATTTCTGACAAATATATCATTTGTTAAATTGAATTAATATCACAAAACTAGTAATGCTATGATAAACGGAAAGTAAAATCTCAAACTGATAAACCAGTTAACAGTCACGTATCATTCAACTCGGTAATTTTACAATAAAATTTAATGGAATTAATGAAAACTAATAAATGATAAAATTGTCATAAGTGTACCACTGGAGTAAATTTGTCAAAGGCATACAAGTTTTGGGTTTTTCGTGATATTAATTCAAAAAAGAAAGAAAAAAAAGAGAGGAACAATGCCCTAGCCCAAAGCCATGAAGACAATGAGATTGTATTATAATTTTCTATTGCATATCATGGCACGATACAAACACGTGCACGCCTGTCCCTGCACTTGTGAACATTCACAAAGCCGCATTTGTTTACGTAACAATTTATAAGCCTCTTAGTATAGCATATCAGAGACTAATCTCTTGTATAAAAAAAAATTCAAAATTTTTGTCTAATATTCCACAAATGGCACATCTCTTTTGTTAAGAATTTGAACTCTCTATACTAATGAAATACAATTGACTTTCTTTCTTTCTTTCTTTTTGGTAAATAGTGGAGATTGTATTCTCCTGAAAACAACAAAGAAAGCCCATGTGGAGGCACAGACAAAATCATAAACCCTTATTTGCCTGAAATCCATAGTTCCCGAGCCAGTCCGCTGGCTTGTTGCCTCCCAAAGCACGTGTTTGAGCTTGACTTTTTGCTCGAAGTGTACCATATCGAGAAAAATTCAAACACATGAATTTATTGTACGGCGACCAATTCAATTCTAAACTTTTCAATTTGACCAGTTTAGTTTTAAAACTTTTAATGATTTGCCAATATAGTCATTCCAACCAATTTTAGCCAGAAATCACTACAGTGGCAATCATGTCATATAGAACGGTCAGCAACCACGTCGGAGATTTCGGAGATTTCCAGCCAAAGGACTATATTGACAAATTGTTAAAATATTTAGGATTAAATTAACTAAATTGAAAAGCTTATAACTAAATTGCCCACCGAACAATAGGTTTAGGATTTTTTGGACAATCATCCCTACCAGGCGGTGAATATCCTTGTGGATGTGGGCACCATCCCTTCTTGTCAAATTGCAACCTTTTGAGTCCAGTTCAATGATAACATGCCTAACCGAAATTATGAGAAATGGTTTTCATTTCTTTTGGTTCCAAGCTACAATTTAAATCCATTTTTTGTCAAATGGTACTCACGTTGTTTATACCAGTTTGATGACTAAACTGGACGAATAAAAATCGTCCCGCACTCACCCGTTTAATTTCTCGTCGGTAAAACTTCACTGTAGTTCATTAAGGAATAACATCTGGAGATAGTGACCAAACTCCACGACACAGTAAATCTCATAAGGCTTGTAGGGGATAGGAGACTTAATTATGGAGAAGAGCTTTTCGTCTTTGGGTTTATACAATTTAGTCTGCTACTCTATTGTACTCTCTTGGACTCTCTTGGGTAATGGGCTATTTGGAGATCGAAAACTTGATAAGTAAATTCTTGCATTTCTTGATAAGTGCACTCACATCCCAAGGCAATTGATCTGAGCCCGAGAGAGTACTTATCAAATTAGAACTATGGGACTCTAGAAGCAAACTCTCTTCAAATTGCAGGATTTCCAGGCATGCGAGGGTTTATGCTTGAAAGTCGGGGCTCACTCCCAGAGATCGAGCAAATCTAGCAGTAAGTTCAGAGGTACGTTATTTGGATGAATTTGAGTTGGGGCACGAGCTTGTTAATCAATACTTTTTCGGTATGCTGAACAGTAGACATGATGCTGATAAGTAAATTATTTATTTTGGGGAGGCATTATGATATATGGAACAAAGCAATTGGTAATTATACAACATTTGTATCCGCTACCTACATTGGAATAGAAACAAGAACAGATAACCAAACCAGAACCTGTGACACCCATAAGCAAGGACCACCGAAGTTTATACTCAGAACTTACCCCGGGAAGTCCAAGGAAAGATGTTTCACTCTTTCTATTGACTCGACAGAATCAATGGGTGGCTGCGCATATGCTTCTTGAATCCATGTTTTTTAGGACACAATTTGTGGGATAGATTATGCTTTCACAAGCCATACTTAACCAAAAAAAAAACACAAAACGTGGTCACGCGTGTCGTGGAATTAGATGTGTCTCTGTGTATCTCCCCCTCAGCGATTTTAAATGCCTAACCAACTGGTCAAACCCATCAGACTGATGTGGTAGGCTGTTAACTCTTTTTCTCTCGTGGTTTTCTTTCTTTTTTTCTGCACTTTTTCGTTTCGTGGCTAACCAGCGATCTGAAAGCAGCAATCATGATATTCCCCCCCTTAATTGACATTAAGATAGATGTGGAATAGCCCCATACTGTAGGGCACCAGATGCCCCCAACCTGAAAGATTAAAAAAGGGTTTCTCTCAGGCATGGAGAGAGGAGCAAGAAGATGCTACTTCGAACTAGGGTTCCCATCAATGGCTGTCGTGTCAAGACACGAAACATAGAATCCACATGTCTCACTGCTAACAACATGGACAACAAAGAACAATAACATCGCCCTCCTTCTTAATAAAGCCCAACCCTCCTGGAAGGAAAAAAAAAAAAAAAACTAAAAATAGAACCCTGAGAAAAGAGAGAAAACCCTATTTTAAATTCACCTCCCCTATCTCCACCTTCACTTTCAGACCCTCATCAAAAAACACTCCCTTTCTTTGCTTTATCCCCGTCTCCTTAGCCTCCTCTCCTGGGCATCTTTTCTCTCTCTCTCTCTCTCTCTCTCTCTCTTCATGATCTTTATGTCCCTCATTCTCTTAACAATTTGTTTTCTTCCGAACAAGCAGAAGTAGCAACAGCAACAGCGACAGAGCCGAGAAGAAGCCAATTTTGCATGAACCCTTAAAGTATATGCCCCCCACACCAGACGGTTTCGAAAGGAGGGCTTCGAAGGGGGCGAAAAGTGGTGGACTAAAGAAAGTGACCCAAGACGAGAGAAGGGTTGCACTCGAGAAATTCTGATTCAACCGAAAGCGGGTTGAAGCGAGCAGCTGAAAAAGACAAAAAAGAAAGCCCAGCAACAGAGAGAGACACAGAGGGAGAGAGAGAGAGAGAGAGAGAGAGAGAGAGAGAGAGGGAGGGAGGGAGGGAGGGGTGTGAAAAAGCTTCAAGGCCTCGGGGAGATCCAACTATCCGCACGGGTCAACGTGAGCTTAGGGAGAGAAAGAAGGCAAAGAAACGAGAAGTTGGAGAAATAAAAAGGTTTGACTGTTGAGCCATGGCACATGCCGTGATATTCTTTTTCTACTGCTGTAGTCTTCTCTTCTGGTTTTCTTCCTTCCTCGTGCACCACTTTCCCTCTTCTCTTTTCAGGAAAAAGAAAAAGGAAAGAAGAGACTGCGTGTGTGCGTGCGTGTGTTCGTGTTGACTAGTTAAGATCCCCAAGCCAAACGAGAAATAATGGAATTATTACAGATCGGTGTGATCCTCCATCCCGAGATAAAAAAAAAAAAAAATGAAAGCCGCACAGTCCAAATCACATCAAGCTGGTTTCTCCATCAATCCCTTTTCGTCAAATCATTTCCATTTGCTTCTTTTACTCGCTCATTTTTCTATTTATTCTTCATGTAGTAACGCGTTTAAATGATGGTCTTGCTTTGTGCGTTCCTTTCATCGATCCCACCCTTCAACTGCGTGTGCGTAGAACTCCGAAAGGCTCGTCTTTTGGAGAAGACAGTGTGCTTGAGTCATTTTAATAAGAGCTCGGAGCAAGATCTGCTACGAAAGCTCTCTCTCTCTTCTCTCGAAAGAAGCGAGATTGCAAAAAGTGCCTTGCTTCACAAGATCCAATTTTCAAATCCCCCCACACCTCCCCCCATCAAAAGTCCAAAACCCAATTAACATATCATTATTTTTCTCCTCTTCCCACTTCTTGTTCTTGGCTCTCACCCTTCTCTTTTCAGCAGCTTTTACGATCGAAATCTCTTGCCCAGGTACTCTATTTTTTTTTTTTCAATTCTTGTTTCGTTTTCTCTCTTTATTACTGACAATTTTCCAAAGGGGGACATAGAAAGAGATGGGTGTTTGCATCGTCACCGTCTCTAGAAAGCCCATACTGGTTTTTCATCTTGAGCTGCTGACAATTTTTTTTTTTCTATTTTTCCCTTCTGGCGAGTATGTGGAGGTGGGCAGACGAAGCCTTTCCTTTTGCAGCTCGCTAGATCTGCCCAGCTCGAGGAAAGCGAGGAGATCCTTTTTCTCTTTTGATTGATTCCTTAAAAATTGCATTTTTGTAAGAGGATCAGAAATGAAATCCATGTAATCATTCAGCAGATCCTGCTAGGTCTTTTTTTTCTTTTCTTTCTTCTCTTTTCTGGTCGAAATATAAAGAGACTATCCTGCCGGGATATTATCACTTCATACATTTATGTTCTTCGGAAGTTTAAAATAGAAATAAAGATTTCCCTTCTTCTTGCATGAATAATTCCTCTTATTTATCGTTTTAGTATAGCAAAAACCTAATTCATTCGAAGTCCTTCGTAGACTGGTGTACTCTGATCTCTTTGTAAAAAGACCATCCTATGCATTTTTCTTGTATTACAGCACTTATCTATTTTTCCCACATAGTTACTCGCTCATAATCGATTTTACTTCTTTATTCTCCAACTCTTACAATTGAATTTTATGTTTACAAGACGATAAACCCAGGATCCGGAGTTTCGCTAGTTTGCACGCAGCCATCGTTCCAGGTAATTGTGTAAAGTAATAATTTAATTGTGTTTCTTAAAGTGAAAGGAAGGAAGGAAGGAAGGAAGGAAGAAGAAGAAGAAGAAGAAGAAGAAGAAGAAGATTAATGAGTAGATGCACTAATTTTCTTTTATTTCTATTTCCCTCTCAGCATTTACCGGGAGAATTTCGGGAACGAATTAGGATGGCGTCGTCATCCACGTCCCCGTGCGCCGCCTGCAAGTTCCTCCGCCGCAAGTGCCAGCCCGAGTGCGTGTTTGCGCCCTACTTCCCACCAGACCAGCCACAGAAGTTTGCCAATGTCCACAAGGTTTTCGGGGCGAGCAACGTGACGAAGCTTCTCAACGAGCTCCACCCCCACCAGCGTGAGGATGCGGTCAATTCACTCGCCTACGAGGCCGACATGCGCCTGCGGGATCCGGTCTATGGCTGCGTTGGGGTCATCTCCCTCCTCCAGCACCAGCTCCGTCAGCTCCAGATGGACCTCACCTGCGCCAAGTCTGAGCTCTCCAAGTACCAGAGCCTTGGCCTCGCCGCTGGTCACGGCCTCATCGCCGCCGCCGCCGCCGCGGCCACCACCCACAACCACCCTCAGAACCTCGGCATCAACCTTCTCGGCTCCGCCGGCTCGCGGGACCACCATCATTACCACCACCAGTTCTTCCCCCGTGACCACCAGCACCAGATGATCCGGGGCTTCGACGCGGGCGCCAACTACGACGCGAGCCTTCTCGCCATGAACGTCTCTGCGAGCATCGGCCAATTGGGCCAGTTCCACCAGCCCAGGGCTGCCACCGGAGACGATCGCCGGAACATCGACCCTTCTTAGAGTACGGAGTTACATTATTCTCCTCCCTTTCTCAAGAAGCCTGTCGATGGTTCTGGATTAATCATCGGCAATAGGTTCAAAGAAAACATACCTGATTTTGCTTACTGGTGGCAAGTTTTGTGTGCGAGATTTGCATAAAGATCTCTCCTCCTCCTCCTCCTCCTCCTCCTCTCTCTCTCTCTCTCTCTCTCTCTCTCTCTCTCTCTCTCTCTCTCTCTGTGGTCTCTCTCGTTGACCTTGCTATTGATGCTGTTAACACCTCAGTCGATATATCTAGGGTTTCAAAGAATTATGTAATTTTGGTACCCTAATTACTTTGGGCGGACCTCTTGTTACATGTTAATGTTCTTCGTTTATTTTATTTGGACCACTAGAGTGTAATCTAGCGACGTGGCATTTTGAAGGTGTTGAATTATTTTCTTATAAGCCAGGGGTTGCCGTACGCTTTTGTTGGGAATCGGTTGACTAATGACGGTATTCATGGAGTACTAATGATAATATTTTCAACGCTTCCCGGGATTTCTTCATTAGCACCATCACGTGGGACACTAGACTTCGTTTATTTGATGTGAAATTTACGTGATTTTTTCCTATATCACGTGCAATATTAGAGTAATGATCAGTATGTCTGTGGTTTTTGCCAGCGGTATTATCAAAACCCTAAATTAGATTAGATAGTCTCGTAATCAAACACGTACGCTTGCAGTCGCAAGACTATATGGTATAAAAACTAGGTAATTGTAAATTTAGTAGACTAAGAATAAGAACTTAACAAAAAGAATAAGAATGAGATGGACTTATTACATATATCTCTTTTAAGCTTTTTCTTCAGGTACATTTCGGGTGGACAATAGCATATTTTGATTTATTACAGTCATCATGAACGATGAAGATCTCTCGGAAAAAATTAATTGAGAGTATGACCAAGAAATCAAAAAAAAAAAAAACAAATGCGTTCTCGTAGTGAAAATTAAATTAAATTTAAAAAAATAAATTGGTGATTTCCGGAGATCATATACTCACAAGATACGAGGATCTTCATTAAAATTCCCAAGTTTAGGGTTTCCAGAATAATTCATGTCCTTGCTATTTTAACTTCTTTTTCCTTTCATTTGATCGAGTGGAGCCGTTGTAAGAAAACGCAAATTTATGCCCAATGCAAGCATGTTGCAAGCCCCTTAACGAGCAAATAAGCATAAAAACAAATACAAGATAACCCAAAAAAAAAAAAAAAAAAGAGAGAGAGAGAGAGAGAGAGCGAGAGAGAAGTTTAGATCATCGGCAAGGCTCTTGACCTAAATTCAACATCAATGAAGCTTAAATAGCATGAAAAAAAAAATAAAGCAAATTCGGGGGATTAAGAATTTCCATTGTCAATTATTACTTGTCTTTAATGCGAATAGTAAAGTGGGTTCATGCTCGCTTTTTGGTCTTTATTTGTTGCTTTTTAAGTTCTATTAGGGCCATGTCCAAAAAAAAAGTTCTATTATGGTCAAATTTGTTATTTAAATAATGTAGTGGGATCTACCGGCCTAGTCCTACAAAATAACGAGGTTAAATAAACGCATACCGACGTAACTGATAGTATTGGTGCTTGGCAGTTCGCATATTACATTTGTTTTTTAGTTAGAAGCATACTTTCAGTTAATTACTAAGAATTATAAGGTAATTGTCATAGATCCGGAATGTTTTATTCTTGAAAGAGAATAAAGGATAGATACATTTTCATGGGACAAAATCTAGGTCTAGTTTATTTGAGAGGGATGGGCATTCAATTCATCCAAAAGACCAAAAAATAATAAGTAAATTATCTTAGGTAAATCTTCATGTTTTCGACGTGAATGACCTGCTTTTGATCAAACTAAAATGACTTAGTGTGATGTGACCCCCAAAAGGATCACCATTTAAATTCTACTTTCAGATTTCGAACTTAGATGGACTAAAACAAAATCTTTAAATATAGTATCAAAATAGGATTCTTTCAAGTAAATCAGTGCCTCAAAGATGATTAGAACAAGAATTAATATGAACCTCTCGCAATTCGGTCCAAAGATGAAGGGGAGTGATCGTGAGGATGGAGGATTAGGAGGAGGACATGTCCAAGTAAGTGGCAACTAAACTATTTTGATATACTCCACATCTGTTTGGTATTGTTGTACAATTTCCACTATAATCCCCCAAACTGATGTAAGTTTTGGGCCAGTGATTGCTACGTATTGAATTGCTGTTGTGATCTAGATCTACTAAATGTGCTTAGGACTTAGAAGTGAATTACTATGTAAAGTGGCATGAATGTTTGCAATAACTGGATCTATTATTAAGGATTCGTTTGTTTTACGAAAAATAAATAATTTCAAAAGTTTTTTCTTAAAAAATGATTATTTGTACCACTTGAAATAATTAATTAATAAAAAATATTTTTCATGTCGAAAACAATCTAAGTCTAAGCATTTTTATGGATGATGGAAATATTTTTCGTTCATTTATATTTGTAAATGAAATCGGTGATCATCTTAAGGAATATCTGTTCCAAATAATTTATTTAAAAAATGAATTTTAAATTAAAAATACTTTTACATTTGAAATTTAGAATAGGGGTTACTATTTTATTTTTCTTTTAAGCATCTTGCAAAATATTGGTTAAAAATCGTTGTAAATTTCTTAGACTAGAAAGCTTCTCAAATAAGTTTTTTAATGGAGAAATTGTCCAATTAGTTCTAAACCCACTGTATGGAGGTTAATTCGATCCTAAATTTTTTAATTTCGCTCATTCAATTCTAAACTTTTACATGAAATTTCAATGTAGTCATTCTAATTAATTTTTGTCCAAAATCATTGATGTGGTGGTGGTCAATAAATTTCATGTAAAATTATAGGATTAAATTGATAAAATTTAAAAATTTAAAATTTAATTGATATTCATGTAATAAGTTGACACTTGATGGGGTAGTTTTTTCGCAATTCAATTATAAGTTTGCAACCAATTAGCGTCGCCAGTTTGACAAGACATGTAATTGGACAAAAATGACCAATGGGGTCCACTCAAATTATTATTTTTTAGACGTTAGTGGATGAGTACACAACATTGGTTTGCTCAAAAAAAAAAAAAATCAATAAACCGAACCTGAAGGAGGCGCATGTCCTGATCAATGGGGTGGCGGATTTTGTCCTTCATTTTGAAAATATGTACACCGAGAAACATGGTTTGATTTTGATTTTGTCACTTTCTAAAATCTACAAATTAATATACTTAATATCTTCTTTATTTTTTATTGGTATATGTTCATCATATTTACAAGTATCACGCGTGCATCTTTCATTTATTATGTAAAACCGAGTAATTATTCACATTCAACAATTTTTTCTAGAGATGAGATAGTGATTGGGCCAGCTTTCGCACACCTCGACAAACCTTTGCATTGCTTTGTGGCATTTGAGTTTTTCTCTTTGAAATGCTCCCAATAAGATTTGACTTCAAGACTATAAGGAGAGAAGCGAATTCACTTCCCATTTAAGTTTTCTTTTTCAGATTAAAAATAATATTTTATATGAAATTACAATTAATTATTTTGGCTTGATTGTACATCATAATGGATGAGAAGTGTCAGATAGGATTTCCTTATAAATTTGTCTTCACATAAAATGTACACAAACATATTAATCTTGAGTGAAACAACGTAAATTGGAATTCTACCAAACTCTTTCACATGTCAACCATTCTATTAGTAGCAAAGCTAGAAATTTGATGGGGGCGATATTTTCATTATTATAAGTTTAATAATGTGTTTCAATATTGCAACTAAAGGGTATGCCATAAGTAAACTTAATAAATCAGTAAAAATGCAAGAAAAGAAATCGCCAAAGCAGAATATTCAATCAACACAACTTTTTGGCGAATCTCCTAAGTCTTGGTTTGAACATCCTAATGCTTCCTTTGATCGATCTTGGCCTCGCGTAAGACAACTCTTTCAGAACACAAAAAGCTATATTCGAAAAAAAAGACCGTGATGCAAAATGCCAAAATTGACGGTGTATTTGTTTCAAGAAAAATGAATGATTGGAAAAATATCTTCCTAAAAATAACTGTAAGTATTGCTCACGAAGTTGAATGAATATAAATTTTTTTTTTTGTTGATAATGAAACATTCTTTATTGACTAACAAGTAATCATTTTTAGAAAAATATTTTTAAATTATTTATTCTTCATAGAATAAGTAGAGCTAAATAAAAAAATTTGTGTCCCTCGAGAAATAGGTGCAAGACAATTAAACAACATTTTCGCAATGGAACATAGTTCTTGCATGCGTATACAAAGTACATGATCATTGTTTGGCGTTGGCTTCATGCCTATTTTGGCCTGTCGTTTGCTATGGATTGGAGTCATCCATTTGTCTAATTTGCTTTGAATGCCTTGCATATTTGTTACAACAAACCACACATGGCATGATGGAGTTAGAGTCATCGTGCACCTCATGATGAGGCGATTTCACCTAAGGGCGGGTGCCAAATTTTTCAGTTTTCAGAATCCAGAAGACAACTATATGTATATTGGAATTAGGAAAATCCCACGATATTGCATGGCAGCCCTTATCCAAGGAATGCGATATCGAAAGGGAGACATGGAGATTCTAACCCTTCCCCGCATGGAACCAAAATCCTAATCCTAGATAATTAGTTTGTCTTAAACCAATTGACCCCTAGGTGATTCGTCGACTATACCTAACACTTCATAGTTTAGGATCGCAATCGACCTAAAAAGTTGTTGGCAGCGACTTCTTAAATGGTTCAAGATTTAAATTGCAATAGCGTACCTCCAGCTAAGGAAGGAAAGACTCTAGGCCATAAATCATGGGATGGATATTTGAAATCGCATTAGTCTTTTCATCTTTCGACATTGATCTTCGACTGTAAGCAAAGTTACAAGTTTTCGAAAAATGCCCGGATCGCGAGGTGGAGAGGCAAAGGCGCTACCAATGAAAATCATATTTCATCCTTTATGGTTTTCTGGTCATCCTAAAATAGCTTACTACAGTGCACCTTTCTTTCTCTCTGCACTTTTCCATTAGGTCCCTCAAGTCTGTGAATTAGTCTCACTAATTATTTAGGATTAATTCTTTGTCTATCAATTATAAATCACAATGGATCTTATCAGTCTTCTGATTTACGATGTCTAGGATGATTAATCAAAAGGATTAATTTGAGACTAGGGCTAACTTTTTAGGGTTTTATTTTTCAACTCGATTTACCCTCCATATTGCTTGGAATTTGAGTTTTATTTTCCCATTGATCATATTAATTAAGTCATATGCTCGATGTTCCGCGAAATCCACATATACTTTGATTGTAATTTTTCCCATCGGACTTTGTTTTGCTTTATGGCAACAACTACCTATAGAAAAGAGAGTCCATCCTTGACATACTCCTTACGGTTATAGTAGTGATATAAGATTACCAAAGCTACCTCATTTAGATTTAATGCATTTCAGCTTTAAAATTTTTATTACTAAAATAGGTAATACCACGAAAAATCTCAAATTGATACATTTGTGACAAATTTACCTCAAACTAATTTTTTTGCCACAAAAATCTCCAAATGGATACACCATTAATAATTTTACCCTCTGTTAGTTTTCGTTAAATTTTATCATTCAATTGCTAAGTTGGATGATACATGGTAGTTGATGTATGTGTGAAGATTTTACTTTCTATTTGTCACAAGTATACCAATTTATGATTTTCTGTGGTAGTAATCCAATTTAACGGAAATTAACAAAAAGTAAATTTATCACAAAAGTATCGGTTTAGGGTTTTCCATTGTCAAAAAATTAGTTTGAGTTAAATTTATCACATATGTACTAGTTTGAGGGTTTTTGTAGGGAAAATTTTAGTTTATGGTAAATTTGTCGCAAATGTATTCGTAAAATATACATGTTACGTTACTTTACCATGTAATTATACACCATGTTTTCACCATCGGCATTGCGAGATAAAGGCCTGTAATTTTACACGCTCAACATCAATAAAGATATATATTTGAGAAAAATTATAGGCCGTGAAGTTTCCAGATAGGGTTTTAAATTCAATAAAAACGTTTAGTTTGAAGAAAAGATTGACTAAAGAATTCGTAATTTACGGGGAACGAAATAGAAAAAATTATTTCGTTAGGGGGGAATAATTTTTGACCGGAAAAAACACGTTTGGTAAACTTGTTCCAAGAATAAAAAAAAAAGAACAGAAACATGTTTGGTAAATTTGTGTTCTTTTTTTATTTCTTTTAATTTTTTAATAGCCTCGCCCGGCCACGGCGAGGCTCGCCGACCCCGGCGAGGCTCGGCCTCGCCTTGGCGGGCGAGCTCGGGCTCGCCCGCATCCGGCGAGGCCGAGCTCGCCCGGCCACCGGCGAGGCTCGGCCTCGCCGGGCCAGGCGGGTTGGCGTCGCCCGGGCGGTGGCCCGGCGAGGCCGAGCCTCGCCGCCGGTGGGCCGGGCGAGCTCGGCCTTGCCGGATCGGGCGAGGTCGAGCTCGCCCGGCCCGGCGAGGCTAGCTCGCCCAGCATCCGGCGAGGCCGAGCTCGCCCGGGCCCGGGCGAGGCTCGGCCTCGCCGGCCACCGATGCGGACCTGGCCCTGGCGGCCGTTTTAAAAAGAAAAAAAGAAGAAAAAGAAGAAAAAAAGAAAAAAAAAACGTTAAGTTTGAAGAAAAGATTGACTAAAGAATTCATAATTCCCCAGCTAGTAAATTGTCCGGACAAGTTAGTTGCTTGTTGGTGGCGGAAATGGTTGGTTGCTGAACATAGTTGATGGTGAGGTGAGTAAAAGCCCATGCTTAATAAATTGCTCCCAAAAAAACTAGTGATCTCACTACCAAGTCTATCCCTATCTTTCTATATAATTTTACAAATTCTAAAGATGATTCAACCTCAAACATTTACTCATCAATTCATAAATTTTATACAATACCTATAATCAATTATTGATAACGGTATAATAACAAACGACGGACAAAATCGTAACGTGAGAGTAAATTGAATCTTTAATGCTTGATATCACAATTCCTTAAATCTCTAAAACTTTCCAAAGTTAACTTGAAATTGTTTCATACCTTTGGTAATTTTTCTTTACTTTTTTTGGCTTAAACCATACCTTTGGTAAGTTGATATCAGATATTTTTTGTTTAAAGATTTATTTTTGTTTAATTGTTTTATCGTCACACGCTACGCGGGTACGCTCTTTTGCTAGTATATAGAAAGAGCAGATCCATTTTAGTTTCCACCTCAATTTTTTTTTTCAACAAATTCCGTTAAATCCCATATCAGTTTAATTAAGATGGATTATATTAGATATTTTGCAGTGGGCAAAGATGTAAATTGATGAGAGACCCATGAGATCTCTCAAGTCCAATAAAAGATGTTATCTCATCCTTAAAATAAAAGTGAGATGTTTAGATTATCTTTCTCCAAATATAAGCGAAAATTTTGTTTGTTTCTTGCTTTTTCCGCCCAAAGGAGGGGTGAATGATCTCTTTTCTAGTCAATAAGGTTAAAATAGAATTAATAAAAATACAGATTTGGTTTAGAGATAACTAGAAACTATAAGAATGATACAAATTAAGTAGTGAACTCAAATTATATTGGTTATAGCTTATTAAAGGTATCATGTAACATGACATTTTCTTATATATCACATTATTTGTATTGAAGAATCCCATTCTAGTTTCTTTATGATCTCTACCCATCATTTTCTATTGTATACAAGATTTTATTAGTAAATGTCTCGAAAATACTTGTTAAGCAACCAATTGAAGAAATTTGACACTTCTTAATGCATTGGCCGCCATTGTGTTATGCACAATATTATCTCAAGTAAAGTCTACTAAGAAAATATCTCGGGAGACCTCATTATCCAACATCTTTTTATAAATCTCAAGATTGGAACTCAAAGATGTAAAGGGAGTGAGAGCAGAAGAAGCCCTTCATCTCTTTGACGGCTATAAGAAAGTCCAATGTGACCACCTCATTCGTTCTTCTCCTTTATTTTATATTTTATTTCTGGGCAACTGACATGATTTTTAATAATGCAATGCTGGGGAGCTGCCCGTATTCCGGAAAAGACCCATGCAAAAAGCGAGGCGGAACAAAGCATGAAGCATCGTCGGGTGCTACATATTCTCTTCCGGGGCCATGCATGCAGACGAAAGAGTGTTTCAGCTGGGAACAGTGCTGGAGACGACAGACAGCTTGGTTGGACTTAGGAGAGAAAGGTTCCAAAACAGAAACAGAACTCGAATTGTTCTTTCTTTCTTTTGCTGATTTTCGGTCATTTTTTTCTTCCTTTTCTTTTGCTAATCGAACAGACGACAACCCTAAAAAGACAAAACGAATGGAACGGGCTAGCTAAGGTGGTGGGTGAGAATAATTAAAGTCCCTGGCCACGACCCCCAAAGTTCACTCTCTCCTCTTCAGAGAGAGAGAGAGAGAGACATTTAATGGGATCACTGTGCTGCAAATATTCTCAAAATCCGATGCATAGACCGGGGGGGAGAGAGCACAGAAAATGTGGGAGAGAAAAAGAGAATTATTTCGCTGGCGAATGCTTCCGACCAGGACACTTCTTAACATACTTAATAAAAATATATATATATTTTCACTTTTAATGTGCTGATTACATATAACACGATAAAGACGGTGTATCATTGAGGTGTCTGAGAAGAGCCTTGAAAACACATGCTAACAAAGTTCGAAAAAAATATCTATTACATAGCACATGGAAATTCAATTTATTAACCCTGATTAATATGGTTGGTTGAGGCATTAGGGTTTGTCAGTTAGGAACTGAAGGTGTTGAAACGCCATTAATTACATAAGATTATTATGTGTCAAGGTCATCTACACATGTCAAAGGAACATAAGATCTATTGAAACGTCCCATGTTGCTTAACTATGGGTTTATATATATATATATATAAACACGTGATCTCCCTCTACTTGTTAGTTTAAATTTTTAGGTTGGCCTCTCTAACAAGATTTATGGGGTGTTTCAAAGTCTTTTAAATTATACGCATGTTCTTGAATTATTACAAAAAAGAAGAAGAAAGAAGTTCAATTTATACAAACCATCGGGGTGCAAGTCAGGTTTGTAGTTAAGTTTAGAAATCACCTTATTCCGATAAATTCGGAGAAGTATATGGCTCATTTTCTCTTGTAATGGAAAGGTCCATCTTAACCAAGCGGATCTTGGAATTATGAAAGTCGACTAGGTAGATCAAACAACTAAATTGTAGGTGTACATTGAGGCATCATTGCATGTACATTGAAGTTAAACCTATAAAAACTGTCTTAGTGTAGGTTACAGGTAAATACTCTACAAAGTATTGACAACTTATTAAAAGTACATATTTATATTATTAGAGTCACATTTTCGCCCGCCTGTGATTGGAGAAAACTTCCTTCAACCACTCTAATGAATGATGGATCGCGAATGGATATACCTGCCTATATCTATATACATTCAAGATCTTTTACTCATATGCGATGTCCATCAGTTATAACCTCTTGACTACAAGTGCGGTCAGGGTAAATATATCTCCAATCCCTAATATAGGAAACTTATAATCCATCCTCTTTTATGATGGAAAGATTCGAATTTATGGAATCTTCCAATAATCTTATGAATCTACCGAATATCACAACGTTTTGAGGATTGAATTACTTGATATTAAGTAAACAAATTCTTTTGAAAATGAAAATTGCATTAGTGTGCAGCTGATGAGGAGCTGCGAGATGTCCTCTGTAACTTCAACGGTAGACAAAAGGGAATTTGCATTTCAGGGAAGAGGAGAGAGAGAGAGAGAGAGAGAAATGGCATTTAGCATTTAGCACGACAATGATGACGTACTTGGGTAATGATGCTAGGGCCTTAAATGCGGTGGCAGAGTCCCTTACACTGTTCAGGATCAGCTCCCCTGCGCACGCGGTACCCTTCATCTACGCCATCCCTCTCCCCCAGAAAACTCTCTCTCTCTCTCTCTCTCTCTCTCTCACAGCTACGGAGGCACTGGCACAATCCATGTTCATTCCCTTCGGGTCATTTTACACATTACAATCACTCCTAATCTCAAGAGAGAGAAATTAGGTTAGGTAGGTAAGACTTAAAAGACCTCAATTTTCATGCGACTGAATTTCTCGCGCCTCCCACTCATTGAAATCTAATGTTTTCTGGTCATATATGTCATTTTGTGAGCAGAACCTTAGTCCTGTGCAGGTGGAAGGGATGGCTCACGTGGATCCGTGAGGATTAGTACAGAACGATCCAAGCAAGACATGATTGCTTCACCAAATAACAAGCAAAAATAAGCTTGCCTTCAAATTATTGTTGTCCAATATTAGGGTTTGGATGATGCCTTTGTTCGTAGAGAATGTAAACACTGTACGTGTTATGGTGAAATGCATTTTAACTTACAAAGTTTCAAGAAAATCACATATTCATGGAGATCACATGTACGTACTTAAGGTAGATTAGGGACCCCCGAATTTTCCAGTTTTTATATGGTAATAGATTAATTCTTTCTTCCATCACGAGGGAATTATTATAACTTCTTTCCATAATTAGTTGGATAAAGGTTAAATCCAAGGATTATTGTGCATCACCAGCTTGATATTAGTAGTCTAGAGCTGTGACCGGCGGATCACATCAAGTTACCTTATAGGGATAGATTCAATATTGGAATGTTGAATTATCCCATTTCATACGAAAAGAGGGGCAAAATATATATATATATATATATAAAGAAGAAGAAGGGTTACTCATATATTAAAATTATGAAAAGGCCAAACACCATAAAAAAAATTCTAAATTATATCTACTGTGATACAAATATTCTAAACTTTTTTATATCACAAAGAATCTTAAATTAAACCCACTGTTATATAAATATTTCCAGCTTTTTTGTGTCACGAAAAAATCCAAGTTTATATATATGTGATATATACTCCTTAAGTATATTTGTCAAGAAAACTTAAATATTTACGTTGTAATGGGTAAGTTTATGATTTTTAATAATATAAAATAAAACTTAGATTATCTGTGTTATAATAAGCATAATTTGAAGATTTTTTTATATTAAATCTTTGAAAAATTATTTGACAAGTCATGGGAAATATTTAAAAATTAATTATCACGTGAGAATGTCTTTTCTTCTCATGGCAGGATGGATTTTCTTTTTCCCCATTCATTTTGGCCAGAAGAGTGCTTTGCGATCAGCTATGATTTTGAATAGACCGGGCAACGGGAGAACCATGATTGGTCTATGAAGAGTCACTCTTCCTAATCTAGAAAATAGCACATTGCCCCTAAGTCAATCGTGGACTTTTCTTAGCGGGTACTTTCGACCCAGAGACTTTAAAAAAAATCTTTTTTGAGATATTTGACCCAAAAGGTTTTGATTATTTAATGATCTGCATCATGTCCATGAGCCTTGGGAATCTGGCCTTGAGTTCTCGGCAAGGCATGAGGGTTTTCTAGATTAGGGGTGATTAGAATCTACTCTTTTGGAATTAGTTTCCAGTTTTTAAACTTGAAATATACCATATTTGCCCTGTAACTCACCCTATTAATCGAGTATGATCCTGGTTCCTACCTGGAAATTGGTTTCTTTCTTTTCTTTTTCTTTTTTGTTTCATTTTAAAAAAAAATCAAAATAAATAGTGATTACAACAAGATGATATGAGCAACGAAACGACTCAAAGTAAAATATCCATACTAAGCAAATAGAAGTAAAAAACAATGGAGAAGTTAAGTTCATTTGTCGTGTGGATGGGTGGGTTTGGCACTTAGATACTGAAACTTACCCGCACAATATCAATTAAAAAAAAAATTGAAAAATTTGAACTTCTTTACATGGCCGGCTTGTTCTGGTTGCTAGGTAGAACCGAATCAATTGCATAACCCTATTCTAAACTGTTGATTGATATAATTCATTTGGCACATATGAGAATACAAAGGAATTGTTTCTATCGTTAGAAAGTTCACTTTGAAGTAAACAAAATATTGTGAGATTATAATCTCTATATTTTAAACATGACTGCATTAGATGTGCTTCGAGAAGGAGCGAAAATTCATGTGTTAGGATGTGTGCTAAGTTAAAAATATATTCAAAATAATAAATTAATATGAACAATTAACTATATCGCAAGGATATGAAAGGCGTGCACCCATATCCAATGCTCATTGCGTATGTCCTTATTTTATTATATAGATGCAATTGTCTCATGGACTCATATTATCTTTCGAAGGAGGAGTTTTCTGATTGGTGTTTACAAATATGGACATCGCTCAATATAATTTCGAATGAAATTTGTATATGAGATATATGCAACCTGCCAATCAAAGGGTCATTATAGGATTTGATTACAAGACAGAAGAAACTACATGTAACCGTACCTTACATGTGTATCGTCAAATCGATTAACGCCTCATTAGCTCACTCTCCTTCTCTGCCTCAACCTCCGGCGAAGCCATCACCGGCTGTTGCCGCCACTACAACCACCTCTCTCTCCCTCTCCCTCTCTCTAAAACAATTAGAAATCCGTCTTAAGGAGGTAAACTCAGAACCTTAGAAGAATCTAATTGGCCTTGTGCATGAAATCACTTATACTTGGTATAGTAGGGATTGAAGTTAATGTGCCATATATATCTCGCTTGATTTCCTCGAACAACGGCCAACCAGCGACAAGACGACCTCGACATGAGATCGATGCAGCCCTAAATCAAGATTAGGTTAACCGGGAGAGAGCAAGTTGAGGCTCAAATCAATGACAAGCCTCGATCTTACCTTGTGTTCATATCACATCACTCAAGAGGGTTGTTTTTTAGAATTAAACTTTATTTGTTTTGCAAAAAATAAAATATTTAGAAAATATTTTCCTAAAAGTGATCGTTCATATCGCTTGAAATAGTTATTAGTAAACATATTTTTTATTATCGATAACAATTTATATTTAAATATTTTTGTGAACAATGATGAAGTTTCCCACTTTTTCATTTTTGTAAGTGATACAAGCAATCATATAAAGGAATATTATTTTCCAAACTATTTATTTTCCGCAAAACAAACATACCTTAAATAATAAGTGATATTCTTTAATGATCTTGTTATCGATAAGATGTGTAAAGCCAACCTAATTAAACTACATAACTCAATGTAGCCTAGTTCACTATTCGGGTAGACGAGTGGACCTGTTAAAAAATGGTGAGGGTTTAGGCCAAGGGTCATCGGATAAACTTAGGGTTTCAAATTTCTTCTATAATCATATAAACACAAACACGTCTTGTTGTACAGTATGCACCTATACTCGACAATTCTTTGCACTGTTCATGTTGGTTCGTCGCGCTAAATAGCTCATTTTAACCGAGCGACTGTCGAATTGGATGCAATCTTCGTATTTAATTTCGAAAGTATCTAAATGCTCTTATGCTTGCGACATTGCGATGAGGGATAGCTAAGGAGTGGAATTTTTGGGGTTTTTCTGTGACATGGGGAGGAGGGTTCCAATCCCCGGGGGGATTGTACGGGTGGTGCGTGAAAGAGATGGTTTTAAAGATGGTGAGAACATCGAAATGCAAAAAGTCTCATGCATCAAAATGTATTTATTGCTTCACTAATCATAATTGAGCACTCATGGGCAATTGATTTGTCGTGTTATGTCGATAAAGATTAAAACTCAAGAACGATAAGATATGGTGATTAATCCATAAAAACTGACAATGATTTGAAGAAATCATAAGTGGGTAAATTATTTACTGTAAGCACTCGATTAAATTTGCGTTGCAACACTTTACCATCAATTTTTTAAAATGATTATATAATTGCTTATATCACTTGTTATACAAAGTTTGATATGGACTACATCATGTATAACTTTCTCGTATCATTCATAATAAACATTATACTAAATACCGTTTTCTTTATATTATTTACGATTGCGAGAGAGCATCTTATGAATTCATCATACCATATAACGGTAACGCGTGAAGAGATGTATATTGATCAAGACTCTTACAAATACGATATTTTCGAATTATGTGTGTGAAGTTAATTGTTATTACTTGATAAAAGAAGTAATTGACCCCTAATTGATTTTATACTGAGTGATGCTTTTTTTTAATGAATATGGGAAAATACCTTATCCTTTCATTGTAACACATAATATTAATACATGAAGAGACGTGAATCAATCAAGACATGTAGATATACATTTTAAAAAAAAATGACAAATGGAGTTAATTTGTTATTGCTATGCCAAGACCATGCACACCATAAACCACCCCCTCCGTCCTTTCCTTCTCTCTCTGTATATGTATTATATATAAATGGCAAAAAGATAGGAAAGGGCTAGAGAGTTGTACAAGGGGAGCTAGAACGTAGCAAAAGCAAAAGAAGCTAGCATTAATTTCGGGGCGTCCCTCCGACCCCACCGGTTCCTATTCGATCTTCAAAACCGAAGAACCCCCGCCAATTTTAATTGTTCCATCGAAAAGAAAAGATATGCGATTTGGGATCACTGAATGCACAGCATTTATTGGACAGTGCCAACACCATGAGAGACGCTCTCTCTCTCTCTCTCTCTCCATATCCATCCAACCCATCCCATCCATGTGAAGATGACTTGACTAATCCTCATTCCCTTCTGCATCAGTCTTCTTCTTGACTATTCCTTTCTCTCTCTCTTTTCTGTCTTGGAGTTTGGCACTGCACTCTTCCCTATGCGATTTCTCAAACCAATACAAAATGAATGGAAAGGAAAAGCAGAGGGAGAGGGAGAGGGAGAGGAGGGGGTGTTTTCAGGGGAGGAATGAGAAAGGAACATCTCAGGAACATCCCTTCTCTCTTCCTTAATTACGTGCCTTTTGTCCCCCTCCTTCCCCACCCCCCACTTTTCCTACCTACTCTCTCTCTCTCTTCTACCTTCATTTCAAATCAAACTCCCTTCAAGGTGGAATATGTTTTTTTTTCTGAAACATGAAAAGCAAAGAATTCACTTGATATATAAAAAGATTAATATTATTGAAAATCTAAAATCGATATTATATTTATCAAAAAAATAATTTGTATCTCATAAATTTTTTTAAATTAGTATATATTTAACTAAAACTAATTTTTATCTCAAAAAAATTTCAAATTAATGCTAAATGACATATTTATACCTAATTATTGCCAGCCCAAATCTCCATTAATATTCCATCTAATATCCCATTAAAGTACATTCAACACATATCACAGGGGACTACAAGGATCGATCTAATGTGGAGAATGATAGACCTAGCATGGAAAATTCAAGTATATCAACACGTATGCATTTTAATGCATGATAGGTTTTTGGTCAAGAGATTTTGCTTAAGATTTTTTGTAGGAGGAAAATTAGTTTGGGTAAATGTGTCATAACATACCATTTTGAGATTTCATTTGAGATAACTATTAGTTTGGAGTAATTGT
The DNA here is from genome assembly GCA_017140595.1 of Eucalyptus curtisii. NCBI lineage: Eukaryota > Viridiplantae > Streptophyta > Magnoliopsida > Myrtales > Myrtaceae > Eucalyptus > Eucalyptus curtisii. Next base: position 15,595,825 of record CM029500.1, read on the forward strand.
TTGAACATAGATTATTACCCTCGTTAGAAGTTATATGATTAGGATGTTTATTTAGTGAAGTACTTTTTCTCTAATATTTATTCAGAAATTGATTTGCCCTTTGATGTGCATGCAACTTTTCTAGGGTGTATCCAATGTTATCTAGGTTCATTGTCCCGTTTCCCGGGTGTTATCAAAGCAGAAACACGAGCTTCACAATCAATGATTTTGGAGACAACCGTGTCGCCAGCCAAAAGCGGGGGTCGCAAGCTATTTGACAATAGTTTCGAAGTATCTGAACATGCTTGGAAAAAAAAAGAAAAAGAAAAAACAATCGAATGTGCCGACTAGTTTGTTGGAAGGCCGAACGTAATGACCACTCGATCGAAAGCGCTTGAAGATAAAACCCAATCGAGGAACAGAAATGGCGGCATGGGAGAATCACGGCCCGGCCGACCGTTTGGTAAACTGATTCCGGCAATGCTGAATGACCGGCGTCTAGCTTATCGAGAGAATTACAATTACTATCTTACTGTTGAGGAACTTATGGATTGGTTTGCGAAGAAGGATAATATTTTTCTTTATCACATGGATATCCAGGAGACTAAGAAATTGAAATTGGTGAAGCATGAATTGAAAAAGAGGGAGTACTATGGTGGAGGGAAAATTTGGAAAATAACTCTATTTGTTTCGTGAAAAGTGAATAATTTGAAAACTATTTTTTCAAAAAAGATTATTTATATCGTTTACAAAAATAAATAATGAAAAATATTTTCATCGTCCACAAAAGTGCTTAGACATAAATTATTGTCGATAATAAAAATATACTTCATTAACTAATTATTTCAAGCGATACAAATAATCATTTTTGGAAAAAATAATTTCCGAATCATTTATTTTCCATGAAACAGATGGAGCCTATATATAATTGCGAAATTTTCAGCAGCAGAAATGTGCATATCATGAAAAATCATCGTGGATGATAGCATGAAAGAGTACGATCATTGTCCCACCCTTCAAAGTTTGAGGGTGAGTGTTCTTTGATCAAAGTAGATTGGTGCGGTTTGAACGACTCATCGAAACCTAATTTTCCTATAGGAAGAGAACAATATGGGATTGGGGAATAATTAGGATTGATTGGTTCCCAGTTTAGTCTGATTCTGAGGTGGAATTGAGAATCAAACCGGGAGGATCAGTTCTCAAATTCTAGGATTGGGAGCCGGACCAACTGATCCTAGAATCGGGAACCGGACCAACCGATTGGTTCAGTCTGGTTTGGCGGAATTAGTAAATTTGCTATTTTGAGCCAAAAATAAAATGAAAAATGTGAGAAATTAGGAAAAACTAGAGTTTGTTTCTTAAGGAATTTTTTTTTTTAAAAATATATAAAATTAACCGGTCCAGTCTGGTCGGTTCGATTCCCACCTTGGAACCAGGAACTGGACCGATTGGCCACCGGTTCCAAAAGTGGGAACCCCGACCGGACCGCCCTTTTTGGGAATTGCCGAAAATCAATCAGTCTGGTCCGGTTCAGGCGGTTTCCATTGCACACCCCTAGTAATAATCCATATTCGCAATTTCATTTGCTTCCTTCCTCATCTATATAATCTTAGTTATTGTTAGGAGCTGTCTCATTTGGTTTTCTAATTTAGTGAATTAGGTCTTTTCTAGCTTGTAAAAAAAGAATTAGGTCTGCTCTACAACCAACTTAAATGTATTTATTTGTCAGACAACTTGCCTCTTCGATGGATTGATGAATTGAGAGAATTTTTTACTGTGTTTTGCACATTGATGCATGTGAAACTTCGATTGTGTGAATCTTATGTGACTAAGTCCGTTTGTCCACATCAATTTCCATACCAAATTGACATACAGTGATAATGAGGCAGACCTTAACTGGCTGAAACCAGGTCCATCCGACCTGACCCAACCCGAACTTTCAAGCCCAATGAAGCGCTTATTTGTCTTAGAAATGTGCTTTAATGTTGAAATTTAAAGCTAAAATACTTTTAAAAAGAAATAAAAGGAAAAATAACCTTGTATAATCAAAATAAAACAACTATATATATAACACGAAGGGTTTGGATATTTCACTTTTTAAAAGTTTAATTCTTTCTTGATAAATATGATGGGCATGCCTGGCCCCAAATAAATTAGCTAAGCCGACACACTATGAACAAAATTAGGGCCCGACAGGATTATTCGGAGGCGGTCATAGTAGAGTCCCCTCAATCGGTCCAACCCGTGATTAGATATAACTAAAATGCGTCATATATTTTCCAAAAAAATATAATCCTATTGGGGTGGAGAAAATTTTCTTATTGTGTATTTTCTTTTTGTTGCAATTGTTAAAGCAAAACTAGTTTCTTTACTATTGTTGTCTGCAGGAGACTTTATAATATATCGACAATATATTTATATATTCTCTTGTTAAAGATATACTCTGTACATTTTCAAGTGAACCTGGTAAAAGAATAAGCAAGGGCTGACCAGACGCCTACAAGACAAGCCTAAGTTGCTATTGGACCAGGCTATTACATGTAGAGTATTTTCCTAGGCCTATCCATTTATTCTTTGGGCTTGGTAGGAAGTCTAGGTGGACCACCAGGCCCAAAAAAAGTCTAATTTGAAGATGTGTGTATCAGAACAAACAGGTCTATATAAATTAATACGAAGTTATGTCGTTCACTGTTAGAAATCTACGGGACGGAAATTGAAAGGTACGCAACATAGACGAGTATCTACCGTCATTTTTGTTAAAATTACGTGACGAGACAAACACCTGGCATTAGTATCCTAAAATAAAAATTTTATCGTTATCATGAGATTTTATAAAATATCGTATTTGGCAAGTAAGTTTTCTCACTCACAAGCTATCTAATGATTTATAATATAATCATATCCGGTACATGTATGATAATTGACAACATTAAGCGACTAATGAAATGATATGGGCTGAGTAAAAAAAGTTGAATTGTGTTTACCTAAGAATAATAAGGAATGTTCTTATACATGTATAATACATTTTACTTTAAAAGGAATATTTTTCACTTAATGTGAGCAAAATGCGGGAGACAGAAGTTTTATTGAAATTCAAGTACGTACCGTTGGCGAGAAGAAAATTACCTTTTCCTCTTAATAACTCTAGAGAGAATATAACAATGCGTCAAGTCAACTTTCTTTTGCTACTCCCATTGACGAGGATCCTCATAAAAAGTACGAAAGAACATTATATATTGAACGTTAAAAGGGGAAAATTACCAAAACATTCCTAAGTCAATTGCAATTTTTCTAATTCATTTATAATTTTTTTTTTTACAATGGTCATAAATCTTTTGCATTTGTGTCAATTTAGTCCATCCAACCAATTTTAGTTGACCGGTCTTGATGTGTCCATTTTTTTTAATATATATATATTTTAATTTTTATCTTTTTTTAATCTTTTAATCTTTTTTTCCTTCTTCCTTTGATCGGTTCTTTGAACCAGCGGAGGCTAGGGCCGATGAGGTTGACCTTGTCAACTACTAGGAGGCTCGAACTCATTGACACCGGTGAGGGCGAGCCTCGACCACCGCTAGTGAGGCCTCATCGTCGTTTGGTGAGGTCGAGCCTCGCCCTCGCTATTGCTAGGCGAGGCCTCGCTTGTCACATCCATGGACACCATTGCCATAGAGATGCGACCGGTGGTGGTATTGTTGCGACGTCCCAAGCACATCACTGATCCGTTTCTTTTTGAATTTATCTTATTCTTATGAGCATGTGGAAGTGTGTACAACAACTATCTCTAAGTAACACAACAATCAAACAGGCAGGAAAACATAGCACGAAACACACTGCTTCTATTCAGTGTCGGTATATTTACAAGCCCTTTTCTATAGGCATTTTCTTATTTACATTAATGTGCTATCAGCTGAAGGCCAAGTAATTCTTTTTTCCGCTAGTGTGGCCTTTGCTCTAAAGGGATGAGACTTCCACACCTACAAATCTGAGGAAAAACAACAGGGTGAGTCGAAGACTCAGTAAGATCTTTAATCCTTAGATAAGAGAACATCTTGTCGTTGAACTTAGCATGCGAACATCACTCGCCTAAACCATCGATGGTAGATCAATAGCAATACTATTGTTATGACTCGACTAAATGCATATGAATCATTTTGACTTACCATCAATGTATGATCCACCTTCAACTTATCAGCAACCATATCAAACAAAATATCGTACATGCACAAGAGGTTCATCAACTGTCTCAAACGGTTTCCCTGATTCAACCAGGGCTTCCAGCTTCAAGTAAGACATCTGATGCATGTGAACCATTTTAGCTTACTGTCAAAACACGATCTTCCTTAACTTTCTAACAAACTTATCAAACAACACATATCAACATGCATAAAAGATTCATTAATCGTCATCAAACGATTCTTCTCATACTTTCAAGAGCTTCCTAGCTTAACCAAGACATTCGACCATCAAACCAGGCATCCCATTCTTAGGAACGAGGCAATGTCACGCATCATTTTGAGTAAAGGCATGTTCTTAGACCATCCCTCATCCCAAATTGATATTATCCTCTTTGAGGTGTGCTCCTAGACCATCCCCCTCAAGGATTTGTCCTTGGCATAGGGGAAACTGCTACCAAGATGCATTGACGACTTTTATCTTTCATTTATATGACCACACATCATGCATCACACAAGCCGATTCATTATTTTTCATCTTAGCCAATGCAAACAAGACCCAAGAACGTGCTCATGCAAGTGTGTGTATGCCATGACCTATAATATCATAACTATACTAATAAGCTGAGCGCGGCACGGGACTTGTGGCTTGAACTGACACACCTAGACGTCGATCCAAAGCTAAGAGAGACTCAAATTGACACACCTAAATGCAGATCCAAGACCAAGCAAGGCTCGGATTGTCATGCTTTAACGTTGATCCAAAACTAAGCAAGATTCGTCTGTGACTCGGGGTGTGAACATACTTATGTAGACAAAGACATGGGCAAATCATACAAAAATAATCATCAACATGTACACAACTAAGCCAGAATGAGAGCATGACCAAGCCACTCATGGCTCGAACTGGCACGCCACAATGCTGATCCAAGGCCGTGCGAGACCCGTTTGTGACTTTGGCCATGTACATACTTATGCATGCAAGACATGAGCAAACTATACAAAAACACTTCTCATCATGCACATAACCAAGCACGGGTGAGTACACATCCAAATCCAACAATGTAGCACATTACCCTAGTTAAAGGTTAGAGATTTCACTTACAGTTGACGAAGCAGGGGTGGTCGGCCAGGAATGGTTGAGCAGTGAGGGCGAATGGCAAGTAAGGCCGCAAGAAAGAGAGAAAGCGCAAGAGGAAAGGAAGAGAAGAGATGAGCCAAGAGTGGTGGGAATGGAGGGGTGGTGCTCTATTATAGGCCCTTCTTCATTTAATGGCCTTAATAAGTGGCCCAATAATTTTTTTTTTGGTGGTACGGCTAGCTTGATGAAGTGGCGCCTTAAATCCCTAGAGAAATGACTAAGGACCTTTGTGCACTCTTCTTATTAGTCCACTTAAGTTCATGAATTACCTCTTAATCATGACTTGGCGTATCTTGTTCTCCAAGCCAAATTTTCTAGTAATCATTGCTAATCTCCCCCTTGCCACCTACGCTCCTTGTCACCTAAGTTCTTTACCACATAAGTTGATGTTTCATTCCCTCATTAAATGCCTAAGATTTGATAATTGTGGCCTTTGGATTTTGGTCACATGTTCCTTGCTACTCAAGTACCTTGTAATCATGGCCAACTTCTCCTCTTGCCACCTAAGTAGGTGATTCATCCTCCTCATTTCATGACTAACATCCAAATAACACTTTGCAAACATGAAAAAGAAGCCGATTGAAGTACCAACATTATCGGGCGAGAGCTTTTCATATTCATCCACAGTCGATTGCACCATTCTGGCCGAGGTTTATGGCAAATTCATGATCGAGCGAGGCTAGAAGTAGCCAAGCCTAACTGGCATGGCTACGTCGATGGTTTATCTTGGCCGGCGCATGGCTAGGACTAGTTAGACGTTGATTGGGTGTAGGGCTAGTTCATGGCCTAGCGCATGGTTGAGATTGACCTGCACATGGCCAGGAATGACTTGCGCATGACCGGGCTCGTGGCTTGTTGCATGGCTAGGCGACATGATCATTAAGCCAATCCATGATCGATCCGTGACTAGTTCATGATCCATCGCAAGTGATCCATTACCGATTCATGACTAATCCATGGCCGAGCATAATCAATCCATGGTCGACCCTTAGTTGTCATGTGGTTGTGTGGAATCGATCAATCCATGATCAACACACGGTTGCACGGGATCGATTCATGGTCGCCCGCAATTGGTACAAGGCTAAGCGAAATCACTTGCGACTAGTGATAACTATGTGGGATCAATCCATGATCATCCATCCATCCGTGCTGATGCGTGAACATCCTACAACCAACCCTTATGGTCGAGCGATCGATCCATGGCTGAATAGCGTAGGTCGACTTGCGTGATCAGTGAATCGATTCACTGCCGATCCCTTAATCGGCCCATGGCTAATCCTTCAATTGGGTCATGGCTGATCCCTAGGTCGTACTTCCGATCTAGTTGATTGGTCCATGACTGATCCTTAGATTGGTCAATGACCAATATCCCCATTATTGGCGCACTGATTCCATGGCCATTTCTCATGGGCCAAAATTGTGGATATCACATCGTTAGCAGTGGTTGAGGCTCATCTTCGCCAGACCTTATCTGCCTTAGCCTTTGGCAGGATTGGCTAGAGGAAGAAGGAAAAAAAAATCAAAAATATAAAAAAATTAAAAAATCAACACGTTAGGGTCGTTTGGCCAAAATTGGCACAAATGGAAAAATTTTAAGATTGAATTGGAAAAAAAAGGTTTATAACTGAATTGGAATATTTATAATAGGTTTAAGACTATTTTGGTAATTTTCCCAATGTTAAAGAGTGCCTATAAGAGAATTTGTCTAGCCTTATTACATATGTTTTATAAATATAGAATTCTTCACACTATGTACATAGCTTATTGAAACTATATATTTCTTTCATTTGTAAAGGATCTTAAAAATTATATTTTTTTAATTTTGCTGAACTTAATTAGTTTTCTACATGTTAACAAAATGTTATATATATAGAAATCAATTTTTGATTATGGTAGGCAATTCAAAGATGTTCTCATAAAGTATTTAGTAGCTGAGCGTAAAGAGATAAAATTTATCAAGAATGAAAAGAAGTATATCGGGGCAAAATGCGTTGATCAAAATTGTCTTTGGAAGATGTTTGCATTTTTTGATATTAGAACTGGATTATTCCACGTGAAGATGTACCACAAAGAACATACATGTACCATTAGTTTAAAAAATAAGAGGGTGACAAGTTCTTAATTGGCAAATCACTATCTTGCTAAAATTGGAGCAATGCCAACTATTAAAACTCTTGCTTTGAAAGATCTTATCAAGGAGTAATTGAGCTTAAATGTAAGTATGAATCAATATACGAAGACTAAGTTGCTTGCCTATAGAGTTTTGACGGGAAATTATAGGAAAGAATATGCAAAGTTGTTGGATTATGCAGAGAAATTTAGGGTGACAAATCCTAAGAGTGTTATTACAATTAAGGTTGGAAAGCCTGATGTGCAATCTAAGGTGTTATTTGAAAGAATGTATATCTGTTTTGTTGCATGTAAGAAATGCTTCAATGACGAATGTTAAAAAGTTGTGGGGCTAGATGGTTGCTTCTTAAAGGGAATTTGTAAATGGGAGATCTTGTATGCTATTGGAAGGAATGCCAATGATCAAATTGCTTGGGTAGAATAATTGAGCTTAAATGTAAGTATGAATCAATATACGAAGACTAAGTTGCTTGCCTATAGAGTTTTGATGGGAAATTATAGGAAAGAATATGCAAAGTTGTTGGATTATGCAGAGAAATTTAGGGCGACAAATCCTAAGAGTGTTATTACAATTAAGGTTGGAAAGCCTGATGTGCAATCTAAGGTGTTATTTGAAAGAATGTATATCTGTTTTGTTGCATGTAAGAAATGCTTCAATGACGAATGTTAAAAAGTTGTGGGGCTAGATGGTTGCTTCTTACAGGGAATTTGTAAATGGGAGATCTTGTATGCTATTGGAAGGAATGCCAATGATCAAATTGCTTGGGTAGTTGTTAAAGTTGAGAGTATAGAAACCTAGACTTGACGAATTTGATGTTGGATCTCAAAATTATGAACACATGGTTGGGTCATAATTAGTGACAAGCAAGGTAAGTTTCTTATTTCTTTGATCATTAATGCCAATGATCAAGTTGCTTAGGTAGTTGTTAGAGTTGAGAGTTTAGAAACTTGGACTTGATGAATTTGATGTTGGATCTCAAAATTACGAACACATATGGACAAGGATGGGTCATAATTAGTGACAAGCAAGGTAAGTTTCTTATTTCTTTTTTATTGTTATTCCTCTTAGATGATTATATGTGTAGTTTATGCTTTACATTTGAAATCCTATTTTGTAGGGCCTTATACAAGTTGTGGCTGAGTTGTTGCCAACAACTGAGTATAGGATATATGTCGGACACTTTTGCAAGAAGTATAAAGGGATACAAATGTAAATATTGTTTTGGAAGTGTGCTAAAAGCAATACTATAGCTGACTATGATGAAATTCTCAAGCATTGAAGAAAATCAGTTCTACTACATGTCATGACTTGGTTTAAATAGAGTCAAAGCAATGGCATAGGGGTTCTTCACTACTAATGTTAAATGTGACATAATTGACAACAACTTATGTAAGGTATTCAATGAAAGAATAATAGATACTTGGTGGAAGTTCATTTATCGTACGTTAGAAGAAATGAGGATAATGATGATGACAAGGATGAATACACAAAGGGATTTAAGTTAGGAATGAACCAACGCGCGGGTACTGTTCATTGGGTGCTCTCACTCCAGGCGATTTTGGCACTGTTTACAGACTGATGTGGTGCTGGTTCCCGGAGTTCTAGCCATCGGTTTGAGCTAATTTTTGGGGTGTAGGTTCCTCTCACCCTCCTCTTCATCCCCACCAAAGGAATTACTCTAGGTTGGTCTACATCAAAAGTTATCATCTGCCCAAGAGCTGTTCGAGTTTCAAGCTTGTTGGACTGGTTTTCTGCTCACCCATGGAGCTGTAGCCGTTGGTTTGGGCTGTTTTGGAGGGAAGGTTCCTCTGATCCACCTTCATCTTCCCACCGAACCATTTCCCCAGATTTGACCTATTCTCATTTTCAGAGCTGGGCTTTGTCGTAGTTCGGTGACTGGTTTTCTCCCTTCTGGTGTGCTGGTTGTCCAAGTGGTTACAGCTAGTGGTTTGGGCTCTCCTTTGGAGGCTAAGGTCATATTACCTTATTGCTCATTTCCACCAAGCCACATCCTTTCAGTTGGCCTACAATTCCTTATCTCGCCGATTTAGTTTTTCGCAAACTACTCTTGCGTTTGCTGGGTTCTGCTGCAGCTAGTGCTTTTTGCTAGGCCGTTTTGTGCTAGATTGTCTCTCATTCTATCCCGCATTGTGCCGTTGAAGTTGGTTGTGGTAAGTCTCCTTCATTTCAATGGTTTTTCGTTGGTAGTGCATGGGCTGCGCACCAGGTGTTTGTGAAATGGCCTCAGCCGCTGTTGGGGCTGAAAACCTCTCTTGAGAGGCCCAGCACTCCGTTGGATCCTCAATGGGGTGAAGCCCCTCCTCCCAGGCCCTTGATAGCCTACCTTTGGAGTGTCCAGGTCAGGCCTTCACCTCCAAGTCCAGCCCTGCTAGTCCGAAAGACAAACAGCGTGCGCCAAACAAGGCCCCTGCTCGCCTGGATCAGTCTCGTGGCCGGAGCCGGGTGTAGTCCGCATCCAAGCGACCGCAAGATCCCGCCCATCGTCCAAGCGCCCTGACCCCTGCACGCACCTGGGCTAGTGTGGCCCAACTCGCTGCGAGAGGTTATGATATATCCTATATTCCTCATTCGTTTGTGGACAGTAAGCCAATGGTTAATTTGTCTGAGGAGGTGCTGGATGCGGTTGATCCCAAGTGGCATGAATGCCTTGTTGGCTACTTTGTAAGGAGGAAGCTCCTTTTAGGCTCATGGAGCAATCCTTGATGCGCCCTAGGGGTCCTAAGCTTGTGGAAGTAATGGCCAATGACCAAGGCTTCTTTTTCTTTCACATCCCCGACCCGGTGTTCCGAAGGAAAGTCCTTGAGGATGGACCCATCATGGTTACGAGGGTTTCCCTCATTCTTCGACAATGGCAGCCGCTCATGGACCTTAAAAAGGAAAACCAATCCACAATCCCGGTGTGGATTTGGTTGAAGAACTTGCCGTTTGATTTCTGGTCGGTGCCGGCAATGAGTGCTATTACAAGTGTGGTGAGGAAGCCACTTTATGTGGACCAACAAACGGAGCAAATGAAAATTGCGTCGTTTGCTAGGGTGTGTGTTGAGATTCAGACAAATCAACCGAGATGCACGTCCGTGGAGGTGGTCTTGAATGGGGTTTCTCGTACGATTTCCATTGAGTTTGAATGACTCCCAGCCAAATGCCCTAGTTGTGGGACTTTCGGCCACAGGTGTGAGGACACCCCTCATGCCCATTCCTCGATCAAGCCGCCTAGAGATCCGCAACCTCCCCAGGCCGGTTCTGCTCCCTCGGCCCCTGTTGCGGCCTTCGTCCTTACTCCGGCTGTGGCAGAATTGCAGATTGATCCGGAGCAACCCTGGAAACAAGTTAAGGGGAAAAAAGTTGTCCATGCCTTCGAAGGAAGGACCCTTCACCTCCCGTTCGGTCAATTCTGGCGATGAAGGGCAGATCTGGCGGCTGAAGGTCCCTGGCGATGAAGATCAGTCATTCTGTTTCTTCTCGGAGGCCGTTGAGGGGGCGGAGCGTTCCTCCGAAGGTGGTGCCCTCTCTTACTAGCCCAGGGGAGGATTCTTCTAGGCCAATCCAAGCCTCGGCCTTGATCCACGATCGAGACATGGATTCGGATGTCTTAGCCAGCCTTTGCTTGGATGAGGACTTGCTTTCTCCTTGCCCATCCCCGAGGGCTGCCTCGACGAAGTTGGAGACGATGCCGGACAAGCTGTTATCTCTCGCCCCGGATCCGCCTCCTGAGATTACTCCTATGGCTCCGGCGTATTCTCGTCGGAAGCCTTCCAAGCGGAGGTAGGCCTTCCTGCCTTCCTTTACCCTCTTCTTTTGCTTATATATATAGGATTTTGGAATATAAGAGGTCTTAATGACCCCTTGAGGCAAGCCAAGGTTAGGAACCTTGTTTTTTCCAACGGCCTTTGTCTGATTGGTTTATTGGAGACCAAAGTGCCGGAGTCTCGGTTCTGTTCCATTTCTGCTAGGCTCTTGCAAAAAGTATAATTAAGTCCTAAAACTTGTCAAATTGTTTCAATCGAGTCCTAAAGTTAACACCGTCAACTTTTTTAACGGAAAATACGACGTGGCATTTAAAATTAATTTTTATTTTCCATGTGGCTTTTTAATTTTTTAAATTTAAATTAGATTTAAAAATTAGAAAAGAAAAGTTAAAATATATTTAAAAAACAAAACAATTAAAAAAAAATGGTAGCCGCCGCCCATCGCCAAAGGGGCTGGTGACCGTCGCCGAGCCCTCCGGAGATAGGCGCGAAGTGGCGGCGGCGACGGCAAGGGAGGAGCTGCCTTTTTTTTTTTTTAACAATTTTAAAAAATAAATTTTAGCTTTTCCTTTTTAGTTTTTAAATCTAATATTTTTTTAAATTTTGAATAAAAAATAATTAAAAAGCCAGGTGAAAAATGAAAATTATTTAAAATTTCACGTCCGCGCCACGTCGGCATTTTCCGTTAGTAAGTTTGACGGTGTTAATTTTAGGACTCGATTGAAATAATTTGATAAGTTTTAGGACTTGATTGCACTTTTTGCAAGTTTTAGGACTCAATTGTATTTTCGTGACAAGTTTTATGACTTCCATCGCACTTATCCTGGTAGCTATATGCTGCTTTGCATATATAGAAATCCACTTTTGACCATATGCCCGATGGTTTTGGTGAAGCAATTAGGCTGGCCTTTGAACTCACAATAATTATCCATGCATATATTACTAACTTACACAAATAATTGTAGCTACGTCACAAGAATGATTGAGGAATTTGGCAATCCCACCATGCTTTGTAGCACTAACCTACAAAATTTCGACAAAACAACATTGACCTACCTCCTTCCATAGAGAAAGGAACACATTAAGAAATCTAAAATGTGTCGTCGAGTGTTTCAGGGTTCTAATTTAGGAGGAATTTCCCCCAGAAACTTTAAGAAAAAGTCACCGTTTTTAAGTTTGGTGTCCACATCAATGCTTGTTCAGACATGTTGGATAGCCAACACTGATTGGATATCCATGTAAGCATTTTCTAGGATAAATTAGCTAAATGGACTCAAATTGGCCAATTATCGATAGGTTTAGGACTGAATTAGCAAAAGTGTAATATGTTTGAGACTTTTTGGACAATTTTCCTTAAAACATTCCTATAGAATTTTGCTGATTTCAAAATTGTCTTTGGTACTAAAATCTGTAATGATGAGTGTAGATGGTAGTAGTTATGCGAATGTCAATTATTCCTTTGTATTAATAAAGATGAGAAACTAGGTTATGGCATGCAAGGTGAATAAGCACCAATTTGAATAGTATCTCATGGTGACTTGGAGGTACCTATATTAAGCTAGTGTTTTTGAGGATCTTTGAATAGAGGATCTTTGGATACTGATAAAAGTGGAATGATCATTAATTTTAGCGTATTGGTATCGTCACTGAAGATCGTCAACTAAATCGTTCACAATCTACTTGTGTTGATGGTGACTCTGAAATTGTGTTGACGAGGAGTTAGCATTAATAATGGTGAGATATGCATCTAAAGATGACTATTGATGGTATGGAAAAGAGCTGTTACAAGTCTAGACTCCATAACTATAAAACAAGGAAAGATATCAAAAAACTAACTAACAAACTTTTGCTTCAGTACATTGAAAGCTATAATAGACTATTTTGGGAAACTTGCGAAAGTCAAAAGAAATGATTGTATGGGCAATCATGATTTTGGAATATGTCTCAGACGACTCTAAAATGGCTAGCTCGATCTCTTTGAAGGTTTCTAATAGTTGTGTGATCTATCTTCAGTGTTCATTGTTTGCTTTGTTTACTCGATATCATAACATACTTTGGTTATTATCAATTACAATTTGGTTTGCTGATTGCTGTCTTACCTCAACCTATTCAACCTCCATTCTAGGTTATGTTGTTAGCCCCAGTAGGTCCTATATATGTTAGACTACTCTTGATCATAAAGAAGATTGGTATAGTTGCTTAAACTAGCTTTGCCCCTAGCTCTATCCAATGCACACAATGTTTTCCATGTGTCTTTTTGATGAAAATATGTGTCAAATCCTAAACATGTACTAGATTTCACGTTATTGAGGTTAGGGGAGAACTTAACTTATGAAAAAAACAACCCATTTCCATTGGAGCTAGGAATGATCAAGTAATGTGGCGCCAAATTATTTCATATGTGAAGTTCGATCAAGTATTGTAGTGCCAAACTATTCCATACGTGAAGTTCCAATAGCAAAATTATTTTGAGAGAGAGGCCACTTAAGAGCTTGAGAAGAGGCAATGCGCAAATACACTCATTTGTTTGAAAGTTGAGGTAGGTTCAAATTTTGATGATAAAATATCTTTGAAGGAGGGTAGAATAAAATAAGTCATGTTAAAAAAAGAAGAAGAAAGAAGATAAAAATAGAAGGAAAAAGAAAGGTAGAAGAAAAAAAAAACACGAAGAAAAGAGGGGGGGGTTTTGTGTGTGCAAGTTTCGAAAACTTCAACAAGTGGGATTAACTTTGTTACATAGTGCTCGGTCAGAATTCAAAGCGTCTGTTCATTTAATTGGAAGAATTTTAGGAGATAAGCCATAAATTTGAATTTATGTAGATTTTAGTTCGCTCGGTTTGACTTTTGTGAAATTATGTGGTAATAAGAATTTAGGATTTTGAGTTACAGTTTGGTTAAAGCAATTTTTTAAAGTTCCAATGCCCTAATTTGTGTAGCTGATAACCATCAATAGCTTGTTTTAGCGAGTCTTTTGTTAGCATGTATGAGTCATTTGATTGCCAAATAAGTGTAGTTTACTTGTACCTTAGTTAAGATACTTATCTACTTATTTTTTTTGGTCGGTCCTACTCTACTCCTACTCTAACTCTCATTCTCAGACTTTTGCCCTACCTCCTTGCAGGGCATGGGAGTCGAAATCCATACTTGAAACTAAATCGTCATCACCCCAACCCCCTCGAGAAGGTGGGGATTCGAACCCCCCATCTCCCCATTCCATATTGGAAGGATGGCCACTAGGGCAAACTACAATGGTTCATATACTTATCTACTTGAGTTTTGGTATTGCTTCTTATTTAATTGATAAAATTTCAAGTTCGTTGACCCAAGTAGCTTATCTTGTTTGGTTTTGGCATTTCTGGGAAAATGGTGCTTATGTCATTTATATATTTGTACATTCATGTTATCATGCCCCGACTCTCTTCAAATGCGCGGCATCCCTTAAGTCACTTAAGCCATTTAATTGCAACGTCCCAAGAGGCGTCGCCAACCCATCCATAATATCGCTTACTTATACACAAGTGAAAGGAGAAACAAATCACCCAACTATTCAATATATATATATGCATTCATAACGTCACCACATCATACAAGCCATTCACATCCAAACTTAAGCACACAAGCTTTAGCATCACTTGCTATGCCACATAAAAAACAACCTAAAAGCGCGGCCACAACTATCTCCAAAAACCTAAGTAAGCCTAGCATTTCTAATACTATAAGGGCGACTTACAAAAAGTGATACACCCCCGCTACCACCTAGCTCCCTATGGGCTGCATGTACTAGGGCTCCAACTCGACAATCATGTCGGGGTCGACCTTTAGATCTGACACTATCCCATTGGGCACATCTAGGTCCATCACATCCTAGTTAGTATTTCCTGGCCCTGCACTCGGAGGTTCGTCAAAACCGTGGATGGAGTCGTATAGTTCGTCCCCTACCTTAAAGTACCAAATCGAAAAGTGGTGGGGCATTAGGTTCTGGAGCCCATCATCGACCCATATCGTGGTCACATAGCACTCATAACGTGCATTGGTCCCTTCTATCGAATATTTAGTAAGCTACTAACTTAACTCAATGGAGACCTCAAACCTAACGTGGCGATAGGGCTCGGACATTCTTAAGGCTGAAAACATTTCAACAAACAACAACAAGATAAAACTCACTGAATAAGCTCTCTAATCCTCGCGTAGGAAGGTAATTCACCTTCGAGTCGACCTATACGCGCGAGTTAGTTATCAATGACAGATCAGTAGCAAAGCTCTTGCTTTGCCTTAACTATTAATATGAACGGTTATCTCATTTCCTCAAGGCCATTGCGATATAAGCACATAAGCAATTTTTACAACAAATCACATACTTATGAGGCAAAAATAAAACATGCAATATCTTATAATCATGCACCAATGCCACGTAACAATCCGAACATAATCAACTATCATTCTTATGCATGTTTCACACATATATAACCAAATTATTACGATTGCTCAAAACCACGGCTAACCCAAAGTCGATGGTCTTCCAACATAACCGGGCATTGTTCCATCCCATGAAGTATGACATCATCCCACGTATGCATATGCCTCAAAATGGCATTCTAGTTGAGGAGCTTCATTCCGAAGTTCATCCACGAACATCATCTTGTTGACGTAAGTGCATTTGAACTTAATCGGGCATCATCCCACATAATCATACGCATCAGGACGGTTCTATTACCCTGCATAATCATATGCATCATGGTATTTAGGTGATCACACGAGCATACTATCACTCAGGCTCATTTGATATCTTTCTCATTAATTGATGTAAGAGTGTGTAATGCTTATACAATATGCAATAGTATCAATCACATGCACCCATGTCGTGCTATCATATTGTATGATCACATCTTTATCATGCATTCGTAAAAGTAGTCGTGCTTTCCATTTCATAACATAATGCATAAGAGTAACACATGACACTTCAATAACCTCATCCCCTTACTTAGTCTTGCATACATACCTATTAGTTACCATTATTAAACACCATAACACTCATCCTTTCCTATTCTAAGGGCTACATGAGCAAATACCACATTTAAAGTTAGCATCCAATAATACATATAGAACACCCATTAAAATAAGATAGTCATTGCATTTAAGTATAAGTTTTTTTTTTTTAACCTGATGCTATCATAACCTATCCAATAATTTATCCCATATTAATATAACATATCATAATAACTTAACACATATCACATATCATAACATGATAACTTATCACATATCTACTTATCATATTTCTATAAAGTATCAAATGTTAACAAGGCTTGTCGCGATAACCTATCGCAACCTCCTATCACGATAACCTATCGAAAAGTAATAATAACTTATCACAATAACCTATCAAAATCATATAACCTATCAGAAACCTACGATAACCTATCTTGATAATCTATCAGATGCTTGTGATAACCTATCGCTTAAACCTACTTATCACATAACCAAAATGTCATTTAACCTTAATCTAATCCTAATCTAAGTCTTAAGTGTAATCACAACCCTAAATAAGGGCTAGAAAGCCACTCACTCCCGATTCCAAGCTCGGTAAGTGATGGTGAAAGAGTGGTAAGGGCTGGACGGTGGCGGCGGTGGTTGGTCACGCCTCAAACAGCTCATGGTGGGGGCTGTGGTGGCATCGTGGTTGAGGCACAGTGGTAGCAAGGTGGGCGAATAGTGTTCCTTGGGCATGCGACGTCCAAACCGAGAGCAAGAAGGGAGAAGGAAGGCGGTGGTGAGGGGTTGGACATTCTCTTTTTCACCTCTAAGGTTTGGCAAAGTGACGAGAACGGTAGTGTGGGAATCACGGCCTTGACTTTGGATAGTGGGCAATGGGCAGTGGACAATGGAGTGAGATTTAGGGA
The DNA here is from genome assembly GCA_017140595.1 of Eucalyptus curtisii. Classification (NCBI taxonomy): domain Eukaryota; kingdom Viridiplantae; phylum Streptophyta; class Magnoliopsida; order Myrtales; family Myrtaceae; genus Eucalyptus; species Eucalyptus curtisii. Next base: position 15,612,918 of record CM029500.1, read on the forward strand.
GAAAATGAAAGGAAAATGAAGGTGACGTGAGCGAAGAATGGAGGGGGGTGTGGTTCAACTAAGCACAAGGAAGAGAGGGAATGAGAGAATGAGAGAAGAGAGAGAGAGAGAGAGAGAGAGAGAGAGAGAGAGGAAGAGAGAATGAGAGAGAGATCTTGCCATTAAATACCTTGTACTTCCTAATCCCATGAAACCCTCACAACCATGAAAAATAATGGAGAGGAATCTCACTTGAAGAAGCAAAATCCAAAGCCAAATGCCTTGATAAAAATAGGCTAAGGCTAGGCTTTAGGATGACCTCATCCTCTCTCCTTTAACCAAATGGCCCCCCCCCCCTCTTGGCTCATCCAAAAATGCCATTTTGTCCAAAGTTTGAAGAGGGGATAAGTACACTAATGGTGCCATAAGTTGTGTACGGCGCTCACTTTAGTGCCAAAAATTTCCGTCGGATCATTTAAGTGCAAAAAAATTTGAAAAACGCTCACTTTGGTGCCAACGCCGATCTGATCGGCCGGAAATCCGACGTGGCCTTTTTTTTATTAATTTTTTAAGCTGATGTGGCTCGCCGAAGAGTATAGTCAGCATTTAAACAACAAAACGACGCCGTTTTGTGTCTTTCCCCCAAATTCAAAACCCTAAATCCCCAAACGACGCCGTTTTGTGTCGTCTTCTTCCCCGAACAGATCCAGCAACACCAACAGTGCCGAACTAGCAACACCAGAAGCGCAGAACCAGGAACACCAGCAATTTTCCAGAAAAGAAACCACGCATTTGCCTCCACCCTCCCCCAGTAGTTTTCCCCCATTTTCAATCACCTTATCAACCTTTCAAATCCCCAAATCTCAGCCCCACCACCACCTTTTCCCAAGGAATATCGTTAGGTGCAGAGGAAACGCGAGCTCGAAGAATCTCCAGAAGCACGAGCGATCCGGCCAATGGTAGCTGCGAAGATCCGGAACGCCACGGAGGTTGTTGGTGAAGCCAGCTGCGACGAAGGCGGCGGCCGTGGCCCCGCCATCCCCTCCTTCGCCCTCATCATCAACACCTCCCTCTCTCTCGGGATTTTCTATTCGTTTTTTTTGTTTTTGTTTTTCTTTTGTCTTACTGTGGCAAGCAACTACGATGGAGGTCGAGGGATGTCGGCTGAGCGACGGTGGCCGAGGGACAGCGGCCAAGTGACGGTGGCCGAGCGACGGCGGACGAGCAATGGCGGACAAAAAAACCCTAATTTCAATCTCCAAATAAAATAAAAAAAACGGCGTCGTTTTTGTGAGGCTATCCACGTAGGACGGCAAAACGACATCATTTTCTTAAGGAAGACGGAAAATTTAAAAGGCTTCTCAATTTTTTTTTTTAAATATAAAAGCCACATAATCATTTTGGCGGGAATCTGTCGTCGGTGGCACCAAAGTGATCGTTTTTCCTCCGATTTGGCACTTAAATGATCCGGCGGAAACTTTTGGCACCAAAGTGAGCGCCGTACACAACTTATGGCACCATTAGTGTACTTATCCCGTTTGAAGAGAGAACAAATGAAACTTTACAAGAAAATTCGGTACTATTCATGCATAAAAATGCATTTATTGCAAGATCTTGTGAAAATGCCAAGTTGGGCTTGGAGGGCCCATGGCCCCCTTAGGCCGCCCTTCCCTTGTGTGTGAGGCCCTTGGGCCGCCCATCCCTAGGCATGGGGCCCATTGACCCACTCGTGGGCTTGGGCCCACATGGTCCTCCTCCACAACCCATTTCCACTTTTTTGAATTTTTACGTTCTGTCGATGAAAAATCGAGTTTTCGCCCTAAAGTGGCCTGCTCGGCGTTTTCGTGGTCTACTGATCCTCATTGTAATCCCGCTCCGAAGATTTGCCACCGTTGAAATCCCATTCCGAAAATTGGGGTTGGAAATGATAAAGGATTCAATTTATATTATAAGTTATGAAAAAATATATTTATTACATAAAACTAATTCGGCCATCAACTAACTTTTGATTATTAAAATAAGAAAGTATCTTTCGAAATGGTTTCAATTGATCATGCTAAATGGTTTGAGAAATACTTTTTGAAATGTTATATGTACTGATTTAAGAACCTAGTTTGTGAAATGAATTTTGGTTGTTGAGTTGGATTGGCAAATGGCATAAATTTTAATATATGGATGTATTCTTATTTATGAAATAGATTTTGGATTTGATTTATAAGTTATTGGAGGATGAGATAACAGTTTGATGCTCATGTTGCTATGTTTAGAACAACCTATAGAGAGTCTAAGTATACATACTGTTTCAGGATATCTTTTTAGATCGAGCCACTGGTTAATATAGATGGAAACCTAGCCAACCGGGGGAATCTTGATTGCCTTTGTCACTAGGCGTTAAGCATGACCATAATTGGACATTGATCACTAAATTGATCAATGGAATGGACTATTGATGTGTGATATGATAGAGATTGATTAATGAAATAAATCACTAATGTTTACATATAAACCTTTATCATAATGATATAACTCATTAATATGGTACATCTATTATATACTATATTTGGGGTAGATATGTTCTAGTATTGACTTATAAATATACATAATGTATGCTTGATTACTTAGAAGAGATTTGTACCACTTACTGGACTATGATTGCTCATATCATTCATCTAAAATGATTTTCAAGTTTTCTCTTAGCAGCAAGTAGAATGAGATCGCTAATAGTAAGGAATCTTTGATAATGAGGTTTTTGGGTATGAGCTTAGCTTCTATATATATATAGAAACACACATATGTATGTGAGATGATAAATTTTGGATTTAGTTGAATTGGGGATGCGTACATATTTTTTGATGGATTATAGAAACTCTATCTTGTAACCAACTTATTGATTTATCATATTATGGATAAGTGCACTAGAAGTCTTGAAATTTGTTATAAAAGTGCGATTGAGTTCTCAAACTTCCAAAATGCAATCGAGTCCTAACACTTATCAAATTCATACAATCGAGTCATTTCATTAACTTTGTTCAACTTGATTGACATAAAATGTTGACGTGACTTTTTTATTATTATTTTCCTTATCCTACGTGGCAATGATATGACTAAAACGACCTCATTTTGGTCTAAATTTGATTTTTAATGCAATTTTTTTGGTGAAAAATATAAGTATTATAAAGCAGATGATGAAGTGCAAACCTAGCATTACAAATAGAACTAATAATTCAAAACAATGGAGGTAAGAAGTCTCACATAGTAGCCAATACAACATTTGTTTGGGAATGTTAAATTTTTGATAAAGCGAAGCTCTACCTTTTACATTTTTACATACCTTGGTCAAAATAATATAGATGTTAGTTGACCTATTTTGAAACTGTTTAAGATGGCGCTGCATCCAAATGCAATATATGGTTGCTAGGAAAGATATCTTGAGGAGTCTTGCCACCAAATCTTTGTCCTTTATTACCCTAATCATCCATAGAAGTTCCTCATTCCATCCTCCTAAAAAACGCCTAATCCCATGTTGTGCTAGGATACTATGTCAAATGCTACCCGTCCATTCATACTGGAAGACTAGATGAGCTCTATCTTCCTGTTATATAATGCAAATTTTATTTAAATTAGATTAAAAAATAATTTCAACTGAAAAAAAAAGAGAGAAAAAAACGAGAGAGAGAGAGAGAGAGAGAGAGAGAGAGAGAGAGAGAGAGAGAGAGAGAGAGAGAGAGAGAGAGAGAGACATGCTGCCCTTGCCGCCGTAGCCCCACTTCTTTGTGATGGTGGCCCTCACGTCGTAGCTCTATCTTTCTTAGTTTGTTTGATCAAGTACTTCAACTTTTTATTTAAAAAATTCTAAAGTTTTCATAATTACATTATTACCCCGAATTTAGGATATTTTCTTCATTTCAATTCATTTCTTCAATCAACAAAAAAATATGTTTATCTTTTTATGAATGTTTTTTTTTATACTTTTTGGTCTTTATAAATATTTTAGTAGTTTAATTTAAGTACATTTCAACTTGTAATATCTATAATAGTAATAGTGAAACTCATTTTGAGTTATATTGAGTTGATATTCCCGCCATATAAGATTCCTAATTTGAGTTATAATAGTATTTAATTAAAAAAAATAAAACACAAAAGCTTGAAATTTTTATCTATCTAAAAAAATAATAGTGTTATTAAATATTTTTATAAAAACACTTATATCTAAAATAAAAGGAATATAAATCCATATAACTCTAAATGATGTTATCTTTTTACTTTTATAGAATCCTAAGTTAAAATATATTCAAAATGGAACTATAGTTATAAGATTAAAAAAACGTAGAAAGGTAATAAAATGATCAAATATTTTTTTGTTGATTTAGGAAATGGAATGGATTGAAAAGATATTATAAAATCCGGGCAATAGTATAATTATGAAAACTTGTGATAGTCCCAAAGGACTAATTCAACTTTGCTATCAAAAGTTGATGGACTAAATTTAACAAATTGAAAGTTGATGGACTAGATATTTAATTTAATGATTATATTGGACACATTAAAAGTTCAATAATAACATTACACATTTGATGAAAATTTAGCAAACTATGTGTCATTTTTCCCAAGATATATCGAAGACTTAAAAAGTAGGTAGCTGCTTCCTTTTCTATGATATGTAGTTATATTAACCGAATTGTGAGTTTACTATATCATAAATATTTACAACAATATCAAAACAAAATCTTTTTTCGAAAGAACCGGCCAACCAAGAGTAGTGGAGTCATCTCCTAACCATCTGAGGATGGACAACCCTTATTGCGCTTAGGCAATGGTCGCCACCCTCCATCACAAACACTTGTACATGCCCAAGGGTAGGAGAGGCGAGGAGGGATCGTAGTCCTCGTCAGCTTGGCCACTCGTCGGGTAGTTTTGGGGTGTTCTTTTTTGGTTCTTACACCTTCCTTGGTTATAATACTAATGCTTATATTACTCTCAAATAATAATTTAAGTCATTCAATTAAATTTTTGTATGTTTTTGCCGGAAATTGTTAACACTTACTATCCACGTGTGGCTCCTACTTGTACAAGCCTTCAAATTAAATTACACTCCTCCTACCTTTTGGAGCCTACGGAATTATTTACTGTGCTTAGTTTTTCCAACAATATTTGTCAGTGTACCATTTATAGATTAAAATTTAAGCACCACTTCTCTTTTATTTTTGCATTCCAATCTTTTGTGTGAAAGGAAAAATTCTATTCTTGTGTTACCAAAACTTCAAAATTTTATTTTTCAAGAGCTTACAAGGCGAATTTGTTGGTTATTCTCTTTTATTAAACTAGTTTTAATAGAATGTTAAGAGATCTTAATCTTTGTTTTTGATTATATTGCTTTGAAGGTGATTAAAGCTTTGATTTTAATAAAGCATCCTATTTGAGGTAAGTGAAAACTCTTTAAGCGAAGTTGGGCTGATCTACTTAATACTCTTTCCTGGTGCCTTGCCCGAGTCCAATTCCCATCAAGGCCAAACCTAGAACGCTAGAGGCATCTCCCACGCCTATGTTCAGGTCCCCGACACTTGAGCTCGAGTCCCTGGTGCTCGAGCTTGAGTCCATTGAGGTAAGACCGGGACCTTAGTGCTTATGTCTAGTTCCCTAGCTATTGATGATAGTGTATATCCATTTAAGAAAATCAAATTAGATTTTCCTATTCAAATGACGGAATGTATTTTCCAGTTATTTTTTATCTTTTAGATAAACATCGAAAAATTATTATTATTTTCAAGAAAAATGATAACCTAAAAAATATTTTTCGCAAAATAAATGGAGGTTACAATCAATATGATTGGACACATTTGTAAATGTAAGAATCGCCAATTAATAATTGGTCTTGATTTGACACATTCACAAGACTTGGGATGGATGAAAGTTAAGTTTTCGTCTAAAAATTATAGAGACCATGTTTTATTTTATTACAACAAAGTGCATCGATTAAAATCGATCTGTCCTAAAAGTACGGGACCAAAAGTGTAAGTTATGTTAAGAGGCCTACATCACATGTCAATGGCGGGCGGTGATAAGCAAGTTTCACCAAATTAGGAATGAAAATTTGAGGGAAGGACCAAAATTCGAAATAATAAAGATTTGGAATTGTAACCGAGCAATAGAAGGGTCAAAATCAAACTCCTAAGACACCCCCACTAGGGGTGAGCGGTTCCCGGTTCCGGTTCGGTTCCGTCCGGAACCTGGAACCTACCCTCGGGTACAGGTTCCTCAATTTTGGAACTGGAACCTACCCGTTAGAACCGAGAACACGGAACCTACCGTCACGGGTTCCGGTCGATTCCGGGTTCCAACGGTTTTTTTTTTTTTTTTTTTCTTTTTCAGATTTAACTATAACAAAAAATAAAAGAGACTATATTAGCTCAAGCCAAGATCAGAAAAAGAATTGCATCTTAGCAACTTTTGTTGTGACTAACACAAGAAAATCACTAAGCAACAAACTTCGAACAAGCATAAGTGGTTTTTATTTTAATTTGTTCTAATTGTTGAGCTCTCGTACTAGTGCACCTTCTGCTGGCAATGGAAGAGATTAATGAAGCGGCGCCTCAAAGGAAAATGGGAAACAAATAAGAGAAATATGGAATCCCAGATCCGGGAATTGCATACGAGCTCATTTCATAGCTACATTCAAACAAAATTGAAGTCTCGATTGACCGAATAGGAAGTTGATCGAGCGAGCCCGAAAAAAAAAAGGTAGATTTCGAGTCCGGATCTCGGAATGATATTATGTCTCTAAGAACTCTAATCGAAACGTCAAAGTAAATGGAGCAATCGGTTACACCCGAGAAGTGCACGAACAACGCAATCCACCACTGCTGTGATCTTTGCCGGTTCCTAGCCTTCGACCTCGGATTAACTACACTCAACACACTCTCCCACGCTTGCTCAAACGATGCCGAGTTATTGACGTCCAACCTGTTCCCGAGACCCTTTTATCCTCAAAACAGTAGAAATTTGCCTCATGGATTCGCTTTTGTCTCTTCACGCGAGACCCACGCCGCTTCCTCCTCTCTCGCTTTGCGTTTGCTGTCCAACTGTTCAAGACCCACGCCGCTTTCAGCGGCGGCGTCGGCCCGGCAAGCCGCCGAGCGGCGAGGGTGAAAAGTACGGGACCAAAAGTGTAAGTTATGTTAAGAGGCCTACAGCACATGTCAATGGCGGGCGGTGACAAGCAAGTTTCACCAAATTAGGAATGAAAATTTGAGGGAAGGACCAAAAATTGAAATAATAAAGATTTAGAATAGTAACCGAGCAATAGAAGGGTCAAAATCAAACTCCTAAGACATCCCCACGCACCAAAAATCATAAATTCTCAAAAAAATAGGGACTGCCTCGCAAATAACGGAGTATTTGGATACGAACTTCGCATTTGGGATTTGGGTGAACGGAACGCCCTGCTCCTCGCCCTTCCCCGCTCGGCGCCAGAGGTGAGCTCGCACGAGCTTCCATGGCGGAAGTAGAGCTCCGTCTCCTCCCGATCGCAGCGGACTAGTTTCTTCAGTGCCGTGTAGCATCGATCTCGACGCCAACCTGGGTTTCGGTTCGTGGGTCGTGACTGGAGATGGCGACTGCGAGAGCGCTGAAATTGCTGACGCTGTCGTCTCCTTCCCTGCTCAGACCTCCCCAGCTTTCGTGGGTGTGTGGTGGGTCGGTTCCGTTTCGCCCTTCGCCCCTCGTACCGCGGTCTCGCTGCGTCGGAGCCCGGTTCTTGAGCAGCAGCAACGGCGACGCGTCGGTTGAGGAGACGACGACGACTGCGAAGAAGAAGAAGAAGAAGGGGAAAAAGGAGAAGGGGAAGGGGAAGGGGAGGGTGGAGGGTGGGAATGGGGGAGGAGGTACGGCGATGGAGGCGTTGCTGAAGCGGAGGACGCGTTCGTCGAGAGAGCTCGATGATGAGACGGTCCAGCAGCTGCTCGGCGTCAGCAGCCACATACCGGTGCTGCTCGGCGAGGTGCTGGATGTCTTCTCGGGCCGGAAGCTCCGGTCTTTCGCCGATTGCACCGTCGGTGCCGCCGGCCATTCTTCCGCTGTCAGTGTGCATATATTTATTACGCGTTGGTGCTGTTAGTTCTGTTAGTTCTTTTCTTTTTTAGAGCAAAACTCGCTTTTGTTTACATAGAAGTTCTTGGGAAGAAGGATACTTGGGGTCTGTGTGACGTTCAGAGACTTATTTGAAGTTATTGGGCAGGGTATTTTACATGGAAACTGACATCTGCATGACATCTGCATGGAGTCAAGATTTCCATCCTGGATTTGTTAGTGGGTTTTGGACCCTCTTTAGAACAGTTTATCCATGCTTCATATTCTTTTCGGTAGTGGGTATTTTAGCAGATAGGGAAGGGCTAGAGAACTAAATTCAGGGTAGGAGAGTTCCTTGGTGACTGTAGTGTTAGTAGCAGACTAGCGTAGAATTGCTGATGCTGAATTTAGCAGCTGAGTCAGGTGCTTTGTTGCTTCTACCAACCATAAGATATCCCATCCACCTTCAGTCTATGAGGCTCAGCAATAAGAAATGAATGCCTTTCTTGAGCAGCTTAGTGACACCTTTTTCGCTCAACAATTAGCATCATGAATGATTTTTGGACACCGCTTGTGATATGAGCAAGCAATTATCAGCATTGTAGTAGCAGCATTGGTAACATTGGCGGTTTTCTTAATGTCCATGTTGCATTTGAAAATACTATTTGTTAAGGTTCTTGAATATCTTATTCCATTATCTAATGAGGCTGGTTATCTCTACTCATTAATAGAGAGAGCAAATGGACTTCATTTATTTTGCTGCTAGGATAAATACATTTTGTTTATTCTCTTAGATTATGATTCACTTCTTGTAGTGGGAAGTTGCTACCCTCCCATAGTTATGATTAATATAGGTCCTACTAATGGAATAAAAAATCTTCTGGATGCATCTATTCTGGTCACAAATGGGCTCAGATTCAAATCGTTTATTTCATTTGTAGTACTCATCTTCTTATGTTCTAAATGAATAAAAAGTGTGCCACTTTTCTCATGACCTTGTTCTTTTGGAGATGGCTTTCACTGATTCTAGGATTTTCTTCTGTACTATTGCTTTAAGGACATGTCTAATTATTTTCTTCTTCTTGTCTCTTGCTAATAACAGATCATCCAGGCACACCGAGAATTGCAATGTTATCTCGGAATGGATGTTGATCCTATGGCACATCAAATAGCAAAGAACAAGATCGATTCTCTTTTGCATGATGATTCCTCGTCCACGTCTTCAAACTTAAGAGGATATTTTCTTTTGAGGAACTTTAGATTTATAAAATCTGTGGTTGATGAGGTTGGTGACGAGCTAATGGACTCTGGATTTGATGGCATCTTAATGGACTTGGGAGTGTCATCGATGCAGGTTGGTCACTTTAAAAAATTTACATTGGTTATTGTGTGTTCTTCTGTTTCACCAATCATCTGCCTATACTTACTTAAGGTAGGCTGGAAAGGATAAGAAGCATTCCTTTAGATGCTTCTCTTTTATCCACTTAAATTAACCAAACTAGATGAGTTTTAAATTACTGCTTCATTCCTTCTTTTGAACCTAAATATTCATGACACGGAAATTTTGAGGCTCAGATTCACCATACACGTGATAAATATCTTTCACAGTAGCTAAAATTCCACCTCAACTTCTCTTCAAACCTCATTGCATTCCTTACCTGTAGACAGATCTACCAAAAAGTTGAACAATACACTAAATGTGCACAAGCAGGACATGACATCTTATGTTGAAACTGGCTTAAAATGTCACATTCCGCCTCATACATATTTTACGGTTGTCTTTTGAAATTTTAAGAAATTATGCAGGCGCTGAGAATGGGTCAAAATTTCAAGTGGATTTGTAGTCAAAGGTGATTTGGGAGGGAAAAATGGTGAGAAAGAGAGGATACTTGAGTTGTTGAATTTGAGCTCCTTATAAGGCCTAGTTGTTTGAAAGCATAGACATACAAAGCAAACTATCTTTTCCTCTGAAATTTGAATAAAGACATTGTTTTTTCCCCCTTCATCCAAGTACAAAAAAGTTCATGAAAAGACAAGAAAAGGAAAAAAAAAAAAAAAAAGGCCACCTTTGACCTTACGTTTCTCTCTTTCTCACTTTTCTGTAGGTTGACTTCGACATATCTATTAGATTATTTTCTTATCCTGGGAAACCTTTTCTTATTGTTAATTCCATAAAATACTTCCTTGGAAGTTTCTCACTGAAGTTTTTACAGGTCAACAATGCTGAAAGAGGATTCAGTGTGCTAAATGATGGACCTCTTGATATGAGAATGGATCCTCAGGTGAGAGCTGTTTTGATTTTCTACTGGTTTTGCTTTTTTTAGAATGAACTTTTAGATTTTGATAGTTTATGCTGCATTAAGCCCTCTGTGGATGGAGCTTCGAAGAAGTATCTTATGTTATTTGAAAATCTTAGGGATGTGGGTTGCATGTATTGTGATGAAATTATGGAGAAAAGCTAGAAAAAGATGGCTCACTCTCTATTTGGTATCTTATCTTCATCATTCCTGTGATCTCAGGGGCAGCTGAGGACATAGTGAAAACCCAAGCCAAAAATCATTTAACAGATCCCTCGTGTCCCGGATCACGTGGAAAATGGACCACGATTTGCCTCTATTGTCTTGTCTTCCTCACTTATTGCGATGTGTTTCCCCTTAATCTGGCACTGAAAAAAAAAGAAGAGAAAAAAGTGTTTTCCCTTAACCAATTCTTCTTCTTCCTTTCAACCTAACCTAGAAGCTGAAGCCTTGTAAAAGGTACGCTGCTAATAATTGGCATATTGGTTGAAGTATCCGTTGTCAATCTCTCTGTCTAGGGGTGGTAGTAATGGGATGAAGTTTACGAAAAAATGGTTGCATTTTGCCTTTCCCTTTGTCCTTTCTTTACTAATCCAAAAAATAAGTGTAATAGTTGGTGTCAACATATTTACTAACTTGATGGGAGGCATCAGATTCCTTGGACCTTCTTTTAGCTCTTGATCATCTAACAGAACAGAAACTTCTTTAGATATCATTGTCTCTGAATGATTTGTCTCCTCCACAGCAACTTCTTTTGTTTCACCATCTTCGCAATGGCTTTTCAGTTGAGAGGAGTGCTCTACTCCCCCACAGTTTCCAAAGGACACAACCTCCAGCCGTAATCCAGCCTCTTTTGTAGCTTGGTGCAATATGAACTCTATATGACATGTTTGAATATTTAAATAATAAACCCCACCTTCATCTAATAACTTAAGTATTTAGAATAGCTGGTAGTGGTTCCACAAAATCTTGCTATGTTATCAAAGCTAGAAGGTCCTGAGTTCGAATCTTCCACGCCTTTATTTGCCTCCCTAATCAAATATCTCCATACTTTAGGGCTAAAGCCAAAGTCCAGCCTACACGTGAGATGGAGCGTTAGAATATTTAAATATTTAAATAATAAACTGCGCCTTCATCTAACAGTTTAAGATTTTAGAATAGTTAACAGTTGTCTCACAAAATCTCACAAGACAAAATTAAAGTAAATTAGAAAAATGCTAGGTGATTATGTATGAATAGAGTTATTTATCCAGTAATGTGCCCAGAGGTAATCTCTTATTGCCTTCAGTTCGCTCTATGCTGAAAGATTATGTAGCTGCACCCTGCTGCTTGTTTTATTGTCCTTTACATGTTTTTCCTTTGCTTGATGCCGAATTACATGAGATTGTGTTTTACTGACTGAAACAGGAACTTGGCAGGCAAGTTTGAAAGCAGAAGACATCTTAAACTCTTGGCCTGAATCTGAAGTTGGACGAATCTTGCGGGAGTATGGCGAAGAAAGCAATTGGTTCTCCTTGCAGAAAAAGATTGTTAAATCTCGTTTGCACGGTGGACTGCATTGCACTGGAGACCTCGTTAGTCTAATCCAAAACTCAACTCCCAGGACAAAAGGTTTCTATAGACAACATCCTTATTATATCTATTTTGAGTACCTATTTTAACAAAATCTATAATGACAACATATGTTTAGTCACTGATTTCTAAATCTTCATTGTTTATTGCAATGGCAGGAAGACAAGGTTGGATAAAAACAGCAACTCGGGTATTTCAGGCTTTACGGATAGCGGTCAATGATGAGCTCAAGACGTTGCAAGACTCTCTCTATTCTTGTTTTGAGTGTCTTGCACCTGGTGGTAGGCTCGCTGTCATCTCCTTCCACAGTTTGGAGGACAGGATCGTGAAACAGACATTTCTCGACATCATAACAGGCAAGAGAACTGATGAAGATGGAGAGATAAGTGAAGAGATGAAGAGCGATCTTCCAAGTACCATCACTAATGACAATGACAAGGAAGTGTGGATTAGACAGATAATACAAGGGGAAAGGGGTAGGATTTTAACCAAGAGACCGATAACTCCATCTGAGAAGGAAGAGAAGTTGAATCGCCGGAGCAGGAGTGCTAAACTCAGGGTGATTGAGAAGATCTAATTTTTCGACGACAACCAGGTATACAGTGAGAATTTAATTCTATCTTCATGATAAAATGTGGCTGGATCTGCTTTGATGCAAATGGCTTACGTGTCGGATGGAGTTAGATGCATTTCACAAGGCTGAAATGCTGAATGCTAAGAACTTCTTTCTTCTCCTGGTTTAGGGTTGCGAAAATTTTGGTGTAAGCTATGTTCCAATATATCCTTTGAATTTTTTTTTCCTGTGTTTTAATGTCTTCTCTTTTTCTCATTTTATTCATTGAGGGATAAATCAGGGTTTGTTTTTAGGTACTTTTGCATGCTTACTGTAAAGCTTAATGGGGATTACTTCCTCCCAATTTAGAAAAAGGAAGATTATCCCTCATTTAGTGATGCTCTCTCTCTCTCTCTCTCTCTCTCAGAGTAGCTCAGGACATTCCATTCGCTCAGGACAAAGCAATAATTGAGTTGACATAAAATATGAAACACGCTATCTCCATCAACGATATGTTTCGGACGGAATCTTCTTAATTCTTATCTTTAGTGACAGCACATATATTCTCATGACGGGGTCCCGAGCAACTGTGTAACTTGCGTGAGTTCAAAGTTCATGTCGAGCACTTTGCCACTTGTTTTTCACTTTATGGGTGGCATCTTAGGCCTCCATCGTTCCTGTTTTTCTGTCTTTTCTCCAGGGGCAAACTTGGTCTGCCTTGATGATTTCGAAATTTCAAAACCAGCGAACTAGTTTTGAAGGGAAAAAAAGGAAGAGGAACAGTGACTTAAAATTGTACAATGACAAAAAGGTGATAACCCTGAGTGGATAGATTTGGAAGTAGGGCCGGTAATATCTGGCATGATTTGATGCGATTAAATGCTTTAATTGGCCAAATCCAACAACGGCAGGAATCAGCACGTCGTGCTGATTCCTGCCGAACATATGGTGTTCTTGGATGATATGGCTTGACACATTCAAGATACTCCAATAATGTATATGAGCACAAATTGCCAATCATATTGTACTTGTCCAAATGGATTGCCACCGATGACATACGTCATGAAACACCTGTTTAAGCGAAAAAAAATTGATACATTCAAAATACTCCAATAATGTACTCGAGTATGAATTGCCAATCATACTTTACTTGTCAAAATGGATTGCCACCGATTACATATAAGTCATGAAACACATGTTAAGCATAAAATTTTTAAAAAGACTCTTTTCACACCATGTTGCCACCCGAATTCGATAGTTAATTTTTTATGTTGCTCGTTTCTTGCAGCATTGTGAAATATGCAATTTCCAAACTTCTATTGTACATCGTGAAACCGGCCATCACAAGCTCTCCAACTCAACAAAAAATAGGGTCAGTTGGACATTAGATGAGTAAGTTAGCACCAATCAAATTTCGATCAAAATTTCATGTACTCGGAAAAGGTCCTAGAGCCCAAAACCATACTGAAAGATTATGGAGTCATCCGCAACTTTTCAGATCTCTAGTTTATCGTAAATAATGATTTTTAAAAATATTAAGTTGTCGAAATAACATCTGGATCATAATCCCGAGCCTATGGCCTTGATATGGGTCGACAACTTTGGGTTCTTGATTTCACGAGTTTACATATCAATATTGGGCTCCTTAGAAAGCTTTCTACACAAGCATTTCATGGTTACAAAAAATCTAAGTGAAATCGAAGGTCAAGCATGACATTTACGGGACTAGGAACATTCTGGTTGAGATAGCTTTGTTGAAATAAATATATGAGTGGTGTTAGAAAAAGTCCCACATTAGAAAATTGGTATGGTGTATGGTAATTAATATATCATGATTAGTCCATAACTCAATAGATTAAGTTTTAAGTAAATGTGAGTTCAACTAAATATATTGATGAGTTCGGACTTGAGTTCTCTCTTGACAATTTCCCTGGTGAAGGTATCGAATCTTTGTTACATGCTACAATTAAATGGTGACTACCTACCAATGTGCATCAATATTTGGTAAATATCTCATGAAAGGAACCTAACCAATGTGTCTTCCAGGCCAGTCATCACAGTTTAGTCTAGCAGAAAAGACAAGGGTGAAGGTGGGTCTAGCAACGCTATCTCGAGCAACCTTTGTGGTTTGTTTCGGAGAAGAGACCGGAGATGAAGGTGCGTGTTGGAGATCCAAGTTGAGATATGTTGGTGTAGAAGAATACTTGAATTCAAGGAGAATAGACTTAATGTTGAGCTCATGCGTAGGGAGGAAATTGTTGAGATGCACATTAAAGTTGTGTTAGAAGAAGTCTCACATCAGAGAATTTGTGTTATTTGAAGTAGTTAGTATATCTTAGTTCACGCATAACTCATTAATTTAAGCTTTTGAGTAAAAATGGGTCCGACTGGATATGTTTATAGACTCAAACCTTGGCTCTCTTTTGGCAATCTTCCCAAGTGTAGGTATTAGGCTTCTATGGTGCATTTCTAACAATGGTATTATAGTTAATAGCTAACTAACACGATTTGGGCACATGAACATTGTGGCATAGCAACATGGTCTTATTGGAAGCTTCATAAGTCGGTCAAGAGAAAAATACCAAGGATGAGGTTGGATGTAGGGGATTCTAGTTAAGACATGTTGATGCATAATGATACATGAATTAAGAAGGAATGAACCTAACACTAAGTTTACACGTGAGGGGGAGATTGTTGAGATGCACATGTGAGTTTCGAAATGTCTCATGTTGTAGAATTGATGTAATATGGATTAGTTAAAATATCATTGTTGGCTTATGACTCATTGGCCTAAACTTTTGAGTGAATATGAGTTGAACTGGATATGATGACGGGTTCAAACTTAGACTCTCTTGGTATTCTCTCCAAATGAATGCATCAAGATTTTATTGTGCGCTTCCCATAGCCTCAAACTAAGGCACCACAAGTGCCTAACTTTTCTATAGCACCCACTTGAGCGCTATAATTTGTTTTTTTTTTTTTATATTATTATTTGAGTATTGTAACTTATGTACGAAACTCACTTGAATGCCATATTTTCCTACCATATAACTTTTCAATTCATTACTTTATAAGTTATGTCATTTAAGTGATCTAAAAAAAAGTTATGGCACTGAAATGAGCGACGTACAAAAGTCATGACACTTGTGGTGTCTTTATCCCTTTTTATCATCTTTCGAATTCGATTTGCTGTATCATTCGGCATGTAAATATTGTTTTGTTAAGTCATTCGTTTGTCATGCTTTGAATTTAATTTACATGTCATGTTGTATGAGATTATTATTATGTCATGTCACTTCACCATTATCTTCTAAAAGTTTATTTGCCATGTCATCTCATTTCATTATCATTTTTTGAATCTGATTTACCATGTCACGCTGCATGTGATTATTGCTATATTATATCATTTGATAATTATATTTTACATTAGATTTGCCTTGTTATATTGCATGTGGACATTGTTGCGTCATGTAATTCTATCATCATCTTTTAAATCCTATTTGCCATTTCATGTTGCATGTGAATATTGTCATGTCATGTCATATAGTCATTATGTTCTACATCTAAGTGTTGTCAATCAAGGCACCTCGAATTTTAAAAATTGAAGGCCGCTAGTTAGTAGTGCATCGGTTCCTAGTATCTTCCCAAATTCTAGATTTGAGAAATCTATAGAGGATGCAATTATCACTATTACTACTACTACTACTATCTCAAACTCGATTCAAAATAAGGCTTAGGCATAGTAGAAAATAAAGTCCACTACATAAGTATATTTGGGACGGAAACTGGTCTACAAAAACGTAAAGATTTTAAGAGTGCATTTGGTAACCATTTTATTCTCATAAATAATTTCTGCTCAAACATATTTTTTTTTATTCTATTTTCTAGACGAGTTTTTGAGCAAAGTATTTGATAACTATCCAAATTTTTTATTCCTAGAATAGAAATGCATTTGGTACAACACTTGATTTTTTTAATGACTTAGACTTTCTTTTAATTTTTTTAATAATTTGATTACATTTTTCATTTTTTATTTTCTCTTTTCTCTTCTTCTTCCTCTAGCCGGTCACTAGCGAGGTTTCTAGCCTTGGGGGAGCCCCGTCGGGCTCACGTCGCTAGATCTAGCAAGGATTGCCTCTCCGAGCCATTAATGAGGCTCAACCTCGCTAGATCTGTCGAGGCTCCAACGAGATCGCCAAACCTTGGCTAGCAACCTTCTAGGGGAAGAAGACGAGGAAACAGAGAATAAAGAAAAAGAAAAGGAGAAAAGAAAAGAGAAAAAAATGGTTTGGACTTGATTATGGAATTATTTCAGGAATAAAGAAGCAACTTTTTTTGTTTATTTCTTTATTTCTCGGGAACAAAAATATTATCAAATGGATTTGTTTTTTTTTTTGTTTCGGAGAACAAAAGAATAGAATCATTCGTTGTTTGGTATGTTACCAAACAGGCCTTAAGTCTCGGAGTTCGATTACAAATAGGAGGAATTAGCATCCCATGATGTCCTTTTAGCAACGTAGCCTACTTTTGATTAATCTTGAATCATTCATCATCTAATTTCCCAAGTGTTGACATCTCAAAATTTGCCTCCATTGAATAATTAAGTTTGACCTAGGTTGCTCGAAAGTTTGCCAAAGGTTAAGTGATCAGATGCAAGGCCCAAAATATGGTTTATTACTAAGAAATTGGTTCTACTCGTTAAAACAAGTCTTTTAACACTCATATTGTTATACAAATATGAACAATCCATTTTTGACCTTTAGAATTGAGTGTTTCACTATTTGCGATGTTGGGAAGTTTGAAATTTCTCCATGACGGGTGCAAAAGTGGGGATCACAAGCATTTCAACACAACAAAAAATCTATAGTTGTAATGAATGTCGAATGAAGAAGTAATCGCCAGTCAATTTTTAGTAAAACCTTCCAATACTTGAAAAAGATTCCATAACCAAAATTGTAAGGGTTAATATTTTGAAATATCCTAAATTGGTACACATGTGATAAATTTACTCCAAACTAATTTTTTAATAATGAAAAACCCAAACTGGTACACTCATGATAAATTTACCTCGATTGATCATAAAAAAACCCTAAACTGATATACTTGTGACAAATTTATCCCAAACTAATTTATTCGATTGTCAAAAACCCTAAAATGATACATTTGTAACAAATATATTCTCTGTTAAATTAGATTAATACTACGAAAAATCACGAAAATTATATAACTATAACAAACGGAGAGTAAAATCTCAAATTTGTATATCAGTCAACTGTCACGTGTCATTCAACTTAGTAATTTGATAGTAAAGTTTAACGAAAACTAATATGGGGATAAATTTATCACAATTATATCAATTTGGAGTAAATTTATTAAATTGTACCAGTTTTGGGTTTTTTGTAGTTAAAAAAATAATTTATGATAAATTTATCACGAGTGTTCCAGTTTGGGGTTTTTCAAGATATTAACTCAAATTGTAATTGATAATCTTGGAATCAACGAAACTTTCCATACTCCTAAGTTAAGATAGGTGATGATTTTTAAAATGATAAGCTACTAAAATAGCGCTCAGTTTAAAAATCCAAACTTTAGACATTAGTTTGGGTTGAAATCTTGGGTCTGTAATTTGGTGATTTCCGCATAGCTGTGTTAGGCTCGTTATAAAGCTCTTGACATCAGCAATCAAAAGGCGCAAATATCACGAGAATCGAACATCGAGTGTAATTAGATATGGGCTCTGAAAGAGTGATCCTCGACTTGAGTCCCCTTCCCCCAAATTCCTTCATATCAACTAATTTTATTTAGGAATTTAAAATATGTTTAAAATCATGAACAAGGTTTGGATAAAAGGTCTTCGGTGTATCTAGTGGGTTCAGTTGAATTTGGAAAAAGGACATAAGCCATCGATTAGACAGGAGCAAGAATTCAAGTAATCATTTCGAGATCAGCTTGGGTTTTGTCAATTGTAGCGTCTGTCACCGTCATGCTCCACGTGTAGCGTCTCATCAGGCGACATTTCTAAATCTTTATAAAGGGAAAATTACTAAATTTGTGATTTTCTTAAAAGAGTCTTCCAGACAAGTGTCTTCAAAATATTCATTGATAACGAGGGTTCTTCACTATAATAGTTGAAAAATATTGAACACTATTAATATCTTCCTAAATAATCACACGTAATAACAACGTCTCCCAAACGCAACCATCACTATAATCGTTTTCTAAAGTCACGATTTCATTTTCTTGATTTGTTTTTTTCCATTCAAATTAGATCAGATTTCTAGCACCATGAGAGGGTTCTTGCTTGTTTCATCAAATTCTTTAGTAATTTCCAATTTGCTAATATTTTGTCATGTTTAATTTTTTTAAGTTGATCAATCTTCTTCAATATGCTATTTTTCATATTTAAAGGAAAAATTGCCAAGAATTAGAGCCAAAATTAAGTTGGGTACTCGTCAATTTGAGTATGATTCGCTAAAATTATATTACATAAAAATACATCAACATGGATCAAACCTATTTTTTCACCCACTTGATCCCAATTCGGCCTTTCCATTTAATAGGTCTAGGCATATTTTTGAAATTTGACTTACATGTAAATTGAAATCTAATGCAAAAGGCAAGCTTCGTTTGTTTAGAAGAAGATGAATAATTAAGGAAATGTTTTCTTAAAAATAATTATTTGTATTGCTTGAAGTAATTAATCAATAAAAAATATTTTCATTATCAACATCAATATATGTCAAAATATTTTTATAAATGATGAAAATATTCGTGATTCATTCTTTTTTTTTTTATAAAGTAATATGAGTAATCATTTTTTTAAATTTTTTTTAAATTATTTATTTTTTTGCGAATATAAATGGACCTGTGAATAGATAGTGTCTAGTATTCACTAGTACCTTATGGTCTAAACTTCTAGATCAAGGGATGGCGATGGCTCAAAATTTCATGATATCAAATCTTTGAATGAATTAACTTTTAACGATCCTGCGCACTATTAAAAAAGTCAAAAGGATAGTAGGACCACACTAGATCCGCTTTTTCACCTTAAATTGATTACTCGATTTCTAGAGTATCAAAGGACAGAACAAATATTGAGTACACGTGAGGCGAAATATTTTAGGACTTCAGAAGCGATTATAGTTACTAATTTCAAAAGATAATACTACTACTTAAATCTATTGCGATTCACACAAAAAAAAAAAATCCAAATGAATGGTTAAATTATACTAAGAAAATTAACTATAACACTACTTTAAATTCTTTGAGCAAGGCACAACTCTCCCTCCCTGTTATCGAACGATTAACAATAAAAGTTTTGAAACTTATTGCAATAATGCATTTGATTTGTAAAATTTTCGACAAGAGAGAGTTGTCCATTTTAATTCTTTTCTAGTTTTGTTGGGATTTAATGGATAGGATATGTACGTGGTATGTTTTATTATAGTCGCATAAGACCTGAGGCGCGAGTAATCCCTCAACTTCAAATTGAAAGAGTTAATTATAGGATTCAAGCATGTCGAAGTCAAAAATTTAAGACTGCAACGCTTGAAATTAGAGATCGAAAGTAATTTGGTGACAAGTTTCGCTTTCTTTTAATAATGAAGTGGGTGAGCAACTTATCGTTCAAGTTGAAAGAGACGCCTAAATTATTATATTCTTCTGGAGCTATCAATCCAAAGCAGCTCTCCCCCTGTTTTACGCTCTCTGTCTTCTCTTCGTTGTCGGTCGGGCCGTTGAATTGCTAGGACATCTATCCGCGTTGTCTTTCTACGAACTTTCGAGCTGTTCCGTTTTCGTGAGTATTCCATTTGCTTTCCTTTTTTATGCCCTGTTCTTGGTGATCTTTCTGTCTCCGTGCTTTCTGGGGGCGCTCTCTTTTACTCTGTTCTTGGTGATCTTTCTGCCTCTGAGCTTTCTTGGGGAGTTCTCTTTTACCCTGTTCGCTATATGCTTTATTGTCGATGCTTTACACATACTCTGCCACTTGCATTAACTTTAATTTGAGGTTATCAACTTCTCTTTTGCTTGCAACTCTCTCCCTCCCTCCCTGATGATTCTTTATTGCACCTTGTAAGGAACATTTGTAAGGAACTATCCGTGGTCAGTCTGTCTCAAGCTCGAGATTGCCTCTCTCTCCCTCTCCCTTTGTATAAAAAAAGTCCAACTCAGGTTTCTGCGTCGTTGGCAGTTGGATTCTTTCTCGAACTCAGTGGAAAGTTCGGTTTAAATTATAGGAGGACCCAAGTAAATTGATTATTTAGGTGGTTCGAACTGAAATTTTGTGAGTATGGGGTTCTTTAAATTTATAGCTTTTAGTAGGCTGTGTGTTGCCCTGTTATTCTTGGCTGAGCTGGTGACCTCGGTGGGTGGAATCGGAGTAAACTGGGGAACACAGACGACACATCCTTTGCCGCCTGCGACGGTGGTAAGGATGCTGAAGGACAACGGGTTTCAGAAGGTGAAATTTTTCGATGCCAATTCGAGCTACTTGAGTGCTCTGAGTAAGTCTGGGCTTCAGGTGATGTTGGGGATTCCGAATGACATGCTCTCTTCTCTGGCGAGCAACGTTGAGGCGGCGGAGAGTTGGGTCGCGCAGAATCTCTCTGCTTACGTCTCCTCCAATGGAGTGGACATCCGGTAACCTCTCCGCAATTCTTTTTCACCCGGTATTTTTTTTTTTGTTCTGTTTACCTTATATGAAGTCACTAGCAATACGTTGGTTCAAATGTTTATGGGTCTGCTTATGTGGTATTGATGAAATTCAGAACTTCAATTTCGTTGGGAGTACAAAAATTCGAAGCGAGTGGGTCTGAGTTTATTAGCCTTTTGCAAAATTCGCTTGCAAATTTTAAAATCTACATCCTAGAACGATTATGAGACCATCTGGTTCAGAGTCTTCTTAGGCTTCTTGTTTCTGTGTGTCTTCACCTGCTTTGGATTGCAGCGTGGTCTTTACATGCTAATTTAGTTGTCTAGGAAGTGATTTTAAATGAAAATGTGAGTGCAGCTTCAGAAGGCCTACTTTGCAAAGGCACTTCCCCACTTTCTTGAACTGTTTAGAGCGTCTATTTCTTGATCATACACCGCTTATCTTATATCCTAGTTCATTTGCATTTTATTTAGCTAGTTGGAGTCGCAGAACGTGACTATCGAGTCTAGTTCTTTGAGGCTTCTATTCCTATCTTCTTTATATTTCGTCTCCTTTCTATCCTTCAACAAGACCCGGAAGAGTTATTACGTAATATGAAGGCAGCATGGGAGACCATTTATTCTTTCTTCTTCTTTTTTTTTTGATGCAAAATACCTTTGGTGGTAAAGCCCAGGCCAACAAAATCTCCCTCTTTAACGGATCACTCTTTCGAATAGTAGGTATCGTGAAGTAGCCATACTGGCCTCGTTTCTTGAAACTCTGAAAGGAACTCCAAAACCACCTGGAAGATCAGGGAGACACAGGCCATATGGAAAGGCCTATGAACTGTTTCTTGCAAGGTTGTTCTTCAGAGAGAAAGGATCATTGCCACAGGAAAGTACCTCGAGAAATCTCCAGCTTTCAAAGAAATAATAGGGTGATGAATTGATGCTTTAGACAGAATCATAATTACGAGATCCTGCTAACTGATTGCTCGAAAACAGAGGATGGTTTGTGCAATAATGATAACAGCTGCTATTTTATGTGGAAAGCAGAATCTTACCTAACCACCAAGCTTATGCGTTCCTCATTGCACAGATTCAAATAATTTTGTCACATATAATTGACTTCAACAAGATTATATTCCAGTTCTTCATTAAGAGTTTAATCATTTGATTGATAAAAGAACCAGGTCTGCAACAATCGATTTGCATAGATGTGGAATCTCTGCAAGTAGAACTTTTCTTTTTTTTTTGAAGCAGGAACTTATTTGACATTCCATTCGAAATATGGCTTATTAAGGAATTCTCTCTTTTGGCTAGATGGAACCCATCAAATTCCTATTTGTTTTCTGAGTTTGTTCCTTTGCCTTAGGCGTCAATCTGTATGATATTTTTCTTCATCAGGTATCTAGCCAGTCCTTTGCCCCTATTCATCATATCTTCTCATCCAGGCCATGTGTATGGACAAATAAGTGTGACAGACGTGTGCATCGATGTTGAAACTAGGAGAACACCAAACTACGATATGTTAGAAACGATGTCTGAAGAGTAGGGTCTTGGACCTATTCTTGGTGTGGCCTGGTATGCATTACAGACAGAATGCAAATCATATTCCCTGGCTATGGAAGTAACTTCCTGGGACTGCCATCATTTAAGTAGTGCTTGAAATAGATATAACAATCGGGTTCTGTTTTGGTCCCCACCAACCTGGTATTTTACCTAGAGTCCTCTCAGTTTTGATCAGAGTATCCGAACTCATCTTAGCTTCTTTAAACGAGCATTCAGATATTTCATTACTTGTAATGACGAAGAATGATGTTTCTTCTAGGTATATTGCAGTAGGGAATGAACCGTTTCTCTCGACGTACAACGGAACCTACCTTAATACAACCCTTCCCGCCCTCCAGAATGTCCAGGCAGCTGTTGTGAAAGCCGGATTGAGCACACAGGTCAAAGTCACCATCCCTCTCAATGCTGATGTGTTAGAGAGCTCAACGAACCTTCCTTCTGATGGAGACTTCCGGTCAGATATCCATGATCTCATGTTGGAGATCGTCAAGTTCCTCAGCGACAATGGAGCTCCTTTCACCATCAACATCTACCCTTTCATTAGCCTCTACAACGACCCCAACTTCCCAGTGGAATTTGCCTTCTTCGACAACTCATCATCGACGCTGAACGATAAAGGTACTGTATACACCAATGTGTTAGATGCAAATCACGACATGCTTGTGTGGGCCCTGCAGAAGAATGGTTATGGAAACATGTCCATCACTGTTGGAGAGATTGGTTGGCCTACAGATGGAGACAAGAATGCAAATGCGAAGAACGCTCAACGGTTCAACCAAGGGTTTATGACTCGGTATTCGGCTGGAAAGGGGACCCCCATGAGGCCTGGCCCAATGGACGCCTACTTGTTCAGCCTAATCGATGAAGATGCAAAGAGCATTCAACCCGGCAACTTCGAGCGCCATTGGGGCTTGTTCTATTTCGACGGGCAGCCAAAGTACCAGCTCAATCTCGGTTCCACAAGCTCAAATGGCTTGGTGGCTGCAAGGGATGTCAAATATCTGGCTAAGAAATGGTGCGTGATGTCACAGTCAGCGAGCCTCCAAGACTCGCAAGTGGCACCTAGCGTGAGCTACGCCTGCGCCAACGCGGACTGCACGAGTCTTGGGTACGGGAATTCGTGTAGCAACTTAACTGCTCAAGGGAACATCTCGTACGCGTTCAATAGCTACTACCAGCAGCATAACCAACTCGACAGCGCCTGTCAATTCCCTAACCTATCGGTGATTACGGACAATGATCCATCTGTTGGAGATTGTAAATTCATTATCATGATCCAAACGCAGTCCATGAGCTTGGTTGGGAGTGACGGATCTCGGGGAAGAGGTATTCTTCCAGCTATATTGGTGTCTTCATTGCTGTACATGATTTTGTGGATGCCATAGTTATTTCATATGAAGTACATGATTGTAGTAAGGCATTGTGGCTTCGTTATAGGTGCTGTCGACACTTCGTACACAGTTATACTTGTCTTCATTCTCTTGTAAATAGACATTATCAAGACATGGAAAGGAGTTGAATTTTATCAATTGTGTTAGAATATTTATTTTTTAAATAATAAATCACACATTCATTTAGTTGTTTAAACTTTTAAAACAATTGGTGGTGGTTATACCAAAATCTTCACATGGTGTAAGAGCTAGAGGTCCTGAATTCAAATTTTATTAGGTCCCATTTGCCTCTTCAATTAAATTTTCACATCTAGTACTAGGCAAAAGATAAAGCTAAACGTAAGGGGGAGTGTTAAATTATTTAAATAAAAAACTACACATTTATCTAATAACTTAAGTTTTTAGGACATTTGGCAGTGGTTCTACCAAAATTTTCACAAATTGATGTTCTTTATTTTCCCTATCCAATCTCTCCAATCTAGTACTTGCCAAAAGAAGGATGCCCTGGTCAAGAAATTCAAGTTGGGTCACTCCAAGGTAAAAACAAGAGAATTTTTTGTTGATCAAATTTTCACATTCTTTTATTTGGTTGATTTGTTACTCTTGAAGAGTTGACATTGAGAACACCCTCATGGAAAATTACACAAAATCTTAACTAAATTGAATTTGGGAAATGATACAATTTTAGCCTAGTGTGTAATATGGTTTCTAAATTTTTAATTTGTTCAATGTGATCTATAAATTATTAGTAAATTTCTAATTATAGCCCTTCCATTTGCACGAACAACAGATTAGACGTTATCTGGTGAAGTTGATTATTAAATGCTAAGTTGTATTGTTAAGAACGATGAATTAACATGTCTATCTTTTTATAAATCTATTATACAAGAAGAAAGAAATTATGGTGTTGATATGTTGATAATTATTTGATGATATAGATTATGATATCTTAACCTAAGATGAATATTTTACTTGAATAGTCTAAGTGTAATTTTTTTTTTATTGCACACCATTCAATCTTAGCAAATTGAAAGCCACGTCAGCGAATCCTATTAACTTACCAAAAAAAAAATACTGGATGTACGATATCAAACATTTACTAATAATTCATGTATCATATTAAACAAATTAAAAATTTATGAATAACATTACATATTAAAGAAAAGCTCTGGGACCATCCGTGTCATTTTCCCATTGAACTTTTACCGATACTAGAAAATTTGCCTATGATACAAGTTAGGGAAAACGAAAATAGAATTTGTGGTAGGTATGCTATCCCATATACGACCCTTCCTTGGCCTCAAAATAGGAACTGCCCGTTAGCCACCCATAGAAAATTTTAGAGTAACAGAATTCTGATGCACAGGTTCCATGTTGTGAAAAGTGCAGAGCATGTTTAAAGAATTATACGAGGTAGAAAAGAAGAGAGGAGAGAGGTTTTAGGGATTCATAGCAAACCACACAATATTATCTTTAGAGACGGTGTGTTATGTCCCTTAACATTTACAAGCATTGCCTTCTATAGGCAAACACTGAAGACAATTTTTGCAAACTCTTAGTGGCCGATAATGGCCAATTATTTTATTCATATATCCACAAACGAAGATCTTGCTTCTAGTAGACTCTTATCTTACCTCTTTTGTTTATGCTACAATTTCAAAAAGTGTTAAACAGTACCAAATAGTATATGAACTGTCCTGAATAGTGTCCAATAGTGTCGAATAGTGTTTTTAAGCCAAATTTTCTCTCTCTTCACATGTTTGCTTTAGACTTCTTTTTCCTTTGGGGCTTTAGTCTTCTCCTGGAGGCTCTTTCACGTTACTTTAGAATGCTTCAGAGATCGTACTTATGGAATGGTTCGTCATCGTCTGAGCTATCAATGTCATCCCTGTCTTTCTATCTCCTGTACACTCTAATGAGTCTTTCAACTTCAAGAGCATCGAGGTGGCAAGTATCAGTGGCTTCTAGGGGCTGGTTAGAGCTGGACGGGGTATCAGTAACACTTTTCCCTAGGTTATCTTTATACTGTTGCCTAAGTGCTTTGAGGAGCTTATTTACTTCTTCAATTTTGAAGCACCTTTTGTATCTAATTGAAACTGCCTTTGTCTTTTGGATGATCGATGAGAGCTTGTCGAAACATCAGTGGACTTGCTAGAATGCCGGGTTGGGATAGATACCCAAGCTAAAGCAAAGGACTTTATTTGTCAAGACCTAGCTGAGTGCAAGATGCAATTCACTATAATCAAAAGGATCTTGTAATGATGGTCCTCCCCATGGGTCTTAAGATGAAGAAGTTGGATCCTATAAATCAGTTTGTGTCCCAAAAGTGTCTTGTCATGTCCATTCCGTAGTATCTTCTTAGGCAAGTATTGATTGTTGTTCTAGTTGCACGATAGTCATCAGAATGATATCAAGAAACATTATCAATTTATGTTGACCATGCTTCGGGTGGAATAACTTGATTGCGCCGGCATGATATCCTCTGCAATTCCTGATATTGTCAAGGATAAACTGAGATTCTACAAGGAAAAGTTGTAAAAATCTCATTTGGAATATGTTAGGGTTTATATGTGGATCCTTCAACATTTGCTAGAAATTTACACGTATCTCCACTAGGTCAAACAAATAATCATGGCCTGAAAAATAAAACAACTGCACAAAGCTTAGGGTCGGGCTTGCATGCTCTAAGTTGGGCTTGGAAAATATATTTCCATGCACCTAATAGTTTGAACCAACTAAGCATCTGACCAAAATATTTATATTTGGCTTCTCCTTAAATGATTCTGCTGATGATAAGAGGCATCTTGGCCATCCGAAACTCAATGGCAATAGTATAAAAATTAAACAAATACCAATAAAATCATTTGTGTTTTTTTGCCATCGGAAACTCAATGGCAATGATATAAAAATTAAACAAATACCAATAAAATCATTTGAGTTTTTTTTTTGGAATTTTTTTGTTTTGGGGAAGAAAGTAAGATGATGAATAAAGGGATATTTTGGATGCAATCCATCTGGACGAAGGAGAAGACCACCATAATTGCTAAAAATATGGAAATGATACTGCCACATAAGTCTTCCATGATTTTCAAAGAGAACATTGTCTTGGATGAGCTTTGGGATTTCTAATGGATATGAATATGAATGCCATTTGGGCTTTATTTCTTGAGCCTTGAAACCGCCTCTTGAATTCCTTACCACATACATATTTATGGATGTGGTAGCCATAAATTCTTTTGGTCGAGACAAAAAATTGGCAAGTATATTCTTTTTTTCCGCAATATGTTTGGTTTCAAAGGAATAAATACTTTGAAAACCATTTCGCTAATATAAGAAGCTGGTGGAATTTGTTTCTACTTGAACTTCAGCATATGAGAAAATGAGGACATGTCCATCTCGACAAGGAAATAATGGCCTATAAGATGGAATTCAAACTTCTTGGTGCCCTATTTTATTTCCAAGAATTCTTTTAACATAGAGTGGTAATGCATTTCCGCTTGTATGAATCTCCCACTCTTATGATTACAAACTCATCGATTTCCATCAATTTCTTCAATAGTAGTCTGGTAGTCATCACTGGCATCTGTTTGCAAAATCATTTTTCCCATAGAAGGGATTCACAATGGAGGAAGATGCTGTAGAATTTCTTTAAGCTTATGTACATACTTAGTTTGTCGTGATCCCCACAGAGGAGCATCTTTCTTTAGCATTTGTGGTGGTGGACTAACAAACTCTGTGATTTTTGGGACAAAATCTCTGAGATAAGTAACTATCTCAAGAAATAGTTGAACTTGCTTGTAGGAAAGATTTTCATCAGGAAATCTCTGCAATTCTTCAACGATATGAGGACCATGATAATACATTCCATCTTTGAGATGCATCTCAAGAAATCCAATTTCTTTCTAGGCAATGATCATCTTCTTCTAGGATAACATGATTCCATGCTTTCATACTAGCTTGGCAAATTGGGTTAATAATTTATAATGAAAATCCTTGTCTGGGCTGTAAAGGAGGATATCATCAATGTAAATTTGGGCATTGGCTAGAATAGGCTGAAAGATTCTACACATAGTCTTCTAGAACATCAAAGGAGCTGTCTTAAGGCCAAAAGGGAGCACTGTCCAATGAAATGTTGATTTGGGATACAAAATCCAGTTTTGTCCCTATCTTCAAGATGAATTCATAACTGCTAAAATCTAGCTTTAAGGGCAAACTTGGAATATACTTTGACTTGGGTAAAACTGGAGAATAAAGAGTTCCAATTTGCAGGAATTAGTTGAGAGGCTAGTAATTAATAAGCAGTCACATCTTTCCTCTGTTTTGCTCAACACATCTGTTGACATAAAGTGCTTCACAAGCCCATTGAGAATCTGATGGCTCAATTAATCCTAGATGAAGTAAATCTGAGCATTCTTTTTGTGCTAAAAGCGGGTGTTCTGGATTCATTCCAGAATAACTAGTTTTGGTGGAATTGACATCCTCGTTTTTCTTAAAAGGAAAATAGATAAAGAAGTTAGGATTTGTGAAGAAGTTTGAGTGAGAGTCTACATATGCCCGCAAAAGAGTTTGTAAGATAGGATCTAAAATGCTCATTTGAATGGTGAAGAATCTTTGGATGTTTACAAATTCCTGGAATTGTCCATTGAACCGTAATCCATTTGGCACAATTCTGAGTTTAGGAATTTGTGTAAGAATATTCCAACCAATAATAATATCTTTATCTAGTGAACTCAAAACAAGGATTTTAGTGGTGACTAAATATTGGAGAAAGAACTGTATAATGTAGGTTTGCTTTGAACTCTTGTAGTAAAGGTACCTCCAAAAGTAGAGTTAAAATAACGAGTGTATGAAGTCCAGTATTTTTCTAGAAGTATCTTTGTTTCAAGGATGGAAGCACTGGCTCCAGTGTCAATGAGAGAAATAGGCTTATCATATTTGGATAATTATATTTTAACAGGGAAACATTGGAGAAGAGAAGAAGTATATATATGCAAAGATCTTGGATTATCGAGGGTTCAGAAAAGAAGAATACCTCTTCTTCAGGTTCTTCATACGAACTTTTAGTGTCATTGGTTCGTGACCATGTCTAGATGGCACACACAGTGTGTTTAGTTGGTTCCTCTTCTAAGTAGAAAACTGATTCGACGTCATCATCTTGGACTGGTACTCCAATTTGCTTTTCTATCTTTTGGATCAAATGAGAATTTCTTCCCCTGCTTTTGGGATAATTTTTTGTAAAATGGCCCTTCTTGTTGCAGATATAACACCTGTCAAATTTTCTGCGCTTTCCAGAAGAGTTTCGTGTAGAGCATCTCTTTCGCAAGAATCCCCCTTTATGCCTTTTCTTCGTATGTCCTAAAGAGAATCTCTTGAAATGTCTTCATTTTTTACATTGATCCCCGCAAGAAGGGTCATCACAGGAGTCTTTTTTTGAGCATTTAATTCTCAACTCATGCTTCTGACAAGCCCGGTCAAGTTCCTTGTTGCTCTCGAGATTACTTCTAAAAGCCTTCCTACGAATGTAGAGATCATCAATAGCAAGATGTATCTCCTGCTGGAGTTCTCCAAGCGGAACATCGGCAACAATCTTCTGCTCATTTTGAATTGATCCTTCCACAATTTGTCCAATTTCTTTTGAAATGGAAGCTAAGAAGACTTACTTCAAATTGGGGTCAACTCTGAGGGCATAGAATAATTTAAGCATTTCTTGAAAGTACCTATTCAAATGCTTTTTTCACAAAGAGCAACATTTTCTTTCAAAAATTCTCTTCTTTTGAGCTCGAGAAGAACTTCTGGTTTACCAATAAAGAATTGGTGGATAACCCAGATCACATAATGAAAATTTGTTTAAAGTAGAAATGTCATTTGATCCTAATCAGAAATAGTTCTCTACTAATCTTTTAGGCTTTCGGTAAATTTGCTCACGAATTTGGTTAATATTTCATATCGATTTTCAATAGAAAGTGTTTTGGTGTTAAGCAAGAGTGAAACTCTTGTAATCTATCTGGTCATTTAGAATATCGGATATCATCGAGTGTGAAGTAGTATTTTGATGTCAAAGACCTTTAGTCTGGTTCAAGTCATGAAGGTGCACTACTTTTGGTTTAGATGGATTTGGTTTCATTTCTGTTTTAAGGGGGTCACCCAAAAAGATAGTAGGTACATGATATATTGCTATGTGCGGCTCAGAGGTTGAAGTATTTTCAGAAGACAAGGAATCTGATTCTAAAGCTGATTCGAAAATACTTTGCAAAGTTGAAAACATCAATAGTTGGTATCTCTTGTTTGCTTTGATCTTGCAAGAAGGCCTCAAGTGGATTTAAGACCATATGAGCAAAGAGAGGCTCCGGAAAAGGTTTAGGAGCTGGATTTTTTTCTTCACTAATCTTCATTTGCTTTTCCATTTCAATACGATTTCGAAGCACAACAATATCTTCTTGGTCCTTCTTTGGAGCTTCTTCAATGATGGAAGCAATTGATGTAGCCTTAAAAGGGGCCACATCCATTGGAATCGTTTGCCATGACTGGGAAAAAAATGGATTTGGAGGAGGGATAAATTATCCATCCTACGGGAGCTTGATCTGTCTCTTTAATTTTTCCATTTTGGCCATTTGGTCTTCCAAATAATGATGAGAGACGTATCTTCCAGATTCCATCTGCCGAAGTCTCTTATGAAATATCTCAAGCAATCTATTTGTAACCAAAGTATTTGATCTACTTTTTGGTCTACACGATTAAGACGAGCCTAGACAGTTGATAGTTTGGTGTCAATTGTCTTAAGAACATTATTCTAGGGCAAAACATTTTTTGACTACCAATTCAAAACAGCGTTAGCAGCCATCACCTTCTTTTGTCTCCCATGATCATCAACATCTGCAGGATTTGGGACTTTAGGCAATATGACGGAATCGATTTTCTATAAAGTCTTCTAATGCCGGGAATGGGGCACTAGAATCAGGTCTTTCGAAAGGTGGAAAGTCTGAAGGTTGGAACATACAAACAAATAGGAGAATAGGAGGGGCTTTTGGCCTTAGGAAACATGAGGGTTGAGATGTTTTGGGTACTTCTCGAGGGAAAGAGTTTTTCTTAACCCATTTGAGAATGGATTTATAGAAAGGTGAGACAATTGACTTTTGGGGTAGAAGTTTCTTTTTGGGTGGTGATTAAGGAGGTGGAGGAGGTTCACATGGTTCAGGGACTTCTAGAGGAGGATGTGGTTGAGTTGGTCCACACGAGACCATGAATTGATATCTTCCTCTGTCTTCACCAAGAGGTCCAACAGTGGGGTCTCCATTAAGATGCCTCTGTAAAGTTTGTCTTTTGGCTTTTTCTTCCCCCTAGATGGCCTATCATCTTCTTCTTCATCTAGAGGATTAATGCAAAGGGAACACTGACAATCAAAATCCCAAAAAATAGTGTCATGTCCGGGGATCTTTGTAATAATGATTGGGCCATCCTTGCTAGTCAAAAGACTCAATCATATGCTTTGGGTCTACATGGCCATCATCAAGTGGAGCATCAATTGCGCAAGGTTGCATCATGAAAATAGTAAGAAAGATATAAGACGTGGCTTCCTCCTTTTCCTTGCTAAATTTAATGACAATCGTGCCATCTTGTTTCTTGGTGAATTGGGACTCTGTAGATTGCATCGGCTTGGAGTTCTGATGGATTCTTTTCATAGTTAGATATCCAAGTGTCTGGGAGTAACTTAACTAACTGATATCAGGGAATCTATCTAGGTACATGAATGCATGAAGTTTGATCATTATCCATTGAAATGAACAAGGCATCTTCAAAACTAGGGAAGTTGAGGTCAATGGCATGATTCTAGACCTGATAAACCATTTGGTAATGTAAGGTAGCAGCAATAGAATCTGGAGTTTAAGGAGCTCCGATAATCTATAGCTAAATGTTAAGAGCTAAAAGAAGTCGTAGATCTGAGAGAGCCATATTAAAATTTGGAAACAGTGTAACAAACACTATTCCTACATTAAGGGTAGTTTGGATAGTATCAATGCAAGCATGCTAATAATCTAAAAAATGGGTGTCTAAAAGAACCATTCGAGCAACCATAGGTAACCCCTTCCTTACATGAAATGATAAAGCAAGTCTAATAGCATCAAAGTGAAGATGCGAACATCACTGCTATACCATTTTCTTGAAAAGTAAGAAGAGATTTGAATGGTGACAAAGTATTCTTGTTGAGTAGCTAGGATACGTTTGTCAAATTTTGAGGACTACACATATTCTTTAACTTCGTTAAGAGTATACTTAATAAGCAGCTTAATAGAATGGATAAGTGAGAAAGAGGATGGTTTAGTAAAAACGAAATACCGATTTATAAGTGGAAGGCGAGTCTCGGAAATTTTGCTATCTTCATTGAGGTGGGAGACCTCATAAAGATAGTCAATTTTATAGACATTAGAAGTACGAAGTTCTAATGGAGGGCTAAGCGAAACGGGAGCATTTACAATGGAAGGTGCAGAAATTTCGGAGGATTCTATCATGGTGTGAAAAATCTCAAATAAGTACCTAGATTGAGCCTTGTCTCAAAAAGAAGTCTAGAATTATCAACTTTGTCTCAAATGACGACCCCAATTTACCGGCCAGCCAAAGATGTACTTTGTCCTCCCGCTCAATGGCTTCTCGAGCCATAGCAGCGCCATGAAAATGAACGAATGAATGGGTTTGGGTCTGCGAGAAAGAGGGAGAGAGATGTGAATAGAGGAGGAGATGAGAGACTAAGGATTTTGCATCATAAATCCACAAAATAAAGCGAAGCTTCTCTCTGATTTAATTAGGAGAAAATCTGCAGAGAGAAAATTGAAAAGCAACATGGGGAAAGAGCCCAAGAATTCAATTTGAAATGTTTGATTTACCAATTTTTTTTTTTTACTCCCTCACTATTTTTGGACAAAATTGCCCATGGTCTAATTGTCGGAATAAGTCCACTGTGGGCAACGAATTAAGGCCCTCATTTGAGACAAAGTTGGCAAATTCATATCCCTTTTTGAGAGTAGGTCCATTCTAGGCCTCTATTTAAGAAAACAGCTCAACTTTGAACCCTTAATTAAAATTTTCCCGAACTAATTTGAACTAAATCAAGTCAAAACTAGAGAAGAAAATGTCATGAAGAGAGATGCTATACACATTCGTCCATGGAAGTTCTGCAGTTGATTTGGGCAGATTCTCTGTTTGATTTCCAGCTAAACGTGAAGTGGGATCGGTGGCATCAACATTGCCAAACTGATCGAGGAGAGAGACCAAGGACCAAGTCTGTGTCCTAAAGCTGAAAGCTTGGTCCAGGCGAGCGGTTTAGTAAAGATGTCTTTTGAGTTATAGAAAGGCAACACAATTGAGTAAGGATAGATCCAACGGCAACCCAGTCTCTCGAATGAAGTGATTATTGATCTCGATATGTTCTGCTTTAGCATGAAAGATGGAGATCTGCAGCTAAGTGTGACCGCTCGATACTCGGCCTCTGGTATAGGCCGAGGTGCAGTAGGCTGTTTCTTTGCCTCCATGAGATTTTATCAGACACCGGAACCACACAGAAGCTTGAAATTGAACAATGCATATGGGGACAACCGACCAGACTGCATAAATCATAGAAACATATATCTAGAAATGACAGAGGCGGTAAATTGGCGTTTCATCAGGCATACAACTTCTGTGCTATGATTCGATTCTAGTATGTTGAGAAATCAAATTGTAATACCGAGTCTTACCTTCAGAAAGCTCTTAACATTCGGAATTAGGCATTGGAGCAGATGGAATGACGGTTGGCTAGTCAGGCTAATCCACATTTCACAGGAGCGTTCTCCCATTCCATCCAATCTTGCTATGAGAAAGTAAAAACAGCAAAGGGACGATCCAGAAAACACCCATGAACTTCATTTGTGAATTTGAAGAATTTGTGGTCTCTTTCCTGCTAAGTAAGCCAGTGTTTCATTTAGAACTTTTGAGTTCAGAGAATAGTTGCATGGGAGTCAGCAACTGCACGAAGTTCCAGTTCCTACACACCTCCACATGCTAGTGTCACGGGTCGGTAGATCCCTTGGCCGTGGATCAACCCGTGCGGCGCCTGGCGAGCAGAACTCGCTAGGCCAGCCTTCCTTCTATAGTTGTTCCAGTGAACAATACGGCGAATAGCCCTTTTATCCGAGATCGTACCACGCCCAGCTTTGCTCGGGCATCTAGTCCGTCGAGCGAGACAGCAGCCCTCGTTAGGCTCAACAACTTGTTTCGGCCTGCCCTAGCCTCATCAGGAGAGCGGCATCAACTCCTGACCAGTTTGTGCACGGGAGGCCAACCCCGCCTTCAGAGCTCCTAAGCAATATACTCCTTCTATCCTAGAACTCCTAGCACCAACCGTCCTGACACCACTCCCACGGACCAGTTGTGATCATCCTCTCTACGTCCTCACTCTTCACTCGATAACCCCAAGCTTCACTCCCAAGGGCACATGGGTACGAGAGGATTCACGGACCGTGTCATTCTCCCCCACTCAATTCCGCAACGCCCTCGTTGCGGGCTGTTCTGTCGCTTCCCTGCATCCCAACCATCAAGGCCACTCCACAGGACTTACATCGATGGCGACGCTCGCCCAACAAAACAGTCTCACCACTCCATTGCTTGTTTCCCCGATCAAAGTTGTTCACGAATGTAGTCACTTGTGCTTCACGACAAGTGTGGCACCCCCGGCCAACCGCACTGGCAAAGCACCTTCAACCATCTACTAAGCTCCTCCCGATTTCAGCAAGCCAATAGAGGGTCCCCTTCGTGGAAACGTGATCCTACCTCTTCTTAAGATTCGCCTATTTGATCCAGGAACGTTATCCCCATTCAGCGAGCAATTCGGTTCCTTCCTATGCCCCCATTGCCATCCTAGAAGCTAGACGAGAGCCGCACGTTGTCCGAGCCCTCCTGGCCCCGGCGATCACTCTCCGCCCTCATAGGACCGGGAAGACCACGGGCTTTCCCGAATCACCCACCTACTAGAGGGATCCTCGCTCGATACCAAATTGTCACGGGTCGGTAGATCCCTTGGCCGTGGATCAACCGTGCGGCGCCGGCGAGCGTAACTCGCTAGGCCGGCCTTCCTTCTATAGTTGTTCCGGTGAACAATACGGCGAATAGCCCTTTTATCCGAGATCGTACCACGCCCGGCTTTGCTCGGGCATCTAGTCCGTCGAGCGAGACAACGGCCCTCGTTAGGCTCAACAAGCGGTTTCGGCCGCCCGGCCTCATCGGGAGAGCGGCATCGGCTCCCGACCGGTTTGTGCACGGGAGGCCAACCCCGCCTTCAGAGCTCCTAAGCAATATACTCCTTCTATCCTAGAACTCCTAGCACCAACCGTCCTGACACCACTCCCACGGACCAGTTGTGATCATCCTCTCTACGTCCTCACTCTTCACTCGATAACCCCAAGCTTCACTCCCAAGGGCACATGGGTACGAGAGGATTCACGGACCGTGTCATTCTCCCCACTCAATTCCGCAACGCCCTCGTTGCGGGCTGTTCTGTCGCTTCCCTGCATCCCGACCATCAAGGCCACTCCACAGGACTTACATCGATGGCGACGCTCGCCCAACAAAACAGTCTCACCACTCCATTGCTTGTTTCCCCCGATCAAAGCTGTTCACGAATCCGAGTCACTTGTGCTTTCGACAAGTGTGGCACCGACCAGCGCACTGGCAGCACCTTCAACCATCTACTAAGCTCCTCCTGATTTCAGCAAGCCAATGGAGGGTCCCTTTGGTGGAAACGTGATCCTACCTCTTCTTAAGATTCGCCTATTTGATCCAGGAACGTTATCCCCATTCAGCGAGCAATTCGGTTCCTTCCTATGCCCCCATTGCCATCCCAGAAGCTAGACGAGAGCCGCACGTTGTCCGAGCCGTCCTTGCCCCGGCGATCACTCTCCGCCCTCATAGGACCGGGAAGACCACAGGCTTTCCCCGAATCACCCACCTACTAGAGGGATCCTCGCTTTGATACCAAATTGTCACGGGTCGGTAGATCCCTTGGCCGTGGATCAACCCGTGCGGCGCTGCGAGCGAGAACTCGCTAGGCCAGCCTTCCTTCTATAGTTGTTCCGGTGAACAATACGGCGAATAGCCCTTTTATCCGAGATCGTACCACGCCCGGCTTTGCTCGGGCATCTAGTCCGTCGAGCGAGACAACAGCCCTCGTTAGGCTCAACAACCGGTTTCGGCTGCCCGGCCTCATCGGGGAGAGCGGCATCGGCTCCCGACCGGTTTGTGCACGGGAGGCCAACCCCGCCTTGAGCTCTAAGCAATATACTCCTTCTATCCTAGAACTCCTAGCACCAACCGTCCGACACCACTCCCACGGACCGGTTGTGATCATCCTCTCTACGTCCTCACTCTTCACTCGATAACCCCAAGCTTCACTCCCAAGGGCACATGGGTACGAGAGGATTCACGGACCGTGTCATTCTCCCCACTCAATTCCGCAACGCCCTCGTTGCGGGCTGTTCTGTCGCTTCCCCGCATCCCAACCATCAAGGCCACTCCACGGGACTTACATCGATGGCGACGCTTGCCCAACAAAACAGTCTCACCACTCCATTGCTTGTTTCCCCCGATCAAAGCATTCACGAATCCAGTCACTTGTGCTTCACGACAAGTGTGGCACCCCGACCAACCGCACCTGGCAGCACCTTCAACCATCTACTAAGCTCCTCCTGATTTCAGCAAGCCAATGGAGGGTCCCTTTGGTGGAAACGTGATCCTACCTCTTCTTAAGATTCGCCTATTTGATCCAGGAACGTTATCCCCATTCAGCGAGCAATTCGGTTCCTTCCTATGCCCTTATTGCCATCCCAGAAGCTAGACGAGAGCCGCACGTTGTCCGAGCCCTCCTGGCCCCGGCGATCACTCTCCGCCCTCATAGGACCAGGAAGACCACGAGGCTTTCCCCGAATCACCCACCTACTAGAGGGATCCCCACTCGATACCAAATTGTCACGGGTCGGTAGATCCCTTGGCCGTGGATCAACCCGTGCGGCGCGCCCGGCGAGCGTAACTCGCTAGGCCGGCCTTCCTTCTATAGTTGTTCCCGAGTGAACAATACGGCGAATAGCCCTTTTATCCGAGATCGTACCACGCCCGGCTTTGCTCGGGCATCTAGTCCGTCGAGCGAGACAACAGCCCTCGTTAGGCTCAACAACGGTTTCGGCCTGCCCGGCCTCATCGGGAGAGCGGCATCGGCTCCCGACCGGTTTGTGCACGGGAGGCCAACCCCGCCTTCGAGCTCCTAAGCAATATACTCCTTCTATCCTAGAACTCCTAGCACCAACCGTCCTGACACCACTCCCACGGACCAGTTGTGATCATCCTCTCTACGTCCTCACTCTTCACTCGATAACCCCAAGCTTCACTCCCAAGGGCACATGGGTACGAGAGGATTCACGGACCGTGTCATTCTCCCCACTCAATTCCGCAACGCCCTCGTTGCGGGCTGTTCTGTCGCTTCCTCGCATCCCAACCATCAAGGCCACTCCACGGGACTTACATCGATGGCGACGCTCGCCCAACAAAACAGTCTCACCACTCCATTGCTTGTTTCCCCCGATCAAAGTTGTTCACGAATCCAGTCACTTGTGCTTCCTGACAAGTGTGGCACCCCGGCCAACTGCACCTGGCAGCACCTTCAACCATCTACTAAGCTCCTCCTGATTTCAGCAAGCCAATAGAGGGTCCCTTTGGTGGAAACGTGATCCTACCTCTTCTTAAGATTCGCCTATTTGATCCAGGAACGTTATCCCCATTCAGCGAGCAATTCGGTTCCTTCCTATGCCCCCATTGCCATCCCAGAAGCTAGACGAGAGCCGCACGTTGTCCGAGCCCTCCTGGCCCCGGCGATCACTCTCCGCCCTCATAGGACCGGGAAGACCACAGGCTTTCCCCGAATCACCCACCTACTAGAGGGATCCCCACTCTGATACCAAATTGTCACGGGTCGGTAGATCCCTTGGCCGTGGATCAACCCGTGCGGCGCGCCCGGCGAGCGTAACTCGCTAGGCCAGCCTTCCTTCTATAGTTGTTCCAGTGAACAATATGGCGGATAACCCTTTTATCCGAGATCGTACCATGCCCAGCTTTGCTCGGGCATCTAGTCCGTCGAGCGAGACAGCAGCCCTCGTTAGGCTCAACAACTGGTTTCGGCCTGCCCGGCCTCATCGGGAGAGCGGCATCGGCTCCCGACCGGTTTGTGCACGGGAGGCCAACCCCGCCTTGAGCTCCTAAGCAATATACTCCTTCTATCCTAGAACTCCTAGCACCAACCGTCCTGACACCACTCCCACGGACCAGTTGTGATCATCCTCTCTACGTCCTCACTCTTCACTCGATAACCCCAAGCTTCACTCCCAAGGGCACATGGGTACGAGAGGATTCACGAACCGTGTCACTAGGGTGATACTCTACAATCACCATGCTTTACATCATTCTACCTATGCAAAATGCCAGAATGAATCTTAGACAAAAGGCACCACTATCAACATAAAAACCAGCATCATGTTTTTTCAAAATCCTGGAAGACCTTAGATGACAAATGGTAGCACACCCAGCAATTTTGAAGGCCCTGAAATGTTGAGACATCCGCTGCAACTCCACATTCGAGAAACCAACGGTCCCTTTCTAGACCCCGTCTGCCATAAACTCGGAAGCCCAAATATCTGTCTATCTCCTGTTGTAGAAGAGATGATCTCCGCTAGACCTGTCAAAATGGGTCTTAAATCCATATATGAGCCATTTAAAACATGAATGGATTGTAAATGGGTTACTTAAATCTCGAAAAGTCTACTTAAATGAGTTTAAAAATTGAAAGCCTAAAATAAATTAGTCTAAATGGGTTGGACTTTGAACCTATTTCCAACCCAAACACTCTCTTTCCTTCTTTGGCCTTACAAAATACTTGGTTTAAAAATCGAAATTAAATTTTTTTTTGTATTTCCATTTTTCTTTCTTTCTTTTTTTCCTTTCTTTTTTTCTTTTTTCTTTTTTCTTTTTTCCATCTTCCTCAACCGGTGGCCAGCACGGTGATGGCCAACGATTAGCTAGGTGAGGGATGAGCTTGCAGACATCTAGCGAGGCTCGAGCCTTATCGATCTAGCAAAATTTGGCGCTCAAGCTCACTTGTGGCTAGTTGCTGGCCATCATTGTGGCCAGTGACCGGCCAAAGGAGAAGGAAAAAGGAAAAAAAATAATTAAAATTTTGATTTTTTAAATGAAAAATAATTATAAAATCAATTTTAAAAAGGAAAAAAAATAAAAGAGTGTACGGAGGAAAATTTAATCATATTCTTCATACCAAACAACGAAAAATATTTTTTAATTTATTTTCAAATTTTAGGAAAAAATTAAAAAAAAAAATTGTAATTTTCTTTGAAAAATACTTCTTGGAATATATTTTCGAAGAAACAAATGAAGGCTTACCTTTTAAAAAAATTATAAAAATTGTCTGCTAGATTTGTATTGCACGGAAGTGTTTTAGCAATATCATTTTAAAAAATCATAAGAAATAATTTTTCTTAGGTTTAGTTAAATAGGTCAAGAATGAATCAAGTCGAATATGAGTCAAGAATTTTGTATTACAATAAATGATTCATAAACAGGTTAAATGAGTCAATTTGGATCAAATCATCTATGACCCAACCCAAATTCGACCATACCCATTCGTTTGACAGGTATAAGGAGTGCAAAATCATGCCTATTGAGTTGAACCACTTTAGCAGTTCTATATGTCAGAAATAGGAAATAGTATCACAACAAATGTACATGTTGATTGTGTAATATTATGCAAACTTAAGTTTCCTGATTTGTAGCGGCTGACTTGGTTCAAATACATATGTGCAATCTCAATGACCCACTTGGTTTCTCTCCGATTCTTTCTCTAATTATCACATTGTATTAGAGCTAGATTCGACCTCATATTTATTTTGTGTGTCAGGCTTCCCATTCATCAATTTCATGTAACCTTCTCTATTCAATTTGCATATGCAGAGGATATTAAAATATTCCACATTGCTTATCTACAAAGTTTCAACAAACTTTAGATTTCCTTCCACCCATCAGTTTAAACTTTTGGACTGGACTATAATACTATCTTTGGTGGAAAGAGTGTTCATTATGGCCTCCCAGCTTATACAACCATGTTTATAAGGTTAGGAGTAAACCAAATGAATTTGTGTCTAGAAACTTTTCTTGCTTGATTTCTTAAAACACTCCAGGCACTTCCAAGTGAAAACTTATGTGTAGGAACAGCAAACCAGATCACTTTACACTTCAACGCTGGGTTTCGATCAATGACGCCACATAATGAAGCTTCAACAGATACTAGGGGGTTCAATCTTGCTGCAAGGAACATCCAAGCACCATTTTCTATCATAGTAGCCACTTTAGCCTAGAAAGACAGTTTAGTATCACAGACCACTCTTGGTTGATGATTCTCCATATGCCACCAGGATGCTAAGGATCAAGCCATAGAAAAATGTCCTTCCTGTCATCTATTATATATTTAGTATGAGCTTTACAATCACTCATCTGAAGTAGTTTCGCGGAAAATAATTTCTAGGAAAACATTTTCCGGATTTTCCGGCATTCGTTTCACGAAAAATGAATTGCTTGGGAAAAATGTTTTCCATGAAAGGAAAAATGTATTCTAAATTAGAGGAAAATGTTTTCTATTTTTGAAAAGTGGAAAACATTTTCCTCACTTGATCTCTTTTATCTCACACACCTACAAATCCTCACTTCCTCCTCCCCTTTCTTTTTCTTCTTTTCTTTTTTTATTCGAAATATTTTTTAATTTTCTTTTTCTTTTTTAATTTGAATTATTTTTAATTTCCTTTTTCTTTTCTTTTTCTTTTTTTTTTTTTTTTCTTTTTATTTTTCTTTTTCTTTTTTTTTCTTTATTTTCCATATTCTTCTTTCTTGGCTAGTCGTTGGCCATTGCCAGGTGAACCTCGAGCTTGTCAATCTCAAGCTTGCACTCTGCACTTTTGCTTATCATTTTCATTATTTACTCTACCATGCAATTGTATATTGCTCAAGTAAAGGGCTTTACATGATTTACTTTTTTTTTTTTTTTTGTTTATTAGAATACAAAAGACGCAGGGGGAGAACAAGCCATTCAACTGGAAGATTCTCATGAGGGGCTATATATGATTTGCTTCTTTTCTCTTTTACTTCTTTTTTAAAATCCATACGAATATTTTTTAGAGTAGATGAGCATTTTGCGACAATGAAGGAACAAAGATGTGAAATAAGTTTGCCGATATTTAAAGGCAAGTTCATATTTGATGGATTTATAAGTCGGTAAGTGATGCATGCCTAAGTGATGAATCTTAGAAAATATTTTTCTTACCGAACACGGGAAAATATTTTCCAAAACATTTTCATATTTTAGCCGAACACTAGAAAATATTGTCATTTTACTGGAAAATGACTTCTGAGAAGATATTTTCGGAAATGACCCATTTTTTGCGAAACGAACGGACCCTAAATGTAGAATGAATTTTCAGGGGCTTTAATCTGCCAAAATTTCTGATTTAGGAGATACTTTTAGACCCAATTAATACATAAAGATCCAGACTCAACAAGCAAGTTCCAGATCAGTTTCATTG
Organism: Eucalyptus curtisii; assembly: GCA_017140595.1. Lineage (NCBI taxonomy): Eukaryota > Viridiplantae > Streptophyta > Magnoliopsida > Myrtales > Myrtaceae > Eucalyptus > Eucalyptus curtisii. The sequence continues at coordinate 15,654,631 of CM029500.1, forward strand.
CAGCTGCTTTAAGTCTATTTATATGCTCTTTTTAACCCAAAGCCAACTTCCTCCTTATCAAGCACACATTTTCGATTCCACCTTTACAACCCTCGTTTTTTCATCAGACCCAGGCCACAGAAAATTATCACAGCACTTCTCAGTGTTCTTAATAACTTTCTTGGGCAGGATGAACTCCCCGCATCCATAGGAGACCATGTTGCAAATTGCAGAACTGATGAGTCGCAATGTACCAGCAAAAGAGCCTTCTCGCACTCCTACTCCAAATCCTTCTCAATATCCCATCAGTAAGGGACAGTCCCTCTCTGACAGCTTGCCTGAAATCAAACAAAGCCCCAAGGATCTAACAGGCAAGTTCCCAATCATATGACCACCCATTTCAACCAAGACATTTTGTATAGTGCCCGAAATATATTCATCACTTCCTGTAAAGTCTCCTTTGTCCCATCTTTTAAATCAAGATATCATCAGCGAAATATATATGTGTCAGCTTAATTTTGGAACACAGGGGTACTTCAATCTGCCCCTTCAGTAGCCTTTTAAATAATCTTGGAAAATATGTCAATTACAATCACAAATAGATAAGAGGATGAAGGATCTCCTTGCTTGAGACCTTTGCCACCGAGAAGTATCCCTGAAAGCCTCCATTCAAAACAACAGAAAAGTCAGGAGTTGTAACACAGCTTCTAGTCCACTCTAAAAATTCTGCTGGAAAGCCAAGAGCAGACATAATGGTTACGGAGGTTTGATGAGGAAGACTTTTGGCTCACCATTTTGTCGGGGAAATCAGGGTATGAAGAACATAAAGATCTTCAATCAAATTTGCTTATGGAGGTTCACTGAGGAAGATAATCCTCTTTGGAAAAGGGTAGTTGTGGAAAGGGTGCAGTACATTTCCAGAGTCCTTGAGGGTGGTAGAGTTGCAACACCTGAATTTTCACTTGTAAGGCCTCCATGATTTTCATATCCCTCTCAACGTGGCGTATTCCATTTCTTACGTCTATTTTCTGATCTCTCTAGACATAGAAATATCACAACTGAATCGTGTAATTTTTCACGAGCATCGAACACTACTTCCATGGTTAAATCTATTTTTACTGTTTCTTCCGGGCAACAGTGCATCGTCATGCCCGAGACTGGACTCAGGTAGGCAAAAGGCGCATGCGCCTGGCTAGGACATGGCCTAGTTTAGTGTCGGCTACGATTCCAAGTCAAGAAGTGATGCAGCATCGCTCAAATGAAGTACGAAAACATTGGTTTGATTAAAAATCAATTTTACATGGTACTATCGGTGCTAACGCTTGACAATTTTTAATTATATTTTAATATTTTTTCAAATTTTCAATTTTTTTTTTCATCTTCTTCTTTTGGCCGGTGATCGGCCACCAACCACAGACAATGGTTGCACTTTGGCCTTGCCCCAGCCAAATCGAGCAACAACAAGCCTTGCCCAGGCCAAGGCAGCCTCACTAGATTTGGGGAGGGGAGCTCTCACCGGGGCTCACCCTCCCTTAAGGGAGAACCGATGAGGATTAGCCTCTCCCAAGCCAGATCCGGCAAGGGCGACCATCATCAAGCGAGGCAACATCACCAAATCTAGCGAGGGGAGCCCTCACCAAGGCTTACCCTCACCTAGCCAACCTTTGTGTGGTGGGTGACAGCGAGCCTCACCTAGGCAAGGCCAGCCTGACCATGGCCGGTGGCTGGCCATCACCTATGGTCTACGGTCGATCACTAGCAAAAGGAAGAAGGACAAAAAAATAAATAAAAAAGAAACAAGAAAAAATCTGAAAAAAAAACAATAAAAAATGAGAAAATTATTAAAATATTATTCAAAATTGTCTACATTAGCACCAGTGAAGCCACGTAAGTCAACCATCATCGACGTCAGCAATATATAATCAAAATTAGCCAAAATGGCCAAATTAGCACTAAGCCATAAGGTTTAGGATTAAATTTGTACCAATATAGTAAATTTAAGACTTTTCTAACACTTTTCTCTCCTTTTTGAAAGGAAGTGGGAAATTAAATCAAAGGATACGATAAACAATTAGTTAGCTTCAAATTTGTTTCTTTCATGAGAAATATTTAAGAACTCCTTTTCTTAAGAAGATATAATGGAACCTTAGTTTTATTAAGTTTTGCTTCCAAGAAAATGTGTAACTGATTAGAACTCTTTGCATACATTTCTTACCAAAAGCAAGGGCAGCTAATGAAATTTCCCCGAGGTATTAAGCTCTGTTTTGATTAATCAGAAAAGGAGCATTGTGTCAAAAGCAAATGAAACATGCCAGTCTTATAGGATTTGACTCATCGAGATACCGTCTTATGTCTAAGTTCATCTTAGAACAATCATAGCACTTTGATTTATAATTAGGCCTTAATTAGTTCATGCAATAAGACTAAGCATAAATAAAGCAACCAAAATTAGAAATGTCATGGCATAACCAAAAATCCTACATCAACGATGTGAAAGACACGAAAGGAAACGATAATATACATGATCCAAGTAAAAGGGGTGCCTTAGACTGTAGGAAGAGGCCTTCAAAAAGGTTCACTAAGACATCCCAAAGAAACAGCACTCCTCGATCTCGATCAACTCTGGAGGAGGAATAATAAAAACGGCTGCAGAGGGGAGAGGAGACAAACTCTGCTGAAGGGACGTAAGCTGGCTCCAGCGGGGGAGCAAAAAGGTAAGAAGTACTAGCCGGCTCGTAGAGTAAGGGACGAACCAAGTTTCCACATAGAAGGTCCTCCAAGTAAAAAGATCCCAAGCCACCCAATCTGTTCCTTTGAAGTCTATCCAAAGACAGGTGCAAATACACATCGAGCATGGTATGTTTAGTCCCGGCACGGTATGCTAGAGCGGTCTCATAGCAAACCAACCATCCATAAAACCATTGCAACATCTTCAAACCTGATAAATGTTGTGGATGAGCAAGGAAGCTCAGAAAGTGACTCCTGGCAGTTCGTGAATGGGAGATCCATCCACGAATTTGAGCCATTTAAGAGTATATTTTAAGCATTTTATGCATAATCTGAACAATTCATGATCTTATATGTACATATACTTTTAGAATGTCACCAACTCATATTGGAATGACATGACATATAAGATTACTTAAGCGTCAAAATAAATTCGCAAGATTTCAGGCACAAGGAAGCAAAATGAAAGATACTTTCCTGAAAATGAACCCCCCCACATGCAAGAACAATCATAAAAAACTTCACATTATGATAAATTCAAGCATGAAGGTTCATTAAAATGCATATTTGATAACATGCATAAAACATCGTAGATTTAAACAACACAATGCCATCAAGAACAGAACTAAAAGACGCATAAATCAGTTGCTTTAAGTTCTAAAACTGACCGGACAACTCCCGCACTTTCAACAATCATATTAAAATACCCAGTAATCTCTCTTCTTTGAATTTCACTCCCATTCCTTAATAACTTAACTAACCTTTTTATCAATTAAAGAAACTGTTTAGGCACTCAAAAGCAAAAGCTTTAAGTTCTGGAAGTCATATTCACAACTGGCATCTACCGAAACTCCAAATCAGGCCCAGTTAATCATTTTAGGTTGTTTGGGAAATAGATATTACGAGTGCCATAACTTTCATACGCGATGAATGCCAAAACTTCTCAAGCAATTACTCAAGTGCTAGTTTGATAAAAGATTGATCACTTCAATGCTATCTCTGATTTGAATGGCCAGGAAGTATGACGTGGCATTATTTTATTATAAGTCAATCTATGCGGCTCATAAGAACAACCCAATTAGCAAAAACCATAAGAGACAATGCCATTTTGGCACTCAATAAAGAAAAAAGAACAAAGGCTGAACCCAAAAAAGTCATTTGTTCATATCATCAAACAAAAATTGCTAAACCCAAAAAATCCAATGGAAGATAATAGCAACCAAACTTAAACAATGTTTGAAGAAAGGCTGAATCAAACAAAACAAATTAAAATACCCATGAAATCAATTGAACTTATGGAGGCAAAGGGATGAATATATTTGAAGAGTGCATCAGCGTCAAGAATATCTCCACATGGATCATTTGTATCTCCAATCAGTTCAAAGTGAAGAAAAATATGGACGGTAACACATCATCTGCACTCGATCTCATTCTCCATAATATTTAAAAATAAAATAAATTAAAATGAAGAAGAGTCAAAGCTAAGGTAGACGAGCAACAATCATACTGCCAATTTAGACAAAAATGACGAATGAAACAATTTCTTGGCCATTTTCGGTTCAATTTCCTTCTTCATGATGGAAGCGCTTTTTATCACAGATTCTCAGTCCATGAGCACAAACAGAGAGCTTAGAGACGGATGAATGAAAACTCAATCAACCAATTCATAAGTACAAAATAAAGCAATAAAAGGTGAAACAAAACTCATCAGCACTTCCAATAAATGCATACAGATGAATTGGAATGCAGACTTTGTCCACGCTACACTAAACTTTCTATTAAAAACCCATGTCAAACTCAAAGTTTTTTAAAAAGCCGCATAAGACAAATCACCCGAATTTGTTGCCAGAGGCATTTAAGTAATCATTTTTCCACTGGTATTGCACTCGAGCGATTGCTTGAAAAGTTTTTACACTGAAAGGACTTCTTTTAGGACTAAAAGAAAGCAAATTTATAGATCTAAAAGGTTCAGACAAGGGATGAACAGATCGAATGATTCTGGTTAACAAAAATAGACCCGATTTTACTGTGTAGTACCTCTTAGCACTCCACACAACTTCTTAATCCGTTTTAACCATTTATTAGCTTTAAATAACATGTGAACAGACTAAAAATTTAGCATGCCGTAAACACAGCAAATGTTTTTCCTTCAAAAGAACTCAAAAGTGAGTTTTTGGGCAATGTGCAACATTCATTTGGTTTCATAGCCACGCATGGGGTTCTACCATTTTTAGGATCAAACTCTTTTTGATAAGTTGAAAAGGAGGAAGAAACGGCCAGTGTCATCACCGTAAACTTGGAAAACTCTTCTTTTGTCAGTCATGTCGATTTTATGGCTAGAGAGGAACAAGAGCTAAATTAAACTGGTTTAAAGTTATAACATTCTCTTTAGGTTACTTTCTTTTCTCTCATCTCTCTTCTATGTTTTCTTTTGTTGTCACCTTATGATATACAGTGTACTCAGTTTGTTTCTTCATTCTCCTTTATTAAAGTACTTCTCTATGCAAGCAGATACAGAAGGAGCCATCCTAATTCAACTAGCCAAGTAAACACCTTAACACCTGAATATCTTGAGTCAGCTGCCACTTTAGGATATTGATATGACTTAATTCAACGAGCCTACTGATATTCAACAACCAGCTTTTTTGCTGTCAAAATGAGAGAAAAGAAAAGAACAGAAAATGGCTGTCAAAAGCATTCTTGGTGCTGTGACAATAATTAGGAAAATCAGAAAGTAGGACTTATGACAATTTCAACATACCAGATCTAAGCACCAATGAAAAAAACCATGCTTTGAGTTAGAATTCTGAAGTTAACATAGCCTGCAATAAGACATATAAAGAAAAATAATACAGCCGTTAAAGGAGTTGTCTCCTTTGATGGCGCCAAATGTTGTTTATTATACGAGACTCGTGCATATTACTCGTGCATATGTACTTCCATATTCATTACTAAAACAAATAGGACCATATAGCAATGTCAAAATGCAAGTATGACTCAGAACAGACATAATCATTCTAAGAATAATGATCTGATGACGGCCCGCAAATTGTCATATCAGAAGAATGAGCATTATGAATATTTCACCTACCTATATGGTATGCATTGATTGACAATGAAACCAGAACATATAGCAAAGTCAAAATGGAAGTACCTGATGAGCTCCCTAACAGATATAACCATTCTTGCGAAGGAAGTCTCTTGACCTGATGTCAGCCTGCAATTCAACATGTCACAAAAATGATTCCCATGAATCACCTACCTAAATGGTATGCAGATATTTGTCATTCCTTGTGAAATAGCATACCATCCTTGTTTAAATTGAGTGATCAAAGCACCATCAAGGGCCAAGACCACAGAAGTAACATGTGATAAGCTGATTCAGCACGAAGCATACTTAACAACAAATTTCTAGTGAAGTAGAGTCCTGGTATGGGAAGCAACAAACACAAACTGATTCGAGTTTTAACATCCCAACAACTTTGTCATTTCTAGGTTACCTGTCGCACTGGCTCTGGGACCCGATATTTGCAAGTCATCCCAACAACTTTGACAGCACTTTGAAGGGATATACGGTGTCCAATTGACACAAAAATAGGCTTCGATGTATTCCATGTTGATCGCATTGCCTGTAAAGAATACATTTACTTGAAGCAAAACTTCTAAGAGCCAACAAACAAGATAACAAAAACCTCACAAGCTATCCGTTGACACCACCTTTTTGGTTTTACTATCAAGCATAACATGCTATCTACCTCTAGATTCAGAACATCACAACTATGCCTTGGATATATTGCAAAGATATATCAGTGTGATATATGGTTTCAAGGGGAATTCCATCCAACAAGACGAGTTAATGGGCTCAAGCTTTGAATTTCCATCTCCTAATATTCTGGTATGAGGCACTAAACTTCTCTAGGGTATCCAACATCAATTTGTATATATGCAATAATTGAAAGTTGTCATCCACCTTGCAAACTATGGTAGAAACCAATCATTTTTTTGTCAAAATTCTTAACAAGATCTTCCTTTGAGCTCATTTCTCACAATATTGTAGATCATCATAATCATAACCAATCACAATTCAATATTACAATGAACCAACTTCCTATGATGTCTCAAGAATGATTGTTAGGAAATACAGGTCCATTTGAATAATCTCCCAGCCACTCATGTAAAAAAGAATGAATAGTTCCTTTTCAAAAGCCAGTACCACGTTCATAATGAAAATTGATAAGAGACACCATAAAAGACACGAAGAGCAATTCGATTTCCTCATGGGAACCAACAAGAGGTGTTTGACTGATGAGTACAGATTGGGGAGCACAGTCAACTGCATAATCATTCAAGTCATGACAACTGCTGAGAACTTCTAGTGTCAAGAACTTCTGACAGCATCACTCAGATCACAGTGCTGTTCATGTGTTGGATATACTAGTTTATGATGAACAAGGAAATCAAGGAGAAATTTTTCATTAACCTTGGGAAACTATAATATCTTTCACCATTACTGTCTGCATACGTCTTTTCTTTTTTTACAGTTTGTTAGTAAAGTGCTCGTATTTCCAGTGGCAGCTTCAAAGCACATTATGGATTACACGTAGAACATTTAGATGCTGCCTCAAGCAAATCCAAGAACTCAAGCCAAAATCCTTACCACACCCCATATGCGTCCAGAGGATCCAGTCAAAGTGAGAAGATCTTTAGAGAAGTTATCCTTGCCTTCTAGAAGCTGCTTCACTCCAGATAGAGTCAGACCATCCACATGATGCAACTGATATAAACCATACGTAGATTTATTCTCAGAATATTTACTTAGGAAGATGATATGGAATTAAGCTAAAAACTGGAGTCTAGAAAGATCATGCGAGAACCTAGTTCTTTTCCAGACACGTAATATTAGGAGATAGAAGTAGACACAACATCTGTATAAGTCTAAACTGAGAATTCTCATCCTTGGAGATGTGAAGTTCAAGTAGACTAGTATAATTAGCGGCGACTTAGTACCAACAACACAAGATTCCATGCTGGACGTGGTTATACTCACATTTTTTCCAATCCCAATGGTGGGGAGATCAGCCAGAACACCAAGATGGCAGGCTAATCCAAAACCTACCAAAGGAAGCTTCAGGTTTTAATGAAGTCATCATAGTTACAAAGGATATATTATCAGAACATAGCTTGACTAACCGGTTAACATAGCTAAAAAGAAAAACCAAGTATCTTGCTTGATCAAACACAATGAAAATGTCAAACAAAAATGCAAATCATAATTTTTCATCATGGCAATGTCCTCCTATTGACAAGGAGAAGTTTTACACTAATGGGTTAATGTAGGACAGTGAGTCCCACAACAAAAGATAATTTTTAGTCTTCATATGCAAAGATTCATGAGCATCACACCTAGGGTTTCTTAAGCATCAAACCTAAGATTTGCATGACACAATCCCAAAGCACAAAAATTGCCAAATATAATTGATCCTCGACTCCATTGAAAAGAAAGAAATACAAACTAGCCAAAGTAGGAATTCTAATACCCTTATAAAACTAGGAAGCACATATATCCACCATCAACTAGGAAAAGGAAACAATCCAATTCAAAGTAGGGAAAGGAAAACTTATCAGAATCCTAATAGACTCCAAACACTTAATGCAACAGCATGTTACCAAAATTAATCAAACACTACTTGAGTGTATTATACGCAAAAGGCTGTAAAAACCAAAGTAAATCTTTTATACATGAATCGACATTAAAAAAAATATATGTATGCGGATATGCACATTTATACATTGAGTTTCAGATGTTTCGGGTTAAAACAAATTTAAAGTGCATCTGTTTCAAAATTTAGATGAAGCAAAAAGGAAAAAAATTAAAAGTCTATCTAGACACTCCTATGCACAAACTGGCAGCATGCAACTACTCCAAAAAAGTGAAGACACCTGAAAAGAAAATGCGGCATTAATAAATGAGGGATTCTCCTGGAAACCAAGAAAACTCGTAGGACCATTTCTAAAAGAAGAAACTATCAGACTCAATACAAAATTGATCATGAAGGACAATACAGGAACTCCATAGTTCCGGGTGGTCAATAGCAATTTTCCTCAATGCCAGTCCCCAATAATTGTCGTACTCAACTAATTTCAGAAGAAAAGAAAGGTCGTGTGAGCCTTAACACTTGCCTCGGGGATGAAGTAATCCATTTCCATCGACCATTATTAACTGTTGAAGCTCCAAGTCGAAGAAAATTCAGAGATGTTAAAAGGAGGAGGAGGAAAAAACAGTGATAATCACAACCTACTATTCAGTAACTAGCATGAGGTTTGAATGGAAAGGTAATAACCTCAAACCAGGCAATCACAAACCTGTGGACAGATATCCTTCCCACTGCTTTTGACCTTCTCCAGAAGTCCCAGAAGAACAGGGGCCTGACAAGGAACAGACAACGACGAATGATCAAAAGATTGAATTCTACATATCTGTAACAGCAATCGCAACAATCCTGAATTCAACTAGAGAATTGACTCATCCATCGCGAAATCAGAACCCCAGAGCAGCTCAAAAACCCCCCAATCACCTCTCTGAAAGCGAGGAAGCCGGGGACGTAAGGGACCTCGAGCCTGACGACGGCGAAGTCCTCGTACACGACCCGCAGCGTCGCGAGGTCCAGGACGACGAGCGCCGCGAAGGCCAGCGAGGCGTCGTCCTTGGCGAAGCTCATGTCGACGCCGCCGACGTACTTCAGGGACTCGCCCGATCCCGACCCCCCGCCGCCGCAGCCGCCGCCTCCCGGCAAGGTCCACGGGAAATCGTCGCCCTCGATCAGCCTTCGCCGGAGCAGGTCCTGCGCCCTGAGAGACGGATTCAGCGATGAGAACCGGCCGGAATTCCGCGGAATTACGGAGGAAGAAGAAGGAGGAGTAGGATGTCAATCGGCGATCGGCGATCGGCGATCGGCGGCGTCTTGGAACGTACTCGATCCACTGGCTCGTCTGTGCAGAAGGAGGAGGAGGAGGAGAGGAGGCGGCTGCAGCTTCTTCTTCTTCTTCTTCGTGGATTGCGATCGACGCCATTGGAGTGCGACGGGAGCGGGAAGGGAAGGGAAGCGGAGATGGTAGACGAGGGAGCGCAAGCTTGGACTGAGCATATGCCACGCCTCATCTCAACGAGCTCGTTCCAACGAATATATTGACCAGGCTTTTTCTTTTCATGACCAGGCTTTTATGAAAGTAAAAGAAAAGGCAAAAGTAGAAGAAGAAAAGAAAAGGGAAAAAATAATTGTGTCTCGTAAGCTAACTCGCATCAACAAATTAGTTTCAGCTATGGATTTCGACCCACGTCCTGTAAAGAGAACAAAAATTTAAGAGCGAGAGTTAGAACATGAGTAGAGTATGACCGACTAAAAAAAAAAAAGCTAATCACGTTAACGATTACCAACTAAAATTAAATCATTAAAAAGCTTAAATTAAATTGACATTATTGAACAATTTAGAGTGTTCTCAGTAGTCGCCGTTCACAATTGGGAAGGGGAAGGTGAGGAACCTTCTCAAGGGAAGAAAACGTTTAGTTTCGGGTATAGAATTCAATCTCTACGATTGACAAAGAGATGAAATAAAAATTTTAAAATAAGATAAGAGTTAAAGTATGTAATTATCAAAAGAGTACAATAAATTTGACTTTTTTAAAGTACAATAAATTTGATTTTTTTGGACAATTAGCCCAAACTAATCATTACCAAGGTAAAAACATCAATTCGAGTCGCATTCACTCGGCCATTGACAAAGTAAACACCACCACCACATACCAACTCACACTTGATTCTCTCTTAATGATTCGAGGAGGTCATGGTCTTGAAACTTTTTATCACTTGACTTTGAATCTTGGTTGTAGCCTTCTTGCGAGTGATAAAAAGAGTTGTGGTGAGAAGGGCCGGAGGCTCAAAAGCCGGGGTGGGGGGAATTTTCTTTTCTTACAACTATCATTGACTCGCGTCTAATTTAGCTTTTCCGAAAGGTTTTTCATCTCAAAAATTTCTTTGAGAAATATTAAGGTGTTTGACAAGCCTTCTAAGGAACTTTCGATCAAATGCTAACCTTTGGGAAGGGGCCCAACATTGAGTTTTTAATTATTTATGGAATGCCGAAATTAGGGTTAAATAATTTTTTTCTTTCAAAATTACCCTCATCACTTCTTTTATTTTTCAATTTTGCCCCTCATTGTTACTATACATCTCCTTTGTGCAATGGTGACTATACATCTAAAAAATTTCGATCAAATGCTAACCTTTGAGATGGCCGACAAGGCTGGGTCTAGCCGGTGAGGGGTCTGATTTTCTAATAAAAAAGAAAAATTACACCCAAAATCTCTTTGCAAAATAAAAATAAAAATGACCAAGCACTAATTTAACTAAAAATAACTTGTAATTTGCATTTCCCCAAAGAGCTTTAGATTACCTAATTTCCCCAAAGCTCATTTTCAAAACCAAACCAAACACACTTGAATATTATGAAGTTTCGACTTTGATACATGTCCTGAGCAAACTTGTGCTATGTCCCCAAATGTGTCGTGCTCGTCAATCTTGGTCCTTTGATTTGCAACGGTCCTTACTAATGAAAATTCCATACAAAATTTAGGCGTGCTACCCTTTACCTTCAATGGTAACATATCACGCCCTTGAATTTTCATTTTGCTACAATAGTTAACCCTTCGTGTATTTCCATTATCACGTGTAACAAACACGAGTTTTAAAGGGAAAAAATATATTTTCATCCCAATTATTGAGATTACCTGGATAAGTTAACTAAATTTTAATAAGAAAAATACAAACAATTATATTACAAAATAAAAATGGTTGAAAATTAATAATAAATTTGATAGAATTAATGTTTTAAGGGAACAAAGCACAATCAAGTAAAAAGAAAAAAAAATGTCTTGACAACAAAAAGGTCAATTAACAAAAATAGGATATCCGTTATGTACTCGAAATAATTAATCAATGCAAATGACGGGTTGATTGATGAAAATTACTTTTAAAAAAAAACCACCTTGGATTTCAAACAACCATTTCCTTTTAAAAATTCATTTTTTACTCTATCTCCCGAAATATTTTATTTAATTACCAATGTCTCTATTTATCGAATCTTTTTTAATACTTTTATTAATAATTTCTATACTATTTATTTTTTTACAGCAATTAAGAGTAAAAATACATCCATTTTAAAAAAAATGAGATGAAAATATTCTCTTGTTCCGTGAAAGTCATGCATATTGTGCACGTGCTAATGGGAAAAATTGCGGAGGGATAATAATTAAAAGGGTTAACCAACACCGATACATTTGTGATAAATTTACTTAAAATTAATTTTTGATCATTAAAAATTTCAAATATGTATATTTATGACAAATTTACCCTCAATTAAATTGTATTAATATTATGAAAAATCACAAACTAATATTTATGACAAATGGAATGTAAAATACCAAATCGATTCACTCGTCAATTGTCACTTGGATAAAATTTGACCAAAATTAACGAATGGTAAATTTATCACATGTTTACCAAGTTATATTTTTTGTTGATCAAAAAATTAGTTTGAGATAAATTCATCACAAATTTTGAATTTGAGATTTTTCGTGATATTAATCTAAATTATAATAAAATGAAAGTTGAATGGTATATGTAACAAGGGGGGGGTCTTTTGTAATTGCGTAAAATTTAAAATCCGTGTGACGTAGGGCGCGTTTAGTAACCATTTTGTTCTTGGAAACAATTTTTGATAAGAAATGATTTTTTCTAATTTAGTTCATGGAAACAATTTCTAAGTAAAAGAACGCGTTTGGTAACTGTACAAGATTTATATTCCTGGAATAGAAAAAGAACAGAAATCCGTTTGATAACTATAGACAATTTCTATTCAAAAAAAATTTTCGAGTGCTTTTTTTTAGAGGAGTGTAAACTTGGTATTTAATTATCATTCTCATGGAGCACTCACCAATTTAATTTTGTTCATGGTGAGTAATGGAAACATGGTGAACATGGTGATATGTATATAATTTAGAAGAAAATTTTGTAAAGCATAATATTATAAGTAAAGTTCATACAACAAGAGCTAGCAAGAAGAAGAGTATCTTATAGATCTCTACATGGATCCTTCAAACTGACATCATAATAATAAAGTAATGTAGTCAATTGTTCAACTTCATTAGATTGACTTTGATAAGTTAGTACTTAAAAACAATATTACAAAATTCGAAAACACAAAGTTATGAAATTTCAAGCATATTGTAATCTCTTGTCATTTTATTTGCAATACTTTTCCTAAGCATATTTATCCCAATTGCCTGCTCTTGCAATGTATCATCTGCAACCTCTACCTCTCTAAGTCCAAATGGGTACTCTAGATTTCCATATAGGGAAAAGTTTTTGTCCATCCTGTCTTGGTCACGAATATAATTATAGAGAGCACAACATGCAATTACAATAAGTGATTGCTTTCGAATTGTAAATGGAGGCATATGTCTCAAAATGGTGAAGTGATTCTTTAATGCCTCAAACGACCTCTTAATGACATTCCTTAGTGAAGAGTGCTTAAGATTGAACAATTCTCTTGCTGTTTTCGGTCGTCTTCTATTTCCTCTGTAATCGTTGAGATGATACCGTTGACCTTTAAAATGAGTTAAAAATCTCGGAAGGTGCTGAATAATCAGAATTTACCACATTGTATTTCCCTATAACATGGTATATCTAAATTGTTATGATATGCAATTATAATATAATCATAAAGAAAGTTTTTCTTTATAGATAAAGTACATACCAATTGGTGGTTGATGAAATTGTAATCGATGAGTCTCGAGTGCTTTCGGTAGTACTTGACAATCGTTGGCGGATCCTTCCCACCTAGCATATACAAAAGTAAATTTCATATCAAATAAACAAACACACAGCACATTCTGGGTGGTAATCCCTTTCCTGCCTCTAAATGGGATCTGTTGAGACACAGGGACGATAGCATTTATATGGGTGTCATTCATAGCACCTACGTAGTCCTGTGAATTTATTACCAATCTAATGTAATACAAGATTATCAACCACATGTATTTGATGGTGCAAAATTAATAAGAAAATCTTACCTTAAAGTAACATTTATGACCATGATCCATAAGAATTTCCTGTAAGACGACATCAAAGGACGATGGTCTGATAATCTCTTTGGAGTGTTTGAGAATTGCTTTCAATACTATATTGAAATATTTGCTGATTGTTACATCCAAACGTTGGAATCTCTCACATAAATCTCTATTGAATTTTTATGACTAACCAAAAATAAGAAAAATTCAACTTGTTCATCTATCCTAACATATAAACTATCTTTCAACTAACCTCTTGCCCTCATCAAATTACATAGGTTCAGAAAAACATATCTCTCCATCCTAAAGGCTTCATATATTCTCTTTAAATGTCCATAAACGATATATGTTATCCATTCGGGTCCTGATAGTTTACTGTCTCTAATAGGTTCTTTCGTATGCATGGACATTTCCACCGTAACAATGCACAACCATGCTATCAATATGTCAAGATAATCATCATCCAATAATTATTCAACTTGTTTTATCTGCTCATTAGACACACTATTTGATCATCCTTTCATAATACCTATACCATCACACAAGTATAAGAATATCAATATAGATTTTGAAAAAATATCAAATAAAAATCAATAACATAAGTCGTAAATTGAAAGCAACCCCAATATAAAAATTCCAAAGAATCCATCACACACATGCCATTACATAAGTACAACATTCTCAACACCATTATCTTTAAAAACTAAGTATTAACTAATAATATAAGTCATACAATCAAATGAAACCCTATGCAATCCACAATACATTTCCCAACATCTACTAAAGATATTGAAGAAGTCCATATCTCCTTTCAGGTGGGAATCTGATGAAAGCCTCCCTCCATGTGGCACTATTGCATGATCGTTCTACTGTTTTGTTGTAAAGATCTTGCTCTAACTCATTCATACTAAGTAGGACATCAATCACAGCAGATATCGAGAAAGGGTCTATAGGTGGTGGCGTGACCTCTGAAGTCGCACAACCACTCACAGAATGACTTGTCTCAACTTTTATTAGATCTTGTATGGCTTTGCAAGCGTCAGCCACACCGAATGAGTTACTCTTTCTTCTCCTCTTAATATTTGGAGTCCTATCCAACTTGTGTTTGTTATAAACTGGAGTTGCAGCATTGTCGGATGTAAAGACTCTCTCATCAGTGTAATGTTCCCTGAAGTCTTCTGCATTGCCACCACCATTGTCACCTTCCTCCAATACCGTCAAATCTTCGGCATTTCCCATGGCGTGATCCCCACTAGCATATGTATCACCAAATATAATACATAACTCGGGATATTGAGGAAATCCCTTCTTCTTGAATTTTGCCCAATCAACATTGTCCTGCAATTTTCATAATAATGACATGTCAGCAACATATTCATACATTTCAAAACTTAAATCTACAATGATATCAAAATAACCAAAACTTAAAAGATACCTTAATGTGAGATTCCCATATACTTGGATCATTAACAACAACTGTTTTTGTCACATTATCCCAACCAAATCCGGACTGTGAAAGGAGCTTCTTAAAACTCCCATATTATTTTCTCAATTTGTTCACCTTGTTCTTGAGCTGTAGCATGCTATATTGGAATCCTGCTGGTTTAATGAATTCAGCCCGCATGTTATTCCATCCTGCTTTGTTGTAAGTAGAAGAGGTGCGATTCACCTTTTTGACCTCCTCTACCAACAAACTTACAAATAGGTTGGTTAAAGACTCAGTCCACTTTGCACTGAATGTTTGTTTCTCATATGCCATTTAACCTTGACCTGTTGAGCATTTATATGAGTTATGAATTAAAGCAATAACATAATAATGTAGGAATTATACACAATATAGACAACCATTCTCAAGAGATGCAAGCAGAGAAGACTAATGACAAAGCATTGACAATTCTTGAACTAGCTTGTACAGAACATGACAAAGATTGCATTTTGAGCTACAGGGGCTACACAGTACCATGACTATCGATGATCAATGCAATAGAATACCCAAAATGAAAAAAAAGAACACTATAAGAAACCTACCAGATTTTGGAGATGAGCAAGATTTTGAAAGCACCAACGTCAATAGATCTACGCAATTAGCACTATGAATAGGTCAAGTGAGCAAGTAGAAACCGGTCGAGTGAAAATGAAAAACAATCGCAATGACAAGAAGCAAGCAAAAACCAAACCGAGCTCAACTACACAAAGAGGAAAAAATTGAATTCGTGACAGCCATAGCCCTAAGCCCCCTAGCCCTTATAGTTAAGCTTAGCTGGAGATGAGAATGATCCGAAACAAGAAAAAATAGCAATGAAGGAGTTGCCATGATTACGGATTCTGAGTCCAATTGCGTCTACTGAATTAGGCCTTGCTATGCGGGTTACTGATGTGTCAAGCGCTAGTGCTTGATAAGGGTTAGTTCAAGTGGAGTGCAGTCTTGATAAACTCTCATTTTCAATAAGTTTTCACTGGT